>OZ038383.1:116751328-117463828 GCA_964036045.1 Eutreptiella sp. 'Long Island Sound 2002'
CACAGGCTAGCTACCTTTTGGCTACTTTCGCGTTCTACTATTTTTTGGGGGGCGGGTCGACCAAATGGTACCCCTTCGTATAGCACGGTCGGTCGTGCACTCAATGAGCAGGCCGATGGTCACTAGTTTAGGCCCTAGCCCGATGCATCATACATGATAAGCTAACACAAGGTTCCAATTTAACACGGAGCCCTTTGACTTGTACCGTGGACATCACTGGCCGCGTTATGCAAAGAGGGCGGGCGAGGGTGTGTAGCGCCTCACCCCACCCCCTGCACCGCGCTTGGTTGATGTGCCATGGGGCAACCACAAGAGGAGCTTGGGATTCGTTGTTGCATCTTACAATCCCCCTTGTGCCGGTTTTCACCATAAGTAGGAGGTGCAGAAGAGGTGGTGCGGCCTCAACATAGTTCCATGGCCAGTGTCCCCATGTACTAGTATTTGGAGGTTGGACACGGGTGTCCACAGAATGGGGAGCCTGCACAGTTTCCCCCATTGCCATATGCGGCTACTTCTAGATTGATTAGCTACCAACCTGAGGTTTCACCGGATTTGTGCACCTCGCTACGGGAGGTGCAAATCAGGCCAAGCAGGTGCATCGTGCGCCAACCTGCCGTGCACCTCGCCCCCCCCCCCCCCCCCCCTGCACCTCATGAATGCCGCCCCCCGCGGTGCACCTTGTCGAATCCCCCCCCCCCCGCCCCGGTGCGCCAAACCCACCAAAAGGCACCACCCCCTCCTGCCCCTGTGTGCCTACCTCGCTCGCTTTGCTCGCTTGAGGCCTGCCCCTATGCCACTCGCTCGCTCTAGACCTGCCCCTATGCGCCTTCCTTTCTTGCCTTGCCCGGTCGAGAGACATGCCCATGCGCATGAGTGAACGACGTTGGTGGACTGATTTTGGGGGAAGAGGGGGCCAAAATATTGTCACTTTGTGTTGTAAACATGCCAACAGTGTCTACAATTAGTAGATGTGTCTATAGACTATAGACTGCAATGCCCGTGTGCCCGGCATGCCTCACAGGCACCAAAACCCCCTGCACGCCTCGTCTGCGGCACCCCTCACCCCCATATGCCTCGCCAGCCCCCCCGAGGGAATGCTGAGTTAATGCACGTGGGCACAAGACGCGGCCAGCACAAAAACGTAGAAAGAAAATCGGCTCGTCAGTGGCCTAAAAGACCATAGGTACCTTTCTGTCACAAGAGCGAGACACAGAGGTGCCAGTGGGCAGGCCACTAACACGCGAAGCAATGGGTCGCAGCGGTACGTTCAGAACCACCGCCAAGCTGGTACCATCGGACCTGAGTTGTTAACTACAATCGACTTCACATATAGTGGGAAACCGTGATCTCCCCTCCCCCCGGGGGCAGAGCCCCGTTCGGATGAGTTCACAGGGATCCAGGAGAGGAGTAAAAACAGAGAGTACAGGAAAATCGTGGCACTAGTCTGCACATATGGCGCTGCATGGTCCCGGGTGTGGCATGTGCCAAGAGGCATACGCTGCAGGAGTCCACACTGCATGTGCCTGGAGCCAGCGGCGAAGGCGGAAGAAAACTGTGTCCCGCGTAGCTAGCAAAAAATATACGACGTGGCAGCACCAACTGAGGGTGCTGTCGACATCCCAGGGTGTCCTGCTGATTATACGCGGAACCGCTGAGTGCAGCGCGCGCAAAGCTGTTGACCGCGGGTACCCGGACAAGCAGGCTAATTGCGCCCAGGAAGCAACACTCAAGAGGCAGCCCGCCAAGGTGTGCAGAAACGGGTGGATGTTGAGGACTGCACTAACGATGATGTTTGATATGTGCTTGTGTGCGTGGGCTGGTGGTGACTGCAGGGTAACAGTGTATTTGAGGTGCCATGTGCTGGTGAGGCCAGAGGGCTGAGAATAAACCAGTGGGGGGTTGTCCTCGTGGATGTGCACTGTAAATCCCATTGCTGTGATGGTGGGCCGCATGCACGTCCCCTCACATACCCGATTTTCTTCTGTCATGCAATCACAGAGGACGGGGAGGGACCACGTTTCTGACAGCACGTCACAGACATGTTGCATTTCTGTAGAAGCTGTCGGCCCCCGGGCGCCAAGCAGCACGTTGTCCCGGAATTGAGCCAGGGATATAGTGTTACCACGCGGGGTGGACCACAGCGGGTGTCCACGAGGTGAAAAAGTGAGCTGTCCTAGCCGCCTCATCAGGTCCACTCGCGTTTTGGCTCCCCACACTGAGCGAAAATCCGCACTTTGAGCGCTAAAAGGTCCTCCCATGGGGATGGCACCTGTCCTGGACCATAACCTGCCTGATGCCTGGGTGTAAGTGTCAGTTAATAGGGAGAAATACACGAGATTCTCCAGGTCTGCGTGAGTCATGTGGAAGAAGCGGGACGTAGTGCCTACACCTGCGCGGTCCAGGTGTTTGTTATCTCGGTGTATGCTCCATACCACCTCTTTGGCATTCCAACGGCGCTTAGCAGCGAGCCATTTAATGGCTGCTGACATGTCCTGCATGACTGACAGAGGTGTGACATTGTTAAACTGGCCAGAGCAGTCACACTCTGCAATCTGCGTGCATCCCCAGTCACTGAGGCCGTGTACACAGGGCTGGAGGTCGCATATCCTGAGGACTAAAAAAGAGGCAGTGATTTCTTCCACTAGCAGGCGCAAAAAGAGTGTGAAAGGTCGCGCTGCATTGCGTAGATAGAAACGCTGGATTTGCGGCTGGACTATCGCAGCGATGGGGCTCCATAGGATTGTCCCTTTAAGGAGCGATTTGGCTTTGCCGAGTAAGTACAAGAGGGGGACACAGCGTGAGGGGTTGGCAGGCCATTTGTTTTGGCGGATAATGCGGTGCAGGGAAGATAGTATACGCCCCCCCCCCCCTGCCCAGGGTGGGGCCCGCACCTGCTCTTCCACTGCGGGAAGGTGGCCCTGGCAGTGCAGGCGGGTTTCAAGGCGCTGCTCCTCTGCTTGGCGGGTGCTTCAGGGGTGATCCGCCGGGCCGCTACGTCACGGGCCGCACTGGAGATTCCGGGCTCTGCCCCAGTCGTCTTCGTGCTCCACAACGACCAGACCGTCGGCGAGACCCAGCCGCCGCCCTGCCCGGGAGTGATGTGTGTGACCTCGTCTGGAGTACTGCTGGCACCCGCGGATTCCCTCCCTCCGTGGCTGCACCTTGGCGCGCGCAAGCGGGCCATGATCGAGTACATGGAGACAGTGGCTCAGTACGCCCACTCTGAGTCCTGGGATCTGTTTTACCAGCAGAGCGACGGGTCGGTGCGTGGCTGGCCCTATGGTTTCGGCTGGCAGGACGCGGTCTGCCTGACGACCGTCCTGCATCTCTATGACCGCGCAGTTACTTGCCTCTGGGCTGCGGCCGGTCTTGGGGTCGCGACCCTGGCTCCTCCTGAGCTGGTTACGGAGCCTACCGACGCGCGCTGCACACGCCTGGTGGTAGTGGGTACGGACGCCGCCCCAGCACCGGACGGAGTGGTGACTCCCCGCGTCTACACGGCCCGCGCGGAGCCTCCCGGAGGACATATGCAAGTCCGGCTCGGTGACAAGTTCTGGGTAGTGGCCCCTGAGGCGTCGCTGCCCACGCATCTAGTGCACTCCATGCCCTCCCTGGCTGAGGTGGTGCCGCGCTCAGCCGCCATAGTGCGCGATCATCGGCCGCGGCCCACAGCGGCCGACACGTCGACCACCCCACGTCCATAACCTGGCCGTGGGCCGGGTCAATGGCGGCGTGGTGTGCAGGAGCAGCGGCGCAGCTCGTGGACAAGTCGACCTTCGAGGCGTGCTCCCTCACCCACGCGGTGCCTATGACTTCATTGATGGTAGCGCCGCTTCCGGATGACCCATCCCTACCGGGGTCTGTCGCACTAAAGCCGGAAGGGTCCAACCCAACCCAACCCAACGCCCCCCCCCCCCCCCCTGCGCTTCATCAGTGCCAACCCCCCCCATGCGCCTCGTCCCGCCTCGTCAGCACCAACCGTGCGGTGTGCCTTGTGAAATCAAGCTTGTAGATCCGGCAGAACCATGACCAATCCACTCAGTTGGTGCACTTGTACGCCCAAGTACCGAGCAATCTATTGGCAACTGCTGGTGCTTTTTTTGCATGGCGGTGGTGGTGGGGGGGGGGGGGTCAAGGCTGATTGTTGGTCCCTGCAGTCTCTCTGTTGCTTGGAGACCGCCAGTTGGCCCACCTGCAGTCTCTAAGAAGAACCAAACTAGGCACATTGCACTGTGCGTTGCTGAACAGTTGTATGGCTTGTGCTATGTGATATTGCAAGCACCTGGCATGCACTGCGTTAAATGCCAACCCCCCCTTTGGGGCCACTCCTCATTTTCTCCCTCGCTTAGAACCGTTGGGGCCCCCAAGGACGGTAGGGGTTATGTGGCCAATCTACCCACTTGTGGGCCACTGCTAATTTTCTCCCCCACTCTGAAGCCTTGGGGACCCCCAGGACGGAAGGGGCTATGCAGCCAAAGCTCTACTTGTGGGCCACTGCCGATTTTCTCCCTCGCTCTAAAGCGTTGGGGACCCCCATAACGGGAGGTGTTGTCGCCAAACGATCCATTTGTGCGCCATTGCTGATTTCTGCCCCACTCTAAAACCTTGGGGACCCCCAGTACGGCAGGGGTTATGCAGCCAAACTCCCCACTTGTGCGCCACTGCTGATTTCTCCCTCGCTCAAAAACTTCGGGAACCCCTAAGATGGCAAGGTAGATGCAGCCAAGCAGCCCACTTGTGGGCGGTTGCTGATTTTTGCTCTTAAAGTGTTGGGGACCACAATAACGGGAGGTTTTATTTCGCCAAACCACCCATTCGTGGGCCATTGCTTGTTTTCTCCCCCGCTCAGTTGTGGCTGCGGCTGGCCCTTGGGGAAGGTGATGGGCGGCGCCTCCGCAGCTACCTGGGCCTGCTGAACTGGCATGTCAGCCCGTGTGGTCTTGGATGCCCTTTTGGGGCCGGGGCGTGGTGTTGGCTCCGGTGGGGTTAAACGGTGAATGGGGAGCGGCAACCAAGCCAAGGCCTGCCTATCAAGCTGCTCGACGGTCTTGCTAGTCTCATGGCATGGGCGGCTGAGCCATGGTCTGCCCCCTCCCACAAAGCATTGACCCACCTGTCGGATTTCACTTTTGGTTCCGAGCCTTGCTTGAACCCCTCCTTAGTTTGGGCGGGGGACCTCCTTGCATGTGTCGCTGGGGCTAGGGACGTGAGACACTGGCGGGTCGGTGCTCTTGTTCCCTTCTTTGGGCTCCCATCCTTCTACCCAACCCACCAAAAGTACGCTAGTGTCATGTGCGCTCGTGCATATCTTTTGTCACGGTCTACATTGATAGCGAGGTGGCCGTGGCCCAGATGTTGTCCTGAAGGGCGTGCAGCCACCTGCTACACCAGCAGGCGTTACTGCACTCATTGGCCAGGATTCTTTGGACTAGGGAGGCCGGATTTTCGTTTCGGGGGGGGGGGGTCGATAGAGCCCTCCGGCCGGACCCCCCCCACTCCCCCAAAAAGGGCTCAATTGACAAGAACCCCAAAAACCTACCGAGTCTGACCCCCAAGCATTGGAGGTGACCATGACCAAAAAATTGAAAAAAATAGAAAATGGGATTTTTGGAATCAGTGTGTCGAGGGGGTTCAGAAAAGTCATCATTTGCCATATATTTGGTGAAAAAATCGACCAATTTAAGTGCTCAAAAAAATTTTGGCGCCTTGATCAGGGCAGCCTGTCCCTCTCACAAGCTCAGCAGGGTAGGGTCCGAAGCTTTGTTGACAGTTTCTGGCTGTAGCCTGATTTTCTCAAAGGCCACCGTGGTCCTCTTTATTTGCACTTGCTTTGTCAACGTGTAGCCAATCAGATTCTCAATGAGTGCTTCCTCTGTCCCCCCCGAATCCTGAGGCACTGGCAAACGTGTGGAGCCATTGCGAACGCGAATCCCCCAGATGGCGAAGGGACTTGGTTAACCTCATTTTTGCCTTAGCCTAGGACGCTGCTGGGGTTCCCTCTCGCACAGAGTCGTGCACTCCGGCCTGGAGGTAATCCTGAAATTCCATGCATTCTGCCATCTTCCCCAGGCAAAATTTCAAAAACAACCTGGAACAAATAAGACAGACACATAAAACCCCCGTTAGCAAAGCTAACGGTCGGACTGATTGATGGTGCCTATCAATTGAGCCCTTTTCCCGAACCCCCCAGTTTTGGGGGGCTCTATTGAACCCCCCCCCCCCCCGGAAGTGAAAACCGGACATGCCCTACGGGTTTGGTGGTGAGGCTCATGTGGGTGCCGTCGGACCTTCAACCCGGTGACCCAATTTTCAGGGTAAAGTCCGCACACACAGGGTCACAGGCCAGGGCAGAGGTGCAGCCTTGGGAGATCTGGGAGCATACGTTGTGCCACCTAGATGCCTGTAACGTGTGCGGTGTTCTTTGTCTGCACGACCGTTGAGCCTGAGCTCCAGAAGGGGGGCGGGGGGGGGGTTCCCCCGGGGTGCCGCGGGGGCACGGCCCTTCGGTCTGCCGCGGCCCACTTAGTTTATACTACCACGCAGCCGAGGCGGCCGCAAGGCCAAGCGCCGTCGCCGCGGCCGCCGCCGCCACCAACGCTCCGAGGCGCCCCCCCCCCCCCCCCGCGAAAGCCCGCATTCATCAGTATTGGGTCACGGCAGGTCGCCTTGTTAGGCGGCCCGTCCGCCCTCGTTGGCTAGGCTCCAAGGCCAGGCTGGTGTTCCAGCTGCCTTGCGCGCAGCCTGATGCGCCGGCCCTGCCGCTGCCGCCGATCTGGCAGGCTGCTTGCGAGGCATTGCCACACAAGACCGCACCCCCGATGGCCTGCTAAACGTCAAGTCCGAAATCTCGGGCCACTTTTGCAGGCACCAATGGCGGCTGCGCTGTGGCGGCCTGACGGCGACCCTAACCCTCTCGACCAACCGGAGGGTAGAGGGCCAAGCCCTCCCGTGTGTGTGGGTCCAAGGATGCCCCGGACCTGGCGTTCCAGGCCTCTTCCGGTCCCTCTGACCGTTCCGTAGGCCCCCAGCTTGGAAGTGTATGGCCCGGTTCTGATTGACCACAAGTCATGAATTCTTGGTCTGAGAGGATTTGGGGAGGGGGGGGGGTGTGCGGGATGGTGCAGGCCTTTCCTCCAGCATGAGGATTATGCGGCACTCTGGCCTCGAGCCCTTGTGATGTGTAGGCCGCGAGTCGCTCAAGGTGGCACGTAGCCCATTGGCGGTGCACTGCCTAGGTATTGACATGCTGCTCGCCTTTTATTTTGGCTTGTTGCGTCTTTCTGCGCCGTTCTTTTTGGAGCCCTGTCTGCCTCGGTATTTTACCTGAGTGTGTCGGGTGTGGAGGATGGTGCTAGCCTTCGCTCTTGTTTGCATTGTTGCTCTGCTCTAGCCTCTGCTGTTGTGTTGTGTAGGCCGCGAGTTGCTTCCGGCAAGATGTAGCCCATGGGCTGGATACTGCCCTGTTCATGACCTTTTGTTCTTTTTTTTTTGCTTGGTCCTTGTGTGTCCGCTCCGGGGTTTCTTCGGTGCCCTGTCTACCACGGTTTGCAACTTGTAGGTGCTGCGCACCGGCCGCACACTTGCATTTTGCATGTGGGAAGGGGTGGGCAGGAGTGGGGGGCGCGACCACCGGTTGGAGGTGGGGAGAAAGCGTACTTGCGTGCAAGAGTAGCCATACATCCCTGCTACCTCATGTCTGCGACTTCAAGAGGGCTAGCCCACGGCAGAGACTGAATTCCCGGTGTGCGCAAGAGGGTGGGGAATATGCCCCTCTACCTCATGCTGGTGCGCAAAGGGGTGGAGAAGCCATGTCACCGCCTTGTTGTGGTATGCACCCTGATGTGGAAGCCGTCTTTCCGCAATGTGGTAGTGTACGCCGGGGTGGGGAAGCCTTCCATGTGCCATGTGCTTGGGTGCACAAGGGTGGGGTAGCCGTCACTCTATGTGTGTTCATTTGCTTAGTGTTGGGGACAACGTCCCTCCGCCGTGTGCTATGTGCAAAGGGGTGGGGACTCGGATGGCAAGGATTATGTAGCCAATCCGCCAATTTGTGGGCCACTGCTAATTGTCTCCCCCGCTAGGAAGGATTGGGGACCCACCAAATGGCAAGGCCTATGCCGCCAATGCCCCCATTTGCGGGCCACTACGGCAAGAATTGTGCAGCAAAAGCTCCTACTTGTGGGCCATAGCTAATTTTCTCCCCCGCTATAAAACGTTGGTTGCCCGTAAAACGGCAGGGGTTATGCAGCCAATCCACCCATCTGTGAACAATTGCTGATATTTGCCCCCGCTCTAAAGCGTTGAGGACCCCAATAACGGGGGGTGTTGTGTAGCCAAACCGCCCATTTGTGGGTGTTTGCGGATTGTCTTCCCCCTCGGAAGCATTGGGGACCCCTCGGACGGCAGTAGTTATGTAGCCAATCGAACAATTTGTGGGCCACTGCTAATTTTCTCCCCCGCTCGGAAGGGCTGGGCCCCCCAAATGGCAGGGCTAATAGTGATATTCCCCACATTTGTGGGCCACTACTAAGTTTGCCCCGCGCTATGAAGCATTGGGGACCCCTCAGGCGCCAAGCGTTATGTACCCAATGTGCCCACTTGTTGGCCATTGCTGATTTTTTCCGCCTGTCTGAAGCGTTGGGGACCCATGAGACAACACGGGTTGTGTCGCCAATCCGCCTACTTGTGGGCCACTTCTCATTTTCTCCCCCGCTGTGAGACGTTGGGCACCCCGCAAACGGCACGAGGTATGTAGCCAATCTGCCCACTGCGGTACCACTGCCGAGCATCTCCTCCGTTATGAAGCCTTGAGGAGCACGAAGACGGCGGGGGTTATGTAGCCAATCCGCCCACTTTTAGGCCACTGCCGACTTTCTCCCCCGTTTGGCCCCTAGACGGCACGGGCTACGTAGCCAACCTACCCACTTGTGGGCCACTGTTGTTTTCTCTCCCCTCTAAAGCGTCGAACACCCCACAAACAGCAGAGGTTTTGCAGCCAAATCGCCCCCCCTTGCGTTGAGCTGGGTGCAAATCCCTTGACGCTTGAGGGGTCTCAAATGCTTCGTAGCACGGCGCAAGATCAGTAGTGCCCCTTACATGGGGGGATTGGCGACGCCAGCCCTTCAAATTGGTAAATTGGTGGGTCTCCAACGCTTTTGGGTGGTGGGACAAAATTTGCAGTGGCCCACAATTGGGCGGTTCGGTTGTACAACCTCTTCCGTTTCAGGGGTCCCCAACACTGTAGGGGGAATCGTTGCACTGCACGCGCAGTGCACGCTACATTTAGACTATGTTCCCCCCGAAGAGCCCCCAAGCACACCCCTTGGAAACGCCCTTAGAATTAGGTGACCCAAACTGCCCCAGCTCAAGAAAGTTGCAAACTACCTTCCCTTAATATAACACACATATGTTCCTTACGATGCCCCAGTGCCACATGCGTGGTTTCGGTTGTGAGGAAGGGGCTCTTTCCTTTCCCTTGCGGTCAAAATCGGATTCGGGTTGGGATTGTGTAGCCACAAGGGGATGTGAGGACTAAGAGGGTTGAGGGAGATTGGAGCTGGACGAAGCCACATCGGCCCGAGGGGGCGGAGCAACACAAAAGGCATTCAGTGTGCGTTGCCGCTTTTTTAGGACCTGCTCCGCATGTTTTGCTTGTTTCTTGGGCTCTCTCTCTCTCTCTCTCTCTCTCTCTCTCTCTCTTTCTCTCTCTCTCTCTCTCTCTCTCTCTCTCTCTCTCCCTCTCTCTCTCTCTCTCTCTCTCTCTCTCTCTCTCCCTCTCTCTCTCTCTCTCTCTCTCTCTCTCTTCTCACGGCGCAAACGGTCAATCGCAGGCTGCAGTGTTGGCGCTTCACTCCCGTCTTCAGAGAATGGTTGGCCATGAAGCCCATCCTGGATAATTACATCATCCCTTGGTAAGTGGTTACCCTTGCCGAACCGCAAGATCTGCCCAATCACCTTTGGCACACCCAAACAAAAGGGGACAAAATCAGAAGTCAAAACCTCACCTAGGGGTCACCATGATGCCCCTAGGGGCCCCAAATATCTCAAAGTATGGGTCTCTAGTACGGCCGGACGCCCAAATAGTTGCACTGCGCGCGCACTGCATGCGCACTGCGCTTAAGGCTCCCCCTTAGAGCACGGGCGAAAATGAGGAGTGGCCCACTATTGGGCAGATTGGCTACATAGTCCGTGCCGCCTTGGGGGCCTCCAACGTTTAGAATGGGGGACAAATTCATAAGTGACCCACAAATGGGTAGATTGGCTACCTAACCCCGGCCGTCTTCGAGGTCCCCAGGGCTTTGGACCGGGGGAGAATCTCTGCAGTGGCACATTAGTGGGCAGTTTGGCTACATACCCTTTGCTATTTGAGGGTTCCCCAACGCCTGTGTGTAGGAGAAAATCAGAAGTGGCCTACAATGAGGCGGATTGGCGACGTAACCCATGCCATCTCATTCATGAGCAAAAATGAGCAATGGCCCACAAGTGGCCCAATGGGCAACATAGCGCCTGCCGTCTTAGGGGTCCCAAACGCTTTAGAGTGCGGGAGAACGTTAGCAAGGGCCCACTACTGGGCACATTGGCTACCAAAACCCGTGCTGTTTGGGGGCTCTCCAACGTTTTAGAGTGGGGGAGAAAATTGGCAGTGGCCCAAATTTGAGGAGAATGGCTACATAACCCCTGCCGTCTTGGGTTTCCCCAAAGCTTCAGAGTCGGGGAGAAACTCGGCAGTGGCACACCAGTGGGGAGATTGGTTGTACCCCGTGCCAATTGAGGGGTTTCAGAGGTCCCTAGCACTTTAGAGTGGAGGAGAAAATTCGCCGTGGCCCGCAAGTGGGTAGATTGGCTACATAACACGTGCCGCCTTAGGGGTCCCCAACCCCTCCGAGCGGGGGGGGGGGGGGGCAACAATGGCCCACAAGTCGGGGCATGGACTACACAACCTGTGCCGTTTTAGGGGCCCCCAACACTTTAGAGCGGGGGAGAAAGTCAACGGTGGCCCAGACATGGGCGGTTTGGCTACAACCTTTGCCGTGGGGGGGGTTCCCCACTTCTTCAAATCAGGGGAGAACATCATTAGACGCCAACAAGTGGGGTCATTGCCTACGGAATCTTTTACATTTGGGGGTCCCCAACGCTTGAGAGGGGTACAAATTCAGAGGTGGCCTAGGAGTTGGTGCTTTCGCTACATCATCCCTGCCATGTGGTTCGTTCCAAACGCTTCAGAGAAGTGGACAAACTCAGTAATAGCCAACAAGTGGGAAATTGGGCAGAGTACCTTTGTCGTTTGAGGGGCCCCAATGCTTCGCTGCGCGGGCAAATTCAGTAGTGGCCCACAAGTGGGCGGTTTGGCCACACAATCCCTGCCATCCGAGGGATCCCAGGCACATTAGAGCGGGCGAGAAAATCAGCAGTGGCCCACAATTGGGTAAATTGGCTACATAACCACTGCCATATGAGGGGTCCCCATTGCTTTAGAGCGGGGAAGAAAATCAGTAGGGACCCAAGAGTGGGTAGATTGGGTACATAACCCTTTTACATAACTGGTTTGGGAGGGCCCCAACGTGTTAGAGCCGGGGCGAAAAATCGGCAGTAGCCCACAAGCTGAGTTAGTCCCACACTCTAAAGCGTTGATGACCCGCTAGACGGCACGGGTAGCCGGTCCGCCAACTTGTGCGCCGCTACTCACTTTGTCCCCCGCTCTAAAGGGTCGGGGACCCCCGGACGCCAATGGTTATGTAGCCAATCCGCCCATTTTTGATTCACTTCCTATTTTGTTCCGCAATCTAGGAGCTAGTCAGCACGTGTTCTAATTGGCAATACCAACCGCCTCGTAGGGTGGCAAGGTCCACAAGGCCACCAAGTGCTAAGAACCCCCAGACGGTACGGCTTATGTAGCTAGTCCGCCCCTTCGTGGTGCACGGCTGCTTTTGTTGTCCGCTTTGAAGCTTTGCCCCTCACCCCCCCACCCCCTTAGACGGCAAGGGTTTGGAGCCAACATACCTGTTGAGGGGCCACTGCTAAGTTTCTGAGCCGCTCTGAAGCGGTGGGGACCACTAAGATTGTAGGGGTTATGTAGCCTGGAGGCCCATTTGTGGGCGAATACTGACCGTGTCCCCCGCTTTGGAGCCTAGGGTCCCCCAACAAAGAGAGGCAACGTGGGCAATCTGCCTACCACTAGTCCACTGCTAATTGTCTCCCCCGCTAGGAAGGATTGGGGACCCACCAAATGGCAAGGCCTATGCCGCCAATGCCCCCATTTGCGGGCCACTACGGCAAGAATTGTGCAGCAAAAGCTCCTACTTGTGGGCCATAGCTAATTTTCTCCCCCGCTATAAAACGTTGGTTGCCCGTAAGACGGCAGGGGTTATGCAGCCAATCCACCCATTTGTGAACAATTGCTGATATTTGCCCCCGCTCTAAAGCGTTGAGGACCCCAATAACGGGGGGTGTTGTGTAGCCAAACCGCCCATTTGTGGGTGTTTGCGGATTGTCTTCCCCCTCGGAAGCATTGGGGACCCCTCGGACGGCAGTAGTTATGTAGCCAATCGAACAATTTGTGGGCCACTGCTAATTTTCTCCCCCGCTCGGAAGGGCTGGGCCCCCCAAATGGCAGGGCTAATAGTGATATTCCCCACATTTGTGGGCCACTACTAAGTTTGCCCCGCGCTATGAAGCATTGGGGACCCCTCAGGCGCCAAGCGTTATGTACCCAATGTGCCCACTTGTTGGCCATTGCTGATTTTTTCCGCCTGTCTGAAGCGTTGGGGACCCATGAGACAACACGGGTTGTGTCGCCAATCCGCCTACTTGTGGGCCACTTCTCATTTTCTCCCCCGCTGTGAGACGTTGGGCACCCCGCAAACGGCACGAGGTATGTAGCCAATCTGCCCACTGCGGTACCACTGCCGAGCATCTCCTCCGTTATGAAGCCTTGAGGAGCACGAAGGCAGGGGGGGTTATGTAGCCAATCCGCCCACTTTTAGGCCACTGCCGACTTTCTCCCCCGTTTGGCCCCTAGACGGCACGGGCTACGTAGCCAAACTACCCACTTGTGGGCCACTGTTGTTTTCTCTCCCCTCTAAAGCGTCGAACACCCCACAAACGGCAGAGGTTTTGCAGCCAAACCGCCCCCACCTGCGTTGAGCTGGGTGCAAATCCCTTGACGCTTGAGGGGTCCCAAATGCTTCGTAGCACGGCGCAAGATCAGTAGTGCCCCTTACATGGGGGGATTGGCGACACCAGCCCTTCAAATGGGTAAATTGGTGGGTCTCCAACGCTTTTGGATGGTGGGACAAAATTTGCAGTGGCCCACAATCGGGCGGTTCGGTTGTACAACCTCTTCCGTTTCAGGGGTCCCCAACACTGTAGGGACAATCGTTGCACTGCACGCGCAGTGCACGCTACATTTAGACTATGTTCCCCCCGAAGAGCCCCCAAGCACACCCCTTGGAAACGCCCTTAGAATTAGGTGACCCAAACTGCCCCAGCTCAAGAAAGTTGCAAACTACCTTCCCTTAATATAACACACATATGTTCCTTACGATGCCCCAGTGCCACATGCGTGGTTTCGGTTGTGAGGAAGGGGCTCTTTCCTTTCCCTTGCGGTCAAAATCGGATTCGGGTTGGGATTGTGTCGCCACAAGGGGTTGTGAGGACTGAGAGGGTTGAGGGAGATTGGAGCTGGACGAAGCCACATCGGCCCGAGGGGGCGCAGCAACACAAAAGGCATCCAGTGTGCGTTGCCGCTTTTTCAGGACCTGCTCCACATGTTTTGCTTGTTTCTTGGGCTCTCTCTCTCTCTCTCTCTCTCTCTCTCTCTCTCTCTCTCTCTCTCTCTCTCTCTCTCTCTATCTCTTTTCTCACGGCGCAAACGGTCAATCGCAGGCTGCAGCGTTGAGCGTTGGCGCTTCACTCCCGTCTCCAGAGAATGGTTGGCCATGAAGCCCATCCTGGATAATTACATCATCCCTTGGTAAGTGGTTACCCTTGCCGAACCGCAAGATCTGCCCAATCACCTTTGGCACACCCAAACAAAAGGGGACAAAATCAGAAGTCAAAACCTCACCTAGGGGTCACCATGATGCCCCTAGGGGCCCCAAATATCTCAAAGTATGGGTCTCTAGTACGGCCGGACGCCCAAATAGTTGCACTGCGCGCGCACTGCATGCGCACTGCGCTTAAGGCTCCCCCTTAGAGCACGGGCGAAAATGAGCAGTGGCCCACTATTGGGCAGATTGGCTACATAGTCCGTGCCGCCTTGGGGGCCTCCAACGTTTAGAATGGGGACAAATTCATAAGTGACCCACAAATGGGTAGATTGGCTACCTAACCCCGGCCGTCTTCGAGGTCCCCAGGGCTTTGGACCGGGGGAGAATCTCTGCAGTGGCACATTAGTGGGCAGTTTGGCTACATACCCTTTGCTATTTGAGGGTTCCCCAACGCCTGTGTGTAGGAGAAAATCAGAAGTGGCCTACAAGTAGGCGGATTGGCGACGTAACCCATGCCATCTCATTCGTGAGCAAAAATGAACAATGGCCCACAAGTGGCCCAATGGGCAACATAGCGCCTGCCGTCTTAGGGGTCCCAAACGCTTTAGAGTGCGGGACAACGTTAGCAATGGCCCACTACTGGGCACATTGGCTACCAAAACCCGTGCTGTTTGGGGGCTCTCCAACGTTTTAGAGTGGGAGAGAAGATTGGCAGTGGCCCAAACTTGAGCAGAATGGCTACATAACCCCTGCTGTCTTGGGATTCCACAAAGCTTCAGAGTCGGGGAGAAACCCGGCAGTGGCACACCAGTGGGAAGATTGGTTGTACCCCGTGCCAATTGAGGGGTTTCAGAGGTCCCTAGCACTTTAGAGTGGAGGAGAAAATTCGCCGTGGCCCGCAAGTGGGTAGATTGGCTACATAACACGTGCCGCCTTAGGGGTCCCCAACCCCTCCGAGCGGGGGGGGAGGGGGGGGCAACAATGGCCCACAAGTCGGGGCATGGACTACACAACCTATGCCGTTTTAGGGGCCCCCAACACTTTAGAGCGGGGGAGAAAGTCAACGGTGGCCCAGACATGGGCGGTTTGGCTACAACCTTTGCCGTGGGGGGGGGGGGGGTTCCCCAATTCTTCAAATCAGGGGAGAACATCATTAGACGCCAACAAGTGGGGTCATTGCCTACGGAAACTTTTACATTTGGGGGTCCCCAACGCTTGAGAGGGGTACAAATTCAGAGGTGGCCTAGGAGTTGGCGCTTTCGCTACATCAGCCCTGCCATGTGGTTCGTTCCAATCGCTTCAGAGAAGTGGACAAACTCAGTAATAGCCAACAAGTGGGAAATTGGGCAGAGTACCTTTGTCGTTTGAGGGGCCCCAATGCTTCGCTGCGCGGGCAAATTCAGTAGTGGCCCACAAGTGGGCGGTTTGGCCACACAATCCCTGCCATCCGAGGGATCCCAGGCACTTTAGAGCGGGCGAGAAAATCAGCAGTGGCCCACAATTGGGTAAATTGGCTACATAACCACTGCCATATGAGGGGTCCCCATTGCTTTAGAGCGGGGAAGAAAATCAGTAGGGACCCAGGAGTGGGTAGATTGGGTACATAACCCTTTTACATAACCAATTTGGGAGGGCCCCAACGTGTTAGAGCCGGGGCGAAAAATCAGCAGTAGCCCACAAGCTGAGTTTGTCCCACACTCTAAATCGTTGATGACCCGCTAGACGGCACGGGTAGCCGGTCCGCCAACTTGTGCGCCGCTACTCACTTTGTCCCCCGCTCTAAAGGGTCGGGGACCCCCGGACGCCAATGATTATGTAGCCAATCCGCCCATTTTTGATTCACTTCCTATTTTGTTCCGCAATCTAGGAGCTAGTCAGCACGTGTTCTAATTGGCAATACCAACCGCCTCGTAGAATGGCAAGGTCCACAAGGGCACCAAGTGCTAAGAACCCCCAGACGGTACGGCTTATGTAGCTAGTCCGCCCCTTCGTGGCGCACGGCTGCTTTTGTTGTCCGCTTTGAAGCGTTGCCCCTCGCCCCCCACCCCCTTAGACGGCAAGGGTTTGGAGCCAACATACCTACTGAGGGGCCACTGCTAAGTTTCTGAGCCGCTCTGAAGCGGTGGGGACCCCTAAGATTGTAGAGGTTATGAGCCTGGAGGCCCATTTGTGGGCGAATGCAGACCGTGTCCCCCGCTTTGGAGCCTGGGGACCCCCAACAGAGAGAGGCGACGTAGGCAATCTGCCTACTACTAGGCCACCGCTAATTTTGTCCCCCGCTCTGAAACGTGGGGGACCCCACAGTTAGTAGCAGATATGTAGCCAATCCCCCTACAGGTGGGGCACCTCGTATTGTCTCCCCCGCTCTCGAGCGCCGAGGAACCCCCAAAAAGCGGGGAGCGTGTCGGCAATCCGCCCCTTCGTGGGCCACTATTCATTTTTTTTACTACACTGACGTGTTGGGGACATCAAATACAGCAAGGTTTCTGTGGCCAATCATCGCACTGATGGGCCAGTGATGATTGTCTCCCCGCTCTCAAGCGTTGGAAACCCCCAAAAGAGCAACGGGTTATTCTAGCCTATTTGCCCAATGATGGGCCATTGCTACCTCGCTCTGAAGCGTTGGTGATCCCCTAGACGATAAGGATCATGTCGCCCATCCGCCAACTTGTGGGCCACAGCTAACTTTGTTCTCCACTCTAAAAGGTTGGCGACCCCTAGACGGCAAGGTTTATGCAGCCAATTTGCTCATTTGTGGGTCAATTGTGATTATGCCTCGAAATCTGGCAGCCGGAAAGCACGTGTTCTGCTTGCCAATGCCAGCCGCGTTGCAAGATGGCAAGGTCCACCAGGCCACCAAGAGCTAAGAACCCCCATATGGCAGGGTGTATGCAGATCGGGGCGCCACAATTATGAGGAGCCCCAAGCGTCCCCGGGCATTAGTGTTTTCGTTCCCCCCAACATCTCCGTCTTGTGGGTCGGAGGCGCTCTGCGTGCCTGCTCGTGGAGGTGGTCCTAACCCTATATTGGCCAACCCCAATCCCCCCCCAACATATGCCGGAGTGTGGGGTATGGATGGCAATGTTTGCCCCGAGACCAATTTCGGGTCCGAGTGGAAGGCCGCACTACCCGCCACCTGGTAGCACAACACAAGAAATTTGTGGACGAGATGTGGCCACAATCGTTACATGCACACAACCAAAACAACGATCCCTGAGTCATGGGCAACCATCAATGTGTGCACCAAAAATGCACGCACCGGGCCCTCGAACGGAGGAGACAAAAATAAAACCGAATCAAACAGTGCACATAAGTGGGAGGCAGGGGTTCATGACGAAGGTGCGGCGGTGCGGCGGTGCGGCGGGCGCCGTGTTGCACACATGCACACAACATCACGCTTCCCGTCTAAGGGGTCGCCAATGCTTCGGTGCGGGGGAGAAAGTCACAACTGGCCCACTAGAGAGCGGATTGGCTACATAACCCCTGCCGTTTGGGGTCGGAAACATTTGGCAGTTGGGTGCAACATCCGCAGCGGCCCTGCATAAGCCCTGCCACTTGGGGGGGGAAGGGGTCTCCCACGCTTCAAAGCGGGGGACATGTCCGCGGGGACCCACAACTCGGTGTATGGGCTACTTAACCCTTGCAATCCTAGGGGTGCTTGTCACTTGAGAGCGGCGCACAAATTTAGCATTGGCCCACAAGTGGGTGAATTGGCGACAAACGCCATGCCGTCTAGGGAGGAGGGGGGGGGCAACGACAAAGTCGGCAGTAGCCCACAAAGGGGCGGGTTGACCACATAATCCCCCCCCAAGTGGCAGATCTTAGCACTTGGTGGCCTTGTGGAGATTGCCAGCCTGCAACGCGGTTGGCATTGGCAAGCAGAACACGTGCAGCTCCTGCATTACGAGACAAAATCAGAAGTGACCCCAAGAATGGGCGGATTTGGAGACATGAGCCGCGCTGTCTTGGGGTCCCCAACCAAGGGACAAAGCCAGCAATGGCCCACAAGTTGGCGGACTAGCTACATAACCCCAACTGCTTGCAGTTCCCCATCACTCCACAGTGGGGATAGAAAATCATCAATGGCCCACGATTGGGCGGATTGGCTGCATCACCTGTATCTTTTTGGGGTCCCCAACGCTTCAAAGTGAGGGACGCGGTCGGCATTGGTCCACAAATGGGCCTAGAGGCTAGATAAAAAACCTACAATCTTAGGGGTCCCCAATGCTTCACAACGGGTCACAACGTTAGCAATGCCCCACAAGTGGGTGGATTGGCTACAAACCCCTCCGGTATCGGGGGGGGGGGGGGCTTGAGAGCAAGGGAGACAGTCGGCATTGGCCCACAAATGGGGAGATTGGCCCCAACCCTTTGCCAAGTAGGCTCAGTGAAATACCATTCAATAAGACTATGTAAATAGCGGGGTAACGTGCCCTTTTGCATGTGACAAGTGCAAAGTCAAATAGAGCTAGCAAATTATTTGCAAGCGCATCTTTTGTCAACCCTTAGATTGTTCAACGGGGTGTTTGTTGCTCTGTTTCTTCTATTGCCATGGAAAAATGTAATCACAACAATGTTGATTTCACCGGTGATCACTACGACATAGTCGAGTCAAAGCCGTTTGTGGCCTTAATGCGTCATGCAGTCTCCAGTCTTAAACATGTGCACCAATGTGAGGATTTGCGACACATCGGTGTCGTTTGCGTTGAAATGCATGTCCCTAGTCAGGGTACCGTGGGTATATATGAGGGAATTGGCCGGAAAACTGAACACAGGACCCATGGATGACACAGGAGCGAACAAAAGGGTGCAAATGGAGGCCTCGCTCGACAAAATTTTGAAACGTACTAGTTCGAAGAAGAATTGGGTGTGCAAAAACCCCGCTTTGCAAACCTTTTGTACCCAAAGAAGCAACCCTTGGTGCGCGTTTGAAACCCAATGTTGTTCCCGACTAGAATATTCCCAATGGGAACAATTCCCGCCGGAACAATATCGTTGGGAACACCACTGGAATAACCAGATAACCAGATAACCAGATAACCAGATCCATCACCATCAGTTTCCAAGTTCGTAAATGATGTTTTTTGTCTCTTTCTTGCATGTATAACGCGTCCAAGGCTTGTCTTTCCCATCGGGGCCATGTTGACATCTTGTGAGCCGTTGGTGCCACCTTCCACTAGGTGTACACATTTCGAACTTTTCGTATCCATTTGCAAGCCTGCTGTTTCTTGTAGTTCAGACGCAGCGTTGTATGACTTTTCAACGTTGGTGTCCCCATTCTCCCGTTTGACTTGTGCATTGTGGCCATGCCTAGGGTCCCATTTTGGTATTTGTTCCTTGCCTGAATACTCGGTGGGTCTACGGGCATCTTCCCCTAGAGGTATGCATTGCCGAATTTCGCTTCGTAGTTCATTGTTGTAGCTTCATCATGCCTAGATCGCAAACCCGCGTTGCGCAACTAACCACCCACCTCGTCCATTTGGCAAGTGCTGTTAGCCTCCGGGACGGGGATCTTGTTGAGGAGCTGATAGCGGAATGGGCCATCTCCTCTCCACACGCCCGCCGCCAATTTGCGGTGGCCGTGCGCTTGGCCCAACCAAGCTGTGTACGAGAGATACAGCACGGCGCAATCGCCAAGTACGCCTCCGAGGTGCTCCCCCCCGATGAGTGTTGCGAGCTCATCCTCAACCTGCGTGCGCCCAAATCCGCTTGGCGCACGCTCTCGGAAGCGTACACCCTCCGGGGGCTGAAGTACACCGCGACCACGGGCCTTCCATTCGCCCGTCTGATTTGCCCTGAGAGGGCTTTCCAGCAGCGCTGGCAAGATCTACTGGCCCCCTTGGAGCTGGCCCCCGCGGTGAGCACTTCGGATCCCAAGGCCACGGGCATCAGTTGGCCGTGGGCATCATGGCTGCGCTACATTGCTGGCCAACCCCCGTTGTGCCGCATGATCGATTGGTCGTTCCCCCTGACTTTCATTGTCAGGGGGGATGGCTACCCCTGCGCAGGCGGGGAGTGGTCCCAATTGTTTGTGTCCATCGCCAACATGGGCCTTTGGGGACGAATTCCCGCCTGCGTGTGGGTCATCGGCCTCGCAGTCTGCGGGGACAAAGCAATGGCGACCCTAGCAACCCTTTGGGAAGACAATATTAAGGTGTGCCGCGCACACACCGTGTTGTTCCGGTGACGTTCCGATAACTTGTTCCGGCGACGTTCCGGCGACGTTCAAGTGTTTCGTTGGAACCGCCACCGGAACAATCTGGTTCCAACAAAATTGATGTTTTTTTCTTAGGCCATCCAGGAGGTCGTGGACACCCACCGGGTGGTCTTCAATTCCCATGAGGAAGCGGCCGATGCCTGGCTCGGTGGTGATTCCCCCTGGGTGCGCCGCATTATCGGGATCACACCGGCCCCACAAGTGGGGTCACTATACAACGAGGGGATTTGGGACTCCGGCGCCGCTGTGTGGCGGGGCAAAGACGTGGTCCGGACCACCGAGTCGGACCACGCACAGCGGACGTCCTTCTTGTTGGGAACACCATCGCTGAAGGCCGCTGGATGTTCCGTGGAACGAGTGGTGGTCATTGCCCGGTGCCGCGTTGTCATGTGCATTCTGCACTCTTGCATGGCGATGGGCCGGTTGCAAATGACCAACATTGAGCGGTTGGCGGCAGAGCGGATAGCCGGGGGCGATGAGGTGTCCCGTGCGGCGATTCAGGCGGTATTGCATGAGCATCGCACTGGGTGCCGCCTAGGCAAGGATTGTTCCCCGGATGGTGAGGAGACATCGCGCCTGTTTGCGGCTTGGCCCGATGTTGCATTGTTGCTGTCGGTTGGGCCGGAGGAGCCCCTCTATAGGGCTGTGATGGGGATGGCGAAGCTTTTGAAGGACCTGTACCACACCTATCAGGTGGGTACGCGTCCCCAATGCCGGGCAGCGGCAGCTGCCTTCCGGGAGCATTCTGCTCCTAGGTCCGCGTCCCATTACCTCCTGTTCCTGGAGGAGGATGCGGATCGCGTATTGGACGACATTTGGCCGTTCGGATTGGCAATGTTCTCCAATGACATTGTCGAAAGCCTTAACCGCTTCCTGAAGCAGGCTTTCAACGAACACAGTGCCCGGGGCGGTGGCCGGCAAACGGCTACTGGGACCGCCAGCTGCGGTCGCTCGCAGGCATCCATTGATTCGGACGTCGACGCCCTGCGGCAAGTGTTGCAATGGGTTTTCTTGTACTTTCACATTCATCTCCACCAACATGATGCTGTTCGACATGTGCCTTGCGTTCCCAGGGCTGCACTAGAGACCACCCCCTTTGCACCACCCCCGTTCCTCGGCTCTCTTCTTTCTTCTGCTCCTATCCATGGCCGCGCCCGTTAGCGCAGATATGATGCAAATGATGTTGGCGCTTCTGAAGGCCACCAAGAATATGCAGGTTTGCGGGTTTGGGCTTGGGTGGGGGTTTGGGCTTGGGTTTGGGCTTGGGGCTGGGTGTGGGTTTGGGCTTGGGCCTGGGTGTGGGTTTGGGCTTGGGTGTGAGTTTGGGCTTGGGTTTGGGCTAGGGGTTGGGTGTGGGTTCGGGTGCGGGTTTTGGTTTGGGCCGAGGTTTGGGTTTGGGTTTGGGTGTATGCTTTGGCGCGCTTTGCGCGCAGTGGAAATCAGTGCGTTGGGGTTGTGTGTCCCTGCCTGCCCTGCTCCCCTCGCTCCCCCCTGTGTCCCTTTTGCTCTTTGCTCTTTAGGAATTTGATGATTTGTTGTTGAGGGGAAGGGTAAAACCCAAGAACCCCCAGTGATTATTCGTGCCCCATGCCCATAAAGGGGCTAGGAATCTTTGTTGTCCAGGGGAAGGGGAAAATCCAAGAACCCCGAGTGATTATTTGTGCCCCAAGCCCATAAAGGGGCTAGGAATCTTTGTTGTCCAGGGGAAGGCAAAAAACCCAAGATCCCCCAGTGATTATTTGTGCCCCATGCCCATAAAGGGGCTAGGAATCTTTGTTGTCCAGGGGAAGGGGAAAACCCAAGAACCCCCGGTGATTATTTGTGCCCCATGCCCATAAAGGGGCTAGGAATCTTTGTTGTCCAGGGGAAGGGGAAAACCCAAGAACCCCCAGTGATTGTTCGTGCCCCATGCCCATAAAGGGGCTAGGATTCTTTGTAGTGGATGCCCCCCCCCCCCCACGGGGCCGTAGTGCACGACGCAGTGCGCCCTGTGCCCGCGCCGAATTGTGCCTATTTTCCACTTTTCCGGCGACGTTCCAACAACCTGTTCCGGCGACGTTCTGGCGACGTTCCAGCGGCCACTGGAACGTCGCCAGAACGTCGCCGGAACAGGTTGTTGGAACGTCGCCGGAACAAGGTGTCTGGGTAGGGTTGGCCTCTCTCCGGCATCCTTGTCTGCAGGACGGGATGACCTGGGGGCCCTGAGGGCAGCACTGGCTGCACCACCCCCGCCAGCCCCACTGGGGGCACAGGGGGCCACGCGCTCCGAGCCACGCAGCAGCTCTGCGCTGGCTTCGCCAGCCCCTCCCCAAACTCAGGGCGCTCCCAAACATCCTCCGTGGGCAACCCCCGCTCACCGGCCATCGGAGCCGCCACGGCCTGCCCCACAAGGGGCTGCGCCAGTTGCGCCTCTCCAAGCGCATCGCCCCCAGTTGCCCGAGCCCTCGACTGGGAGCTCAATGAGTAACGGGGGGGGGGGTTCGGGAGCACGCCGTGGTTCTGGGGGAGCTGCAAGAGGCGAGGGGCAATGTTGAAAGCCTGCGCCGCCGGGTGAAAAAATGGTCTGCGAAATTGGCGGAGTGCCGGCGGCGTGGGGACATCACCGGGGGGGGGCACGCGGGCGAGAGGGTTCTCGAGGGGAACCGGCGGGTAAGGGAGGCGCAGAAGGCGGTGGAGGTGCTTGAAAGGGAGTTGCAGGGCATGGGGGGGGGGTGCAGGTGAAACAGGAAGGGGGTGACAACGACGATGACATTGTGGAGCTGGGTGAGGTGGTGGTGGATGAGAAGGATGAAGAGCGGAGGGCTAACCCGGGGGTTAAGAGAGAGGGAGAAGAGGGGGGGAGGGGGAGATGTGGATGGGGAGGGGGATGGGGATGGGGAGGGGGAGGGGGATGACGCCGGCGGCGTCTTGCGCGTTACGAATTGGATGCGCAACCGACTTGGCTCATCCCTAGCAGCAAAAGCTGCTAATTTTCCCTGGACAAGGGAGATGGTAGGCCCCAACCCCCCCCCCTTGGACGCCTGCGTCCTACGAGCGCCCCACCCCACCATTTACACGCTCCGTTGGCTACTGCAGCGCTTCCTGCACAAGCAACTGCACTGCAAGGAGCAGCGTGATTGCCGCTGGCGCCGGGTGGAGGGGTCCGCGCCAGGGGGGGTCCCGGTGTCCTGGGTGACCGGGCCGGGGACAGGGCGCACGGCACCCCTCCCCAACGACTGGCTCCCCAGCAAGGCGCAGGGGGGCAAATTTCTAACCGCGGGCTCTGTCAGTGCGGGGAGTTGCCATTGGCACCTCATTTTTGAGCGTTGGGCCGACCACGGCCTTGGCGAGGTGAGGGCGACTCCCCGCAAGGACACCGTCCTCTTTCGGGCCAATTGGACCCGAATCCTCCGCGACGGCATCTATGTGGTCGAGGACGAAGGCAAATACCATGGCTTCGTCGTTGGCCAAACGCTGTCGCGGCCTGGCGCCCTACACGTCAAGTGCGAGGACGACGCGCAGCGGCACCAACAATCTGCCGTTTGGGCAGTGCAAGCGGAACGTGAGCGCACGCCGACCTCGCAATTGCGGCAAGCGTTGGGGTCGATCAAGGAGAACGTGGACACGCGCGTGCGGGTATGCCCCCCCGCAAGCATGTCCACATGGCCAATAGGGCGCAAAAATGCACATGGTTGGCGTGTCGGTGCATTGTTCCGGCGACGTTCCAAACAGTTTGTTCTGGCGACGTTCCAATCTGTCACCAAAAAACGTTTGAAAAGTCTTTTGAACGTCGCCGGAACAGCTTATTGGAACGTCGCTGGAACACTCATCCTGGCTATCCTCCATGTAGGTGGAGGACATCCAGGTCAACCCTTCGGACCCGCGCGCCGTTCAGGTGATCCTTCGTTGGCCAGGAAGTGATCCCCGGCCCATCTATTTGGGTACGTAGCTTCAGCAGTTGCACTTGCAGCCCGTCGCCGTGCTCGAGTTCCTCACGGCCATGATGGACTACGTGGCAGCCCGCGGCAGCGTTCTTGCGACGCGCATCGAGGGGTGGAGCAGCATTGGCGACATGTCCCCAGCGCCGCCGCACTGCCAACAAGTGGCCGCAGAGGCCCCCGCCCCGCCCGCGTGTGCACCGCCCGTGCAACCCCAACCCCGGAACCCCCACCCAGCCCCCCAAACAGCACCCAAACCCAAACCCAAACCCCAACGCCCCGCCAAGCGGGAACCCAAGAGCGCCCCCAAACCAGCCCCGGAAAAAAGGAAGAGGCTCCCGGGGGAGTCCTCCAGCGAGGAGTCGTCCAGCGACTCCTCAACGGACTCCTCCTCGGGGTCCACCACCGACTCCTCGGCGTTCGAGGAGCCCCAGCCCCGCCCCCCGGCCAAGGAGCCCACCAAACCCCCTCGCAAGGCTCCCAAGAGAGCCGCGCCCCCCCAACCCAAGGCCCAGCCCCCCCAACCCCAACCCAAGGCCAAGCCAAAGGCAAGAGGGGGGGGGGGTGCAAATACAAAGCGGGGGAGCAAGTGTATGTAGTTTTTCGGGACAATGGGCAGTGGGGGATCGAGCAGGGCAAAGAGGCCCTTGCCGCGGGTGGCCCCCCCGGGGTTGGGGAGACGTGGATCGCCTTCCCCAAAGACCCCGAACTCTTCGCCATCCCGAGAGCGTCGGTTTGGAAAACCAAGACGCAGGCGAAGAAGTTCCTCGCCAAGATGATGGCGGCCGAGGAGGAGGACAAGGAGGACGACGCGGCCGCGGACGAGGAGGGGGACGAGAGCAACGACGGGGACGGGGACGGGGGAGACGAAGGGGATGGACCGGGGGCAGGTTTGGGTGCTACCGGGGCTAACCGGGATGGGGGCGTCGGGGAAGAGGTCGAAGGGGTGGAGGGGGAAAGGATGAAGGTCGAAGGGGTGGTGGGTGAAGGGGTGGTGGGAGAAGGGGTGGAGGGTGAAGGGGTGGAGGGTGAAGGGGTGGTGGGTGAAGGGGTGGAGGGTGAAGGGGTGGTGGGTGAAGGGGTGGTGGTCGGTGAGGGAGATGGGGGGGATAGTGGGGCGGGTGACAAGAGTTCGGGGGCGCCCGCCGGGCCCCCGACCACGCAGGACTTTTAGGTGAGAACAAGAGACTAACCCGATGGGCCCCCGGGGGCACCCTACACAACAATGTATGTTACCATTTTACCCTTCCTTGTGCTTTGCTCTTGTTGTAGAGTGCTTGTTCCGGCGACGTTCCAATAACTTGTTCCAGCGGTGTTCCAATGGTGTTCTAACAAAAACTGTTTTTGAAAACAAGTTTTTTTCACGTGGCAACGCGCCGGGCAACAAATATGAGCATACCAGCGGGGACCCCCAAGGCTAGCAAACAACATATTTTGCCACCATGTACGGGTAGGCTTGGTTGGGGGGTAAATGAATTTTGAACTTTTTTTGTTCCGGCCATATAGCTAAGAACATTGGAACAATTTGGCCGGAACAACATTGGGTTTCAAACGCGCAGCAAGGGAACACTAGTTACTTTTTAAACACCGGGGCTTTCAAAAGGGTATGGAGGGCGGTGCCCACGTTTTCTGTGGTTCCGCTTGAAACCCTTCAAAGCCCTTTGGATTGAGGAGGGCCCCCTTGGTAGAGAATGACCCAATTGATGCCGAGATCCCTGCCCTTGAAGCAGACCCGGCAACCTTGAAAGAAGCAATGGAGTATTAGCGCGAGAGAGGGTTTCACCACCAACATGCGTTCCCCAAGACCTATGTTGTGGTGTGCCGCGGACCCAGCAAGGCGTGAGCGTAGGTACACACCGAGCCGCTGTGCCAAGGTACATAGACGGCACAAAGAGTCCGTGTCCCCCAATGACGTTGGTGCTTGGCACTCAACGCAAGACGAGTCGTATTGCAATAAATGATGCTACCATAACTGGGCTGGAATGGTCCGAAGATTTAACAACTGGTTGGGTGGTGGAGTACGGGAAGTTGTTTATGAGGCATATTTTGAAATATTTGGGGTTGGCAACCCTTGCACTCCATTTCGTTGATCCGTGCCATCTTGGGAGAGCTCAAGCGGCACGGCTTCACCACCAAGCACCGTGCCTTGGGGTTCCAAAAGGACGGTGCTTCCTTGCCCTCCTACATCGGCCCAAAACACGCAGGTTCAAGGGGCACATTCAAAGACTGAAGGGAGTGTTCACACCACCGCCACCCCGCTCGAAAGCAAGGATGCCTCCTGTGAGCAAAGCCTGAAAGGCCTAGAGCCTAGGACACAACCTTCCATGGCCACTCCTACCACAAAGGAGGACACCCGTCCGAAGTTCCTCATGCATGGAGAGTTGCGCAACGTGCCGGATAGCTACCGTGATATGTATCTGGTCAATCCTAGTGTGACCAAAATTTCATTGAGGAGCCGACCAAGCAGCTAGTAGTTGAGTTGCACGCTACCAGTCGGGTGACCACCTATCCTGGTCAAAGCCACAGTCTTCCAATACCAAGACAGACCTCATCTACAAATGTGCTTTCTGCAACTACTTGCAGCGAGTGCATGTTTTGTCGGCTTTTCGCGGGTATTTTTTCCCACTCCTATTTGGTGCACTAAATGTGAAGCACATGAACATGCAGTTATATTGGCCACTTTCTGCCCTTGTCCCAAGTACATGGTGGCACGAACGTTGGCCATGGCCTTATCAAAACTCTTTTTTTGAGCCTTGTGTTGTTCCCAGTGCCGTAACACTAATGTTGGCCATCCCATTCCTCATCCCAATGTTGTTTTTAGTGCCGATGATACCGTGTAATATGATGCTATGTTGGCCGAATCCCAACTAATTGGTGACCACACAGAGTACTTGGTTCTTTGTGGACTCGGCATCCCATCATTAAGGTTGCTATGGTATGCCATATGGAACGGGCAATTGTACATATTGCGTACGTGTTGCTTGGTCTTGTGGTTTTCAAAGCCTGCACATCACAAACGTGGTGGCTGATTACTAGGGTTCTTTTTCACATGTCCGCCTCACCCCAATGCCTCCGGGTTTTGTCGATTATGCGTTGGACGTTGTGAATGCCGATCACTCTTTGAGGGCCGTTCAACATTTTTTTGATCTTACCGCAAAAAAAAATCCATGCACCAACAATTTCGTTTCTTTGGTCTGATTTTTTGTGATAACTACTCCACTTACCGCCAAAAAAAAATACACGGCTTTACGAAGAAAAAAAATGACTTGGCAAATTCTATTGCCTTTGGCAAGGCACCTCGAAGAGGGGAGAGGTGCGAGAGGGCAATTGAAGCAATGAGGAGACGCATGCTGGGGCAGGGACGCTGTGGCATCAGGGGTTGGCATGCATGGTCACCAAATGAAAACCTTTTTGGTTGTCACGTAGTGTCGGACACCTCCGAACTGTTGGGTATACGGCCTAGGTGTGATCCGACTATTCGCACCGCCCCTACTTGCGTGTACGGTAAGGATGCATCGGCTTGGGCATTTCCGGCAATGGGTACCAAAAACCTCAGGACTACGGGTGTCTGAGGCGGTGATGGGGCTAGAGATACATCATGGGGTGAGAAATGCATCAAGGGGAAAGTGGAAGCAAATCGGAGTGGTGGTGCACACGGGAGGAAGGATAGCTTGCATTGCGCATTCACTGTTGGTGTGCAAGAGAAGTAATGAGATCATTTGGAAGAGGGCTTACATTGGGCAATTGGACATGGTGCACGGAACGGCTTGCATTGCGCATTCACCGTTGGTGTGCAAGAGAAATAATGAGATGATTTGGAAAAGGTCTTACATTGGGAAATTGGACATGGTGCACGGAACGGCTTGCATTGCGCATTCACCATTGGTGTCCAAGAGAAGTAATGAGATGGGTTGGAGATGGGCTTACATGGCTCAATTGGATACGGCGCACGGTACGGCTTTCATTGCGCATTCACTGTTGGTGTGCAAGAGAAGTAATGAGATGATTTGGAATAGGGCTTCCATTGGGCAATTGGACATGGTGCACGGAACGGCTTGCATTGCGCATTCACCGTTGGTGTGCAAGAGAAGTAATGAGATGGGTTGGAGATGGGCTTGCATGGCTCAATTGGATACGGTGCACGGAACGGCTTGCATTGCGCATTCACTGTTGGTGTGCAAGAGAAGTAATGAGATACATTGAAGATGGGCTTGCATTGGGCAATTGAACATGGCGCACGGAACGGCTTGCATTGCGC
This sequence comes from Eutreptiella sp. 'Long Island Sound 2002', assembly GCA_964036045.1. Lineage (NCBI taxonomy): Eukaryota > Euglenozoa > Euglenophyceae > Eutreptiales > Eutreptiaceae > Eutreptiella > Eutreptiella sp. 'Long Island Sound 2002'. Next base: position 116,779,709 of record OZ038383.1, read on the forward strand.
ATTCACCGTTGGTGTGCAAGAGAAGTAATGAGATGGGTTGGAGATGGGCTTGCATTGGGCAATTGGATACGGTGCACGGAACGGCTTGCATTGCGCATTCACCGTTGTTGTGCAAGAAAAGTAATGAGATGGGTTGGAGATGGGCTTGCATGGCTCAATTGGATACGGTGCACGGAACGGCTTGCATTGCGCATTCACCGTTGTTGTGCAAGAAAAGTAATGAGATGGGTTGGAGATGGGTTTGCATGGCTCAATTGGATACGGTGCACGGAACGGCTTGCATTACGCATTCCCCGTTGGTGTGCAAGAGAAGTAATGAGATACGTTGAAGACGGGCTTGCATTGGGCAATTGGACATGGTGCATGGAACGGCTTGCATTGTGCATTCACCGTTGGTGTGCAAGAGAAGAAATGAGATGATTTGGAAAAAGGCTTCCACTGGGCAATTGGACACGGTGCACGGAACGGCTTGCATTGCGTATTCACCGTTGGTGTGCAAAAGAAGTAATGAGATGGGTTGGAGATGGACTTGCATTGGGCAATTGGATACAGTGCACGAACCAGCTTGCGTTGCGCATTCACCGTTGGTGTGCAAGAGAAGTAATGAGATAGGTTGGAGATGGGGTTGCATTGCTCAATTGGACATGGTGCACGGAACGGCTTGCAGTGCGCATTCACCGTTGGTGTGCAAGAGAAGAAAGGAGATGATTTGGAAAAGGGCTTACATTGGGCAATTGGACACGGTGCACGGAACGGCTTGCATTGCTCATTCACCGTTGGTGTGCAAGAGAAGTAATGAGATGGGTTGGAGATGGGCTTGCATTGGGCAATCGGATACAGTGCACGGACCAGCTTGCGTTGCGCATTCACCGTTGGTGTGCAAGAGAAATAATGAGATGATTTGGAAAAGGGCTTACATTGGGCAATTGGACACGGTGCACGGAACGGCTTGCATTGCGCATTCACCGTTGGTGTGCAAGAGAAGTAATGAGATGGGTTGGAGATGGGCTTGCATTCCTCGGTTGGATACGGTGCACGGAACGGCTTGCATTGCGCATTCACCGTTGGTGTGCACGAGGAATAATGAGAAGGGTTGGAGATGGGCTTGCATTGGGCAATTGGACATGGTGCACGGAACGGCTTGCATTGCGCATTCACCGTTGGTGTGCAAGAGAAGCAATGAGATGATTTGGAAAAGGGCTTCCATTGGGCAATTGGACATGGTGCACGGAATGGCTTGCATGGCGCATTCACCGTTGTTGTGCAAGAAAAGTAATGAGATGGGTTGGAGATGGGCTTGCATGCTCAATTGGATACGGTGCACGGAACGGCTTGCATTGCGCATTCCCCGTTGGTGTGCACGAGAAGTAATGAGATACGTTGAAGATGGGCTTGCATTGGGCAATTGGACATGGTGCATGGAACGGCTTGCATTGTGCATTCACCGTTGGTGTGCAAGAGAAGAAATGAGATGATTTGGAAAAAGGCTTCCACTGGGCAATTGGACACGGTGCACGGAACGGCTTGCATTGCTCATTCACCGTTGGTGTGCAAGAGAAGTAATGAGATGGGTTGGAGATGGACTTGCATTGGGCAATTGGATACAGTGCACGAACCAGCTTGCGTTGCGCATTCACCGTTGGTGTGCAAGAGAAGTAATGAGATAGGTTGGAGATGGGCTTGCATTGCTCAATTGGACATGGTGCACGGAACGGCTTGCAGTGCGCATTCACCGTTGTTGTGCAAGAGAAGAAAGGAGATGATTTGGAAAAGGGCTTACATTGGGCAATTGGACACGGTGCACGGAACGGCTTGCATTGCGCATTCACCGTTGGTGTGCAATAGGATTAATGAGATGGGTTGGAGATGGGCTTGCATTGGGCAATCGGATACAGTGCACGGACCAGCTTGCGTTGCGCATTCACCGTTGGTGTGCAAGAGAAATAATGAGATGATTTGGAAAAGGGCTTACATTGGGCAATTGGACACGGTGCACGGAACGGCTTGCATTGCGCATTCAACATTGGTGTGCAAGAGAAGTAATGAGATGGGTTGGAGATGGGCTTGCATTCCTCGGTTGGATACGGTGCACGGAACGGCTTGCATTGCGCATTCACCGTTGGTGTGCACGAGGAGTAATGAGATGGGTTGGAGATGGGCTTGCATTGGGCAATTGGACATGGTGCACGGAACGGGTTGCATTGCGCATTCACCGTTGGTGTGCAAGAGAAGCAATGAGATGATTTGGAAAAGGGCTTCCATTGGGCAATTGGACATGGTGCACGGAACGACTTGCATTGCGCATTCACCGTTGTTGTGCAAGAAAAGTAATGAGATGGGTTGGAGATGGGCTTGCATGGCTCAATTGGATACGGTGCACGGAACGGCTTGCATTGCGCATTCCCCGTTGGTGTGCAAGAGAAGTAATGAGATACGTTGAAGATGGGCTTGCATTGGGCAATTGGACATGGTGCATGGAACGGCTTGCATTGTGCATTCACCGTTGGTGTGCAAGAGAAGAAATGAGATGATTTGGAAAAAGGCTTCCACTGGGCAATTGGACACGGTGCACGGAACGGCTTGCATTGCACATTCACCGTTGGTGTGCAAGAGAAGTAATGAGATGGGTTGGAGATGGACTTGCATTGGGCAATTGGATACAGTGCACGAACCAGCTTGCGTTGCGCATTCACCGTTGGTGTGCAAGAGAAGTAATGAGATAGGTTGGAGATGGGCTTGCATTGCTCAATTGGACATGGTGCACGGAACGGCTTGCAGTGCGCATTCACCGTTGTTGTGCAAGAGAAGAAAGGAGATGATTTGGAAAAGGGCTTACATTGGGCAATTGGACACGGTGCACGGAACGGCTTGCATTGCACATTCACCGTTGGTGTGCAAGAGAAGTAATGAGATGGGTTGGAGATGGGCTTGCATTGGGCAATCGGATACAGTGCACGGACCAGCTTGCGTTGCGCATTCACCGTTGGTGTGCAAGAGAAATAATGAGATGATTTGGAAAAGAGCTTACATTGGGCAATTGGACACGGTGCACGGAACGGCTTGCATTGCGCATTCACCGTTGGTGTGCAGAAGAAGTAATGAGATGGGTTGGAGATGGGCTTGCATGGCTCACTTGGATATGGCGCACGGAACGGCTTGTGTTGCGCATTCACGGTTGGTGTGCAAGAGAAGTATTGGGATGGGTTGGAGATGGGCTTCAATTGGGCAATTGGATACGGTGCACGGAATGGCTTGCATTGCGCATTCACCGTTGTTGTGCAAGAGAAGTAAGGAGATGGGTTTGAGATGGGCTTCCATTGGGCAATCGGATACAGTGCACGGAATGGCTTGCATTGCGCATTCACCATTGGTGTGCAAGAGGAGTATTGAGATGGGTTGGAGATGGGCTTGCATTGGTCAATTGGATACGGTGCACGGACCAGCTTGCGTTGCGCATTCAGCGTTGGTGTGCAAGAGAAGTAATGAGATGGGTTGGAGATGGGCTTGCATTGCTCAATTGGTCATGGTGCATGGAACGGCTTGCATTGCGCATTCACCGTTGGTGTGCAAGAGAAGAAATGAGATGATTTGGAAAAGGGCTTACATTGGGCAATTGGACAGGGTGCATGGAACGGCTTGCATTGCGCATTCACTGTTGGTGTGCAAGAGAAGTTATGAGATGGGTTGGAGGTGGGCTTGCATTGCTCAATTGGATACGGTGCACGGAACGGCTTGCATTGCGCATTCACCATTGGTGCGCAAGAGAAGTATTGAGATGGGTTGGAGATGGGCCTGCATTGCTCAATTGGATACGGTGCACGGACCGGTTTGCGTTGCGCATTCACCGTTGTTGTGCAATCAAATTTTTGAGATGATTTGGCGATGGGCTTGCAGTGCTCGATTGGATACGGTGCTCGGAACGGCTTGTATTGCGCATGTACCGTTGGTGTGAATGAGATGGATAGAAGAAGGCTTGCATTGCACATCCGGCCAGTGCACGGAACAGCTTGCATTGTGTATTCACCGTTGGTGTGGAAGAAGAGCAACAACATTAATTGAAGCATTGGACGTTGCAATCTTGTTTCGTCCGGGTGTCCGTGGCAAGAAGCGAAAAATGGCACAAGTCACCCAAAACATCTGAATCACCCTTTGGCCTTCGGCAAGCAACGGCAAAAGACTATATTGCTGCCGGCGCCACCGGCTGCGAAGCTCAAGCCAATGCCATGTGTCACTTGAGTCCGGTCATCTCGGGTGAAATAGATTCGCCTCTTGCAAACGATAGACTTTTGGTGACTAGTTTGCTGAAGAGGGGCGTAGTGATGTATCATTGCTTTTGCCTCTGCGCCTTGGTCTTTGTTGTCCATGTCCACGAGACGGCGATTGTGCCCTTGCTTCCATAGTTGCGCGTTGCTTCTTGGAGGGATGATCCTTGGACAGCGTGTTGCCGCTGTTGCTACACTCGAGCGCGTGGTCAAGGGACCTCTTTGTACCACGTTGCTTGCGAATAGAGGGAGCACTTTCCTTGTCCAACGGTGCTGTGGCAGAAAGTGTGGTAGCCAAAGTGGCAGCACCGGCGGGAGTTTCTCGGATGCAAGAAGGTGATTCTTGTGCAGACACCTTAGATGGTGTCACACAAAGCTTACAACGCTTTGATCTTCCCTTGTCCCACTGCTTCTTTGAAAACCAATCTCGTGGCTAACAACATCACATGATGCACACTTTAGAGCCAAGTGTTGAGGACTCTTTGGACCATGACCAACCATGCAGTGTTTACAACGGCGATGCAATCCATTTTAGAATTCTGTTGCGCTAAATTGTGTCCTAGGGAATTGTGCATCGCATTGTGCGCAACGAAACAGAGAAGGATTGTTCGCAGCATTGCAACACTGGCAGGTTCCATTTTTGTTGAAATCGCAAGCCATACGTGACACGTTGCACGATGGACAAGTGCGGGTTGTGCGTTGTCCGCACTTACCATCCTTGCTAAATTCGCAAGCCAAGCGTAACTCGTTGCACGATGGACGAGTGCGGGTTATGCATTTCTTGCACGTGCCCTCCTTGCCAAATTCAGATGCCAAACGGGAAATGTTGCATGATGGACAAGTGTGAGTTGTGCATTGTCCGCACTTACCATACTTGCTAAATTCGCAAGCCAGGCGTAACTTGTTGCACGACGGACAAGTGCGGGTTGTGCATTTCTCGCATTTGCCATTCTTGCCGAATTCAGATGCCATACAGGAACTGTTGCACGATGGACAAGTGCGGGTTATGCATTGTCCGCACTTACCCTCCTTGTTGAATTCGCAAGCCAAGCGTAACTTGTTGCACGATGGACAAGTGCGGGTTGTGCATTTCTTGCACGTGCCCTCCTTGCCAAATTCACATGCCAAACGGGAACTGTTGCACGATGGGCAAGTGCGGGTTGTGCATTGTCCACACTTACCCCCCTTGCTAAATTCGCAAGCCAAGCGTAACTTGTCGCACGATGGACAAGTGCGGGTTGTGCATTTCTTGCATGTGCCCTCCTTGCCAAATTCAGATGCAAAACGGGAACTGTTGCACGATGGACAAGTGTGAGTCGTGCATTGTCCGCACTTACCCTCCTTGTTGAATTCGCAAGCCAAGCGTAACTTGTTGCACAATGGACAAGTGCGGGTTGTGCATTTCTCGCACGTGCCCTCCTTGCCGAATTCAGATGCCATACGGGAGCTGTTGCACGATGGACAGGTGCGGGTTGTGCATCGTTGGCAAGTGTCCGCCTTTCCGAAATCCGATGCCAAGCGCAATTGTTTGCAGTCTTTGCATCTTCTGGTGGTGGTGGGAGCTCAACACAACTTACATGGGCGGAGATTGTAACTAGCACGCCAGTTGGCGTCAGAGTAAGCACCGAGAGGCTTACAAATGCCACAAGAACGGCACCACTTCGATGTACAGTTCCCTGTTTCACACGTGGGACAGTGAAAAGGGTCACGTGGTGGTAGAGAGTCACCACGAACATTCTGATAATCCCAACAACCGCAATCAACGCATTGGGCCGAAACATGGATGTCATTGCGCCGTGTAGTTTGTATGAATGCAAGTGTTTTTTCACGCAAGATGTCCAAAAGGCGTTTTGGTCCGCCTGGGTCTCCTTGCCGAAAGATGCGGGGATCAAATGGACGATAAATCAAAAGATCTTTCGCGGAGCGCACACGGCTAGTTGCCACATAGCATTTTAGAAAATCACCCGTCAGATCCACGATTGCCTTGGCCCGGGTCTCGCCTTCAGAGAAGTGTGTTGTAACACCAAAAGCGGGAGCAATGGGACATTGTCGGCGATTTATGGAGAGCAGAGGGTGTTGCTTCTTGTGATCGAAGTACCATGTTTGAGGAATTGGTCTCAGTGGATAAAGACCAGGTTGCTGTAACCCGGGGACGGTCCATTTTGCATGCAACACTCTTACAAAGAGCACGAAAGGAAGGAAATGAAGTATGCGGGCATCACCTTCTCCATCATCGGCAGGGTTCTTGAGGATCACAAACCCAACTATGAAGGACCACCAAAGGCAACATGCCATACAGAGATGCCGTCCAACGGTCATGATATTGTAGCCAACGCACATACTCCTTGGAAGTATCATCACCAATGTTTTCTGTGGTGGGTTTATCGACAGCAGGACACCACGTTAGGTGTTTCCGATGTTGTACGGCAAATAGTTGTGAGTGCTGCTTGTTGATGCCGTATTTTAAATCGTTGGTGGCGATAACGACAGCTGCATTTGCGAAAAGATCATCTTGAAGGCGACGATCAAATGCATCGGTCAAGACGAGCGCCTTCAAATAGTCAAATCCGTCGATCGACAGTTCACCGTGGCGACATTGCTTTAGTACGGCTTGAAACCGGGCATCGTCCTTGAAGCGCATATTTTCCGTTAATTCCGTCATACCAACTATGCCCAAGGCATTGGTGCCCCATAACAGTTCTAGCCCGTGGCGAACTAAGGCATTAACTACCTTTTCGTTGGTGTCATCCCGCCATGGAGGTATTGTCATAAGTGAGTGGCCCTCACCAGGAGGTGGTAGTTGCCAGAAGTCCCCACATTCGATGACGTTCAAACCACCAAAGGACCGTACATGACCATCCGGCGCATGCTTGTAAGTCCCGGCCACTTGAGTGTAAGTGCGCAAGCGGGATTCCACCAAGGCATGCAATCGCGGAGACACCATACTAATTTCATCAATGAACAACCAATGCAAAGTAGATTGACGATGGGAGAGAATGGATTCCGTTGCGGATGATGTGCCCGATGTATGTAAGCCAAGGCCTACAAGACGATGCAATGTGGTACCTCCAATAGCACGGCCCATTCTGCCTTGAAATGCTGCAAACGCGTAGTGGACGTCTTTGACGAAGCCTAGCATGTCAAAGAACTGTGAAAGCACATGATACAACCAAGACTTACCTGTACCGGATTCACCATGTACCATCCAACGCAGAGGCTCACTCTTGCCGACCGACTCTTGCAGCTCATCCTGTAACTCTTCTTTGACGCGGACGGCAACCATGTGCAATATTGTCCGTTGTCCCTTATTCAACTTTTGGGCACATATCTCATAAGCGTTATCGATCATAGCATGTGTCAAGGCGGGAGCCGAGGAGACATGTGGCGTACGGGTGCCAGATGCGCCATGGAGTGTTGGTGGGAGATTACCTCCGCGAGCTGCCTTCATTAATTGAGTCAAGTTATGAAAAGACGGCGCAGGAGCTTTTGCCTTGGAAGACGTGGTGCTAGTGGTCAGTAGACGCCATGCGTGTTTGGCTAGATCAATGGCGGACAATGAGGATTGGGCATGTGTGGCATGTTTCCGCTGGACCTTTGATGCTCCGTCATCGGCACCCTTCGCAGGTTGGGTAACGTGTGTTTGAAGGGCGGCAGCAAGGTCATGGCGAGGAAGTTGAAAAGAGGAGTGAACAGTATCAGGCTTGGGCTCATCTTGAAAATCGTCACGGTCGCGAATTCTGCACACACACATAAATTGATGTATGAAGCGCTTGAGTCGTTGTGTCAGGATGTTTCCCGCAGAGTACGAAGACCATAAGGACAAAAAGTGACGTTGACTATTGCACAAAGCCGACACGTGTGGGACGTATGTAGATGCATGATCGTTGTGAGTAACCCATGGTCGAAAATAGGCGGTGTATACTTTAGCGGAGAGCTCCGGATTGGCATTGACAGCCATATGAGAAGCTGTAAACTTTGGCACAATGGGGCGCGGGTTTCGCGCCATAATCCATGGGTGACGAATGGCGGACAAGGGACCAATGGCTGGAAACGGTATCCAGTCATTTCCTCCGGCTTCTTGAATCACAAGTGTACTCAGGGTTCCAGGATGTAGTCGGCATTAGCCGTTTTTTGTTGACAAATGAAACACCGCCCTTCATCTGTCAAATCAACATGGTAAGCGAGATCACCGTTCTTTGTGCGTGGATTCAAAGGAACTTTGACAGGAGTCACCGTCCAACCGGAAACAAACTCATATGCTGCCAAGAAATGAACACGAGGATCGGTACCACGAAATCCATACATTGTGGCAATGTTTGGTACGCTTGATCTAACAACCTCTCTTCGAGGTGATTTTTTGTATACGAGTTACATTTTTCACTTTGGCGAGTACCACTGATACTCTACATTGTGGCACTGTTCCGCCTTTTGATGGGAACCCTCGGGACGGTAGAAGGGCGATGTTGGGTGTTTGCAAGTTGCTGCAAGGATCGGTGGATCATGTGACGCCCAAGCTATGCAGATGGACTTGGCTGGCGACTAACAACCTATCTTTGATTGGGAAAATTTTTTCTCTGTTCTTGTAAGGGTACTCCTGTGATTGGGTCATTGGTCTTGGTGGCAATATGACTGGTGAGTCCATGGTGAGTCCAGCATATCGTAGTCGATGTCTCTCAGGGTCAATAACCCAGTGCCGCTGCCCTGGATGCCCCGTTTGCATTACAGTTGCGCTTCCTATTGGTCCCGACACCTCGTCCACCTATGCCCCCATGCCCCAATTACTGCTGCAATGCACTCTAAAGTCATAGATGTCTACTACTGCTCAGAGTTGGATGGCTCCTGCACATTCCCGTGGGTGTTCAACCTCTGTCCAATGGGCGAAGGTGACTGCATCCCAAATGATATCTGGCTTTCTGCTTGTAGTGGGCTGTTGTGTAACTCTTGCAGTGGGCCTTGTTCAGTGTGGGGATCCGCCGAGGACTTGGTCGCGAGGTAAATAGGCAAAATGTGTTGGTCGCGGGTTGGTTTCAAACTGAGGTCCCCATGCCAAGGTGCTGGGGTTTGTAGGCCTCAGAATCAACAGTGGGGACATTGCTCAGATCTACACCCCTTCCTTGTGCAGTATGTTGCAGTGCTTTTTTTTGGGGGGGGGGGTCAGTGCTTGTGGTGCCTGGTATGCCCCCCCCTCCTGTTGGAGCAACAGGCAAGTAAGGAGGAGGAGATGAGAGAAAGAAGGCATACGGCAGGGAAGAAGTAGAAAGATGGAGCTGAGAGAGGAAAAGAAAAAGGGCTGAAGGCAGTATGACCGAAGAGAATGAGATGGGAAAGATGGGCAGAAGGCAAAAAGCACAGGAGCAACTCGGAGAAAAAAGTATTCTCGGAGGGCAAGAAAGTGCTGCATCATGTCCCGCTGCCGGCAGCAGAGTGATGGCGAGCCCAATTCCCCTGAGGTGCCCACCTGGACGCCTCAGATAACAAGCCAATGCCCTGCATGTTTCAGTGAAATTGGAGCACCTGTGCAGGATGCTGCTGTGTTCTTGGCAGGCAAATCCTACTGAACTGCCTTTCTGCACTTCTACTGAGTGCCAAGGCCTCCCTTCTCATGGTCTGACATCTTCAGCACACACCTTCGTTCCAGTCCAACATGGACTGAGCTTTAGTGACGACGTGACGCACCAAGAAATCCAGCAGTGAATCCTGGGAATCTGTGGCCTTCACAGCACCTGCAATGCAGCCGGAGGAACGGAGAAGGACAGACTGCACATTGCAGCCACACCATATGCAGTATCAACAATGGGGCAGCACGCAATGGCCACACACTCCATTTGATGTTCACATGTCAAATCAAGTTCACCTGACAAATACCGTTCAATGGCCACATGCCACCTGACGCAAAGCCATCTGATGGTTGAGCTCTGCAGCTGTGCTATGCCCTTGACTGCTCTCCTTCCCTCGCTGGGGGCTCCTTCTGCGGCATCGAGGTGTACAGCAGTGTACCTGTTGAAACCGATGCTGTGGCCAATGTGTAGAGTTCGGAGCCAGATGATGAACGCCCTCTTGCCGGGTGAGCATCTGGCCTTTGGGTTGTGAGCTGAGCTGTTTTGGGAGTTGGAGGTTTAGTGTCTTTGAATGGATGGGGATCTGACACAGTCACTGGGCACCAACCCCTCAATCACAGCCATGCACGGTGTCCCTATAGCAACCGGTGGAACCAGACGACAACCTCCCCAGAACTGCCTCATTTCCTAAACACAACCCTCAGCAAACAGGTGGATGCAGGTGATGGGTTTCTAATGGAGAGTGCTTGGAAGGCGGTGCGGGGTATTCGGATAGTCAGAAAGAATGTTAGGGAGCCGAACACGAGGGGGGTACCTAGAGGGGGGCACTGGCTGGGGGGGAAGAAGGCTGGCCATATGGGCGGTAGGATGGGGAGGTTGGAGGCAGAGGGATTTGGAGTTGGATTTGGTGGCCGATTGTAGGGCTCACAGGACGCCTGCGGGGCGCACGATGGCGTCCCCAACACTGCATATTGGCCAGCCATCCCATGTGAGATGCACTCCTACGGCCCTCATCACACGCTCCGGCGTTCTAGCTCTCGCGTACCCCAAGGGCTTTTGGCGGCGCATGGTCACGCTCCTCTCACCCCATGGCACTCTTGATACCTCGCCCCAGACACCACTCCAGCGCCCGCTCTGGGGCTCCGGACTCCCCATTCCCTTATCCCCCCGCCAGGGGAGGTCGGAGGCATGACCGGATCAACAACTACGCTGTGCCTTGCGCAAACACCCTTTCAGGGTGCTGAGGAGGGCCTCAAAATGATTAGGTTGCACTGTCCGCATTAGATCTGGATGTGCCTGCCCCACGGCTATCATCGCCTTCTGACCTTCATGTCGACGTCTGGCGCATCCGCTCAGTGTTGGGTGAGCTCATGCCCATCCCTCGACCTTGCCTCCGAGGCAAGGAAAAGGCCTTGCACGACATTCCCAAAAAGGGGTACGTTTTCTAGGGGATGGGTCTTAGATGGAGCCATGGCAGGATCAGGTATCTGCCATCCAGCGATATGCCATTGTGGCCCACCAACGCCTTGAAATGCCGCTGGGACAGTGCAGTGACTCCCGACGGCTCGGTTCTGGATAGAATGAAAGGGGAGGCATGCTGCCAAAGGAGGTAGGTGTGTGGCTGGGGCAGGTGATGATCCCCAGCTATTGAGTCGAAGGGCCACCTTGTAAATTACTAAGAGCTTACCTACCACCTGTTGTGTTGGAAAATATGCCCTTGCAAGGAATATGAAAAGGGGGAGCACCCACTCTTGAAACAAGGCCACTCGTTCATCTTGTGTTAGCTGGAGGTTGCTCATGAAGTGTGCGCGTAATGTGGCCCTCGCTATTATTAGACGTACACCTCCTGTTTGATCACATGGCCTAGCAAAGGGCCCAGGTACTTCACTTGGTGTTTTACATCTACACCGAAAGACTATATGACCTTCACTTACTGGTTAGGCGAGGCCCCTTTTATAATGAATGCTGACTTGATAAATTGATTTTGAGTCCCACAAAAATGCCAAACAGTCGGAGGTGCTCGAAGATGCGCGGGAGTAGCGCACATGCTGGGTGTGGGGGCAGTGGGATCTACAAAAGGAGGTCGTCCGCGTAGAGGAGGACGTGCACTTGAGGTGAGACCTCTTTCATTGTGTGTATGATGACGGAACATACCATGAAAAATGCGGCTGGGCATAGGGGTTCACCTTGTTTGATTCCCAAGCTGGGGGCGACGATTACCTCTTTGACCAACTCCCTACCTACGGCAAAAATGAATTGGGCCTTGAACATTGACATGAGCACGGATATCAGCGGGACTAGCAGGCCTATGTACAGGAAAAATACTACGAAGTAATTATGGTGAACCGAATCATATGCCTTGGAAAATTCTATTGCCTTCGGCAGTGCACCTCGAAGAGAGGTTGACAGTCAGCCAATCAGTCAGTTAGACAGGCCAGCAGTCAGGCAGACAGAAACACACACTTTGGGTTTTTTGTTAGTAGCAGACACTTTATGTAGCAGTCGGGACCATTCGCACTTCAAGTATCGGTGGTGGCCGAGTGGTAATGCATGCCACCGCCAGCTGTTAGGTCGGCGGTTCGAAACCTGGTGCGCCGATTGTTTGCAGCGGCGCCGCCGCTGCAAAAGTCAGCTGGCCGGGATTCGAACCACCGACTGTAAAGCATGCGTCGGCTGCGTTACCATTGGACCAGCGGCGATGCTACAGCAATCAGCTTCCCCACTGCTTGAAGCCTGTTGAGCAAAAACTTTTGACCCCCCCCCCCACCCCCACCCCCACCCCCCCCACCCCCCCCCAAAAAGTGATATCCGGTTTTAGGGGGTAGAGGCCTCAGAATCAAAAAATCCATTGGGGGATGGTCTTATTGGGCAAAATAATGATTTTACAAGGGGTTGGACATCCAATATCATGCCTTGGGGTATGTTGCGCGAATGACCCCAAAAAAGGGGGGTATACGCCGCTCGCGCCTGCGCTTGATCTAACAACCTCTCTTCGAGGTGATTTCACACTAACCATTAACCGTTGTTGCATGGCTTCCCATGCACCACACACATCCCATGTGTGGTCAAAAATGAAACGCCCCTGAACAAATGCTTTTTGGGTTGGGGGGGTTACAAAGACCATCACATCCTTTATCATTAGGTAGACTGTCACATACACCTATTTCAACATCACGTTATGTAACCAGGACGCAAGGCATTGATGGACACCAAGCCGGCTTCCTTGGACGTGGGGCTAAGTAACCCCAGCGCCCACCCGGTTGGGATGGATCCTTTTTGGATGAGCGGTGCTTTTGTTTGTGTCATTTTGGGGACTAGCGTGTCTGCCAGGGCCAAAAATATCCCTCCTAGTATTCCATCAATTCCTAGGGAGGATCACAGGTTCATATTTTCGAGTGCCATGTGTACTAGCTCCACACTCAGGGGCCGTAACAGCGTGGGTGCCTCCCTTGATGTTCGCTGGCAGCGGCGGGGGCTTGTGGTAGTACGCACACTTTGCCAGTGATTTGGTGCTTGCCATGATGCCCGTCCAGTTTTCCTGGAGGGCTCTAGTAATCTACAGCTGCTCCGTCAGTAGGGTATTGTACTGGTCTAGGAGGGCGAACAGCCGTCGTCGGGTTTGCCGTTCGTGGACTAGGCGCGCGATTTTCATTTTCCGTGCCTGTTTTTCGTACGGCGATGCCGGTTAGACGTGCAATGTGTGCTTAAGGTTAGCCAACACATGTGTCCCACAGCGGTCCGCAATTTCAACTTCGGCATAGGATGCTAGTAGGGCGTAAGCTCGGTAGGGGGATCCTGCTATCAACCCTTTACTCTCCAGGAATGCTCTGGCTTGGGGGGGGGGGGTAGGCTGCAGGGGAGACACATGGAGCAGTGTTGATGCCTCTTTCAACCCTGTCGGGTTATTCATCGATTCGTGTTTGAAGGTTGTGGCTTCGATCTCAACCAGAGCCTTGTCCCACCACTAGTCGCCTGGTTTCGCAATTCCGCTAAGCGATGGGCGAGGGTTTCTACAAGAGGGGCATCAATCAAAAAGGATGTTGGGACTCGGAGTCGCCCTTGCCGTGATTGCGTGCGAGGGGGGGAGATGGTCACAATCACGGCCTTGTGATCTGACCACCCTAGGTGATGTGTGAAACACGTGGTGAGTGAGGGAAGCATGTGCTGCAACAAGTGCACCTTTCAATATGTCGGCGATGTGGTTTGGTGGATTCCCGGTCGTCATTGTGTGCCTCATCTGGCTGTATGTTCTGCACGTGTGGGTCCACCGTGACCAAGTGTGGTTTTTCTGTATCGAATCACCTGGTCCACCCCTTGGGGATGTGGTGTGGTTCGGGATCCAGATAGGGTTTGAAGGCTGTAGTCCAAGCATCCCTCAACATCGTCTCCACGAAAAATGCGGACTCCATTTCTCTTGCTCTGGCTGTGGGTGGTAGATCATCATGGAGGGTGGGTACTTTTGTGTCCACCTATGGTGTGATGACTGAGTTGTGGTCTGCCAGCATCTGAGGAGCCTCGGGGGGGGAGCGGGGGCTGCGTAGCATAGCGGAGGGACAGAATTCCCCTCCTTGTGTACACCAAAAAGTTGGAGGGACAGGTGCCCCCACCTTGTGAACACCAACACACGATGAAGGGATGGGGTCCAAACCCTGGTGCGCGCCAACACAAGGCATGTTGTCACAAGGCTGTGAGTTTCCATCAACCTTGTTCACAGAAGCACATGGTAGAGGGAGAAGCACTCCACCCCTGCGCACATGGGGATGAGGGCAGAGGGACAAACTGTCCAACCCTATGCGCACAACCATAGGGGAAAGAGACAATTTCCCCATCCTTGTGCAAAGCAGCATGGGGCAAAGAGCTACGCAGCACGGCCAAAAGGGAAGAGGAACAGATTCTCCACCCCGTGTGCACCGATGCACAGAGCGGATGGTCGGACCCCCCCCCCCCCCCTGTGCAGACCATCGCAGGTGGAGAGATGTCACGCCCCCCCTTCCTCGCCCCCCAAACAAATGCACCGGGCAAAGGGCAGGGTCCCCACCTTTGCGCGCCCCATCACGGGGCCGTTCCCCATCCTTGTGCTCAATGGCATTGCAAATAATCCCGTGCGATGACGGGAAACACATTGCAGGCTTAGAGCTAGAGGTGCTTGAAATGCTAGTCCCTGCCGCTGTCCCTTCTCGCTCGCCAAGACCACCAAGAGCTAAAGCCAGCTAAAGCACCTCGCAACACAACGAGAAGACCCGGCATGGACTCATCCAAGGTTTTTTCGATGTGTCTGATATCAGGTTCACAGTTGAAGTTACTGCGTCACAAGCAGCATAATTTATGGCTGTTTGTAATGTTGCATACTGGACCACAAAAAATTAGAAAAGATTTCTTACATTCTTTGTCTTGTGTCTAAATGTGTGTGAGGTGATGCACTTTATTGCATTGGATTGTTCTTGTGTTAGTAGGTCTGCAACTCAATTACTTTGGTGTAGTTGATGAAATAAATCACAAAATTTGTTCCCTACATCATCTTGTGTTATACATTCTACAACATTATTACTTTAGTGTTGCATATATGAAAAAATAACAAAGAAATCTTCATTGGTTTGGCTTGTGTCATGACTTATGCAAAGTGCCTTTGTATTGATGAAAAAAGATCAACAAATATCTTTGCAAAATTGTTTTACACGATCAAAGCAACAAGAGATGAGCAAAGGCGCTTTTGTGTGAGGACACATTTAATGAAATAATGTACTAATTTTTGGCTTGGGCAGTCATTGCCCAAAAGGGTGCGTACAACTAACAACAAATAACATATGGTGAGACTTTCATTGCTGACCACAAGATCCAAAAGTAAAGTTAGGAAGTCAATTGTCTTGATCAAAGCACAAGAGGACAAGGGCTTAGGTATGGCAGGCAATTGTCCGCGTCGCCAGGTTCAGGGACTAGGTGCAAGGGGTCCAAAGCACTCTCAGGGCTAATCAGGAAAGATCCCTCAACTAATGCGCGCACAACAACACCACCCGCCTCCCGGAGGATCCCCTTATCGGTGTAGACGAGCGAAAAATCATCGAGATAGTGCACTAGCAACACCCCAGGGGGGAGCACCCCCTACAGCACCCACGCGAGGGCGGTCCGGCAAATGTACGGACTGTAATTCCAGCCGAAGGGGAGGCGCTCCAGTTTGACGGGTGGAAATCTCGGGCGCGGCTGAAAGCGAAAAAGCCCCCGGGCCTCGGGTTAGAGGCGGAATAAACACAAGGCGTTCTTGAGGTTGATGTGTACCCTAAGAAGGGGCTGTCACGGGGGGATCCTCAACACAGCGTGCGCTGAGTCCTCCTTGAAGAGGGAAGAGGGACAGATTCTCCACCCCGTGTGCACCGATGCACAGAGCGGATGGGCGGACCCCCCCCCCCCTGTGCAGACCATCACAGGTGGAGAGATGGCACACCCCCCCTTCCTCGCCCCCAAACAAAAGCATTGGGCAAAGGGCAGGGTCCCCACCTTTGCGCGCCCCATCACGGGGCCGTTTCCCATCCTTGTGCTCAATGGCATTGGAAATAATCCCGTGCGATGACGGGAAACACATTGCAGGCTTAGAGCTAGAGGTGCTTGAAATGCTAGTCCCTGCCGCTGTCCCTTCTCGCTCGCCAAGACCACCAACAGCTCAAGTTGGCTAGAGCACCTCGCAACACAACGAGAAGACCCAGCACGGACTCATCCAAGGTTTTCTCATTGTGTCCGATATCAGGTTCACAGTTGAAGTTACTGCGTCACAAGCAGAATAATTTATGGCTGTTTGCAATGTTGTATACTGGATCACAAAAAATTAGAAAAGATTTCTTACATTCTTTGTCTTGTGTCTAAATGTGTGCGAGGTGATGCACTTTGTTGCATTGGATTGTTCTTGTGTTAGTAGGTCTGCAACATAATTACTTTGGTGTAGTTGATGAAATAAATCACAAAATTTGTTCCCTACATCATCTTGTGTTATACATTCTACAACATTATTTCTTTAGTGTTGCATATATGAAAAAATAACAAAGAAATCTTCATTGGTTTGGCTTGTGTCATGACTTATGCAAAGTGCCTTTGTATTGATGAAAAAAGATCAACAAATATCTTTGCAAAATTGTTTTACACGATCAAAGCAACAAGAGATGAGCAAAGGCGCTTTTGTGTGAGGACACATTTAATGAAATAATGTACTAATTTTTGGCTTGGGCAGTAATTGCCCAAAAGGGTGCGTACAACTAACAACAAATAACATATGGTGAGACTTTCATTGCTGACCACAAGATCCAAAAGTAAAGTTAGGAAGTCAATTGTCTTGATCAAAGCACAAGCGGACAAGGGCTTAGGTATGGCAGGCAATTGTCCGCGTCGCCAGGTTCAGGGACTAGGTGCAAGTGGTCCAAAGCACTCTCAGGGCTAATCAGGAAAGCTCCCTCAACTAATGCGCGCACAACAACACGACCCGCCTCCCGGAGGATCCCCTTATCGGTGTAGACGAGCAAAAAATCATCGAGATAGTGCACTAGCAAGCCCAGGGGGGAGCACCCCCTATAGCACCCCCTACGGCACCCGCGCGAGTGCGGTTCGGCAAATGTACGGACTGTACTTCCAACCGAAGGGGAGGCGCTCCAGTTTGAAGGGTGGAAGACCCGGGCGCGGCTAAAAGCGAAAAAGCCCCCGGGCCTCGGGTGAGAGGCAGAAGGAACAGAAGGCGTTCTTGAGGTTTATGTGTACCCTAAGAAGGGGCTGCCACGGGGGGATCCTCAACACAGCGTGCGCCGAGTCCTCCCAGAAATCTAGCCGAAAGTTCGGCGGCACCGACCAATCCCAATTTTTCTGCTTGACGCAGCTGGGTATAAGGGAAACCTTTTGAGAGGACTTAGAGATCACGAAAGGGTAGCATGTGGGAGGGAGGGAGTCGCGCGGCACTTGGTAGACCCCTGCCACCCGCAGGGCGGCGACTAGGCGCTCTACCTACTTGGAAACCCAACGGGAAGCCCCCTTGACCACCCCATCCCCTTCCTCCCAACTCTCCTTGAAGTTCCGCGGGCTGTCCCGGTAAAACTCCGGGACCACCGAATCTCACAAATTCCTGGGGAGGGGGAAGTCGCCATTCGGCCCCAGCCCGTTGTCGACGATGACATCGTCCAAGTGCCCCACAACCCTGGGAACAGGGGATGTAGACACGTGAAGGTGGGAACGCCACATATCCGGGCACAATCCCCTCAGTGCCTCCAAGAACTTAGAGAGAGCATGCAGCAGGCGGTAGTCCTCCGCTGTGTCAAACACGCGGTTCTACCACAGGCCAGTGCACGTGGCAACCAGCCACCGGCTATACCGCAGTTTGACCGCAATCCAGTGGAATTGGGGGGTAAGTGGCGGCATGAACTCGAGATAAAGAGGAGCCAGTGCGCGTACTCTTTCCCCCTTATGGGGAGGGGGGTCGCAGGGGCGGAGAACCACCCACTTCCACCGTCGGGCCAAGCGGGCCCTTGTATACACGGAAGGCACAGCCCACCCTTCTGGTTCGGGGATCTCGTCCTGTGGCGCCCCGGACCGGCCCGCGTGCTGACGTCGATGTCCATCCCGGTCGTTCGCGCCCCGTGAGGAGGGAGGGTCTGCCGCGTGATGGAGGTGGGCTGGTGCTTGTTGGTCCCACAGTGAGGGTGCCATCCGGTTGAACGCTAGATTCGCCGCTATCGTCGGCGATGTCCACATCGTGGTCCAGAAAGATGAGGCCCTTAGCGCTCCCCGTTTGGCGGATTTCCCCGCCAGCGCATCCGACACCGGCATCCACGACGCACAACCGCACATCAACATCAACGGCAACGGCGGCGGGCGCTGGCTCAGAAGTCGGGTAGGGGAGCACCAGCGGGTCCGCCGGCTGAGGGACTACATGCACTAGCAGAGTCGTTCGGACAGTGCATTCCAACGACTCCTTGGCATCAGATCTAGCATCTAATTGGCTGCCATCGGACTAGTGCAACCGGTGCGCCTCTAGAACCGCGCCAACGGCCGCGGCTCGGGAATTGGGTGCCCTTCTGGCAGCAGGGCGCGAGGCTCTGCTTGTCCTCCTGGTCGGTGTGTCAACCACACGGGCCAGCTAGGGATACGTGGGACGGCCCCAGATGGACGCGAGGCCTAGCAAAGGCTCAAGTCTGGGACCTTCGGCGCGCATGCAGGCACGGGAGATGGTAAAGGCGATGACCGCCCGGTTAGTCTAGCATGTGGCATATTCTAGAGCAACGGCAGCTCTTCCACAACCCCACAATTTGATGTAGGCCAAGTCGTGCTTCCGGGCCCAGCACGCCGCCGCACGACCTCGGCGGAGGGCGTGCCACTTGGCCCTGGCGTATGCAGTGCCAGCAAGGCACTCGGCCATGCCGTGCTCCAGACTTGACTCACTTACCTGCTAAACCGGCATGTCAGACTTCATGCAAGATCCCACCAGGAAGCCGTGCGCCCACTACAGCACTTGGCCCGCGCACCTTCATAGGGTCCTAGTGGTGTACCCCTCGTCCCCATTTTTGGAGTACCAAAACTGGCTAGACCCCGGAAGCGCGATGTTGGCCACGTAGATAGTCGCCACCTCCCCGACTCGCCGGAAAGTAACCCAAGCAAGGGTTGCAAGAGCCCCGAGGAGGGGCCCATACCGGAACTTGGTCGCGTTCTCCACGAGGATGACCAGCCCGGCCGGTGGAAGGTGCAGCTGGGATCTGGCTGAGGCCGCCCCCACTCCGATCCTTTTGTGAAGGGTGGTGATTGCTAGAGGGATCAGTCGCAAGTCCTCAACGGCACGGACGGCTGACGTAATGCGTCGGATTAAGGACGGGGTATCCATATGGTATTAGGCTTGAGTAACTACCATCCATATGCCACGAGATGGGCTAAACACGTCCCACCACACGCACATGCAAGGAATTTCGCATGTGATCATACTTTCCAATGGCACCCCTTGTCCATTTCCACCAATTTACACCTCCAATACCCGCAGACATCACACGAAGGTCGGTTTCCCTCCATTTAGTGTGTTGGTAAAATTGTCGTACCTCATGCTTCTGGAAGGAAAAGGTTCCATGATTAATCGCCTCATCAATTTCACCCCCCCCCCCCCGGCAATGCCTTTGTTCTTTATTGCGCATTCCTTTTGCGGGAAACCATGTGTGTTGCACGTGGATGCCACCCATGTCCATGGGGCCCAACTGCGTCCCATTTCACCGGCCACACAAGTACCGGCCGCAGTAGTCTTTCCTTAAGGTCCGCCCTAGCGACGGCTCGCCTCGCACCTCCCCAAGAGCTCCGACTAATTCGAACGTCTGATGTATCTGTGAAGTGGAAAGTTTCCCAAAGCGTTCATTGATATCGACAACTTGACCACAACCCCACAAACGTGACACTCCTCAGTTTCCGAATGTGCATTTGAAGGTCAAGCCGTCTAAGGACGGAGCGGGGGGGTGCCTGCTATTGCTTTTGCGACAGCACACGGGCTTGTTCGCAGCGCGTAGGATGCCAACGCGCGTAGCCGAACCCGTATGGGGCCTTAGTACGCGAACAGCACAACAGGGTAGTACTTTCGTCCGGTCTATAGAGCTCATCGACGGTGGACGCTCTAGCCTAGCGGGTGGCCAGGTCTGCTAGTAGGGTGGCTGTGTTGCATGCTCCCCCCCCCCAAGGGCCTGATGTATTGTGCTTGTACTTGTAGTGCCAACTTACTTAGGGTGCACAATAAACCCTTTTTGTCCTTGTCTTGCACTTCAAAATCAAATTGTTTTAAATGAATTTCTCCATTCCAATTGATTCCCTTGGCAAGCACAAAGTAGGCAACATCAAGGAGACGAAGTCGTGAACGAACATTGAACTGGACCAACTGGCTGGTCCAGTAATACGGGTTCACATGCCTAAATGACAAGAAAATTGATATAACAATAAATTCTCATTAAAAAGGCAATAAAACCTATATTTTAGCAACTTTCTGAGTAGTCTATCTTATCACAGGCCTTGTCAACATTACGTAAATTGCTGTCGGCGGCAAAAGACGGCGACAGTCGCGACGGGCCATTTGAAGCTTCGAAATAGCTTCAAAATAGCTTCTAATACATTAGAACGTTCTAAAATGCTATAAAACATGATTAAATCACATTATAAGCATATGGAATGTGGTTATTCATGAATAGCTACTAATGTATCCTAGATCTCTGCTCTCTGTAGTGTACCTAACAGCAGTAGAGTCTAGCAGTAAGCTATAGGCTTGGAATATAAGCCAAATATGAGCAAATTTCCTAGTGTCCTAGGATCTTGAAGCTCTGAGAGGTCTAGTAGAGATCCTCGATAAAGCTTCTGAGAGGCCCAAATGCCCTGACTTATTACACCCCCTTCCTAAGCTTCATGCACATTCGCTAAGAATGTTCATGACAAGCTGATAATCTAACATAAGGAGGGGTATGGGCATATGGCACGCTCATATTGAATGTTCTGAGTGTCTAATGTAGTGTCTTAGTACCCCCTTCCTAGAGGTAAAGATGTATCTCCACCTAAGAGGGTAAAGTTCCTAAGTCTTGGGTATGGTAGGGCTCAAAATGAAACATGAGAAACACTAAGCAAAAAGCTAGCATACAAAGTATGAACACTGATAACCTAAATCTTCAGGCAAACAATGAGGGTAAGGGTAATACACCTGGATGTAGACGTATAAATTACAATGAGCTATACGGAAAATCAATCACAATTGAGAATGAAATGCAACATGTGGGGTTAAACTGGAAATTCAAGCTCTGCCCAAGCTGTCTATTGACAGGCTTGTCTTCGTCATCCAAAGAGAGGATATACCACCTTACTCAACGGACGCGTTACATGTGGCTACCTAACGCAACGGATGCATTGTGGTACCTATTTGATGCAATGGGTTTCTTGGCCTGCATTACATGGACAGAGAAAGCGAGGCAGCATCAGTAATGACCAACTGTTGAATAGTTTAGCGGGTAGGTATAGACACTCAGTGTGTGGGGGGGGTGGCAGTCACGATGAGTAGACATCATCTGACCCGGATCTGCTCTTTCTTATCCCGGCCGTGGGGATTGATCCGTCTGGGGGTATGGGGATTTATACTAATACTTCAACCAAAAAAACGTTGAAAGATATAGTCCGTCATTACCAACCTTTTACTCATACTTTCTAGCTATCTCTAAAAACAAAGCTGAAACGTCAGTTACCTAACAAGCTTAGCAATCATGTACAAAAAAATCAATATTCCATCACGGAAAAATGCTCTGGTCGACAAATGCAGAGCATATGAACCATGTTCCTCAATAGGACACAGCCAACAGGAATTTAATGAGATATGAAGCTAGCGGGAATACTGATTTGTGTTGAAATGTCCTAAATGACTTGGAATACCAAAGCAAATAATTTGCACGAAAAGGTGAAAATGTAGAAGTGTGTTCATCATGTAAATTCAGAAAAAGAAGATGTATGGGTTGTGACAAGGTGCTAAAGATGACAAAACCAATGAATTGTATGTGTGCATGTAGGGGTTGGGTGGACGGGTAGGGGTGGGTTAGTCCCCTGGGGTTGGTTGGAAACGAAGTAGGTAAGTACTAAGTGAAAAAAGTTGAAAGGTCGGATCTTTCATGGAACGCCGTTCAGCTCTAGCGCGAGCCAACGGATATCCTACACGACTGGAGGGTCGCCACTGCCTCATACGCGAAATGTATCATTGTCAAGTTGTCTCAGACAAGTAGAAGTAGTAAACCTCCGAAAAATGCTATTGTAGTTAAAGTGTGTTCTGTACCTTACCGGAAGACCAATTACGGCGAGCCCCTTGCCCAGCAGATGGTTGTACAAAGCCATCCGTGTGGGGGCCTGTCTTCCTACATGAAGAGTGAATTCCGCTCAACTGAGTTCCAGGATTCAGGCTATCCTCTTGGAGCTTAACTCCGTCATCTATCTCTACCGCAAGAGAAGGGGTCTATCCCACTGCAGGGAAAGTACTTATCTACCCGCGCGAGGGTAGAAGCCCATTACTGTAGGCTTTCGATACCTTTGGATAATCCTTTTCAATGAGCCTACCGTAGTGCACCGCTGGTCTCGGTGGCTACCGGCGTAGGGCTCTTCACTAACACACCGCGGAATGCATTAGCCAAGTCACAGGCTAAGTGACCAAGCTTAAACCTGATCACTTGTGTTACACAACAAAGATGTGGCGAGGTGAGACCAATGCCGGCTCCTGTAAGCGGACACTGACTATCTACACGAAGGAAATGACTTAGAAATTGGCTCGTAGGGAAAATTTTGATGGATGTGGTACTACAGCAATTCCTCAGAGTGTGATATCCAAATGAAGAAATGGAATAATCAGACGGTTCATGGTAGGTGTTTGTGTGTGGGTTGTATGTGTGGTGTGATGAGGGAGGGAATGTGTAGAGAAATCCAAGTAAGTCTGTCATGCCGATGGTGTGGTCGGGGGGATAGAGAATGCGATGTTGTAGACTATGGAAACTCAATTGAGCACTCTCAAACCCAGTAATTGAGGCTGTACCAGGCGATCTAGCGAAAATTAACGAAGCGGAACGTACCCGTAGTGGTTCGGTAGCAACTTTGAGGATAAACTAGCTCTTTAGACCAAATGACCTAGGTCAATGAACGCGAGGGTTGGAAAAGTGATTCATTCCTCACAACTTGCAATTAATCAACAAAAGTTGAGGGGATACGAATTGATTGTTTGTCGCTGCGATCCAAAACTCGGGGTCTATTGAGCAAAAGGTGCTCATAGAACTACGAAGGGCAGATCAATTACGGACCATATTGCATGTTGAGCGTTATGGGCAAGCCATTGCAATAAGGAAGTAATGCAATAAGTATGAAATGTAAGATTTGCAAAGTGAAATGCAATGAATGAGTGACCTTTCTGAACGAAATGAATGAAATGCAATCCCAATGGAGAGTAGAATACGTCACTAGTCAAACGCTTGCCTTGACGGCCATGCAGTGAAGGATGAGATGCATGGTAGAGTGAAACGAGGACAAATCACTTCCTAGCTCAAATGCGATTGTGCTCAAATGAAATAGCTTGACAAATTCAGGCTTCCGGAAAGGGTCTCAGCACACGCATGATGGTGGACCGTGGCCAGAAGTCATGCAGTCTATGCAGAGTCTCGGCAACCCATGAGAGGGCACGGACCGTGCTCAGAACTACATTGAACTGTGTCAGGTAGTTGAGGAAAGAGATGAAAATCAGTTAAATGGCATTGCACGCTAACATTCCGGCCTGCACCTACTGGAATGGTTACCTCTATTGCAGTACCAGCGCCTTGCGGCACTTCTCCTCACCACCCTGCCCTACAGGGGGAGGACCAGAGACATTAAGTTGCTTACGCAACCGTTAGCATTAGGGTAATACCATAAAATCAATCCACCTCCTACACTAGCTAGTTCGCTAGCTAGCTAGCTAGAGTAAGTAAGTAAGAGTAAGTAAGTTTTGCAAGCCTCTTCCGCAACCAGTTACCACCACCAACCTCTCTCATCGGAGAATGGTCACAAGGACCCCGACAGAGGTCAATGCCAATGGTTTGGTCGAGTGCGGTCTCTTAATGTTTCACTTGGGTGCTCCTGCATTGAGTCTTCTTTCCGCCTTCCGCTCACACCCATCAATCGCCTCCCTACTCCCTGGTGGCAACAAGCCCCACGCCTTCTTTGTCCCCATGACAATGGGCTAGCCGAATTGAGCCACTCAGCCTGGGGAGTCGAAGGGAAAGGCTTAGACGGTGAATGTGGCGGAAGCAAACGGTCTGTTAATGGTTGTCGCCAAAGTTTGTTTTGTGGCCGAAAAAAACAACAAAATGTTTCACTATTTATTGTGTGTCTAAAGTAATTTTGAGGTATCTACCTTTCTACCTAGACTAAGCCTAGTTAGACTGAATCAAAACTGATGCAAACAATCACAAACTGCAATATCGTACAATGATTCAAGGTTAGTAGACCAAAGAAATCGCGAATGGTTTGCCAAAAATTCATGTCAAAAACCTGTTTTTTCTCGAAAATGCCCAAGTTCTGCAGCATTTTTCTGTACTATGTTGCTGATATGTCAGAAAATGAACATCTGCACTGTGTAGGGCATGTCCTCAGGTTTTCGAAACATATTTGATGTTGCCCCAACTCATCATAGGTTCAGAGAAAAAGAAGTTGGGGGGAGACACATGAATCTCACAATACACACATGCTGAAAAACCCTCAAAAAAGCATAAAGAGATCGAACTTTTTCACTGTCATGCCATTTCCAATAAAATGTAATGATTGGATATCTGCAAACTAGACACCATTATCTTTCCAAAACAGCTTTGATGACTGTCCGACTCACCATAAGCTCTGAGAACGGTATTTTTCTTGTAGCACCATGACCAACAAGTGTCAAAACATGCTTTCATGTACCAAGGTGACCACCATGGGAAAAATCCATTCTTGACCACAGAAATTCAAAGTAAACATGTTTTCGAAACTCCATGCTCCAGTGTTCACAAAACACCTTGGTTCAGGTTCGGACTCACCTTGGTCTCAGATAAATGATTAAACCGCCAAAATCATTTTGCATGATTTTTCACCAAGTGGTTTGTGTGGTAACTTGTTGCAATTTTACCATAGCCATTCTTCTTTTTTGAAAATAAAAACGACTCAGGGTTAGAAAGCACATACTTCAGTGTTGTTCAGAAAAATAATGTTGAACCCCAAACCTTTTTTCTCTGGGAGATATGAAGAAAGCACAAAAGGCACTTTTGAGGGGTTTTTGGGGTGTGGTTCATGGGTGACTTTGTTGGGGATGGAAAAAATAGCAGAAAAATTGATTCCAAGAAAGTGAAGTGGGGGATAGAAGCGTACTACTGTCTACTTTCGAAAAATGCTTGGTTCAGATTTTTTCAGCGCAGTGGCGCGAAGATATGCGTAAAACACCAAATGTCATTTTTGAGTGTTTTAGAGGGTTGGGCAAAAAGGAATTCATGGGTCATCTTGAAAAAATCACAGAAAATAGCCCTTGAGGAGTTGAAACAAAGTGAGAGTCGCATTTGAAAGCTAGCGCTCTCTACTTTACAATAGCGCTTTAGTTGACGCGATTCGACGCACTGGCGCGAAGATACGCGTGAAATGATGTAGGGCATTTCCGACATTTTTGGCCTTTTGATAGATCAAAGAGTTTGAAGAAATCATAAAGAAATCAAAGCTTTTGGACTCCAAAGAGGGTCAACAGTGACTGGGGTGGGGATTTATAGTCACGGACCGTCCATTTAGTCCCTTCCCTTGACATAGGGTCTCTTGAAGGACCGTAAGCAAGGAGAAGATAAGCCTTGAAAATGCACCACAAGAAGTATGCAAAAAGGAGCAACCAAAAGCAACAAAATCAATGGCTCTAGGCCTCAAAGAGCCTCAAGAGAGCCTGCAGAAGCTCGCTCGCAGCGCTCCTGCATCACGTCGTCGTCGTAGAAGTCGTCGTCGTCGTCGCTGAAGCGCTGGGAAGTCGCCTTGTGTTGTAGAAGTTCACCCCATATTTGAAACTTCTTGTTAACTTAAAATCCTTCAAAATCTTCACCAAACTCAATGAAATAAACCAACTGGACGCCTTTTCGAACTCTTCTGAAGCCTCTGGCGTCGTCGTATTTGCGTAAAGGTCGCTGCACGCTACGCTCTTCCAGTTTTCGAATTAATTTGGAGGTTCTTCGACCATAGGAGGAAGTATACCTTCAAAACTTCAAAGGATTCTTGAACTTTGTGATAAATTCAAGCAAGGAACTCACTTTACTTGAACAGCGTACGCTGGCCCAGCTGTTGCTCGTCGTCCCCGTCGTCGTCCACCTGCTGGAACTCTAGATTACTGGACTGTATTGTGCTTGTACTTGTAGTGCCAACTTACTTAGGGTGCACAATAAACCCTTTTTGTCCTTGTCTTGCACTTCAAAATCAAATTGTTTTAAATGAATTTCTCCATTCCAATTGATTCCCTTGGCAAGCACAAAGTAGGCAACATCAAGGAGACGAAGTCGTGAACGAACATTGAACTGGACCAACTGGCTGGTCCAGTAATACGGGTTCACATGCCTAAATGACAAGAAAATTGATATAACAATAAATTCTCATTAAAAAGGCAATAAAACCTATATTTTAGCAACTTTCTGAGTAGTCTATCTTATCACAGGCCTTGTCAACATTACGTAAATTGCTGTCGGCGGCAAAAGACGGCGATAGTCGCGACAGGCCATTTGAAGCTTCGAAATAGCTTCAAAATAGCTTCTAATACATTAGAACGTTCTAAAATGCTATAAAACATGATTAAATCACATTATAAGCATATGGAATGTGGTTATTCATGAATAGCTACTAATGTATCCTAGATCTCTGCTCTCTGTAGTGTACCTAACAGCAGTAGAGTCTAGCAGTAAGCTATAGGCTTGGAATATAAGCCAAATATGAGCAAATTTCCTAGTGTCCTAGGATCTTGAAGCTCTGAGAGGTCTAGTAGAGATCCTCGAGAAAGCTTCTGAGAGGCCCAAATGCCCTGACTTATTACACCTGAGACCCAGGGGAGGGGTCTTGCGGTCAGGACCAGTGGGGGCACTGAAAGTGCCAGTGGCGCCCCCCGGGGGAACCACGCTGGGTGCAGCGCTGGCAGTCCCCGCTCGGTGGGTTGTCGACGGGGATCCCCTCCCCTTGGCGCGTCTGCCATTGCGATACACTCCCCACCACCCTGAACTTAACGCTTCTCCACCAAAAGCTCTCTCCAAAGGCCTCTGTGGCCTCCTCCAGCGCAGTGTGTTACTAGTCGGCGTGCTCGGCATTTCCGGCCGTTCCCGTATTCCGTTTGGCGTACGCTGACAGGGACCGATTGCCGCAGTCCCGAGTGCGCCACACCAGCTACTCTCTAGGGTCCATGATGTCATTGGCGACTTGGCCCTTGAACTCGACCGGTCGTGGAACCTCGCCAACTTCTCTAGCCCTCATTGTGACGTAGGCTTCCAAATTTGATAGGATAAGCGGCATCCACTGGGTCAACTGAGGGCGCTCGAGGGCCTTGTTCGGCTCTAGCACACACAGGGGAGGGAGAGTCGGACCTTCTTGCACGGAGGCCCGCGCAAGCTACTCTTGTAGTTGCTGAATTTCTCTGGCTTGTTCTGCGAGTCTCTGCTCGGCGGAGGCGTGAGGCTGCTGTGAGTCTGAGGTTGGTTGTATTTCATGCCCGTCCATGGCACTCATTGATAAAAGAAGGAAAAAAACTGCCCAAGTAGGGAATGCAAACAAAAGTTGAGGGAAGGCTGAACTAGTGGTTTGTGTATCCTTGTGCACCACCACAGGGCGGAGAGTGTGCTTCCCCGGTCCTATGCAAACCAACATGGGGTGGACAGACGAAATCTGCGGAATGGTGCGCACCAACAAATGGCAAAAGGTTAGACTGTCCACCGCTGTGCATACCACCATAGACCACAGGAACGGCATGCCCACCCCATTGCACAACAACACTCGGCGGGGGCGCGTCCCATCGGCCGTATGCCGGAGTGCACAAGAGTGGGGAACGCGTGAGTCTGCCCTTTGTCCATAAGCATAGGGTTGGTACACACATCTCTCGGCCGCATGTTGGTGCAGAAGGGTGGAGACCCATTCCCGCCACCCTACACTAGTGTGTACGCGGGTCAGGAGTAGACCCTCCGCCTTGTGCAGGTTTGCACATGCTCCACACCGTGCCCACCAGCACAAGATAAAGGGAAGGTTTCTTCAACTTGGTACTCACCGGCAATAGGTGGAGCGATCGCATGACCACCCCCATGCTCTAAAGCACTATGTGGAGCGCTAGATTACCCTCACCTACCCTAGAGACCCAAATTAAATCCGATTTAATCTTTGGGCCAAAAAATAATTGATTAAACCAAAGTACGCACTTTTTGCGGGGGGCTAGGGGCGTCGCTTGGGAAAATTTTCACCGCTACGGGGTGCCATGTGTATCTGTCAACCATTTTACGCCTTGGTTTTGGGGGGGGGGTTCACCTGTCTTGATGTGCAAAAATATTAAAATGGCTCTCGGCTTTAAATTTTGAAATTAATTTCCGGCTTACGTTTTGTAAATTTTGAAATATTCTGCGTGGCCGGAAATAAAATTTAAACCAACAAAATTTAAACAAACGTTCCAAAAATGAAACCTCCCTACATAAGCACAAAAACACATAAAATATACCCCTTAGCCTTCGCGGCTCATGTGCTTGGCCATTCCGGCCATTGTGGCCGTGTTAAACCTCCCGGGAGCCCGTTTCCGGGTCCCATAGTGCCGGGGTAGCTTGGGTTTCGCTTGGGGGGTTAGGTGGGTTAGTGGGGGTACTTGGGTTGGGTTGGGGGTTTTCTTGAGGGTTAGTCGGGGGGTTAGCCGGCTTCGTTGGGGGGGGTTGGTGGTGGGCGTCTTGCCCGTGCGCACCTTTTGGAGGTGCGCCTCCGCGGCTTCGGCCGTGCCGAGGATGGGGTGGCGCACCACCTCATAGAGCTTGGGGTTGTTTGGGTATCTCACCCAAACAAACCCGCTCTTGCGGGTGTGGACACCTGTGACGGTGCCCACCTCTACCCCGCCCCCGTATGGGATGTGGGCGGGGATTCCCAGGAGGGGATCGAGGGGTTCCCCCCCACTTCTTCCTTCTTCGCCGCCCCCGCTTCTGCCCCAACCCACTCCGCCTTCTTTGCCCGCCCCTTTGCTTTCGGGGCGGGGACGGCCTTTGACTTTTGGGGGGGGTTTCTTATTCGGGGGGCGGGGGGGGCTTTCTTCGCCGGAGGACGACGAAGAGGAAGAGGCGGGGTTGTTGGATTCATCTTCCGAGTCCGACTCGAACCGCTTCCGCTTCTTTGCAAGGGGGAGGGGGAGGCTTTGCCCCCCTCTCCTCTGTGTGGGGGGGGGGGGGGGGGGGGCTTAGGCTTGGAGGGGGGGGGGGGTTGAGGGTGGTGGTGGTGCTTGCCCCCTCCCTTTATTCCTTCACCTCCCTTGCCTCCCCACCTCCCAGCGCCCGCCAAAGCCCCGCATCCCCACAGCCAAACCACCCTACCTCCCCCAAGTGTGCCCATGAAGTGGGCTTGTAGGGCCTCGACGGACCCCACAGCTCCGAGCACTGGCGGCCGTGCTTCCACTCCTTCAAGCTGCGGAGCACGGCCAGCCCAACTACGGGGTCTTGTGCGAGGAGCTTGTGGAACCCCCCCAACCCCACGCTCCGCTCCCCATCCTTGTTCCTCCAAACGACACGGACGGGGCGCACATCGTCCCCGCAGCCCGCCACGTCCTTGATCGACAACAAAACAGGCGGTGGCCGTCGTCCGGGGGACAAACTAAATTTTTCGGGCAACTTTCTAAAATTTTTTCGTTTAACTTTCATCGTTCATCTTGAATTTTTGAAGCGCCGATTGAAATGTTAAATATTAAACCAAAACTTTTAAATGAAGCCTGCGAAAAATGAAACCCACGCAAACACATGCATACACATACATGCGTTCTGAAATTCTGGGTACCCCAGAGCATAGCACCCCCATCACCCTGCCTGAAGCTCGAGGCGGGCTAAATGCTAAAGGATTCCCGGTGTTAAAATAAAAACCAAGAAAAGCGACGCCCCCGCTACATTTTTAAACGAAAACTACTAACTACTAATTCGATTCATAGGCAAGCAAACATACACACACGCAAGCAAATACTACTTTGTCGGTCATCTTTTGGAACATTTTGTTCATCAACGCCTCCATTGCGGCTGGGTCAATGGATAGGGCTCACAAGAGCTGGGGGTGCAAGGGAAAGGGACATGGGTGGGGGGCTATAGTTAGACATGATTGCGGCCATTGTACATGGGGCCAAATGGGGGATTCCTAGGGTCCTAAGGGGTAGATCAAATTTCGAAAACCACCATCGGGTGCGGCGGTGGCACCCAACCTCACCCCCGTGCGTGCTGGGTACAACAGCCGTTGCACGGCCTCCGCATTCTCCTTAGGAAGTGACTCCTTGCGCGCCTCAACAAAAGCGACCTGGAACCGCCCAATGGCCATACAACAGCGGAGGATGCATAGGAAAAACCAACACCGGTCAACCACGATATGAGTTTCCACTATGCACCCCCCATTATCCAAGCTCACACCCGTCATCTGATATTGGTGACGGCGGCCACCTTGTTGTCCGAAGTCCGGCGCACGTCCACCCGCAACCACGCCGCCGCCGCCTTGTCCCACACCCCCAGATTGTAAATAGACCCCACTTGGGGTGATGTGGACACCCCAATGAGGCGGCGAGTAGACGGATGGTCGCCCCCTAGCACCAGCGCAGCAGGCAAGCAACTGGATGCCCAACAGAAACTTTTGCAGTCGTGAATCGACTGCAACACCTACAAAAGAGTGTGTGCATTGATATCTGGGCATCACTTTTTCGTTTAAATTTTAGCTTCAAATTTCCTTCGGCTTACATTTTAAGCAAAATTTTCGCTTTTAAACGAGGAACTTTGAAACGAAGAGAGCCCGCATTCAATGCGACACAAAAGCGCCAAATACCTGAAGGTTCTCGGCCCAAATAGTGGCCAAAGCGGCCATGTCTTTGTCGCCGCAGAAGGCCATCCTGATGGCCCACAAGTAGGCGGGTGTGTGGCCCCGTTTGCCGTGGTTGAGGAGCCCAATAGACAATTGGGTCCAACTCCCACCGGCACACGGGTGGGCATCTCCGCGCACAATAAACGTGAGGGGCCAGTCCCAATCAATGGTGTCCACTAGTGGTGGACGCGATTGAATGTAGCGGGCCCATGAGTGCACGGGCTCGCTGCGGCAACTAGCGGGTGGGTCATCCACGGGCACGGGAGGCCGCAACTCTAGCGGCTGAGCCATATCCTCCTACGTGTCCAAGATGGCTTACCGTGTCACGATGAGTCGCGGGAAAGTGTGGGCCGTAGCGGCCGTATAGTCAATTCCTCGTCGGGTCATGAACTCGAAGAGGTGGCGGAACCCCGTCTTTGTGACATTGAGGTCCATGAGGAGCCCAACAAAATCGAATGCGGGAAAAAGGAAGGAGGCGTATTGTTTCACCGCCTCCACTTGCTGAGTACGAATAAGCAAGGGGTAGCCAACGTCCATGGCCTCCGACCATCGGG
The DNA here is from genome assembly GCA_964036045.1 of Eutreptiella sp. 'Long Island Sound 2002'. Taxonomy (NCBI): domain Eukaryota; phylum Euglenozoa; class Euglenophyceae; order Eutreptiales; family Eutreptiaceae; genus Eutreptiella; species Eutreptiella sp. 'Long Island Sound 2002'. Next base: position 116,811,653 of record OZ038383.1, read on the forward strand.
CCCGGGCCAAAGGAGATGAAGCCACCACCTCACCAAGGAGTTGCGAGACCAAAGAGTCCCGCAAACTCTTGGCTCCACTCAGACGCACAAGCGTCATGCTCAGCTCGAGAATAGTGTGTCGAGGGAAAGGCATAAAAAGTGCTACACAAGAGAAAAGGGGGGATGGAGTGGGGTTGGCGATGGGCACAAAGAAGAGGAGTAAGGGTTGGACACCCAACCCGTAGGCAATCCAACATCCCTACAAACCCATCGGGCAACATTCTACCACATTAAACCCCCTCAAAACCCTAGCATACACATGCATTTAACGGCAAAAATGGTTTAAATTCTAGAAAATACTAAGTATTCTTGTTTACCACGTTAAAATTTATCGGGTTTAACATTTAACACCTTTCAAAAATTAAAATTGAAAATTTAACATATTGGATTTAAGGTGGGTCTCTAGGGTAAGCACTCCACCACAAGGGGGGGGGCAATACTCCGTGTGTTTTCACCTGGGGTTGAGGGGTGCGAGCGGTGGGGTTGAGTCATGGCGGGAAGAAAATTGCTTTGCAGGGGGGGCAGATGGCACGGAAGCCCATTCGCACAACACCCCCCTCCCCCTCCTTGGTCGCCGTGCCGGGAGGGGGGTTTGGGCTGGGGCTGCCCTACCTGCCGTGCCGGGAGGGGGGGGGGGGGGCGACCCGAACATACATGGCTCAAAATGATCCCCACATCGCGCTGATCATTTTGACTACACATATGTGGGAGGAAAATGTTTGCGTGAAAAAAATTTTCCGGGCCAACATTTGTGTTCCCGCGCCTTGGGTGGCAACATCCATCCTTACACAAAACAAAGGGCCGAGCACGGAAGCCCATGTCTGGAACCCCCTCCCCCTCCTTCGCCGGGAGTGCATGCCATCCCCCCCCCCCCCCCCCGCAAATGAATTTTAGGGCCGCCCATGGCTTGCACCGAAGAAAAGTTCCATGAACAATGTGTCCTTCCATCAACGGCCACACTTGGTCAGCCCGGCTGTCTGGTCTTACAGCCCCCCACACTATTGAAGATCCCAGACCTTCACCAAGGTGCCGATGAGAGGGACGTACCTGCGTGCTTTTGCGTATGTTGCCTGCGCCCTAGGGCGTGTTGGGGGTTTAGGGCACTTGGTTGGGGCAGAGTTGCAACCCTTCGTCTCCATCCGGTTGAGGTACTCTTGTCATCGTGTGTGGGCGACTAGGTGTGCCGGTTGCTCCGGGCTTGATCAGCGCGGCACGCGAGCACTAAACTAGGCCTGCTTGGGGATTTGGTGTGTCACGTGACCTACGACTTCCTCAAGCCCGCCATTGAAACCAAGAGGGGTGCACATGGGGTATGCCTTGTGGCGTTCCTTGTCTAACCCAGTGGGTCAAAAGTTTTTGGCGCTGCACACTGTGGATGAAAAGTTGTGGGGCATGTTGGGCATGTCCCTGCCGTGAAAGCACTCGAGGGAGCACCGCGCCCGGTGAGCCCACTGCGCCTTCGTCACCTCAAACTAGAACGCACCATGGTGGTGGGGTAGGACTGGATTCCTGATCCTTGCATGCACCACCCCTGTGCGCTAGCAAGAGGGAGTAGTGGAGGTAGATAATGGCAGGGACCCAAATACATGGGCTGCAGCAGGGAGCTGCACCCGGTGGCGGCATTAGGGAGGCACACATGCTGGCACTTGCCGGGAGCGGCACACACGGGCAACACAAGAGAGCAGTACACACGGGCAGCCGCATGGAGCTACACAAGCAAGCTACAGCATGGAGCGGCGCACGCTTGCAAAAGCAAGGAGCCGCGTACGTGGGTGGTAGTAGGCGGTTGCGCATGCAAGCGACATCAGGGAGCTGCACATGCCATTGCAAACTACCAACGTGGGAAGCTGTAGGGAGCTAGACGAGCGGGAAGTGCATGTGGGCTGCGGGAAGGGCCCAGTGAACACATGCAGGCCGCTATCTGTCTCCCACGGAATTCATAGAGTTCGCTATCTGTCCCCCAGTGAACACATGCAGTCCGCTATATGCCCCCCCCCCCAAAAATTGAACTCATGCAATGTGCTATCTATCCCCCAGTGAACACACGAAGTCCGCTATCTGTCCCCAAGTGAACACATGTAGTAGCTTTGCCCGTTGGTAGCGGCACATGAAAGCTGCACGCGAAGGGAGCGGAAGGGAGCGGCACACTGCTGGCAGGGATCCGGGCTCACGTGCAACAACACGTTGTGGTGCACACATGCAGCAACAAGGGGTTGTGAACACTACCAACAACAGGCATCGGCGCACGTAGGCAAAAATAGGGAGCCGCTCACGCTGGCAGCAGCAAGGAGCTACGCACACTCCCAACTACGAGGTGTTGTGACGTGACCAGCTATAGGCAATTAAACTCAAGGAGTTGCGCACTAGGTTGCATTCGGGAGCTCTGCAGACCGGTAGTAGCGGGGATTTAAACAGGCTCAAGCCAGCAGCAGGGCACAAGCACAAGTGCAAGCTGCTCCGCAAAGGCTACAAAAGGGGCTCTCACGTGGGCAAAGGTTGGGACCTTTGCACGCGGCAGCATGGTTTAGTTCAAGGGGGAGTATCTGCACCGGGCACGCACCGTGTTAGGTATTTCAACAACTTCTCCAGGAGATGGTCTACCAGAAGAGGAGCTGCAGATGGTACCTGGTGGGCTCGAAGGTGTTACCATTCCCCCTGGCACCCTGGTGTGAAGCCGTGAGAGAGACATAGCTCCGGTGAGACAGGGGGGCCGAATTCTGCAATACAAATTTGCAACCCACAGACCTGCCACAAAGGAAACATGACAAAAGACATTTCGAAAGCAAAAACAAGCACATACACCAATTGGAGACGTCTTGGCGCCCCCAAATGGGCGTAGCTGCCTCTAATTCTGCTAAAAGGGTCTACAAAACAACTCTAGTACCCGCACCGTGCGCGCACCCCGCGCGCACCGTGCCTGATAGCCTCCCTTAATTCTTGCTAGCACATGGGTGCTTTTTCTTACAACTTGGTGGCATCTGGATGGTTGCTATTAATTCTTGGTGGCATCTGGGTGGCTACTCTTAAATCCTTTTACTACCAGGCTGCTTGCTCGTAATTCCTTGTTGCATTTGGGGGGTTGCTATCACTTCCACCTTGTATGTTTTACAGGGTCAAATTGCTCTCGATGTTGACCTATGGAGAAGTGACAAGAAGCAACGCAATAGGCTGACGCACAGAAGGAATAGCGAAGAGAACAATCAGACGGGAAGGGTAGTGCATGAAGTGTAGTGGAGTGCGATGCTAGACAGTCTTCATAGGATCCATGTGCAAATTGTGACCAATGTGATTATCCTTCTAATTCATGAAATATGTGTGCACCAGACAATCCACACTATCAAATTCTTGATCCTTGGTATCCTTTCCCCCTCACATGCTCTCAAAAAAAAGATAGATGACTCATTTGGGCGCCATTATGAACGACATGTTGCCGCAAGAAATCTTTAGAAACAAACACTTTTGTCATACAACTCTTACCATTTCTTCCACAACTTGGTACAATATACAACATGATCCGGTCGAGTTTGAGAACTTCTTACCCTCCCTTGGGACTGCGCATGATAATAACCGCCTGGAGTTGTGGCAGCAAGGTACCATGCACAAGGGCAGCAAAGGGGAGTTGTGAAAATAGGTAGCAGCAAGCAAGGAGCCGCGCACGTGGGCAGCTCCAAGGAGCAATACACATGGACAATTGCACAAAGTTGCCCACACACAGCGGGGCAGCTCCAAGGAGCAATACACATGGACAATTGCACAAAGTTGCCCACACACAGCACGTTGCGGTAGGGGGGGCGCACGTTGGCAACAGTAGGGGGCCGTGTGCTTGCAGCATTCAAGCAATCAAGGCCAAACATTCGGGCGGGGTGGCTACATGCGCTTGCAGCGGTTACACATGTTGGTGCCATTAAGGGCCATGTGCGAAGGGGCCAGAGGTGCAAGCGGGCACAAGGGCTGGGGATGGAGCTGGGGCACGGAGAGGGGCACGGAAAGGGATGGAGGTAGGGGCAGGGGAGGAGCATGAAAAGGGATGGAGGTAGAGGCAGAGGTATGGATGGGGGTAGGGGCAAGGGCGGGGTGGTTGATAGGGGTAGGGCAGGGGCAAGGGCACAGGCAAGGATTGGAGTGGCACACAGGGGGCGGTTGAAGGGGGGGCTTCCCCAGGCTCGTGCACAACAGCACAGGGCGGATGCTAAGCTGGTGTCTGAGCTTGCGATTTGGTGTGGTGGGCCGTGTGCTTCCCCTTCTTGGTAGTCTTCTTCACTTGCTTGGTGGGTCGCTTGGGAGTTGTTGCAGTGGGCACTTGGGGGTGGGGTGCCGTGAGTTGCCCCCTCCCAGCGGCCCCCTTGGCTCCCTTGGTGGATGGAGCTCCGCAAATGGGGGGGGGGGGGTTCGCCACCCTTGCACACACCACTACAACACAAAGGGGGGGCTTTGTACCTCCATGCTAATTTGCACACGGTAGAGAGACCGTCTACTCACCCATGTGCACAGGAGCAACGTGTAGAGGGACACCCCCCCCCGTGCACGACCGCACAAGGCACGGCTATTCTCAATCCCCCAACACACCAGTACAAGGCGGCGAGAACAGTTGGCCATCACAACGTGGAGGGAGGGGATTCCCCACCTTGTGCGCTTCGGCATAGGCTCCAAGGACGGGTTCCACACCAGCATGCAATCGAAGGGACGTCTGCCCCCCCCCCGGAGGAAGCCTGTGCTATTGCACGTGCGCACAAGAGGCGATCAGCACAAAAAGCGCAGGAAGAAAATGGCTCGTCAGTGGCCTAGAAGACCATAGGTACCTTTCTGTCACAAAGAGTGCAACACGAAGAGAACCTGTGGGTGGGACACCGACAAGTAAGCAGGAACCATGCAGCGGTATGCACCTGATGCTCTCGCTAAGCACTGACCCCTGGATCTGCCATATATCATCAAGAGTTCAAGTATGTACTGACAGTAACGGAAATGCAGAGTCCCCCTCCCCCCGGGCCGGTGGCCCCACTGGAATGGGTTGTGAAGGATCTCCGCGGGGCGTATGTGCCGATAGTATAGGAAAATCGTAGCACCAATCGGCGCATGTCTCGCTGCAGGGTCCTGTGTGCGGTACGTGCCAGGATGCATAGGCGGCACCAGACCATAAACCGTGACCCTGTAGCCACTGACGCAGCCGATAAAAAATAGTATCTCGTGTAGACGGAAGAGAGTATAAAATATGCACAGTCCAGGCCTGCGTGGCTTCGACGTCCCATGGTGTACGGCTGACTATGCGGGGCACGGCGGAGTGCAGTGCGCGCAAAACGGCTGACCGTGGGTAGCCTGAGAGTAACGATATTTGGCACCAGGCTGTGATGCTGATCAGAACTCCCAACCAGGAGTGCAAAAATGGCTGGACGTTGAGCACAGCACTGACGATGATGCTGGCAACATGCTTATAGTCTCGGGCCCATGGGCTTTGCATTGTGACCGAGTACTTGAGGCACCAGGTACTCGTGAGACCGGATGGCTGAGTGTATATGAGTGGCGGGTGTGCTTGGTGTAAATGGACAGTGATGCCCATGGCCGTGACACTGGTGGTCATGCATTCTGTGGTGCAGGTGTGCACAGTGTCTGTGATACATGGGCATAGCACCGGTAGGTCCCAGATTTCTGTAAGTGTGTCCGTAACGCTTTTCATGGTATGTTTGGCTGTGGGTCCGCGTGCTGCGACCATCACGTTGTCTCGGAACTGTGACAGTGAAAGTGTATTACCTGTGGGAGTGAGCCATAAGGGGTGCCCTCGTTCGGTGAAGTGGAGCCTTCCCAGGCGACGCATGAGGTCGATGCGCTGTTTGATTCCCCATATCGAGCGGAGGTCTGCGGCCTGCGCGCTGAAAGGGCCGCCCATGGGTATTGCTCCCTGCCTGTCCCAAACCCGACCAGATGCTTGTGTGAACGTGTCTGTCATGAGTGAGAAGTAGACTAGGTTTTCGAGGTCTGTGTGTGCCATGTGGAAAAATCGGTCTGATGTGCCTTTGCCTGCCCTGTCCAAATTTTTGTTATCACGGTGGATGCTCCAGATCGTGTCTGCTGCAGACCAACGGCGTCTTTTTTGAAGCCAAGTAACTGCCTCGGAGAGAGATGTCATGACGTCCTGAGGTTTTATATTGTTGAATTGGCCCGAGCAGTCTGCCTCAGCGATGAACTGGCAGTTCCAATCTGAAAGGCCATGAAACCAGTCATTCATATCACTGATACGGAGGACCAGGAAGCAGCCTGGTATTTCTGATATAAGAGTTTTCAGCAGCAGGGTGAACGCGTGTGCTGCCATACGCAAGAAAAAGCGCTGAACCTGTGGTTCAACAACGGCAGCTATGGGGCGCCATAATATACTGCATTTCACGAGAGACTTCGCCTTGCCTATGAGGTACAAAAGAGGCAGGACCGAAGACGGATTTGCAGGCCAGCCGTTTTTTCGTACAATGTGTTTCAGGGCCTTGTGGATGCGCTGCGCGTGTGTCAGTGGTTGGTGTGTGTATCCCTCATTTGATAAAAATTCAATAGTTGAGTCCCAGACCCATTGGTGACAGAAGCCAAATAGCATTGCAGAACTTTTGTCTGCGATGCGGACATAGGCAACTGAGTTCAAGGAGTGTGCAGCAATACATACCCGCTGTCGGAGGAGCCCGTCCTCGTCCCATGCCTCCTGCGGCAGGAGGGCGCTTATGGACTGTTGTGTGTAGGCTCGGTTCGCATGCACTGTTTGTGCGAGCCGCGCAAGTGCCTGTAAAGCAACTTGGCGAGAGCGTGTACCGGCACAGGGGAGGGGGTCGGATGCACGGAGGGGGGCTGACTTGTGCTGGATATTGATGGGCAGCAAAGCATAGTGCCCGTTGACGACACGTACATCTCCTCCTTGTTGCCATGTGTGTAAGTGCGTGGGGTTGCAAAAGCACGGGGGGCGGTCGGTCATCCGGCCTGCTTTGTTGACGTGGCGCTCGAATGCTCGGCGCACATTGAGGGGGCTGGAGGAGACGACTCGTGTCTGAGTGCGTACTGTTTTCCTTTCAAGGGCCGAGAAGGCCGTGGAGCGCAAAATTTTGTTGATCACATGTGCTATGAGCGCGCGCTGTGACGGTGTTAGGTACGGGACGGTAATGTTTACTGGCTTGCCCAGTGGTATGTTCATGCGTGCTGCGATGCGCTGGATGTCCCGATTCAGGACTGCGGAGCGTGCAAAGTCTTTGTTTATGCGTGCGATGTGTGCTTGGCGTAATGTGGTTTGTAGTTGCTTGGCGTGTTGTGCGCCAGGGTTGGCATTGCCCGCTGTAGGCAGGGCCGGTGCTGTGTCATTGACGGTCCAAGCGTGTAGTGTGTGCCACCATTCCCTCTCCCGGTAGCATCCCAGTGTAGTGTTGTCGACGAGTTCAACAGGGACCAGGGTCCAGTCAGCTTCACTGGTTTGTTTCAGCAGATCATGAAAAGAGGAGTCCTCTGTCCCCGCCAGACTGGTGGTGACATGTTTACGTAGTCGCTGTGTCGAGGCCAGTGTAGTTTTGCCGACGTAGCAAACGAGTAAGTATGTGTGAACAGCAACGTAAATTAACATGGTGTCAGGGGAGACTGATGTGTGCCATGTGTGTGTACGGGAAAGTGCGCGTATCAGGCGAATAAGTGGATGTGTGTCATACGGAAGGTATGTGACACGTTGTTGAAGGAGGGATGCCCATCGGCCCAGGTCCTTGGCGCCAAGTGCTTGGCGGATTCCTCGTGTGTATGCTTTATAGATGGAAGAGCGTGATGGGTGGGGTTGCCATATATCGGAGTAACTCTGGTGATGGGTTCTAATGAATGTGTGCAGACGCAGGCGCTGGGTGTCGTTCAGTGTGTTTATGGTAGTTCTTGATGCGTACAGAAACCAGCGTGTGTTTTGGAATTTTGCCGCGGCCATGGGTGCAGCTAGCGGAGGGCTTCGCGGTGCCGTGGTGAAGCTCCATCTGTTCGTGACGTGATCGGGCAAGAGGTCGTGAGGGGTGTCCTGTTCGGAGTGTATGGCGTGAGTGTGCGCTTGTAACTGCGTGTTCCACTGGGACCAGGGGTGCCGTGTTGCGTAGTAGTGTTCAGAGGCCAGGGCGTTCACATGTGTCCAAACGGAGATGCCGTTGACCACAGTAGTAAAGAAACGCAGGACGTGTGTAGGGGGGGACAGGGATGCCGCTGGTGGACGCTCCAAGGCATGTACCATTGTGTACAGTGGTGTGAGTGATGTATGGTGTGTGTGCACAACGCGCTGCAGGGTGGCAGGGTGGTACAAGAGGGGGAGAACCGGTTCGCTGAGTTGTGCAACAATGGCGAAAACCTTCAGCTGGTGTGGTTGCAGGTGAAACTTAGTTTCAATAACAGATTTCGGGGCTGTTGGAAGATCAAGCGGGCGGTAGGTGTATTCAGATGAAAAGGGCGTGTGTGCTGTGTTGTTGAAAATGTGCTCGGCGAGTGCTAAGCGTTGGTGGACATGAGACATATCACGGAGGATGTCCTCAAGGCTCACAGTGCCGACGTCCTCTATAGGTTTAAACGTGAGGAAGGGCCGGGTGTGCGGGCGGGAGGTTGCGCTGAGAAAACTAGAGGCGGTACTGCTGCGCCTCGCAGAACGGTTTTTAAGCCTTGGTGAAGGGATCGCTTGGTGGTATTGGCTGTAGATAGGCCGTAGACCGTGGCACGCATTTCGTCGGTACCATGTATGGCTGTCCACTGCTGTAGGCGCATCATGTTCGCATCGGTCCATTCAGAGAGTAGGGCGTCCAGGATATTGGAGTGCCATGCTGACACTTTCTTGTTTTCTGGTAACGGGTCCAGGTCCAGCCACCATTTGCGTGTTGCACTGCCACTGGAGACTCGCTTTTTGGCGGGTGTGCTCGGAGGTTCTGCCCGGCCTGCGCCTGAGCGTTTGCTCCCCGTAGTGCGTGCCGCGTCCATCAGTAGGTCGTCGTCGTCGTCGCGGTCTCTCCGGATGTCTGGGCTGGTGTCACTTTCGACGACATGCTCTGTGTTGTTCTCTCGAAGGAGCTCCTGGAAGCGGCTCTTTATGGGTGTCCACTCTTCCCCCCCCCCCCCCCGGCTCACCAACACAGGACAGAGGGACGGTTCTCCACTCCTATGTGAAGCGGCAAACGGTAGAGAGAGAGCTTGCCCAACCCTACCGACTGCTGCATTGGGCGGATTGCTGGACCCCCCCCCCCCCCGCACCCTAGCACTTTAGCACAACGGTGAGAGATGGTACCCCACCCATGTGCTCACGGGCATGTGGGGGCTGTAGGGGTTTCCCATGCCTACTTGCTCCGGCACAAGGGAAAGGGGGTTGGGTTACCCACCCATGTGTGCCGCTACACAAGGTGGAGGGACAAGTTCCCCACCCCTGCATTCACCGTGAGCCGCGCACGCATGCAACCATAGGGAGCTGCGTAGGTGGGCAGAGCCGCGTGTGTTGGGAACAGTAGGGAGTGGCGCACGTTGGCGTAGGGGCACCATTGTCATAGTGTGTGGAGCCACCCCCTGCCACAATGTGGTGTCTAGGGCATTCGAGGGGGGGTGCTCGTCCCCCGGGTGCGTGCACCCACACCACCACCACCCGTGGCCATCGTCAAGGCCCGCCCCTCTGTCCACCCCGGCCCTCCCTGCTAGCCGCGGTCCTACGCATTGCCGCCGGAGGGGGAAGGAGAAAGGAGGGGCTGTGTGGAGGAGGAAGGCGGGCAATGCTGGGGTAGGCCCCTCAGACCCTCCCCAATACAAACTTCCTGTTATTATTCTGGGTTGGGAATGATGTTCAGCTTCACGCGGGGTTTGGTCTCGGGCCATATGTAGGAGAAGCAAAGCAGAATACAAAGAGAGGTGACCTACCATGCCACACAGCATATTAGTTTCCGGCCAAAACTTGAATGCCGTATCCTCCAAACCTAGACTTGCGCATTGACCAACTCAACTAGTCCTAAAGCTGCAATGCGGAGGTTGGGAAAAAATGTGAAAAAAACTTCAGATGTATTCTTCTGCCAGCTTTGCATTCTCCATTGAGGCTTGGCCATTTGGAAAATACACAACAAGGGGCGAAAATGCCCATAGAACCCTGTGAGCCAGAGCAGACAGCGTTGTCGACGATCAAGCGGGCCCGCCTTGCACGTCAAGAACTGAAGCCTTGAACAAAAGGAAAAAAAGGCCCCCAGGGCACTGCAAGTCATATGCGCCCAAACCGAGGGACCCCCTCCACAACGCCTTGCCAAAGCTGTTGGTTCGCAGGGCCATTGGAGGGGGGGGGTTAGGAGGGGTGTTCAGAGGGCTGTTCGGGTGGGCGTTCAGGGGACCCTTTGTCGGGGTGTTCGGGGGCCATTGGAGCGCTGTTTGGGGGGCGGTTCAGGGGGCAGTTCAGGGGGCCATTTGGTGGCCCGGTCCTGGGGGCGGTCCTGGGGGCCTTCAGAGCTGTTTGTGTTTCACGGGGCGATTCAGAGGGGCACTCAAGAGGGTGATTGGGGGGCCGCTCAGAGGGCCGTTCGGAGGGGTTTTCAGTTGGGCATTCGGGGGAGCGTTCAAAGGGCCGTGTGAGGGACCGGTAGGGGGGCCATTCCGGGGGCTACTCAGGAGGCTATTCTGGGGGGTCCTTCAGGTGGGTGTTTGGAGGGCCGTTTGGGTTTGGGGGGGGCGTTCAGTGGGCCGTTCGAGGGCAGTTTGTCTGTTTTGGGGGGAGGGGGGTTCGGCGGGTCGATTAGAGGGCCGTTCGGAGGGCCATTTGGGGGGCCGTTCACAGGGGGCGTTTGGGTGGCCATCCGGGAGGAGGGGTTCGGGGGTCGTTCAGGGGGCTTTTCAGGGGCTGTTCGGGGGGGGCGCTCGGGGGGGGGGGGGGGTTCGGGGGGCCATTTGGTGGGGAGTCGGGGGGCCAGTCGGGGGGGGGGGCATTAGGGGGGCGTTTGGGAGGGCCATTTGGGGGGCGTCCGGGGGGGCTACGGAGCAGGACCCCCAAAAGGCAGCACATAGGCACCCCAATACCCAAACGGGGGATGCATTACTCTTCCCTGCCCTCGGCGCCGGACTCCAGGGGTGATGGATGGTCGTTGCACCCCCAGCGGAAGGTAAAATGGGGCCACAGGGATCACACCCAATTTTGTGATGTTCTCAATAGCGAAGCCCTTCGCATTGCCATGAGATGTATTGTCATTGAGCGCATTGCCTGCAGAGGAAAGCGGTACGTGCCCCCAGGAGCGCAGCAGCGGTGCTTGGCGGGTCAGAGCTGGCACTGAGGCGGCAGGGGCTCAGCATGGGTTTGCCTCAGTGCCTCCAATTGCAGCAGCCAGAGGCCTGGGGGTTTTGGGAGGGGGGGTGGGCGAGCGGGGGCCGGGTCGCGGTCTTTAATAGCAAAACAACCTTCCGCATCCGTTTCACTCAGCCCAGCAGGGTCGATGGCAAATATCGCCAAGAGATTGCGGTTGGACACTGAGTGGCAGTCAGAAGGCAACAACAAAGGTGAACGGCTGACTGCCGAGGGTTGGATGGTCGCCTCCAACCACCCGGAGCAGTCTGCGGTCTGGCAACAGGAATGCCACGCCAGTCCTGCCACGGCTTGCGCACAGTTCCCAAACTGTGTGCGCCTTCTTCGCATCGCGGGTGCCTGTCTGAAATGCGCATCCTGCACTGCCTTGTTCATAGCATTGCACGCTGCCCTGCAATTCCTCATGTTGCTAGTCCCCCAGCCCCGGGGGTGGGGGGGGCCACTGATGGCCAGCAATACCGGCCTCTCTGACAAGGGGCTGCGGGCGAGGGGGGGGGATGAGTGTCTGATGTAAGTTGTTGGGGCTCAGTGCAGCAGACGTGATCTCGTGACCTGACGCTTCGGCCTGACAGTTCCCGCCGTCTTTGGCGTCATTTCGGGGCTGGATGGCAGTGTGATGCGGTGCACGGGGTACCGTGTGTCAGTTTCGGTCCCCCATGGGGGTCGAGATGTCTGAGCACATGGCTTCTACACCCATAGTCCCACGTTCGAACCCCTGGTCCGGGACTGTGACTGGAAGAGCACCAGGAGCCCTCCCAATACATCAAAGTGAATGATTGGGACCTGGGGCTTGGCACCGACGCCTGGTCATGCGCGAGGATGTGATGGTGTGTGGGCGAGTGGTCCTCAGGTGTAGTGCTGATGCCCTGACATACCACTCAGTCCTCCGCTTTGACGGTGTTTGAGGGCTCGTGGTGCCGCAGGAAGAGCCCAGGGCCCCCCAACTGCGGCCGCAGCCAAAAGCTCAGCAACCCGGGCCCATTCATGTTCAAGCGGCCGCCAGGCGATCAGGGCAGGACACTGTCCTGCGGAATCGGTGTTCTGCCTCTTCACATCCACACCCTTTGTCTCAAGGAGGTCCCTCCGTGGACAGTCCACTGTCGGTGTGACACGTGGCACCCACTCTTCAGTCCGTCATCCGTCAGCAATCGACGGACACGAACGCTCTACGGCGCAAAATGCCTCGCCCTTTTGTTTTAATTCTGCACCACAGCGGGAGGGTGTGTGGGGGCTGCCCACAGGTCCAGGGCGTCTCTGAGGACCCGGTTGCGTGCGATCCTTTCCCACGCCCTTGAAGACTGCCTTTTGCCCTCCCAAATGCACAGCCCCCTCCCACTGCCGTCAGTACCCTCCAACTGCTGTCCGTCAACTTTTTGCGGCGGGGAGTATTCCCATAGTTCAGAGGTCCGATCCCATGGGTGCGATTCCCAGCCTCCCCGACTGAGTGACACACGCAACAGGTCCTGAGAAGGGGCCAAGCCACCACTGGAGCAGGTGCTTCAGTGGGTAACCCCCTCGGATTCAGGTGACCCGACTGTCTGCCCATCATCCTGCACTACTGCAGCACATCTCTCCATCCCTCCCTGTGGCATGCCACAGGGATGGCAGGCGCAGAGATTCCGCATCGGCCTCTGTTACCCTGCTCATAACCGTTTGCGGGTGTCGCTTAGCCCCATGCGGCTGTCGGTTTTCTCACAACCGCATGGCCCAACGCCAGCCACCCACACGAGTTCCCTGATATTGCACCTCGGTGGTATGCCACTGTCATCCACCATCCAGCGCCATTGACTTGCCTCTGAGCCGTGCTGTCTGTCAGTGAAAGAGCAGCTCCGAGACCAGGGGGAATCTTGAACTGCGTGCGCACTGCGGGCTACTTTTAGACTGAATTTTCCCTGCGAAGCTGCACACACACACCTTCCAAATGTCCTCAAAACAAGGCCAACTTCCCTCGCTGAACACAGTTGCGGACTACATTCCCTTTCCATAAGACGCCATGAAATAATGTCCCTTGGATCTCCTACGCAATTTCAAATTTCGAGATCCCAAATAAGAACATCCGCCAACATCACAAGGACAGTCTTTCCGCCCATCGCACCGCGCCAACAACACCATTCAAGTAAAACCGCACATGATGCACACTTGGCCACCATGCATCCTCAGATCCTCAGGCTGCTCTTTGTTTGATGGCTGATCTGCATTTGCAGGCTTGTTATTTGCATGTTTATCTTCAATGTTGATAGTTGCATCCGACGTGGGATGCGATTGAGCACAGGCTGATTCAAAGTGCCCACATTGAGGGCTGCCATAGTGGGGAGAAATCAACCTGGAAAGTAGAACATGCACCAACTGAAAATAGGTGAAAATGGGTGAAATTCGCTGAAAATCCAAATATGCTATTTCCCCAATGCAAAAGAAGCATCAAAACACCTTTTATCAAACAACAATGATGCCGCTAGTACCACATAGTATGGGTTTCGGGTACGGCAAGATGCCCAAATACTTGCACTCCGCGCGGACTGCGCTAAGTGTGCCCCACCAAGGTAGACCCTCAAGCCCAACGCAGAGCCTAAGCAGCAGAGCCCCAATCGTGTACCAGCCCTAGCCCCAGCGCAGCCCTAGCCAATGGCCATACCCAATGTCAAGATCAAATTCAGTAGCTGATTGACTTTATCATTACCCTTCAGCAGAGACACTGCACTGAGACAAAGACAACAAACATTTGAGTGCAAGGACAATTCAAAGATGTGGAAGAAGAGGGCTGAGGGGATGAGGGGTGCGCCACAAGTTTCTTGCACATATGATTCATTGCCTGTAACGCCCAGCTAAAGGCTTGAACCAGGGGACAAGGAGCGCAAAGTCTAGGTGTGGTAGTTGCACACAAAAGACGCAACCAACATGAAAAGCCCCACCCCAGGACAAGCAAGTGCAATGTGGTCATGAACTCTCCTCAACGTTTCATGCTCCCTCAACCCATTGACCTCGCCCAAACCGCACCACTACTGCAACCAAAAAACACAACGCTTTGAGCTAACAGCATACTGCAATGCATATGTACCAATGTATGTATGATGCTACACTATGGCCCCGGCCCAATGTGCAAGGAATCGTAGGGAATCAGGGTGCGGGCCTGTAGGTGCACAATGGGCAATGTGCGCTACCTACAGTGAACTGCAGTGTCCACCTAACTTTGCACGCCCACAGGTTTTCCAAAACCACTGCAAAATGGACAGTGAAAAAAGAACACGAATACCGCGATCCTTGAAGTAGAACAAGCAAATTGTTGGCCAACACCTCTTGCGGGAAGAGCAAATGCACTTTTCCATGGCCAGCGCGTGCGGTTTTGGGGAAAACCTTGTGGCATGCTCCACTCAGGTGCTCATACACAGCAAGAGGACCCATGCCCTAGGTACTGTGACTGTAGTAACTGTGACGTTATCTGATTGTCCCAATCGCCCATCTAGATTGTGTGGGGACATTTTGGCAAAGAAATCAGGCAATAGCCCATGTACTTACCACCTTATGCATTACCCATGTCTCACAAAGACAATATGGTCATATTGCATGGCACTACACTAGGGCCATTACACTACCCCCTCTGAGAAGGAGGATGAGGAGGACAGCTTCCGTTGGAGGGGGGCCAAAAGAGTACGAAGAGACACCCACTTGTGCACAAGATGAAGATGAGCACGCCGCATCAGGTGGGACTGCTTTTTGGCCTTATCCTGCACCCACTTCAGCACAGGTTCTTGCTGATCATTGGCGACGTGCATTGGGTAGAGGTGTCGTTATATCACGGACGTATATGAGCCTTCAAAAAAGATTTTGTAGCGCGTTTGACGCCCTCTTCTTGTGGGTTTGTGTGTGGTCTGCTTGGCCGCAACTTATGGGCACAATCTCATGACACAACCATCAACAGCAAACCGCATTCATGTGACTTGTGGGTCGATGCCCTCAGCACGGCCGGATGGAAGTGACGGAACAAAATCTCAATGGCCCGAACCGAGCAAACAGAACACTGCGCACTGGGGGCCTGCCGAACATTCGTATTACTCTCAAGTTAGAGACTCTGAAACCCCCGGCCGGCGGGTGTGAACGAACCGCGTCAACACGTGGCAGCTTTGAGGCCCACAAAGCCCCCTCCCTGCCCTCTGGCACACCCCTTTATTGCCCTCTGCTATGGCCCTTGGCCACCACTGGCCAAGAAGGGGATTCTCGTTGAGCTGAATGAATTTGGGGAAGGGGGGGACTGTGCAGGGGTCACATATAAGGGCAACAGTGCATGGCTGTGTATGAGGGGAATTGGAGGGGCCTGCGCGTGTGGGCGGCTCGGAGGGCTTGTACAATCAGGGGTACCTGTGTGCCGGGAAGGGCACGTTGAGAGGGGATGGTGGGCTTTTGCTGTGGCTGGTCTTGGGTCCCCGCAGAGGGCTCTCTGTGGGTCTCACCACTGCAACAGAGCCAAAACACATGGCCGCGCCCCCATACTAGCCTGTGCCTTGCCGCAGCGAATGGGCTCGAATGGGTCAAAAAGGGCTTTTTCCAAACCCAGATGCGATGACCACTTTTGCCGCCCCGCTGCAAGTCCTGCACAGCTCCTGCCATTTGCAACATTTGACATGATCGGCGCTATGTCAACTGACACAAAATGTGGGTCCAGACTGTGCACTGACAGAAATGCCAATGTGTGCGGAAGGGAGGGCAGGGGGTATAGGCCCCTCCACATGATGACACCGAGGGCTGGGGAAAGGGGTGGTGGGTGGCGAAGGGGTGCAGATGCACGCATACTTGGACAGTGTCGCCATACTTGTATTGACATACTCTAAAAGCGTCTCAAACTGGTAATAGAAAGACCAGCTTTCCAGGCGCTGTGGCGTGGCAGAGAGTGTGCGTATGGGATGGTCCTGGATGCTGGTGCATGCAGGACGCGCACCTCACATGACACATTGGTGCAGGCAGAGATCATCTGACGCCCCTGTGCCCAACATCAGCAATGCTCCAGTGCCTGCCTGTGGGTGCTTCAAAAGTCGTGAGGCAGATGAGTGAGGACAGTGAGCCTTGGGTTAGTTCAGGTCTTCAATAACCCCCCCACAGCTCTGCATGACTTGTCCTGAAGGCTGTCTCTTTGTCATGGCTGTGCTGTGGGACAAGGACAGCCTGGGCTGAGGGGCAGGGGGCAGAGTTGCGGTTGACTGACAGGAGTTTGGCTGGTCACCAACAGCAGTGGGCGGCCGAGTGGACCACATTTGATGTTCCTTCATGGCTGGGACACCAGTCGTCTTGGACTTCTAAACGCTTGGTGCCATTTCATCCAGATGCTGCTGGCGATGATGAAGCCTGTCCTCTGTGCCAGAATGTATTGACATGCCCCTGACCCACAAACCCCAGGAGGGGGCAGGCAGATGGAACCGGTCCTGCCGCGACCTTCCCCCAAATCTCGCTCAAAATCAAAGCAGTCTTGCGGGGGTAGGCTGGTGGGGGGGGGGGGGGCGAAAAAGAACCAAGGGGTTGTGGATCCTTGGGGCAGCAAAGGGAGGGGTCGCTGGTACTTGCCTTTGAGGTCACATGGCCGCCCAGTCAATCTCGGGTGTACCGCCATAGACAAATGCCATGCGCCCCAGACAGGCCTCTTTTATGGCAACAGAGTCCTTCCCAAAAAGAATAAAAGTGGCCACACAACGAGGAAAGCGTTGGTCGATTGCGGAAAAAAGCGCATGTCGCGTCTTTGTCTTTGCCTAGGCCGCGTGCACTTTTTTTTGGGGGCTGGGGTGTAGATCACGTACCGGAAAAAACCTTTTTTCAGAAAAAAAGAGATCAACTCGAAAATTCACAAGAACCAGCTGACAACCGCGATTGCCACCGGAGGAGGTGAAGCATATAGCTCCCACGTACATTTT
The DNA here is from genome assembly GCA_964036045.1 of Eutreptiella sp. 'Long Island Sound 2002'. NCBI lineage: Eukaryota > Euglenozoa > Euglenophyceae > Eutreptiales > Eutreptiaceae > Eutreptiella > Eutreptiella sp. 'Long Island Sound 2002'. The sequence goes on from OZ038383.1 coordinate 116,828,873, forward strand.
GGGTACATCCGACATGGGTAAAGCAATGGAGCCATGGCGTGAAAGATGGTTTTTATACTCATCGCCTGGAGATGGCGAAAAAAAAGAAATAATGCTGGAGCACAGCCATACAAGGTGCTCATCATGATCACAAACAAAAAATACAATTTGCCCTTCGGCCTTTGGCAAGCAGTATCAAATGACTACACATGCAGCCTAGACGCCTAGCACAGAATGTTGTTATCCTCACCATAAGTGCCAGGCTCCCCGCTTCCGAAAAATTTCCAATGGTGGCGTTTCTTCCACGGTGTGCGGCACCGAGACAGGCCGCAGGATTTTCAGGCCGGGGACCGACGTGGGCCTACCCATCGCACCTGATATCGGGGGCTCCTTTGACCGGTGAAAAGCAAGCTAATTTTTCCGGGCACTAGAATGCCCACTGGCGACTTCTTTCCTGGCGACCTACAATTAAAGCAAAACTTTGGGCCATTTATGTTTGCACGTGTTTTCATGCCTTTTCGTGGAATTGGGAGGTCACCTACAACAAAAGAGCGACACAAGGGAACACCCTTGAAATATGAACACTCCTCCGCCACTCCTCAAAGAGAAGCTGCCCCAGCTATCATGGCCAGGCATGGCCAACCACAAGTCCCCATTCTTGGAAGCGACCCAAGGAGCGCCGGGCACCTACCGCCATCGTGTCCCCCTCAGGCCCTTGCCCAACACCCCCCGGTTGGCCCGGTTCGGAGGGTTAGCCCTTAATGGCCAGTCTAGGTCACATTTCCTTAACAAGTTATGTTCTTTCTTCAATGCAGCATCAGTATCGGTAGGGGAAAATCACCCACACTAAACAAATTCAGTTGAGGGGCAAAACTGGATTCGGCATCCACATCAATCTTGGGAGGCCTTGACTGCCCCGGGGGGGGGGGGGTCTATGAAACGGGGACGTTTCCAAAGGTAAAAATAAATTCAAATTGGCACCCCCAAATTGCACACAGCACACAGGCATTTTTTTTGGCCAAAAGGAACCCCCATTTCTGCCAACACACTCCCTTTTCCTAAAATTGGGTACATGTGCAAACCTTGGAAAATAGGCATGGAAATTCAAGATAAGGGCATGGAAATTCAAATCAGACTGTCCACAGACACAATTAGAATGTCTTCGCAAACGTGATGGTGAAAGAATGTATGAAAGCACCTTAAAAGATACCCCCTTTTAGAGGAATCTCAATGAGACACAAAATTTCGCATGTGGTGAAGAAATTGGGGAAATCATGGTGCGAAATTTGGTCATCCAAATTTCAACGTTCAAGAATTGAAGTTTGGCCATACCATGACCATTATCACCAATCATGCAACAAAACCACCGAATGAAAGATATATAACAAACTTGGAACCATACACAATCGAATTTTGTTGGCGACTGGCAAGGTAGTATGCTAGCACCACAAGTGGAACCAGTGAAATTTCAATTCAAATTCTGTCATAATGAAACAACAAATGAAATGCAATTGCTCAAAGAATCCACATAGTGACATTGCATGTCATTGACACCAATTTCTCGTCACGGAGAGCGTGTACATGGGGTGAAGAAGCCACGCCCCTTCGGGGGACAATGTGGGGCGGGGCGGTGTTTCAGGACTAGCCGGCAGACGGAAGGGTGATAGAGAGTTAGCACACCCCTGGGGGATAGCATGGGGGTCGAGCCCACCAAAGGGAAGACATCCCCGACGAGTACAGTTGACCCCGGGACACGGGCGCATTGCGGGACAGCACGTAAGTAGATGTGGGGCTGCCGAGGGCAATGGATGGGAAAAGTGTGACAGGCGGCCCGGGAGTGGGCGGCACGAAGTCGCCTCCAATGAACAACAACGTGTGGAATGGGCCAGGGCAAGACAGAATGCGGCAAATAGGGCCCGGGGGGGGGGGGGGTAACATAGGAAGGAGGGCAGTCATGGAAGGGGGCAAGAGGTGAGGGGACAAGAGTAGGGGGGGACGAGGCCAAGGGTAAGCGTGGCACGACACCCTCTCCCTGACAGGAGCGACATGCAGCATCATGAAGTATGGAGCCGCCCATAGGCGGACGTGCGGCACTGGCGGGAGGGCGCAACAGAGGCTACTCTGGGCCATTGTTGGGAACAATACTGGATGCAAGGCGGGCAGGTCTTTGCAGTACAAGCCCTTGAGTGATATGTTATGGGGTGTGTGAGGTGTAGGACATTGGCATAGGCTGTGAATGTATGAGTACATGCCCTGCGGTGATATGTTGTAGGGTCTGCGGGGTGTGGGATACCAACGCAAGCCCTTGTTGAATGAGTACATGGCATGAGGTGATATGTTTTGGGGTCCAGGGGGTGTAGGATATCAGCGTAGGCCGCAAATCAATGAGTACGTGCCCTGCATTGATAAATTCTATTGCCTTCGGCAGTGCACCTCGAAGAGAGGTTGATAGTCAGCCAAGCAGTCCCTGAGCCAGGCCAGCAGTCAGTCAGACAGAAACACACAGTTTGGGATTTTTGTCAATGGCAAACACGGCCCCAAGCAGTGGGGACTCCCTTATTCCTTGTATTTAAGCAATGGCCGAATGGTAATGCAGCAGACTATGGAGTTTTGAGCGTCGGTTCGAACCCCGGTCCGGTGCATATACCGCCGCCGCCGCCACAAAGAGTGGGCCGACCTGGGTTCGAACCGCCAACCATTATCGCTGCAGTCTGCTGCGTTACCATTCGACCAGCGGGTGTGTGTTAGCGGACTGCTTCTCCACTGCTTGTAGCCTTCTCAGCAAAAACTTTTGACCCCCCCCCCACCCACCCTCACCCCCCCCCACCCACCCTCACCCCCCCAAAAAGTGATATCCAGTTTTAGGGGATAGAGGCCTCAGAATCAAAAAATCCATTGGGGGATGGTCTTATTGGGCAAAATAATGATTTTACAAGGGGTTGGACACCCAATATCATGCCTTGGGGTATGCTACGCGAATGACCCCAAAAAAGGGGGGTATATGACGCCCGCGCCTGCGCTTGATCTAACAACCTCTCTTTGAGGTGATTTCACGGCCCAAGGGGTGTAGGATATCAACGCACACCTTGCTTCATTGAGTACATACCCTGCGGTGATATGTCTGGGGTGCAGGGGGTGTAGGATATCAACAGGGGCATTGAAACCATTAGCAGATGCCCTTGAGTGATATGTTATGGGGTGTGTGAGGTGTAGGACATTAACAAAGGCCCTGGATGTATGAGTACATGCCCTGTGGTGATATGTTATGGGGTCTGTGGGGTGTATGATATCAAGGCGGGCCCTGAATGTAGAAGTACATGGCCTGCAGTGGTATGTCACAGGGTGTGTGAGGTGTAGGAGGCAAATGCGCATCGCAACACTGCTTTCTTGGCCAATGTCCCTTGGGTGGCGCGACATTTGGATTGAAAGCCGCAACATTGCACAAAAGAGGAGCATGTATGGGAGGACTGTCATGACGCCACTTTACTCTCATGGGGGGTGGTTTATGGGGTCATCTTGCATGACATGCGGCGTTTCAACAATGTTGTGCAGCCTCATGCGCCCACTAGTGCACATCTTGCCACTGCAAGAGACATGTTACATGCAGAAGGTAGCCCGAGAGGAGGGTCCGGGCTGGTTACAATTCACGGCGCAAACAGTGAAAGGTGCGTGGAATGGTGTGTTGTTGGTCCGGTTCGTTGCTCATGGCCCAAAGTGTGCATCCTCCCCCCCAGTGTAAAGTCAAAAGACAAAATCACAAGTGGCCCACAAATGGATGGATTGGCGAAATAGCCCTTGCTGTCACAGGGATCCCCTACGCTTCAAAGCGCGGGAGAAAAGCAAAAGCGGCTCACAATGGGACTTTGGCTACATAACCCCGCCCATCCGGGGGGTCCCCGCCGCTTCAGAGCGGGGAAGAAAATCAGCAGTGGCCCACAAGTGGGTGGATTGACTACCAGGGCAGCGTAGTAACGCTTTTGCATGGATTGTCCTCCATAGCCGCTGCCCAGTGCCACAGCCATGTCTAGTACTGCCGCTACCTTGGTGGTAGTTCATCGGCTGCTATGAATACAGCAGCGCTTTTTGTCCCTCTGTGCCCATGGAGGCCCACGTCACACACGGGTGATCTAGCTGTGTGACATATAAGCCATGTGTTGTTTCTTTACAGGGCGCTGGACAGCCACCCGTTTGTTCCTCACCGCATGATGCATGATGCAGTGTCGATCTTCTCCTGAAGGTTTGCCAAGCTGCTGTCTTGGACCCAGCATTTCTGTTTCCCCCATGGTGGTGGGTTGTGGTGGTCCAGACATTATGGGTCCATACGGCATTAACCTTCGCTCAGCCCCCCGCTCGTGGTGTGGCACCCCGGCGCACGCAATGTAGGCAGAGGGAGGCACTGCCACTTGTACTACAGTTGGAGTTGGGCAGTCCAAAGGGACCGTGTTGTGGCCCACTGCTGCTTTTGATTCAAAATGGGAGAAGGATGTGTCCCATGGCAGCAGACAGTTTGGGGAACCACCGCCTGAGAGCCCCACGCAGTGCCTGACGAAGCGGGAGTGGGTGGCAGGGAGCAGGGTGTTTCAGGCGCCCACTCCTTCAGAAGCACAGATCCCCCCCCCCACCCCGGGCCCCTGGAATGTCATCCTGGAATGAGGCGGCAACGACAATTCCCCTTCCGCAGCCTACTGGACTGGCCCCTGCAGCATCGGTATTCATCATGACTTCATTCGCGTTGGCGTGCGTTGGATCCCCTGAGTTCAGGGATCGTTGAATGGTCTGGGGCTTTGGGTGACCCCCCAAATGAGGGCACTGTTCGGAGCGGGTGGAGGGTCACTCTAGCCCCTGTTGTGCCACCGACACCCCCCGTCCGCCCAGACCAACCGCCAACTCACAGCACCTCAAAACACTGAGTGCCCAACGGGGGGCACAGTGGACTCCGTCGTGCCCTCCACAAAGCGGCAGACAACCCACTGACAGCGGTTTGTGGTGCGGTGCAGAGCCCTCTCCGAACTGCACAGTCTTGTGAGGGACGGCAATGTACAGCCTCTGCGGGCCCGGCAGGGGAGCGCCACGGGGGCAGTGATGCTGCAGTCGCCAGCAGCAGTAGGACAAAGATGTCACAATCCGTCTCACGACTGCACTTCCGCACCCCCACTCCCGAATGACACAAATGATCTCAATCAACAGCAAAACACGTGGCGCTGGACACCGGGCGTACCACCTCTATGGAATGCCTCCATATTCCGTTCACTGCCATTCCCCACAGACTGCACAAAAGGGGTGGCCACAAAACCTGGGATAAATGGGGGATGTCAGAAACGGTTAATATGAACTTTTCGGGGTCACAAAGTTTTGACATGTCGGCGTTGGCGCGTTCTTTTTGCAGCAGCGCAGCTTCCTCCTTCGTGGGCAGGATGCTGTAAATGGCTTGGATGACGTCCGCTGTGTATGGACACGAAATGCAAGAGTGGGGTTTGAGGCTGGAGGACCGTAGTGATCCACACAACCCATCCAATGACGTTGTTGCAATCGCCCGCAGGTTTTGCAAAGAGTGTCCTGCTGCGTTTATCAGGGTACACAGAAGATTCCATCTGTTGCATTTCGCACCCATTCATGGATTCTGACCTGCTGTTGCTGCTGCTGCCGCGGCGGCGGCGGTGGTTGCTTTTGTTGGCTGTCGGCTTTTGGTGGAGCTTTTTGCTTATTGTTAGGTCAATGCTGCTGCTGCTGCTGCTGCTGTTCCGACTGCTCTGGCTGTTACCATTGTGCTGCTGATGCTGTTGTTACTGTTGGCGTTGTTGTTGCTCGACCTTCTGGACAATGAGACTGAGAGTAGGGCAGCCATGGCTGGACCTTGTGGGCTCACCACCAGGACGTATGCCTCTATGTGCCAGGGCCATACAAAGGTTATGGAGCTCTTTGGAGGACAGACTCTCCACAGGTCCCTCACACATACATTCCACGCGAGGAGGTATGACACGACTTTAGGCAGGGCACGGCAGAGTTTTGAGAGTGGTGCTGGGGGGAGGGGGGTTCCAGGGGATCAAATTGAGAAGGCACAATGAATCAGGCACTATGAGATCTGGCATCCGAGGCGCTGAATGACCGTGTTGAGGGTCGAAATGTAGTCATGAAATTTTCCTTGAATGCCAGACAAATGATGACTTTCTCCGGACACCCGCATTGCGCTGATTCCAAAACAACCATTTCATTTTTTCTGGCGCTTGGGTTTCGGGCCAGGCATTCCCGGGTCCGGAGCCGCTTTGGGCGGTTGCATTCCAGGCCCAGTAAATCTGCCGGTTGACGCCTCTTAGTGTACGCTCTGGTTCGGATGTTTGGGAGGAAATGTCTCCTTTTTTTGGTCCTGGGGCGTCGGGGAATTAAAACCCGGGGGCCCAGTTCCCACACCTGCGCCATACACTTCACCCTCCACCAACACTCAGGCCAACCACACTGCTGTGCAGGGGCTTGCATGCGGCACCCTACGCGATCATCCAGCACACACCAGACATGCGTTGCGTGTCCACGTCCACAATTGCGGCCCTCAAGTCATCCATCGGGAGTTTCAGGCAGGCCAGCACAATACCTAAGGCCGCAGGGGAGGACCCAGGGAGCAGACAGGGAAACGAGGGTGTATGCAGGAGGCACAGCGGTTGGGTGCAGGACCAACACACATGCCCCACAGGCCCTGGAGGAAATGGGGTGGGGCCGCTGTCACAAGTGCTGAATTCTTCCAGGTATACTGGAGCCTCAAGGAGGACATTTCATGGACACCCGAAAGGGATGAGGTTGGGTCAATGATGCTGGAAAAAGAATTCAATGCGATCGTGAAACCCTGATACCGCGGCGGGTTTTGTGAGAAATATGTTGTCATGAGAACCGTGTCCGTGTTATTCCTGGGGCACAAAACCGACCAAATGTTGTGCTTTTTCATGTTTCTAATGTGTTCCACAACTGCTGCCCCCACTTGCCACATATTGGCGTCAAATGTGGCCGCCCCTATGTTGCTGTCATATCATCCAAACAAGCGATTTGCTTATCAAAAAAAAAAAACCGGCTTCACTTCAGGGCGGGTAGGAACGCCGCAGCACGGTGGATGAGAAGCATGGCCCCTCTTTGCGTCGTTGCAGGCATCCACATGAATCACTGTTGTGTCCCAGAAGCCGACATCTTGCTCCCTCAGGTACCTTGAGGCGGCGGAGACGACAAGGGTGCTTCACCCAAAGAGTACCCTCAGTGTTGTTGCTTCAGCCACAAAGACAGCTTGGGGCAAAAAAAAAAAAGACACTGTTGGGGACAGAAGATTTTGCGCACAGCAGATGGGGTCTGGTCTTGCTGTAAGTTGGGCTGTTGAGCCCTGATGCACCTCCAGAGTGAATTGCAGACAAAAAGCGCATGCAGCGGTCCCAACACTCGGGTGCCACTGATGCATCGCGAAGGCAGCCTGTCAGAAGAGGGTTTGGATCTGTGGTTGGGCGTCTCACAAACCAATGACCCCCCCACGGTTGTTATTGCTGCCAGTTCTTGGGGCTGCATATCTGCAACCCCGGGCACTACAACACTCCATTCTCTGCCCCCTCCAGGGAAGAATATAAGGGGGGGGGGGGGGCGGGCAGATGACGAAATGACGATTACGAAATGCCGGCCAACCAAAGTACAGTGCAGTCACAGCCCTGGGTCCCTCCTCTCTGAAACACAAGACGAAGCACTGGACGTAGGCCATTGCTGCAACCCAAAAAACAATGTGAACAGTGTTTTACGTGCTCTTTTTGACGCATTTTCCCAAAATGCGTTCCATTTCAGCCTCATCCTCAGTCACTTGATGAAGTGGAGGACTGGCTGCTGCTAGACGATGATACGTGCAACGGTGATGCATACCTGCAAAGCAAAAAAGAGCAGTGGAAAATTGCAATTTCGTAATCGTCATTTCGTCATTTCAGGGGTCCTCAGCCCCCCCCCACCCCCCCACCCCCACCAAAATAATTGTGGCAGTATTATATTCATCCCTGGCCCCCCTCTAAAGGGCCGTTTCACGTGCACTACTCCTGATGACCCGCTTTGACTGCAGAGGCGCCGGCCTCAGAGCATTGGCGTCCTGTTCTTCGCTGCCACCACCCGCATCAACATCCCGCGCTCTCCGAAGCTGCGGCACACTGCAGGGGCACTGACGGCACACAATACCAATGTTCTGCGCCCTGGCCTGCGTCAGTAGCGTGGCACTGCCCTTCTGCTTTTTGGGATTCAAGTCCGGATTTGCGCCCTTTTTCTTGACTTTGACCGTGAACATGGACTGCAGCAGCTCCAGATCCACGTTCCCCTGAGAGCCAAGCACCCGCCTGCCTGCCCCCGCTGACACACGCCCCATCCCCTTTGCCCCTCAGCACGTCTCTGCCCCCATCGGGGGCACTCCTGCCCCCGTGACATGACTGCACAGGGCCATGTGTCTGCGAGGTACCCCCACCCGCGGCGCATGAGAAGCACAGACTTGGCCTCAAAGCAGCCCTCCGACCCCTACAGACCCTCGTCAGGGAGGTCTCCACAGTGGAAACCCCTTCATCCTTCCCCTTTACGCAGGTGACGGCCATGAAGTGCCGTAGCCTCATGACTGGGCGGTGGCGGGACCCGGGGACGTGCACTGGACACCGGCCTCAGATTCACAGTGCTTGCCCCCACAGGGACCCGCCCTGGGGCAGCAGGGCACCCCCCCTCCCTAACGAACGGGCTGGTGTCCGTCAAACCCAACTCCACCAAACCAGACCAAAGCGGACCGGTAATCAATGGAGGCTGACCGCCTTGGGAGGAGAACTGAGGGCAGTGGGACTGTCACTAGAGCGGTCCCTCTAGGCCCTGCTTCAAACAAAAAAAAAATAAGTGAACGTCCTACAGGACATAGAGATTGTCTTTGGACACCCCACAACGAGGAAGCGTAAGAAGAGGGGAATTCTGCGGCAAAATGGTTCCGAAAGGGCCGCACCAGTTCCCCGTAGACTGCCCTGTCTTTGCAGCGGAGGGCCGGGGGCTATACATGTTTGTGAGCCAGATTCCTCAGCACATAGGGGCTGCCAGGACACATATGCGGCATGACGACCGGGGGATTGGGGGCCTGCCGCTGGTCTCGGGCCTGCCCATCGATCGTCCTGCTAGTGCTCCATATGGGGGGTCACTGACCCTTGAGTCTGAGGAGAGGGGCTCTGCAAATCCACCCCCTGTTCGGGCAAAAATTTTCCACTGTACGGGCCACTGTGCGGGGCGGACCTTTTTTGGTAAAAAAAAACCCTCAGCAGGGCATTGCGTGGTGACCCCAATCACCAAAATATGTTCAGAATCTATACCACCAATAAGCCAGATGTCAGCAGAGACATGTCATACCTGAGTTGGTACATGCATGCGCTCGCAGCTGAGGGGTCATGGGTTCAATACCCGTATCCGGCACCTTTTCTGGCGCTTTTTCTGGCGCTTCTGGCACTTTTTCTGGCGCTTTTTCAGCATTGCAAGTGCACATGACATGCATTGGACACAATCACAAACAACCCGGAACCTTTTCTGGCGCTTTTTCGGGCGCTTCTGGCGCTTTTTCAGGCTCTTTTTCTGGCGCTTTTTCAGCATTACAAGTGCACATGACATGCATTGGACACATGCATTGGATTTCTTTGCTTTGCACAAGGGTTTCACTGGTTTCACTGGTACAGCACGCGTGGCAGTAGTAGTGGCTGAACTTGTTGCACTATCAGTAGCGGTAGTAGCAGCAGTAGTAGTACTGTTTGAAGTAGCGGACCGACTGGACGTTGACCCAAAAAAAGGGTTTGGGCGGGCTTGGCGGACACACAGTTCACAAATAACCCAATCTTCAGCACAATCAGAATGCTTCTGTCGAAGGGTACAACGATCCGACTCGGCCAAAGACAAAAAAGCAACAGTTTCAGCATTCTTGGAGTGGCATACATTACAAGGCATAGTCTGGTCAAGAGCATAGAGGGGGGCAGAAACAAGAGACAAATGGGTGCCTAATATTGCCTATTTCTGTGCTATGGTTCTGAGAACCCACTGTACGGGCCACTGTTCGGGGCTTGTACGGGAAATACGGGATTCCCGTACGGGGGGGGGGGGGGGTTGCTCTCCACCTTAACACACCCCGTGGTGCACCCACGACAGGGGTGCAGGTTTTCTTGAAAGTCTGACGGGGTTTTACTCCCTCCAAACCAGAATTCAAAAATGGTGGTGGTGTGGGGGGGGGGGGGGGGCTAGAGGGTGTAGTCAACAGAATTTTGCGTTGTGCCATTGCATCCTGGGCACTACTAGGGACAAATGCTCCTACACTTAGTTGTGGTGGTAGACGTGTGCTAGCATTGAATCTGCAGGGGCAATGCAACCAGTATGAGTGCACCTTGCATAGCGTCCCCAAGACAGTAGGGCTCATGTAGCCATTCCATGCCCTCTTGCTTGGGGGATGCATGGGGAATCATGTGGCAGGGGAAATCGGGATTTCCACTTGGGGGGAGGAGGTCAAGGGGGGGAGCGTGTGGGAAGGCTCAATTCATCAATGCACCGGGCCGTTAATCACTCACTGGCAAAGCCCCAAAATTTTTTGTGTGTGTGGAAGGGTGGGGGGGGGGGGGGGGGTAATGCTCAGTTCCATTTGCACTGAACGCAAATGATGATATATCTGTAATTGTGACACGCTAGTTTCCAAAAACACGATTTCAATTTTGCGCATTATTGAGGTCTAGATGACCTTCGGGGCATGGGGTTTCAGTGAAATTTTCAGGGCCTGTCAGAGAAGCCCTTTTGAGGGGAAGGAGAGGGGGTCCAGCGAGAGGCCTCTATTGACCCCCTCCCCTTTACATTGAAAATCCGCCCCAGGGCATTTGCAAAGCGGAGGAAGTAGCACTAGGTTCCTAGCATGTTGGGGCAGAACCCTATGGTTTGTGTGGGTGCACTACTGATTCTCGATCTAGCACAGTAGAAAATACATGCCTGTGTACTTTTGTCCAAGCCTACTCTAGCCCAATGAAGACCAACAAAGGTGTTTGACGCATGTCCCATTTAGGGATGCCATGTAGCGCAAATCGTGAACATCAAGACCCACATGGCACGTTACCATCCATGAATGCCTCCCAACCTAGTGAATTGGGCATTGTTGGTTGTGGCAAACCGACCATTCGAGTACAAAAGGGGACAAGCAGAATTGGCAATTGAGGCTTTGGGGTGGTTGGGATGGGTATTTGGTAGACTTAGTACCAGACAAGGTAAAATTTAGTAAATTTGGCAAAACTTAGTAACAATTTCAACAAAAAATTTTGTTTACTAAGTTTTACCTTGCTTCTACTAAGTTTTACCAGACCCCCCCGTTTTTGCCAAGGTAGTCAACACTTTGATGGTAGGTGGTACTTTTGTTTAGGGCACCTGGGGACAGTGGTAGCAGGGCAAAAAGTCCGAAGGCCCGGGGTTCCACGGGCAAGATGGGGTGACATTGGTAAGTCGGGGGGTTCCACACAGATACCGGGACGATTTCTGGGTGTTTGGGGGGGGTTTTCATGGGTTTTTATCTTGATGATTGGACCCTAGGAAAATGCACAATTCTCCAAGCCGTTGGGGTTGTTTTGGGATGCCTTGTGCTCTCCGTGCACGCCACGGGGCGGCGGAAGCAGGGTACAGGGTCGGAGGGTCATGAGTACCATGGACGGGCCTGGAAAGATTTGGGTTGGACAGTGCCTGTGTGGGTACATTGGAGTGTGGGCCATAGTGCACCAATACTAAGAAATCTCGTGAAGTTGTCGTCCATTCCAATGGAATGGAGGAACTTGGGATGTTTCTGCCCTATTTTGAGGGTGTTCCCTCAGATTTTAAAGGTTGTAGAGGCCGAGGAGACAACTACATATGGCTACCAGGCACCCTGTTTTTAGAAGGGTATTGTGGAATGCCTATGCACACAATATGCGGTCTCCATCACATCAACCGAGCCTACAAGGGGAACGGACTAGAGGCACCAGTACACCAGGCGGACTTCGCAATTGTCGGCCACAATGAGGATACCGGTGGACTGTCCCTGATTGGAGTGTGAGTTGCATTAGCTTACAGTGGAGCCTGGAATCGCGTGCCATGCATCCGAGGACACCAAGAAGGACATTGCAAAGGTAATGGATTGGCATTGGGGCGCGTATCATGAGGCTTGTCCTACATTGCAAGACATTTATAGACATGTTCGAGATGATTTAGGAACCATTGATTGGCCTAAATGAGTGCAATATCTAGAAGGCAAATTACATCGGCCCTCGGTACTTTGTGTTCCTAGCGGATTGTCAGCACTTGTCATACCGAACATCCATGACACGTGCGGGCATCTCCATCAGGCATAGGGTGAGATCCGCAGAGCCGAAGAGGCACAAAGCCGCTAGGACGATCCCCGGCTAGTTGTGTTAGTGGCACCGCACCTAGGCCAAACCATCATGCACACCAATTAGTTGGCACTGGGCCAACATACCATAATACAGTTGGGATCGGGTACTAGAAACAAAATCGGGCTCAAGAAAAGATGCGTGACAGGGCCACGGCCAACATCAGTGCGGTGGCAATGGGAACAGAACCGGGGGTGATAAAAAAAGAGAACCCAGCACGGCCACAACCAACATTTGTGCCGACAACTTAGAAGTGGTGTAAAAAAAAAAATGCTTGAAGATCAAATCGGTGGTATTTGTATAGCTCGGTTTTCTTGCCTTTGTGGGATGCTTTGTGCACATTGGAAACAGATTTTGTTTCCATTCCCCTTGCAACTTGGTGCGAAATTCTTGGGCATTTCCTAGTTGACCATCAAAATTTTGCACGTATTGAGGAGGTATTGCATACCACTTGAGACAAATAGACACACCGGCAAGGGTGACAACATCAGAAGCAGCAACAACAGCAAAAGCGGCAGCAGCAACAACAGCCAAGTTGGGCGCCCTCGATTGGCACAATCCAACACATATCTCCGATTGACACGAGATAGACACATGCAAGTTAAAATGAAGAACCTTACATTCGTGGCAGGCTATGTGAGGTGTGCCCTCACAAAAAAAAACATGTGTGAGGGGGCCCCGCAGATTTGGGTTCAGTGTACATCCGAGCCACCTCCCGATGCAGTGCTAGGGTCCTGGGTGTGGATGTCAACTGGACACAATTGTAGTACAAAGTAGCTTGAGCCATTTCATCAAGCAACCACAATGTATCGTGTGGCACTTGCAATATGCCCTTGACAACGCGCCAAGAGAAGGCAAAATGCAATGTCAAGACACATGCCGGATGGCCACTGACACCATGAATCTGCTGGATGAAGGTGTAATGCAAGGGTGCAATTGTAAGGGCAAGGGCACCGAAAGCATCCAAAATCTTTGCCCACTTCCTGCGCTGCTGTGGTTGAATGCCTTCTCGCTCGGCCATCAAATCCACAACAACCGACCCCTCCTTGTTTGCCCCAACAATGTGTCTCTGGTCACATAGGGGGTCAAACCAGGATTGTGTTTAAAGTTTGACGTGTGATGTCTTATAAGGGATGTTGTGTGTGCGGTCTGTCCAAGAAGATGTCTGATATTCTTGTCTATTGGAGGTGGGTCTAGGGGTCTAATGCCTAGAGGAAATTGGGAGAAACTATGCCTAAATCAACCCCCCCCCCCAAACACAAAAACAAAAAGGGAATACAGAATTGAAAAATCATTCAAAAACCACCTCTGACAATCAGAAACATGGCAGTACAAAAATAAAAAACACTTTGAACACCACAATGGGAAAATGGGGAAAATGGGTGAGCAGGAAAAGTGGCCAAGGAAAAATAGACATTGGGAAAGGGAAAGGGAAAATGGGGAAAATGTGGGAGCAGGAAAAGTGGGAAAATTGAATGACCACCACACAAAACAGCCATATGTAGCACTCAAAACCAAAAGGGGAAAGTGGGGGAAATGTGTCAACAGAGAAAATGGGAAAAATCTTCGAAGACAGCACAGCACAAAACAACAAAAGGGCACATGCAAATACGTGGGCATCCTCTCATTCATCGATGAGTCCATCCATGTCATCCACTGGTTGCAAGCAACTGGGCTGGGAGCTGCTTGGTGGTGCCGCAGAACGCGTGACACGGTCCGTGTCCGGCACAAAGGCATCCCACTGTGCCAACAATGGCAACGCTTGCTGCATAGCAAGGTCCCTCAATTCAACAACGCCCCCTTTGTCCAATCACACAGCCTGCCATTCTGCACTGCCATTACCAACTTCGCCTGCATCCTGGCCACACCACGCCCCTTATCTGGCTTGCGTGGTGTGGCAAATTCGTCTGCACTATTATTCTCCCCCTCATCACAGACATCATCTACAACATTCACCACCACGTCCCCACAAGGACGCGGACTTGCGCAAAAGCATGCATGGCACACCAGACATGTATTACACTAGATGCGAACCATCTGCTTGCATGTGGCACACTGCATACCTCTACGAAAGGTGATGACGTCATGGTTGCCAACATGCGAGTGAGGGGTCCCATCTGGTGCAACAATGCGGAGCACATCGGCCTGGTGCCGTTCTGTACCCTTTCTTGAGGGGGCCGTTGAGGCTAGTGGTGTACCCGGCCCTCCAAAGAAGGGCAGGATGTCACCATCATCAGCCACTGCTTCATTACCGTGTAGACATTGCAGCATCGCAGCTTCCAGAGATTCTCTTTCACTTACCTTCCTTGAAACCATCTGTCGTGGGCGCAGATCGAAGCGTGCACGGGCAGCCAGGTGGCTTGCCACTGCAACGCCTTGTCCCTTTGCCCATTGCCGTAAAGGGGGCAGGTTGGAATGCAATGCCATGCACATGCTAAGGACATGTGTCTCCACAATGTCTTGCATACTACTGCAGAACCTCCCACGCAAGGAGATGGCACGCTCCACGGCAGCTTCAGCAGGGCAATATGTTCGCAATAATGCGAGAACACGCCACACATTCACCCACTGTGCATGTGCCCTTTCAGGTGCCAAGGCCTCCCACATCTCGGACATTTGCACATTTGCAAAGTGCTGCACCATGTGCTCCTTAAGGCCTTCCCACTCTACAAAGGCACGGTCACAGTTCACATGTGCTGTGCGCAACTCTTCTTGGTCTGATGCCATGAACTGCCGCAACTGTTGTACCCCATATGCAGCACGCTCACTGACCGGGAGGGCAAGAAAACGGCCATGGTCCAACAATACGGCGGACTCCAACACCCCTTTGGGGTCAATGGTTCCCTGCCCCTCCTTGATGCCTGCAAGCAACACATCACTTACTGCACGCGCCTGAACGCCTGGAAAAGGAGGGGTTGTTGCACACTTCTGCCCACCTGAATCAAACTGGACCAACTGCACACCATGCCACGCACCGGTCGCAGTTTGCGCCTTGAACTGCAACCACCCTTGACCCTCCTCTTGCGCCACCTTCTGCAACCGTGCCTCTAGCATACCTGTGGCAGTGGCTAAGTGTGCACCAGTGGGCGCGCGCAGTTGTGCCACACTGTTGAAACACCGCATGCCATGCAGGATGTCCCCATAAACCACCCCCCATGCAAGCAAACTGGCATCGTGGCAGTCCTCCCACACATCCTCCTCTTTGGTAGAATTCTGCAACTTGGAATCCAAGTGTCGTTCCACCCAGGGGACATTGGCCAAAAAAGCAGTGTTGCGCCGTGCATTTGCCTGCGACCACCTGATGTGATGACTTGTGGGGATGAGTTGCAAGCCACTACGTTTATCTTGCACATGCTTTTGGACACACTTTTGCAACTCCTTCCACTGCCGTGCCCCATTGTACAAGGCTCGTTGCCGATCCACGGCCGCAATGTAATCAACATGGGTCGTGCCAGCAGCCTCCAATGCAAGACCCAACTTGCGCTGCAACACATGGCAGGGCTCACCCAAGGGGGTCATCAAGACCAACCACCTCCCAATCAAGGCAAACACATTGCTCTCAATGATAGAGACATCAACAACTTGCCGCGCACTGGCACCCCAATATACACCTCAACCAACCGTGACAAAATGGCTGCCTCAGCATCCGACACTGCCACACCAATGTCCATGACTTCCCCCCTGACGAACACAATGCTCCCTCCCACCACTTCAGCTGTGGCAGCAGTGGGGCACAATGCGCGATATCGCTCTGCACAATGCAGCTTGAAATTGTCCTCGGCCAGTCGGTGGTGGTGCCCTGGCCTACGCAGATTCTTTCGCGCTGATGTTGTGGCCTACGCACATTCTTTCGCGCCGATGTTGTGCCACGTGATAACCCCAAGTGGCTTTCCAACACCTCCGTCCGCCATGTTTTTGGGCTAGAGGCCTTCATACGCATACCTTCATCATATGTTCCCAATACCAAGGCTTCATTGGCCTGAGGGGGACGTGCCACCCCACGAATGCCACACGCATTAGTCCATGCACAACATACACACTCAACACCCCCCACTTGTCGTAAACTGACATTGCCAATGAGCAGCTACAAACATTTGTAGTGTCTTCGGACCACTGTCCAGCTGCATGGGAGTAACCTACATCAGCACGCACAATGCATCCTTCCCTGATGCAGCCAATGCAACGGACCGCAACCTGTCCTGCTCCACTGACTGTGCCACTGACGTTTGTGACATGCCATGCTCTGCATGCCGCACATCCCACTGTTTTGCATGCCGTGCTCTAAGTTGCATCTAGTGTGCTTCAACACGCACTTGCAAATGCCTTGCCACTCGCACCTTGCACCTCTGCAACAACTGTGCTACCGCCTCAATGAATTCTGAGGACGTCTGCAGCAGTGCCACGACAGCCACACACATCTCATCAGGCATGCCCTGGGCATGCATACTCATGTTCCGGTCCCCTACCCTTGATGCACTTTGTGTTGCAGTTGGGGAAGGGGGGGGTGCACCTCGTGCCAGCGCCATGGCTGGCACAGAGGAGTCAATAGGCATGCTCCAGGCATACATAGGCCTGATCCGGACCCCAACCCTTGATGCACCCTGTGTTGCAGGAGGGGGGGGGGGGCGCACTTGGTGCCAGCGCCATGGCTGGCACCGAGGTGTCAATAGGTATGCTCTGGGCATCCCGTGTCTGGCCAAGGGCTGAAGGCCCTGTCCGTTGGGAGGCAGACTGCGACATGTCTGGTACAACCAAATCGGTTTGTTTGCGCTTCTACAACAGAAAAGTCGCTTTTCGTGGGTTGGGGGGTGGGGTCATGGCCTTCACCGTGGTGTCATCACATAGCCACCACTTGTCGTTGAAAACGACATACACCACAAAGTGACCCTCCTCCCTCGTGGATCCAATGTGCAACACCATGGCATGCAAGGACCATTGCCATCCCAAGACATCGAGAAACTCATGGTCCACAACCAACTTGTACTCTTCTTCGTTGTGGACATGTATCCCCACGACTTCATTGAACACCAAAGATGTATACATTGGTGCCTCTCTCAGGTCACCCCCACACGGACAAGGGGGGGGGGGTCTCAGGTACGCCAACAGGTCGCCCCTTCATTCCCTCCTTCACGCGCTGTCGCACACTCTGCCCCTGATTCGTCACATGTAGTACCTGTGCTGGCATGCCTGTCCCCCCCCCCCTCCCGCAGAACCGTCACCCTACACTCACCACAGTGTTGCCAGAACTGCTCGTAGGACAAACAACATGACAAATCGACCACCCTAGCGGCCGTGAGCTTGGGCACCATGTACTTCCAACATTCGGCCATCTCTGCCTGCCGCATCCATTGGAATTTTGGTGCAGGGGCTTTGCATTTGCACCGCCCGCTACATCGGCACACCGTCTCACACATGGCACCCTCCAAGGCCAGCCTCTCGGCAATGTCCTGCGGATTGCACGCACCGCCTCCCACATGTGCCACAACATCCTACCACAATGTCCCCCAGACACCTCCTCATCAAGGCATTCTGGGTGATGTCCTCCATGTCCACCCGACGCCACCAACAGGCACTGCTTCCATGGCAACATGCTCATCATCCCGTGCAACGTGCAAAAGGGGGCTACGTGCGGCGAATGATCAAAGACTACACCCCGGAAATGACCATCTCCTTTGACACCAAGCTTGGGGACATTCAAGTCCATGAGGAGGCCGATGAGGTCCGGAGCCGGGAAGAGGTGGGAGGCATATTGCTTCACCGCCTCCTTTTGCTTTCGCGAATGAGGGAGGGGTAGCCAACCTCTGTGGCCTCGGACCATCGGGCCCGGGCCAAGGGAGATGAAGCCACCCACTCAGCAAGGAGTTGGGAGACCAAAGGGTCCCGCAAACTCTTGGCCCCACTCAAACGCACGAACGTCATGTCAAGCTCGGTAAGGGTGTCCCGAGAGAAAGGCATAACAAGAGCTATACAAGGGAACATGGTGGTGTGGAGTGGGGGGAATGCCGGCAACCGGAGGGAGGGGGTCAAGACACCCACCAACACAACATTGGAACATCTCTACTATACCGTTGTGCAAAAATATACCACGTAACACCCCTTATGGGTCGTCATATGTGCATGGAAAAATGAGTGCAAAGGACCCAATCAAAAAAATTGAACGTTAACCTCTTAATATTTGCGAGATTAATATATTAACCGGTTCATATATCAAAAATTAGAATTAACCATATTGACTTTAATTTCGGCCACTAGGGTTGGACCGGCAAATTGTCCCACAATAGACCTTGCACATACAGAATGAGAGTGGGTCTCCACGGAAGCCGCCTAAAGGACACATAAAGGGAGGCCCTTCACGGCCTTCGGCGACAAGATGGTGATCAATCCCTATGGCTTCTGATTCTTGTTGGAGGGTTGCTATTCACATCGGTGAACACCACGATTTGCGAGGTGTGCGACATCGCGAACCACCCATTCTTTTGGCAATCAGAAATGTATTGCGGTCCCGCGGGGTTTTGTTGGGTTCTCCGTGGCGGCCATCCATGGCAGGCGTCACTTGCTGCTTCAAAGTGCATTGTAGTGGTAGTACACTTCTCCTCTGAAATTGTTGTGTGCCACAACCGCCTAATGTATGGTGCTGTCACCGAACGTTTTGTGACGTCCACATGTGGTCAAGCAATGCCTTATTTACCCATTAGGCTGGAAAGAATTCTCCACAACTCACCCAAATCCCGGCCGTTTTGCTGCTTATAGTTTTTGTTAGGCAAACAAACAATGTCCGCCCATGTGGTTTTTTGTTCAAAAAACAACATTAACATGCAGTAAATGCAATGCACCCGCATATGAGTGAGGATTGCGGGACTCATTGTGAGAGGACCAAAGTAATTGGTGCGGCCCCTATGGCAACATATGACTCGATGACTTGTGACAACTATGCCTATAAAAAAACCCCACTTGGGTGGGCCGGCTTTCAACTAGAGGGTGGGTGGGTGGATAGAGCCCCCTAGGTAGACCTCGCCCCTAGAAAATAAAAACCTCTATTGATGGCCCCCCCGGAAGTCAAACCAAGACTTACCCCCGGCCCCCGGAGGTGTCCCGGGTGGGAAATTGAACATTTTCAACACGGGGGGGGGGGGTGCCTGTTCGAATTATATACCCCAACTGGGTGCAAAAAATTTTCGGGGTGGGGGGGCGGGTTTGGGAGGGCGCCGGGGGGAGTGCCGGGGGGGGGGGGGTTCCCAGGGGGTGTGAAGGGGGGGGGGGTTCAGGCACCTCCGAACGGTTGGGTATGCGGCCCGGGTATGCGGCCTAGGTAGCCTGACTCGCGCACCGCCATTGACCAAATGGATAGGGTGTCATGTCATCGGCTTGGGTATTTCCGGCAATGGGTACCAGAAACCTCAGGGGGAGGGTCCTAAGGCAATCATGGGGTCAGGTTTGCGATACATAGAGGAGTGGGGCGTTCATGGGGTGCGGTGCACAACATGGGGTTCGTGGTATACAAAAGAGTGAGAAACACTACTAATTTTGACGCCGAAGAATTTCAGAATTTTGGTTGTTCCAGAAAAAGGGAAGGTTGCTTCCCTAGTGCCAGCATGCTTCAAACCATGATGCACATCAGAGAGTCACCACATCTGTACAGGGGCAGGGCGGTACGCCACCGGGCCGGTGAATGACGAGCGTATAGTGTGTGTAGAACAAGCCATTCACCAAAAGGGGTAGAAGCCAGCCGCCGCAAAGCTTCATCGCATGTCCCTGTATGGACCAAACACGTACTTCCTCAACGGCCTCCTCAAGGATGGAGGCATCGACCGACGGACCAATATGATCCTCAACGGGCGCCATTTGAGGGGAGTTGGCATCAACAAACGCAAAGTCCCGCGGAACTGCTTGCACACCCATGTCGCCAAGGTTGCATTGCCCGACCAACCTCGGATTGCGACAACCGGTAGCAAAGCGATGTTGGTCAATCCGGTACTGTGTAACGTTGGTCAGCCGGACACCGCAATCGCACTCGTAGGTGCGCACCTCGTACGCATTGGCGGCTGGCGCAAGGCAGGCCAGTGCGTCACGGTGGACAGCACCATTTAAATGGAGCTTGATGCTGACATCCGCGAGGTTTTTGAGCATAGTGCCACACCACATGCTCGGCTTTCTTGGGATCCATAAAAAAAAAGAGCGTATTGGATATTTGAAATAGGAGTGTACAAAAGGAGGGCGGAAGATGTGGCAACGGGGGAAAGGGAAGGGTTTTAGAGTACGACGAAAGTTTGCGAAATGCATCAACCTTCATGGTAGCGACCAAACACAATGCTGACCTCTAATTCCCACAAACGGAATTCGGCGCAACACTTCGAAGATTTATAAAATGTCAAAAGGAACATTCTCGGGGGAGGGGGGGGGCAACAGCAAGGAATGGGTAAGGAAGAAATGGCCCGTCTGGGCCACATACAGCAGTATGCCGCAAAGTTCCCAATGCGAACTGAACATTTTGAGAACACACACGTAGGGGGGTTGAGTAATTTTAGTGCTTGCCGCATGACCGCCAAAAAATTTTTAGCGCCTGCGGCGCCCCTAGTTGGTCCCAAATCTCAATTTGGGGAAAGACGGGTTCGAAAACTTTGGGGGGTCCGGAGAGGGGGGGGGGGGGGGCGGGTTGGGCATTCGAACAAGCCACCCACCTTGATTTTCAACGATGAAAAAAAGTGTCGGCGCCTTTGACGCCCGACTTCATAATCACTGATTAATGGTCTTGTCAATTGAGCCCTTTTCCGAAACCCCCACTTAATTTTGGGGGGCTCTATTGATCCCCCCCTCCCCCAGTTGAAAATCCACCACCCCCTTTGGTGTGTCTACATGCTGATGAGCTCTCTATATCGTCAGGTGTGGTCACAACAGAACCTGTGCTATATTTGTTGACATTGCGCTTTGGCAAAGAATAAATCCCTGATGATTGCAGTCACTTCAAGTCTAACCCCCCTCCAGGCACCAACGCTCCCAAAGAAAAATTTGCTGCACTGCAAGCAGTGCAAGCCGTAGGTGGCGGCAAACCCGATTTTCCAAAAGCGGCAAAGGTGGCAAAACCCAGAACCAAACATGAAGGAATGCATCTCCCGACAACGTGCAAAGAAGAACACAACAGAACCATTTCATGGCTGTACATATTGCTACTCCCTCTCACATTTCCATTTCTTGCCCATTTTGTTGACATACGTGACTGCCAAATGGCGCAACATCTCATTACTCAAGTTGAGACGATCATGTGTTAGGATGTGTCCCAACCAACTAAAGCCCTCTGGACATGGCATGCAAACCACGGGCAGCAGACGCAAAAAACAGCAATTGATGACAAAAGAGGAAAATCAGCAGCTTTCATTTCCCACCAGACAACTCTTGCAGAAATTGTTTCTGGCAGTTGAGATGGAGCACACAATAAAATGTATTGCTCCCATTCAGTGCGAGGAATCTCAGGGAAGGGGGTGCATTGTGCAAAGTGCAAGCTGCCCCCAAATAAGGGGGGGACGCCAATGGCAATAAAAAGATACTACAGGCAAACTGACCTACATACTGAAAGATGAAGCACATCATACAGATGCAGATCACTAACGACACCATGCAACATTGTCTGCAAAGGAAGCAAGGAGCAAATTTCAGTGTGCTGTTGCATGCTGCGGCATGCTTCAAAACCCCCAACAACAGGCCCCCAAAACAGGTGCTGCAGCATGCTTCGACAGTTGGTGCTTGCCCCCTCCGGTTGATGCAAAGCAAGGCATCTCAGTGGTTTATGATGCAGCATCCACTTTTGAAAGAGTTGGGGGGTGCTGTGGTGGAATACCATGCATGTGCAGTTCTGCACTCCTCCACAGGCCAATGAGAGGGCCATGATGGAAATACTCCCACGGAGGGGAGCACGTTCAAACCGGAGCATGATATCCGGTTTCTTCCCCCCACCCCCCACCCCCTCCTGTGGCCCAGGAGTGGGAGGGAGGGACTGTTGCTGGTCCCCATCTGAACTGCTTTGGGACGGACCTTGTGCGAAGCCACTTCTGCAGGGCTACTGCCCGGGCTACGCTATCCGCCAGCACACACCTGCATAGCAGATGGCGTTGAGGGGGCCGTCCACAAAGTGTTTGCCACTTTGTCATTCCGCAACTTGTTCCAGTAGAACGTCCGGAGCTTGGGACCTGGCTTCTTGCCTGGGGGCGGGGGTGGAGGTGGTGCCCCAGTCCCCCTTGGGGGTGCAGGTGGTGCAGCGGGGGGAGGCGGTACCCCAGGAGGCCTGGGGACCCCAGGGGGTGGGGGGGGAGGGGGAGGGCCCCGGGGGACACCGGGTGGGGGAGGGGGGGGTGGCGGGGGAGGGGGAGGGCCCCGGGGGACACCGGGTGGGGGAGGGGGGGGTGGAGGGGGAGGGGGGGGGCCCCGGGGGACACCGGGTGGGGGAGGGGGGACTCCAGGAATGCGCAGGGGCGGGGGTGGTGGGGGCGGCGGTGGGGGCAGCAGCGGTGGGGTCCCCACGACTGCAGGAGGAGGGGGAGGGGCTGGAGCAGGGCCGCCTGCAGGCAACGGTGGGGAGGAAGGAGGCAGTGCTCCCGCCGGGCGCGGTGGTGGCGGCGGCGGTGGTGCAGGTGGGTCAGCGAGGTGAGCGGGCGGTGGAGGGGGCGAGGGCAGGGGAGGGCTGCCAACTTCAGGGGGTCGGGCAGGAACACCGGGGGGACATGCCACGGGCGGCGGCGGCGGCGGCGGCGGTGGTACCGGAGCGGCAGGTTGTTGCATGGGATGCGGGGGGTTGGGGCTCGCGGCGGCGCTCGGGGCTGGGAGAGTGGTGCGATTAGGGCCGGGGTCAGTGGGAGATGCCGCGGGACCGGGGCCCACATGCGACGGTTCAGAGGCCGCAGTGGGGCCAGAGGGCGGCGTGGGGGCTGCGGGGGGCGGCCCGCGGCAAAGAGGAGTGGTTGAGGGGAGTGTCTCGGGCAGGTCCGTCGTACTGGCACAGGGCCTCTCACAGCCGGCGCTACGCAAAGGCCCCAGTGAACACGGGAGCGGGGCAGGTGGCGCGGGCTTGTCTGAGAGAGAGAGTGGACAGGGCGCTGTAGACGGGCTGTGGGGGGCACACTCGGCGCCCCCACCGGCACAGCACCATAACGACCCGCCACACCCCCCGACTGCATGCAGCGGGAGCACCAACGACTGACCCCCAAAGGGGGCGGCTGCAGCCAGTGCCCCTTTGCTGCGGCGGTGCTGGATTCCTAAGTAGCTGGCACCGAAGTCACCGGCCATTTTCATGGCTTTGTAAAAAACTTAAGCAAAATGTTAAAAAAAGCTGTCAAAAAAACTTAAAAAAAACTGTTAAAAAAAAACTGTAAAACACCTGTCAAACACTGTGCAAAGGGCTTTTGGATCCATCCAGTCATTTACTTAAGGTTATCTTGATATTTCTCTCCGGTTTTTGTCGATCCCTTTGGTTGATGCACCAATTCAGCAAGAAACCACCATTCAGCCACACTGCTAAGGTAACTTGGCATAAATCAGGGCAGGTGGGTGGGTTTTGTTGTGCGCCTGCCCAGCGACACCTTCCTTTTGGATGTTCTGCACTTGTAGTCCCGTGGAAACCCAAAATTATGTCAGATTTTTTGGAAAAAATTTCCGGTGCTTGGACTGTATGCCACCCAAGAGCAGTTGTGGAGCAGATTGGCGCAGTGTCGTAGTGGTGTATGCACGTGCCTGCAGAATGAAGGATGCTGGTTTAATTCCCATATCGGAACTTGTTGTGGCGCTTTTTTTTTTGGACATAATGGACTAGTGATAAAACCGCTGCCTTGGTTCAGAACCAAACTTGAGCACATCGGCAGGACACTTGAAACAAAGAAAACATTTGTGGACATCGAAACTGAGGCCGGCGGGCACTCCTCTGGTCGTTTGCTATGGCAGAGGAACTACTCAGTTAAAACAGAATGACACATATGCATTGTGTGTGCCATGCTGCATACTGTGCTGCTTATCAGAGCGCACCCTCTTCCACATCGAAAATCACCCTTCTACATCACATGAGGTGTGAGGGATGGCCAACATACGCCCTGCACACTTGTACAATAGAGGCAGGCGTTCACGCATGCCCTCCCACCAGCCCAATTTGTTCAACTGCTGTGTATTAGGTGTTCTGTAGCGGCATCGACCCCTCTGCCAAGGTCCCATTTCATCTCCTCCTTCACTACTTTCTTGGTGTCCTCAACAATTTGGGCTGGTACCAACAGAGGTAAATCACCAATTTTAAGGTACTATGGCTTTCGGCCCCCACCAGTATATTATATACAATATTGAAAAAAAACTGAAGAACATCTGATACAACAAAATGAAAAGCCACACCTCTGCCTGGGACATCAATTTCGTCAACAGTTGTCGTCTTGCTCTTCAATTTTTGGGTGATCTCCACGTCATACATCCACAACCCAGCCCCCAAATCGGCGAAGAAATCCCAACAAAAAGGCGAAGAAATCGGCTGACCGATTTTTCGCCAGAACAGGTTCCCAGTGCCCTGGATCTCAGTCCCAGGCCCCAAACACACCTTCCTGTTGGTTGCTCTGTCGTTGGAGTCAAGTGGAAAACCCAAATATCTCGCAATTTTCGAAAAAATTTTGTCTCTCAGTTTGTACATGGTCCCTGAGCAGCATTATGGCAGTGTCAGGCGGTGGTCCAGTGGTGTATGCACAGGTCTATGAATTGGCTGGCGCGGGCTCAATTCCCGGACCGATTTTTTTGCATTTTTTGTCACTTGTCTTGATGAGAAAATTAGTTTACTATGCACAAACAAAGCCTGCCGGAAGATGAATGCACACAGGATTCCCATTTCCATCTCAATGTGTGGTGGGTGGGTGTGCAGCTCTGATCTGCAACCAAAGCTGTCCTGCAGTAGTCAATCTGATGAGTCTTTTTGTGGGCAGTAAAAATACTTCATGGTGCCAATCTGAACAATCAATATAGCAAGAAAATGTATTATCCAGTGCCCCAAAGTAAATGACGCACATCTTAGAGTGACGCCTCCAAATCAGGTGTCCTAGAATCCCAGAAGCCCCAACAAGTCGGCAGAACGAATCGGCCAAATCACAGAAACCTTACAAATCGGCAGAACAAATCGGCGGAATTCAGAAACCCAACAAATCGGCAGAACAATTTGGCGAAACTGACCGAATTAGGCCGCCGATTTGGGGGCTGGGTTGCACCCACTTGCATTGGACAACAAATGGCTTTCGGACATAAAAAACACCATTGTGTCCCCAAAAATTGGGGAGAGGCAATAACTGTGATAGGAAATCAAGAAAGCAACGCACAGAGAAAAGTACACGCAACCTACAA
Source organism: Eutreptiella sp. 'Long Island Sound 2002' (assembly GCA_964036045.1). Taxonomy (NCBI): domain Eukaryota; phylum Euglenozoa; class Euglenophyceae; order Eutreptiales; family Eutreptiaceae; genus Eutreptiella; species Eutreptiella sp. 'Long Island Sound 2002'. The sequence continues at coordinate 116,854,594 of OZ038383.1, forward strand.
CCTTGTTGCTTCACTTGTTCTATTGTAAATTGAATGGTCACTGCAGTCACCGAGTGCAAAAAACTACCAAAAAAAACAGTCACCCAAGGTCACCAAAATCCAGGCTACCTAGGAGGCTTGGCAGTGGGCAAAAAGCATGTTCTCTGAAGGACCCATATCGACGTCCCGTGCAGCACCAACAGCGGCCTCATTGGTGCCTTGCAACATCAAACTATCATGGCATCAAACGCCTTTGCACCCGCACACCTGAAGCCTCGAGGTTAGCGGCAACAAGGGGGTTGTGCGTGTGGAGCATGGGGGGGGTGCCACAAAGGCACAGTAAGTGGGCCGGATGGTGCTGTTGTGTGTGTTTTGGGGGGGGGGTCGCATAAAGTCGGTGCACTAACGTGCAGTATGGCGGGTGTCAAGCGCCACGATGTCTGTGTGACATATGGAGGGGCTGGGGCCAGATCATGGAGACGAAGATCCGAGGGGCAAAGTGGAGGGGCAACAGGCGGATTTTTGAAAAGGGGGGGGGTTTCGGGAACGCAGTGAATAGGACGAGACCGAGTAGAGTCTGAACGGGGTTTGAGCGGTGGTGAGGGGTGGGGGTGAGTGGCAGGGCATTGAGATGAGGAGTGAAGGGGTTGAGCAGTGGTGAGGGACGGGGCAAAGCATCAACGAGTGCCTCTTCACACGAGCCGTCGTGTTTTTGAGATGAGGACAGAGACCTGAGGGGCCGTGGGCCGCATCAGTGAACAAGGCGACCGAACACTGGCAGTCTGGGTGCCCAAGGACGGGCGCGCCCAGCCGCGCAGAGTGCCCTGCGTCTTCCCCTGCTACAGGCACAGGGAGAGACCGTGACCGGCAGGGCGGGGCCGGTGGGCGAAGGCCACGGTGAAGCTGAGGTTTGCAGTCGGAAGGGGGGCAATCCTGTGCAATGGGCAGGCGGTAGACCCTCCTGTCAACCCCTTCCCCTGTGCCCGATGGAATCCCAGTACTCGTGAGACAAGCGGGCTCATGCCACGCACAATGCACTGCACGCACCCTTTTGGGATCGAGGGTTGGGGGGGCACACGCTATGCCTCGAGGCTCCTGATTCCCACAACACTGGGCCCCTTTGCCAAGTGCAAACAGGGCCGTGTCGCCCAAAAACTGTGAGGCTCTTCATCCGCAACCGAATGAAATTGGTACTGCAAGGAAGACCCCCAAGTGTACATTGCCTTTGCGCCATCATTGCTCGAAGTGCACATGGCCTGCGTGCCACAATTGCTCAAGAGTTACATGGCATGAGTGTCACAACTGCTGCAAGCGTCAATGGCCTGTGCATTACTGGTGCGGCAGGTACACATGGCCTATGTGCCACTTATGTTGCAACGGGACATGGCGTGTATGCCACCACCGCGAAGTGTGCAGGCCTGTGTGCCACTATGGCTGCGACAAAACATGGCCGGGGTACCAGTGTTGCTGCTGGGCTGTGTGGCACTATCGCAAGTGTACATGGCGTGCACACCCAATGCTGCAACTGGAGCTGGCCTGTGCGCCATCATTCCATGCTGCAAGGGGATGGGTGTTTTTGCCGTGTGGCTGGCAATCTGGGAGCTGTTTTGGCTGCTCAAAAACGTCGCCCCATCATTGGGGTGGGCACGCAATGCCTCTTTGAAATCAGTATGAAGGCGATCTCAATGCTTTTGCATGAGGTTCCACTTCACCAATATGTGGAATCACTGGCCCCGTCAGGGTCCAGACCTCTACCCACCACCTGGGCGCTGACCTACACTGTCATGACCACATCTTGGCTTGATGGTCTTAACCCCTACCACATGGGATTCCACTGGGTAGCACTTTTTGCATGACCTCCCTGTGTACTCCTCATGCACCTAACGGCAGATTCGGACTCCCATCGCGAAGCGTCTTCTAGGGGTCGTGTTTGGGGTGCTCCAGTGGATGGTTTACAATTTGGGGCAATGATCAATGGATCAATTGATAACCTTCATCACCCTTTTGTTCCAGTTCATTTAGGACTGGCCCGAGCACATCCCATTTCCCCACATCAAAATGCACAATTTACTCCGAAATGATGGCATGTTGGAGCTCCAGGGCGAACAAGGTGAAAAATCATCCTTGTGTGCAGCATGTACAAGCCATGGAAGAAAAAAAAAGCAGCAATAGTGGCACGCAGCCATGTATACTTGCAGTAATAATGACATGCAAAACTAGATGGCCTGTGCAGCCTGAAACAAGGCCAGACCCGAATGTTGCCGATTTATGGCCCTTGCATCCAAAACTCAGAAAATCAGGCCTCAGAAGCGCCCGGCTGGGTTTGGCCTTCAAGCACCCAGTAAGGTGCCCATAAAGTGCCCAGCTCCCATGAAAAGTGCGGGAAAATCGGGGGGAATGGGGGAAATTGGGGGGGGGGGTAAGGGAAAATGGGAAACTTGGGGGGAAATGCGGGGAAATGGGTGAAAATGGAGGATAGACTGGGGAATCCAATGGGAAAATGGTGCAATGTTGGAGACAGCCAAGGATACTGCGCTGGAGCAAGCCACTGTCAACTAGAACATAAAGTACCTTCGTGTGCCTCAAGGGAAGTTGTTGCTGCCTTGATTTTGCCATATGTGCCACCCTCATGCAAAACAACACGGAGCAAAACAAAGCTCGTTGATGTCAATTCACTCCACCATTCCAGTGAATAGTGGAAGACATACAACACGGTGCACTTCTTCCTTCATGTCCTACTGCCATTCATCATGCACCAACTTCAAGGATGAAAAGCAACACTCAACATCACAAGATGTGGGTGGCATAAGCAATATGTGCCGTGCAATGGTATACATTAGTAGAAGGGTTTCGGACATCCCATCCCACCAATCAAAGATGCTGAACGTGTTTGAGGGTGCAACAACTTGTGACCGCCGGTGTGCCTACCACTCCGCATGCGGCGCAGAAGTGCTCTCATTTGAGTGAAACAATAGCTTATGCACGATAGTTTCCTTGCCTGTGCCCTCCTCATGGTGCTGCCATCTCTCATGTATGCTCCATGTTGCTGCGAACACCCGTACTTTCACGAGATTCCCACGGATTGCAATTGAACTTGATTCTTTGTGTCGCAATGCATTGTCTTGGGTCCGTGTTGCTCCAAACCCCCATACTTTCTCAAGCCAAATTACCGCCCAATGTGAAACAAATTGCTTCTTTGCGTCCCAATGCATTGTCCTGACTCAATGTGGCTCCGAAAACTTGCACTTTCACTAGCCAAATGCACCAAGTATTCCAATTGAAGGTGCTTGATAGTGCCGCCATGCCTTGTGCAGGCTCCGTGTTGCTCCCAAAACCCGTACTTTCACTTGCCAACTAACCACTCAATGCAAAAGAAGTTGCTTCTTTGCGTCCCATTGACTTGGCTCCGTGTGGCTCCGAAAATCCGTACTTTCACGAGCCAAATTACCACGGATTGCGATTGAAGTTGCTTCTTTGCACCCCAATGCATTGTCTTGGCTCCATCACCCTTGCTGTCTCAGGGGCCCATGTGTTGGCAAGGTGGCTGCATCACCCCTTGCCGCCTCGGGGGTCCCCAACACTGAGCGCGAGGACAAAAGTCACAAATAGCTACCTCACCCTTGCCGTTTGGGGGCCCACGTGTGGCAATGTGGCTACTTCACCCGTGTTGTCTCGGGGCTCCCCAAACGCTCAACGCGGGGTAAAAATCACAAATGGCTGCCTCACCTGGCTGCCTTCTCGGGGGCCCATCTATGGGCAAAGCGTTGGAAAACATTTTGGCCGGAATAGGTTTTTGGTTGGAAAGACTTTTGTTGAAAAGTGTGGGGCAATAATCAACAAACATTGCCATTTCCCTGTTTTTCCCCATCCCATCCCCCCATTTTTCCTTGTGGCCAAATGGGGACAAATGGGAATTGCGCGTCCCTCCCATGACATCCCCCAACAAAAAAAGCATTTTTTGGATTTTTGGCCCACAATTTCCCCATTTTTCCATCAAAACCCCAAAATGTTTCCCATTCCCCTCATTTCCCCCATTTTCCTATTTTTTCCAACTTCTAGAATAGTGTCCTCGGTACGTTCCCGTAGGCGGGTGCTTCTTGACCCTGGAATAAGAGGGGGGAAAGATGGGGTCTAAACCTAGCAAAATGGATTCCCCATCCCAAAAACAGAGGGAAAGATGTCAGCCCACAGCTCACTGAGGTCAGACCCAGCCACCTTGTGACCACAAGTGTACTTTGCCTGTGTGTCACCAATGCTGGAAGTATCCACCACCTGTGCACCACTATTGCTGCAAGAACGTATGGCCGTATCTGAATGCAAGGAATGCGACAAACGTTTGAGGTAGTGCATCACACCACCAGGGCCTCTACAAATAGTGATAAGCGGAATACAGAGGACTGGGTCTCCACGACACAACGGCGAGCTGACATGCGAAGGAACGTCACTTCACCACGACCCCGGTGTGGCATCTTCGCCCTGCCCCGTTTGGCAATGGCCCATACCAGAGAGACTGTCATTCACATCATATGACGGACGCCGAAGGCAACCCGACCAACATCGATCCTGAAACTGCTTGTGTGGGCGCCTCCTCTTTCCCTGGCCCCCAGCCAGGCTTCGTTTATAAGGGGCTGGGGGGTTTTGGGATTTTGAGGCACCCACCCACCCAAGACCAAGCCACCCACCCAGACCCCCCCGACCCGTATAAATATTTGAGAGGGGGGGTTGGGGCGCTCTCCCAGGGCTGAACGGCTCCCTAGCCCCACCTGAGGTGATGCAACCACGGGTGCCGAAGCACATGGTCCAGCCTTTTTTTCGGGGTTTTCTGCTTTCTCTGTTTTTCTTTTATTTTTCGAGTCGTTTTCTGCTGGGGCTCCCTGGGTGCACACAAAGCGACCCCAATGGCATGACAAAATGGCTGTCACTGCAGCTCCCAACCTTGCAAGAAAAAAACGGAGCTCAAAATATTTTCCCTGACCAGGAGTTGAACCACAGACCTCTAGAACTAGACACAACTGCATTACCGTTCTACTACAGTCTAGATCTGTTGCACATGCCTCCCAATCAGGCCATTCCCCACACTTTAAATCGAAAAAAAAAGCGCCATCAGCCTGCACACTAACATTAAACGGGGGGTCCTAGACTACAGACCCACCCACCCAGAGTACAATTCTAAGAGGGGGGGGGTCTCAGACTTTTGACCCATCCACCCAGGCTGGGGCACCCACCCAGACCCCCCCCCCCAGGTAACTTAATTCCTTATATAAACGAAGCCTGCCCCCAGCCCTCAGCCGTGCACTAGCTCTCTTGTGTTGCACACATACCCACACACACACACACAGATGTTAGGACCCCAGAGCCGCACAGCCCCACCAGCAATGCCAATGTGCAGTGCACCCCAGTATCCCCTGCACTCACTCACCCTATTCCACGGACCTGAGTGGAACTTTGGGCTCCTTGCTTTGCGGCACCGTTAGGCCCCGGGATACTGCCGGACAGGAACACAACATCGACTGGAGGTTCTGAGGCCGTGGGGGACCCCATGAACTCTATGGACTCACAATGGGGCCCCAGGAACTGCTGACAGGGAGTCGTGGGGTCTTTGGGATTGGGGCTGATGTGGAGGCCATGGGAGTCTGTTTTTGGCAGTTGGCGGGCATCGTCGGTGGTGGGGCTTGCAGGCGATGCCTATCACAGAAAGGGTGAAGAATGAAGAGGACCAAGTAAATGCGCAGCAGACGAGTGCAAGGAAAGGCTGGGTCACGTTGCCTGTGCCCCGGATTCCCAGTACTCGTGAGACAAGCGGGTTCATGCCACGCACAATGCACTGCACGCACCCCTTTGGGATCGAGGGTTGGGGGGGCACACGCTATGCCTCGAGGCTCCTGATTCCCACAACACTGGGCCTCTTTGCTGAATGCGAACAGGGCCGTGTCGCCCAAAAACTGTGAGGCTCTTCATCTGCAACCCAACTCACGAATGAGAATGAACAATGATTGCAACATGAGGTACATAGGGCGCTCCCTCACTGCACCCGAGATCCGGCGAGGAGGTTCTCGGGAAGGACGTTGGAAGTGTAGGTTTACATGCAATCCACACGAGCTAGCCCGTACATCCACAGAGGCATACTGCTATCAGGTGTGCGCTGCATATGCACCTTCAGAGGATGTGTGCTGACAGGGTGGCACGAGTACACGCTCGGGGCTGCACTTGCAACCCACAGTGCCACGGACACACACGTACAGATCCGCGTGCAAGTGCCTTTCAATAGATCATGCACACACAAACACCCGCATGCACGAACGGGGCACGCATGCAGCGGGTACATGGCAGGGGCGCTATGATGGAGACCCAGGTACATGTGCAGTTGACTGTGCTATCACATACAATGAAAAATGTAACTCGTGTGCAAAAAAATCGACAAATCGTGTAATTTCTTTTTGCGGTAAGGTCGTGTAATTTTTTGTTGTGGTAAGATGTGCAACTATACGAGAAAAATCAGACCAGAGAAAAAAAATCGTTGGTGCGTGCAATTTTTTCCGCGCAAAGTCGTGTAATTGTGGAAAAAATTGGAAAATCAAAAAAATGCAATTTTTGCAATATGGGCGCAATATGTACAATTGCCGGTTCGGGACGGCAACCCATAGCGACCTTAACGATAGGACGCCAAGTCCACAAAGCACCAAGTACTCTGTGTGGCCACCAATTGGTTGGGCGGCCAATATGACATAACCCTAACCCAAATACTGGTTACATTGCCATTATACCTCCATCTGAGGGGGAGCATAGTGCAACCTCATTTCAGGGCCCCACTGTACTTGCTACAAAACAACGTGTTTAGCTTCCACGAAAAGCTAAGCTGATGCGTATCCCCATTGTTGATAGTGACATTGAGCACCAACTAGTGGCACATGGTAGCAGCAATAGCAGCAGTAACAGTAGTAGTAGCAGCAGCAGCAGCAACAGCAACAGTAGTAGCAGCAGCAGCAACAGCAGTGACAGTAGTAGTGAAGGCGCCAACGCACATATTGGTGGGCAAGGCGTATCCGGTGGCTCTACTGTAAGTGCCAACGATTCTGATTCGTCCTCGTCATCAAGCAGCAACACAGAAACCCCATCGTGAAGCAAGAAGTATCACCGTGTGGCTGTACATGTTGGAAAGGAGGTTGTGGATGTGCACACCATGTCCAGTTATGCATGTCCAGTATGTATGCTAAGCGAAGGAGAGGATAGCGTTCAAAATTCAAGTTAAATGCAAACTTTCTTCTTGCCTTTCTTTTGCATGTGTCTTTGCACTGCCTAGGTACAACGGCATCTCCCATGGTGCTCAAAGATGTTGTATACACGCCTGGAAGATGTCAAAACGGCTCAGAAAAACACTCAGAAGTTGTGGTCGGGAAAGCGGCTCAAAAAAAAGGCAACCAATATCTGGAGCAATGTCCCAGGGACTTTCCGGCCAAGATGCCTAGGGGCGCTGGGAAGAAATTTTGCATGCTACGTTGCTTGCAATTTTTGAAATCCACCTTGGGCACACATGAGTGGCATTTCGAAAAATCCTCGGCAATATGAGTAGCATTTTCCATCCATTTTTTAACCTTCTATGTTGTGTGTCTCAACGACATGTGATGGCCCTGACAGGTCTCTTTTCTTGAGCGTGGTTTTGTTCCCAGTGCCAGCACACTAATGTTGGCCATGGCCCTGTCAGGATTCTTTTCTCACCTTCGTAGGTGCCAAAGAGGAAGTGGATGTGTTTTGCATGTGTGGGACGTGTGGCACAAAACCTGGCATGCGGAGGTGGGTACCAGCCGAATTGGAAAGTATCCAAGTCTCACCAACATTGGGTTTGAATAGTCGTGCCCAATGTAAAATTGTGTGCTGCACGTCAAAAGGCGCATGGTGCAATCACTTTAAAGAGTGAGTCTCTGTGTGCAGTAATACAGTACAGGCACCTGCTTCTTGCAATTCAAAGAGATGGTGCAACAAGCGTGCAAAGGTTGTCCGCCACAACACATTGGCAGCCACCATGCAGGCCTCTAGTACAACAATTCGATGGACAAGGGCCCAAAATTTGGTAGAGGGAACCTTTTGCTTGTTACGCACGAACTTTTGGTAGAGCTCTTGTTTTAAAGTTTCCGAAATACCGCCATCCTATTGTGGACTAGCAACAGGTGCGATCTTCTTGCAACCCCTAAGTCCCTCTCCCCTGCCTCATCAAAGAACAACATGGGGCTGCGAGGGTTGAACCATGTGTGGCACCGGGTGTGCATATATAGAGTTGCACTGCAACCCTATTCGGCGAATTCACGAATGATGTGCAAAATGTATGTGCACACCAAGCCCATAGCACGCCATGAACAAGTGGTCAACTCTGTGCAACCATGACATAGGTGCACCATGCTGCAATACGCCAGAATTAATGAGTGAAAGGGCACAGGCAGAACCATACCACCTGCCAGTCTGCCCATCACTGTCCTAGCCTCACGGCTTGTTAGGCTAATCCCAGCCAGGAAACGACCACTCAGTAAACGCCGGTGCTCCCGGCTATCGCGTGGTAGTGATCCAAGGTTGTACCTTCTAGCCACATGGGCTATAACTTGCAGCAATTCATGTTGCGACCCAGGTGGGAGTGCGCGCCCAATGACACCAAGAAGCCGGGACACAGCGCCCTTGGTGTTGTGCAACATAAGCTCCATGATATACATATTTTCTAAGTTGCAAACACCCAGAAACTTATGGGGCACCCGCACCTGATTCAAACACCCCCCCCCCCCCCTGTGCCCGTGCCGACCTAGGTTGTGGCAAAAGCATGCTATTGGTGAGGGAGTAGTCTACTAAACGAAGTTGCAGGTCTTCTTGTTGCCTAAGAGCCACCATAGACCAAGCTGCCCCTGGTTGGAGGCGGTCAAAGGTTTGCAGCACTGCTGCTGGCAAAACATGCTCATGCCGGAGGTATAGTGCATGAGCATGGCAACTCTGTGGAGCTTGAATGGCCTGAGTGTGAGGTAAAGGCCCCATGGGGCGATGCACAACCTTTACAGTACTAAACGGGGGCCGGGGCAGCTTGTCTAGCTTGTTGCAGTCCAAGGGGACTCCCCCTGCGCACGGGAGCGCATCATGAGCCATGCATGGTCCATCTGTGCCTCCATGTTATCCCCCCAACCCCCTCACCCCGGTGATCAGCAATACCCTGTGCCGGACCAACTGTCCCTGAGCCACCGACTGCCTCCCCCGAACCGCCGTCTCTAGATTCCAATGGCCGCCGCAACTGGTACACATACCGCGCAACCAGCCACTCCACCTACTTCAGCTGCACCCCCGAAGCCATGGTGAAAGCACAGGGGAATGAAATGCACAGGGGGGGGGGGGTTCTATTACCCAATGTGGGTCTCCACATCCACCTCCGCAAACTCGACCCTCGCCCTTTTCCGCCCCGGGAGCTCCAACTTCCCGTCGAAGGGGGGGTGCACGCGCAACATCCATAGGATTGCAATGGCCGGGGGGTTGGGTGGCTACCCGGTGGCACCCGTCTGGGCATTGGGTTGAGCCAAGACTGCAGACTACGAAGGTGGCGAAGCAGCCGGGGCAGCCTAGGCGGCAGAGACATCCCAAGCGCTACTCGAGGGAATGTCCTCTTGGGGAGGAAAATGGACGTGACCCGCGGTGCCACCAGTGGGGTCTACGGCGCCATAGCAACCCATATCAAGGCCAAATCACCGTCCTGTACGGCGCAGCGCACGGAGGTGATGCTCCAAACAGTTCTACATCTCCTATACACAAACAGCGATCCCGGAAGAGCAAATAGAATTGCAATATCCAAAAGCCGTGCGAAAAAAGCGCAATTTTTGGGTTCGGCAACGCGCATTTTTTGTTTGCAATTTTTGCATTCGCATGGACATCGAATAGTCCATCCCCCTTTCTTTGCCTGCTTGGTGTTCCTGAACGGCGGCACTTCGTTCAGGAGCTAACGGGCGCTCACGGGCGGTTAAAGGGGCAGGGTGCCACCGATCGCCCAGTACCCCAGGGCATCGCCGTCTGTCCGCCCGTCCTTCGCCAGCTCCACCTCGTGCGGCCCCTGCAAGAGGACAACCTCCCCGCCACGGACCGGTGCAGCATGGAGACCAGCGGCGGAGCAGGTGACGAAGGTGGGATGGTGGGTGCACATGGGGGACCTACTTGTTCTGGGGGTTGGAGGGTTGAAAACATCATCCCGGAGGTCCTCCACGGCCAGCCGCAAACGGGCCTGCAAACCCACCCCCCCCGAACAAAAGGAGTTGGCCATACGTGGGGACCTCCTGCTGCTTAATGGTCCCAAAAATTTCTTGAGCAGCGCGTCAGTGGGGGGGTCGAAGTGTGTGGCGTTGGGCAGCACGTTGACATGCTTTTTGTCGGGGTTGCGCTGCGTCAACAGGGCCCCCTGCATTTCTTGGCCGGGGGGGGGGGACGATGGTGGCGGGCGGTGCTCACCAGGATGAGGACCTCCCCTTGGTTGAGGAGGACCTCGTCCCACCTCTCCACGTGGGCCTCCCCCAAGGCCGTTCCCGCCTGAATGCTCAGGCACTACTCAGGGGTGAGGGCCACAAAAGCGGAGATGTGTTCCGACTTTGACCGGTCGGACGGGGGGAGGACGTGGGGGGGCGGTTGAGGTGTCCGTGAAGGTGAGTTGATCGCCGGACTCCACACTGGACACGGTGACGGAACTGGGGGGCATGGAGTGAACCAATGCGAATCGGTCAGGCATCCTCTCCTTCAGCTTGGTTAGGAGTTTTTTGATTACGCGACCAGCCAAGGCCTTTGTCTCAGACGGTCTGGACTAGTAGCGCTTGGGCAAGGACGGATCCGCCCTTCATTGTTCCACAATATTTTTTGTTAAACACAACATCTCCCCCCGTTCCCAAGCCACCTTGCAATCAGCGGGACTGAGGGCGTCTTCATTCACCGCATACTCAAGCCCATCAACAAATTTGATGAGCATGGGAGGTGCAGGACGGTCGGGGTGGAGGGAGGGGTTAGGTGTTGCATAGGCCGGGGGGGGTCCAACAAGGGGGCGGTGCGCCAAGGGGGTTTGGGGGTAATGAAGGGGGGGGGATCGTCCAATCCCCGATACCAACTTAACCCACGCATCTGATGAAGCGTGGGAAGAGTGATGTTGGGGATTTGTGGTGGAGGGGGGGAACCTCAGGGTGGGCGAGAAAGATCCCCAAGTCATCCCACCATTGAGCAGTGGCGGTCTGCCACTGGAAGGCAAAAGAAGAATGGTCCCCCTTGAGTTCATCAACAGGAAAGTACTCATTCAGGGCGATCATATTCATGCGTGGGGGGCAGCGGACGAGGTTAGTGGTGCAGTAGATGGTGCATACCCTCGATTTCAACTCGCCCGACCCGTGCATAGACATGACCCCCAAAAGGGAGTCGACCATTTTCGGGGCGGAGATAAGGCGGACGGCCCTCAACTCGGGGAGGGCCAGCTGCACCTGTTGCCACAGGTCAGTGGCCCACCCCTCCTTGCGAAGAGCACCCGCACGCTCGGGTTGCCTCGTGTCAATACGGATGAGCTTGGGGGAAAGGTCAAAACCCGTTGCCCAATCCACCACCCCCGAGGAAGTGGGTGTGGGTGTCAGCGGCTTGGTCGGGGAGGCTACCATGTTGCGAGAGCCCCATTGGAAGAGGAATCGGAGCTGCACAGGGTGACGAAAGCATGGAAGAGTGCTGAACTTGAAAAAAAATTGGGCAGATTCGCGCGATCTTCGCGCGAATGGGATTTACATGCGAATGCCAGCGAGACAAGCGTACGAGACATGCGAATATGCTTGCGAACCTAGCATTCTTTTGTGAATCTAAGCGGCGTTAGCAACCACTCGACCTGAATGTTGCATGTCTTTAACTCGTTAATTTTCGGCGAAGTAAGCACGGCAAACGGGCAAACGGGCACTCAAGAACGGGCAAAACGGGCCAAAAGTCAGCAACGTGCAAATATTCACTCAAAAGTGCGGTTCCCAAAGGGTCCATATAGCAGCACGGCATGCCGCATCGGAAAGTGCTGCCTTAAGGCAACCACTACGCAGGGCGCATCAGCAGGCTTCTGCAAGAAAAGCTTGCTTGTAGATATATCAAACTAGCTTGCATTTGTTCGGTTTTAGAAAAAAGGCTTGCAGCAGGTATGCTTTGTGTGTCATCTTGCAAATCCCGGTCCGTATGATGGGGCTTGACCTATCACTTTTGACTTGGAGGCCAAACTCAGTGAGCAAGTCCATCACCTTCAAAGTGAATGCACATGTTATATAGAGGGTGCACAGAAGGAGTTTGAGTGTATACTTACGGGTGATGGCAAGCTCATGAGTGTTACAACGGGGGAGGCAAATGTTGGGATGCATGTGGGAGGTGCAAGGGACTTCAGCCTGCGGAACGGTGGATATCACGAGCGGCCCGAAACCCATCACCCCAACAATGCACAAACACGTTACACTTCGTGACTCATGTCGACCACAGGAGTGTGGCATCCGGGCAGATCACCACCCATATTTTCTGGGGTGGTCACCCTTAAATCTTTTACTTCCCGAGCTAGACAGAGTTGTGTGTCGACCACATCCCAAAGGGTATGCGCAGCCGCACTCTGTTGATCCAGTCCCCCACCGTTGAGCACCCGTGTTGTTGCTCAATACGGCGTCAAGGCTGCCTGTGCATGCACGGGTCCTCCGCGGGGTCGATGGGGGGTTCGGGGCGTTGCATTGCTGAGTGTTGGGTATAGAGGGTTGTGGTGGTTAGCGGGAGGAAGACGGTAGCAACAAACCCATAGACATCCGTGCACTATGGCTCCTCTTGGCTAGCCCCCCCCCCCCCCGGTTCATGTCGACCTCCCCCTCAAAACTCGTGCACTACATTGCCTTGTGGTGCTTGCACAGCGGGACCTCATTGCACGCAAAAAAAAACATCCCCTATTGGGGCAGTGGCAACTTGCCACCCCGCATTTCCAAGGGACTAGGGCAGGGTCCCGGGAGGGGTCTGCACGGGCCCACGGGGGGAAGGTCAAGCCCGTGGCCTCATAGTTCACCCAGTGCGCGCCCAAAGCAGCAAAGCCACGAAGGCAATAACCAGGGAGGATGTCGGCAGGCCCCCCCCCTCCCTTGGTGGATGCACCAGCTGTCAAGCACCTACAATTTCCCCATCCCAATTGCCAACGGGGCAGTCACCCATGGGTCGGAGGCCCCCTCATGCCCTCCAGCCCACTACTACCCTGCCCACATTGTCATCAATTGGGATGTCAATGTTAAGCTGGAGATCAGGCCCCTATCCCTACTGTCGCTCCGCTTGCTGGCATGACAGCCACAAGCATCCACAATGGTCTGCATACGCGACCTCAGCTCAGTCAGGGTTAGACTAGAGTAGAAACACTCACGGAAGAAGTCCACTGAGCGATTAGCGCCAGTGTGACCAGAACTGAGATGAGACCATTGTAGGCACCCATCTAGTCGTGCCTCAGGCACAACAATTCGGTCCTCGTAGAAGAGGTACTGATTGTTTTTATACCACTGGTGCCCGTCAATGACACGGGGTTCGAGACCAGTGCTGAGGGTTTGGAGAATTTCTTCATACTCTGACTGATAGTCGGTTAGACTCCAACCCTCCAGGATTCCAGCAGTGCGCATGGACAGGTCAAGCTGGACATCCATACGCTGGAAAGCATCTTTGGCGAGCGCCTCAGAGCTCTCACCAATAAGCGCATCGAAGTTGTTGCGCGATATATAGTCAGACAGTTCATTCTTAATCCCGGGGATATGATGCACTGTCAGCCTGAACTGGCTCAGGTAAGTCCACCACCGTTTTAGCTTCGCTTTTTCTGGTGGTGGGCCCTTCTGAAAAGACTTCACAGGCTCCTGGTCACACAGCCAGACAATAGGGTTAGACCCCAGGAGTCGGGATTGTGATGATAGCACCAACATACCGGCCAGGAGTTCCTGGTCATAGGTGCTGTAGTTGGAACGCGCTTGGTTCCACTTCCAATTCCAGTGTCCCAGTGGCACCAGTCGCCACTCACTGGTAGGATAGTCATGTTTCAACGAACCATCACGGTTCAGTCCAGTAGTACGATAATGGCAGTGGGTTAGCTCAGCAGGGTTAAGCTCCTGCCATTGATAGATCATACCTCCCCCCCCTACATCACTGGCATCAGTGATCAGGACTATCTCGCCCTCAGGGCGGGGAACTCCCAGGCAGTTGGAGGAGGCAATCTTCTTCTTCAACTCCTGGAAACACTCTTCCTCTCTGGAGGTCCACCTCCAGGGAGTAGTTTTCTTGATTAGGTCAGTGAGGGGTGCAGAGGAGTACCAGTGACAGCACCGAAGACCGTAAGCGCATGGACACCTGCCCTGCCAAGGGCAAGGGCAATATCCCTATGCCAAAATTGGCGCTGCTTGAACTGCACACGCAGATACTCAGCACAAGTGAGGCGCATTTGCATCTTCAATTGTGGGGTTAGAAGGTTAATGACCTCCTGGCTCAAGGCCTCCAGGTGGGGCAAGTTGTGGGTGGGTATGGTATCGTCACGGGGGCGGGGTGTGCTTCTAAGCTAGGGTTGGCATAAACCGTTGCCCTGTGCCCGACGCCGGATGGACGTGGGGGGGGGGGGGTGCCAACATCCACCAAGCGGCTGGCCACTATGGGTACGTGCTGGGGGTCATAGTTGACGGTGGCTTTGTTGGTGCCAAGGAGCGGAAGGGGATGGGTCAAAGGGAGTCGAATGAAATTGCTAGGGGCTTGCATCAAACAGGTGAGGAGATCCAGCTTGTCGGCTATAGGGGTCGGGTATAGGGGGTTGTGGGGGGAGAGTCTGCTCATGGCCTCGTGACATTTAATTGTAGAATCTCGTGCCCGTGCACGCAATTTGGTACCCTTGGCTGTGTTATGCAGTGGAAGCACTTGCGGCACAACGACTCCAATGTGGTCTCCCAAAAACGTTTCCATGCGGGCCCCTCGAACTCGTGCACCGCATCCAGTGTGTGGATGGTTGCACCAATTATCTTGAAGACGTGCGCCGTGACCACAGAGCTGAAATGGGAGGGTCAACAGCAGCAGACGCATGAAGGATAGAGAACAAGCAGATCGAAATGGTGTAGGTTGCAGTACAAGAGGGGGGTAAGGTTAACAAAAAGACCTTTGACCCTATTCCACCTTTCTAACATCCTTGGACCATCTTGCAACCTTGCACCACCTGTGCAGCCCCATCCCACATCAGGGAATAGTTGGGCAGTGTCCGCAGCTTTTGCCTATTGAGCTCTGCGTGCTTGCTACGGATGTACCCGGCGATGGTTTGCACCCTCTGTGTGGCCAAGCTTAGACACTCGGTAGGGCTCTCTTTCAAAATAGCCCAAAACCGCTAGAACCGGGTGCAGCGGCGGTTCTAGTGGGGTTTTGAGCAGGGGGTCCAGTGCTAGAACCCCCCTATATGGAGGTTCTAGTGGAGGTTCTAGCGGGGGTTAGAGCTCTAGAACCAGTTTCAGCGAGGGTTCCATCGGAGGTTCTAGTGCTCCATTTTGTTATCACTTCATGTCCCAGCTCTCCCTTTTGCATGTCAAGCCGGCTGTAGGCCTTTCGGCCTCTGCCCGATCTGCACATGGCTGCCATCCGGGCGGCCGGGACCAGCGGGTACTCCGTGCCTCCGCACTTGCCCTGTGCCCGAGTGGATGTCCCGGACCCCGCGGCTCCCATTCATCTGCCCGCCAGCACTACCATAGCCCGCCTCCGCATCCACCGGCCCGTGCTGATCAGCCGCGCTCGTGGAGGGCTGGGTGCCTCATCCCACACCCGAGCCAACCGGAACCCCTCGGTGTCCGTCCTCGAAGCCGATTTGGGGGCGTAGGACACCGAGGCATTGGACGAGGTTGCCCTCGCCAAGGCCAATCCGGAGCCCAACACCACCATCCGCCTCTACCTGGGCAAGGCCTCTTGGGGAGGACCCCTGTTCTTCACCAACAAGCCCACCACCAAGAAGGTGGGCAAGGACCTCTACACCCTCGGCCACAAACACAAACACACCCAGCGCTACTGCAACCCCCGGCACTGGCCCAAGGAAGCGTATTGCAAAGGTGACAACTCCGGGCTGAGTGCCGACCGGCGAAGATGGCACAGATGGATTGGTGTGTTCTTGAACCATTTGACCATTGAAATCATCGTGTCGGCCACACAGTCCAAGAACCTATGGGCGGAGTCCATGGCGTCAGGGAAAGCCAAATCAACTCAATGGCAATTGGCGTGCACGGGTACAACCACGGTGTACCCGAGGACATTGGTGTGGAGGTCCATCAACAACCCGGCAACACCATTACCGGTGGATTGCATCACCTCTCCGTCACCCGCGCAACACCGGTAGCGACGTGTGACCCACTGCTCCATGGGCAAGCCTGCGCACAACATGACCGGGGTAAGCGGCTAGTATGCCAACAATGGCACCGTCTTGGAGCACAAAGCAAGGTAACAGGTGGTAAGGTCCCCATCGTGCATTCTCCTGGTGTAGAGGACCTCCTACTTGTGTGTTGCCCGATTGGTGGAGCTATCGGAGAAGAGCGCGAAGAAGCAGCAGGTACGAACAACATCGCAATCATGTATATAGAATACATATAGAATTTGAACTGACGAATCATTCAACTAGTAACAAGAAGTAATGGTACCTCCGGCACGAGTGCCCGACGTCCCCGGGAGGTGGAAAGGTGGGCTTCCGCACTTCGCAATGCGCGAAACCATGTCTTCAACAGGTGGAAGAGGCTAGAAAACGCATTCCGAAAAGGCAACGGCGACGCTCCTGTCATGGTGGTTGAGGCACCATTGCCTTCCCACGGTGCTAGAGATACGGCACGGGTACCGGAAGTGGCATGGAGGTGCACACGGCGATGCTGCATGTGCCAAGTCCCCGTTTGTGAGGCAGTGGTGTGATAGGCTTGTGGGTACTCCTTGCATGCAACACATCAAATGAGCCAGTTGGCATATTCTACCCAAGGGCTACCCAGTTGCCACCTTGGAAGGCATCACCGCTTCCTTTTTCTGGTGGGATGTGTGGAAATTGTGCTTGGGGGATGAAGTGTCATCCCTTTGCATATCATCTCCACACAGAAGGAGATGCGGATTGCACAATTGGAATGCACACGGTGCTTGCATGTCTTGTAGCGTGCCATGTCATCAGTGGGTGGGGCGACACGAACAGGGGAAGCATTGCCCTTGTTGCATGCACAAAAGAATTGACCTTTTGCATACAGCTGGTTCATACATTGATGACCCCGATCTTTTTTTGGTGGCAGCCATAGGGGGTGAACGGAAGGATATGCAAAATTCAACTCCCACCCCTTTCGCATACCTCCTTTCTGAGCCACTCGGGTCACTTGGGTGTCAAAAATATGGGCGCCTTTCGCCTTCAAGGGTGTAACTGCCCTGGGTAAAAAAGTCAATGCCACCCACTCGCCCCCGCCCAAAGGGCGTAGCTAAAGTTGGGGCATGAAAAGAGGCTCAAAGAGGAGAGGGTGCAACATGTGGAAAGCAAAAAGCAACAAGAAGACAACCCCTCCCTTGGTTCCCCACCAATCGTGTAACCATCTGTAGCACAACTATGCACTGTTTCCCATACCCTAATCCTTGTGCAGCGCATCCCAAAAACGTCTCCAACCCATCTTGTGATTCCATACCATTCCCGTAATGTTCCCTGGGGTGTCTGTTGTGTATGGAATGTGTTCCGCACACCTTGACCCTGCTCAACCTCTCACACCATATGCCACAGCCCCAGACTATGGTTATCCTCGTGAACGACACCCCACAATTACCCCTAACCCTTGACAAACGGTTGCCCAATGAAGTGTAAACCTTGCCAAAGCCCTTTGCAAGCCTTTAGTGTGCTTTCCCCTATGAGGAGACCTGGAGGATTTGATTCAAGTGGAGCCTGTGCTAACAAAACACAAATCAGACATTTTGGCCTCAAAAAGAGAAACTTGTTGATGCAAACCAAATGATAACGACACATTATGTTGAATAACCACGTAAACGCACACACATACAAATGAAAAAACAAAAAAAAACACCGTGAAACGGGATAAAACGGGAAAATAAAGGTGTTTATTGACCCCGGGACGCGTGGGTACTGGATGTGATGGCAAAAGGCTTGGATTGGCGAGATAACTTCTCCCGGCAAGCAAGGGTTACACAGCCAATGTGCCCACTTGTGGGCCGGTACGGATTTTCTGCCACGCTGTGAACATGGTCGGCTATTGATTTTATCCCCCACTCTGAAGCGTTTGGGACCCCCTGGAGGGTTATGTAGTCCGTCCACCAGCTTGTGGCGCATTGCCAGTTCTCTCCACTGATGTCAAGCGTTGGGCACCCCGCAAAAAGCAAGGGTTATGTAGCTAAACCGCCCATTTGTGAGCCACTTCTGATTTTCTCCCCCGCTTTGAAGCTCTTGGGACCCCAAAAAAATGAGTAGTGGCCCACAAATGGGTGGATTGGCTACGCAACCCCTGCCGCCTTGGCGGTCCCCAATGCTTTAGAGGAGGGTACAAAATCCATAGTGGCCAACAAGTGGGTGATTTGGCTACATAACCCCTGCCATCTAGGGGTCACCAACGCTTCCAAGCGGGGGACAAGATCAGGAGTGGCCCAAAAGTAGGTGGTTTGGCTACATAACCGCCGCAATTTTCTTGGGGGGGTCCCCAACGCTTTAGAGCGGGGGGGGGGGGGGGATCAATTGTGGCCCACTGGCCCACAAATGGGTAAATTGGCTGCACCACTCCTGATTTTTTGTGGGTGTGGAATACTTTAGAGCGGCGGGAGACAATCACCACTGGCCCACATGAGGGCAGATTGGGAGCGCTTGCTGCGCGTTGAAGGCATTCCGTGGGCAGCGCAGGGTAAAGGTAAGTGGCGTTAGTGTACATTGCCCAAGAAATATACACCAGAGCTGCGTGCACGTTGCTACATTGACACCATCGCTCTCCACAGAGAAGAGACTATAGTTGTAGCTCAACGTGCAACACGTGGTAGGGAATCCCGGGGACAGTGTGAACACACTATAGAATATACGGCGTTCACCCCAAGAGCATCGCTACATCGGGCCGGGGCTTAAGTTGAGGGCGAGATCTTCAATGAGCAACAACCGACATTTGTATAGTTCCTCGTCTATTGCTGTGGCAGTCAAAGCATTGTTACATGCCGCCATACGTTCGTTTAGCTAAGTTCAGCACATTGACTCCGGCCCCCTTGATGTCAGGTCCTTGCTGGCAACCGCCCCCGTGCGACCTAACCATTGGTGTCTCATGAGTGCGCAAAGCATGGGCGACTCAATGTTCATACACCGCCCATTCCATATTGGGGACGGTAAACAACTGCACTATTTGTGGGGGAATTGGCCCAAAAAGGTAAAAATGGTGACAAAAAAAGGGGGGAAAGGGTGTAAAGGGGGATGTGTTACATCAAAACTGCACGCGTGTATGTACCACTGAATTGCCACTCTTCAGGGATAAGTACCCAAAGTGCGCGCCGCAAGGCACGCCACGGGCACCTTATGATAAGCATCCCCATTGGTGACATGACCCCTGCCATGTAGGGGTCCCCAACGCTTCCAAGCAGGGGACAGCCTCAGTGCAGGCCACAAAATCAGCAGTGGCCCACAAGTGGGCGGATTGGCTACATGACCCTTGCCTCTGGGGAGTACCCAACGCTTCAACAGCCGGGTTACAAAATCAGCAATGGCCTACAAGTGGGTGGTTGGGCTACCCCCGCCCCCCCGCCGCCATGTACAACGAAAAATTTTGTCGAAAAAAAATGGTCTAAACAAGAACGTTCGTTGGACACACTAGTCAGTGCACGTGACAGTATTGTGAAATGCGGTAACACATCCTGAGGCACAAATTACCTAACCCATTCCAAGCACAAAGCGATGGAGGCCTCCAATGAGCACTTTTCAGAGTAGAAGCCCTTCATGCGGAAAGGTGGAACATGCTCCCCGGGCTTGGGGCCCTTCTTGTTCTTGGCACGGGCAGAAGTGGTGGTACTGCTTGTCCTGGCCATGGCTAGGTGCAAGCACAGAATCACTCATGGTGGGCAACAGAGGTCCCGACGTCCTGTAGTTGAGGGACACCATTCCCTCAAAACCCACTTGGCAAATCTGCCCACCATTACTGCAAGATACATCACAACAGCCTCTCCTTTCCCCAAACTTTTAGCCTAAAACCGCGGTTCTGGAGCCCTCTACCTAATTCAGCACCGAATTAATTAGGTCCCAAAAAAATACGGTCCGAACGGAAGTGTTTGTTGGACACGGAGGGGGGGGGGGGGGTGCATAACCCCTGCCGTATGGGGTCCCCAACGCTTCAGAGCAAGGGAGAAAATCAGCAATGGCCCACAAATGGGCGGGTTGGCTACCCAACGGTGTATTATTCTTGTAGTAAGATCGTGAAATTTTTGGCGGTAAATGCAAGTACAAAAAAATTGTCATGTCGTGCAATTTATTTGTGGTAAATGCGAGTACAGAAAAAAAAGTCATGCCGTGTAATTTTTTTGTAATTTTTTTTTGCGGTACACGCGAGTACAGTTGACTCTCACTTCCCGCAAAAGAAAAAATACACGATATGAGGATTTGTTCCGTACACGCATTTACCGCAAAAAGAAAGTTACACGAATTAGAAGACACACTCATGTGCACACGCTCTCACGTGGACAGGAATGCGTGGCACAAAGGACCCAAACATCAATGGGAAGCGCACAGAGGCCCTGAAGCCCATGGCCGCCGACAACGCTTTTCAGGAGGCAAAATGCAAAAGGTGAGGTCTACCATAGGCAAACCTACGCCATTGATGTGAACAATGAAACTTCCAAAAGAAAGTGCACCACCACAGACGTGTCCCGCGTGCACACCATTAGATGCTTGTGCACCACATGCACATGCAATCACGAATCGACACGCCGCACATGCGAATCACACAGATGTGCACACGTATGTTGGCCAGTTTTCGCTTCTTGCCTGGGAATGCAACACCCTGGGCACCGATGTCTGTGCATGCCTGCTGAAGGACTCCAACACTGTTGATGCAATGCCGATACACGAGGGTAACAAGGCAGAGGGGACATGGAGTCAGGTTGGCGCAAGCAGGGCCCGGGAGCGACACAGATCCAGAAAGGGGGGATTGGGCAATGGGCGGTGGTGTCGCAAGGTATGCCTTACTATAACTGCCTGCCCAGTACCAGCCCTGGCCCCCCCCAAAAAAGACCACCAAAAGCCCTGCCCATTGGGCACAGAACGCCCCGCTCCAGTGTATGGCACCCACACCTGGTTCCCAAGGAAACCTTGACCCCAGGGACTTGCTTGAGCCGGGGGGGGGTCCAGAGGAGGGGGGGAGGGGGTCCAGGGGGGAGCCCCCCCCGCCCCCCCTGCCGGAACAGGGAACAGAAAAATTATTGGAGAATGAACAACTCAGCACATGGAAATGTCATGTTGTCGGCCGTAAACAAAGGAAATTCGTCATTGAATGTCAATTCAGGGTTCCCACATCTCACCAATACACAACAACTACAACAAAGCGGGACATTCACCATCTCATGCCAAATTAGACTCGCCTGAAGTGGAGCCTCCATCGTTAGTGGAACTGGAACTGGAACCTGATGATGATGACAAACCTGAGTCACTGCCTGAATGGGAGACATCAGACAAATTATCAGACAGTGCCTCATCATCCACTGACTCCGGATCAGAGGGTACCTCGGCTTTTTGTCTTTTATGACCGGTGATCCTATCTTTAAACCTAAAATAGAGCAGCACGTCAATTATGTCTTCGCATTTTGCGTGTGGCAACGGTGGGACTGGGGGGCTGAAATACACTAACAACGAGCGTTGGGGCATGGTAGTCTGAAAAACAAGGGATACGGAGCACACATGGAGCAATATGTACACAGTGTATGGCATGCGCCGAAGGCGCCGAAAATTTTTTCCCATGACTAAAAAATGGTCCCAAAACCCAGGTTTTCGGGTGCACTTGAGCTGAGGGGGGAGGGGGGAGGGGGTCCAGGGGGGAGGGGTCCCCCCCCCCCAGCCGGAATGAAAATTAAAGCAAGTCCCTGCCTTGACTCCCTGCCGCACCTCTTGACTTGCACTGCACCTGCCCCTCCCCGCCTCCCTGTCGGGGGGTCCTGCATGCAAACACGAACTCTCGTTGATCTACACTTCACCCAACCAAGTCTGTTCAAAAACGATACCCCTGCTCCCAGTTCAGTGTTGGACGCATGGCTGGCGTGGAGGGACAGCCCCAGAGGGTGAAGGGACATGGAAATCAGGCAGACCCTGCTGGGCAACGGCCGGTGCGTACAGTGGCGACGTGGCAGCACACGTACCTGCGGCTGCAGTCCGTCCCCACTAAGTGGAACACAGGGTGCATAGCCTTCCAAGACGAGGGACTGGGTCGGGTGTGGGGGGACCTTCACCAGCAGCGGTCGGGCACAGCAGGGGCAGGCCTGGATCACGGTCCAGGCACTCCCAAAGGAGAGCGGAGTGGCCGCATGTTCACCCCCTTCAGCCGCCGCCACATGTGCGGGGCTGCGAAATGCTGATGACGCAGGGCTACCATCATGTTCATTGTCACTGCCGGGGCCGTGGGTCAGGGGACCAGAGGGCCGGAGCGATGACCGCTGGATCCTTTGGATCTCCTGCGAAATGCGGCGAACGGGGCAGCCCGGCCATCTGCAGCCTTTGACGGTAGGTCGTGACCACCAAGCCCCAGATCCCGGACTGCGCTGACTATCGCCTGCTACTTCGGAGTGCCGTCCTGTCCCCACATCCCATAGTCCAAACGGTCCAAACGTCCCCCAGCCCCGCAGATTCTGGGGACCTTGATGAAGCGCAGATTCTGTGCAACGGCTGGCCATCAAAAACGTCCACTGGGCCGTGGCTTTGAGGACAAGTCCATTGTTCAAAAGATACAACTTGATGCCCCTCGAGAACAAGAAGGCCAAACCCATGCCCACGAGGCCATGCTTGACCCCCCGGACAGGAACACTACAGATCGCAGCCCTGCAACTGCCCCAACCAATACCAGGGCTGCAGGGCCCAAAGCGCGGGTTTGCGCACAGGGTCCGTTATTGGGGTGACCTTACCAGAACCAACCTCAAAAAACCACCATCCAGCCCAAAACGCCACTTGCACAGTCCAAAAGCTGCCAACTAACAGTACGAAGCTACTCACAGGAGTGCCCACGCTTCTGGTACAGGTTGGCCACATCCTTTGCACCCTCGGTCCTCCAGTTAGGTTGCCACATGGCACGAAGGGGGGGGGGGGGCGAATCTGTGCACATCGCATGCGCAGTGCATGCAATGTCCCATAGAAGCATATCATAGGCAGAGTGCCCCATGTTATGGTGATCGCTCATGCCATCAGGGTTATCATCGACAGCTGTGGAACAGCAGCCCATTCCAACTGTTTGCCTCAAATTTGCCTCATGTTGGACAACGGCACGTGCTTTCATTTTGGCGCAGCCGTTGGAGGGGGCCCAGCTGCAAGCACAGCCTGTCTGTCTGGCAGTCGTCTTCCCAGGCTGCATCTTGGGGGTGGGATCTTCAGCAGCAAGTAGGGTCCGCGCCAGCCCCTTTTCCCCCTCCCAACCCCCACCTCCCTGCCCCCAACACGCATGAGCAGCTCCCCCCTTGGGGGGGGGGGGGGGGGCGTCTAGTGGCCCTGGCCAACAACCACAGAGTTTACGGTCTGTTTCTAGGATCAGGTTTCGGGGCCCAATCCCCATCTACCCATTCCCTTTGGTGTGACATCCTGGCCTTATGGCCACTGCCTTTTGGAACAGCTCCTTCTGCGCACGCTCACATACACAGACACACAGCATTCTGCGACCTTGCACGTGAAGCTATTGTTAAACAAAAGAAATACAGTGGAAAATGAAAGTCGTGCACAAAAAAACCCCACACCGTGTAATTTCTTTTTGCTGTCAGCATGTGTAAATTTTTTGGTGTTGGCGTGTGTAGTTTTTAAAAAAATTGAGCTATTTTTTAAATACTGTCAGCCTGTGTAACTTTTGTTGCTGTCAGCGCATGTAGTTTTTTCAAAAAAAAATTCTTTTTTGCAATATGTACACTTGCCAGTTCCGCACGGCACCCCATAGCAACCTTAGCGATGGGACGCCGAGTCTACAAAGCACCGAGTACTTTGTGCAACCACCAATTAGGTGGGACTCAGCAAATGTAACATAGTATCAAATAGTACAAATGGGACTTGGCACTAGAAACAAAATCACGTTCAAGAAAAGCATCCTCACAGGGCCATGGCCAACATCAATTTGCCGGCACTGGGAACAAAACCGGATGTCATAGAAAAAAGAGAATCAGGCAGGGCCATAACCAACATTAGTGCCAACCACTTACAATTAGTTACAGGAGACACACTTGAAGATTAACTCGACCTTAGTATTTGTCCTTGGTTTGCCTGCCTCCGTGGGATTCTTTGTGCACATCCCAAAGATATTTCTTTTCAAGTCCTCTTGCAACTTTCCGCAAAATTCTTGGTCATTGAACAATTGACCATCAACAATGGGAGGATAACCAGGAGGAACCGTTTTCCACTTGCAACTAATCCACACACTTGGACGGGTGGTACCAGTGGCATCATCGGCACAGTAGGTGCTCTCGGGCAAGGGTGCGGGGTCACTATGTGTGGCGTTGGGAAGGGACGGGGTGGGCTTAGCTGCGGTAGGGTTGGTGCCCTCAAGCAAGGCCGCGGGGTCACTGGGAGTGTTGTTGGGGAGGGATGGGGTTGGCAACGCAAGAGCATGCGCCAATACAATGTGGGAGGTGGAAAGAATGTCAACTGCGTTGAACACCCTCCAAATCGTCACCATGGGGTTGAATAACCCGCACAGCGCAATTAGCATTCATGACACTCAACACATACCACACAATGCCTTTTGGCATTGGGGTGAAATGAAGATCAGCAAGAGGAGCACGATGGTCGGCCACCTCCATAATAAGGAGTAAGTTGTGAAAACCACGAGCAAAAGCATCACCTTAGAAACCTAAGGCTTTGTGCTCGGAGCGTGGGAGCCCATAACCCCAATTCCAGGGGCCACACTGAAGCTTGGGAGTCCATCACCCCAAGTTGAGGCGCCACACAAAAGTGTGGGAGTCCGTAATCCCAACAATCACCAAAATTAGAAGTGGTGGTAGGCCCTGTAGGTTGTTGTTTACTGTCAGCATCACGGGGGGGGGGGGGGCGACCCCTTGGCTGTGGACGCCAACTACCCCCCCAACTAACTGTTGGCCGGAGGCCCCTTGGGGGTGGGCGGGGGGGGGGGGGATTGGAGAGGGGGGTTCAGGGAGGGGCGAAGGGGGGGGGGTGTAGGAGGGGGGCGCTCCGGGAGAGTCGGTTGGGGGGGGGGGTCCAAGTGGGGCAATTCGGGGTGGTGGTGGTGGTGGGGGGGTTCCAGGTGGGGGAGGGGGCACAGGCTCCCCTTACCTCCCCTTGCCCTCCCTCTAACCATACCATCACCATAAACCAAACCCAAACCTTTGCAGCCAGTTGGTTTGGCCATGCCAGCCATGTTGATTAGACTGAACAAGATCCCCCAAATTTTGTTCATGGCTGCTTTTGCTACATCATTGCTCTCCATTTTGGACCCCAACACTCACTCTCACCCTAGCCTAGGGTGAGAGCTAGGGCTAGGGTTAGGGCTAGGGATACGGTCACCGAGCTGGTGGAACCAGTCTTGGTTTTATAACCCTTTTTAGTGTCTAGGGTGGACCTATCAGGTTTAGCAGCAGCAGCAAGCAGCAAGCAGCAAGCGGCAAGCAGCACGCGCGAAATGGGAAAAAATCAGAACTCTGTCGATGCGCTTCAGATTCGAGTGAAATTTTGGTGGATGATACCTATGGGTGTGAAGTACAATCACACAAAGTTTGAGCAAGAAACTCAACGGTGGCGGCCGGGAACGGGATTCGCAAGTGGCGGAGCTCAGTTTCAAAAACCGCAGTTCAGGGCCAAAAACAGCGATTTTTGGGCCAAAAAAGCCCTGGAACGCATTCAAAACGGCCAAACGAAGGGAAACGGTGGGTACACTGCACGTGCGGCTTGACTTACCCGTGTCAACGAGCTCTTTGCGGCCCTCTAACTCCATGATATGTCCCCGAAACGGCCCAAAAAGGGCCCCAAAAGCTCCAAATGCCAACGGCCACAAACCAAGAATAGGCCATATCTTTGGCTAGATGGCTCAAAATGCGATTCCGAGGGCACCTACTCCACCCGCAACCCCCCACTTTTTGTGGTTTCCACCCCTCAGAATGGCCCAAACGGACGCCTAGACCCCAATACCTAGGCCCACTAGGCTGTGGCAAGCTGCAAGCTCAAGCCCAAACAGGTGGGTGCCCAAATGGGTCAACAGGGTCCAGTCGGGGTAAAAAGATGACTTTTCTGAAAAATGATCCTAGACCATGTGCGACGCTAAAACAAGTGTTTTTGGACCGTTTTGAGCTTGTGGTGGCCCATTTTGGTCCTCCGAAAATCCCAAAATGCCTTGAAAATGGGCTGTTTTGGGACCAAAAATGGGTCAAAAATGGGTCAAAAACGCATTTTTCCAAAGCTCATCCTCGACCATTTGGGGTGCACAAACGGGTGAAATGAGCCCATTTTGAGCCCATTTTGGGGCATTTTGGCCCCTCAGAAGTACAAAAAACCTTGAAAGTGGGCCTCGTGGTTATGGGGTTCACTTGCAAGCTGATTTCACTTTGTCAAGAGCCATCAATGTGTGAATCATTCTTGATGTCCCTCACCAGTCATAGCTGATGTTCCCTCCCCCACCAGCTCAGTCCCAATATTCAGTCTTGATTAGGGTTAGGTGTAGGGATAGGAGTAGGCTGAGGGTTGGGGGTGGGCGTGAGTCAAGGTTGGGTTTAAAAATAGTGTTGGGGTGCAAATTGGACAAAATTTTCCTTAGGGCACCCTTGGTGTTCATGGAGCATCGGGCACCTCAGGCACCCATGGAGGCCTGAGGGCAACACCTTTGGCAACTAAATGTTGGCCGAAGGCCCCTAGGGGGGGGGGGGGGATAGGGGTAATTGGCCTCCTAGGACCCGCGGAGTCGCCCCCCCCCCCCCCCGGGGTCAGCATATGCAATTTTATTTTGCTTGCTGTCGGCGCGTGTCATTTTTTTTTGCTGTTGGTGCGTGTAATTTTTTTTGTTTTGTTGTCATGTTGTGTTATTTTTTTTGGCTGTCACATGGTGTACCCCAAAAACATTACAAACGGTGGTGGCAATAAAAAAAAATACACAAAGCGGTAATCTAGTCCTGTACACACGGTGACAGTAAAAAAAAGATACACGGCTCACAACATACACAGAAATGGCACACTCATTCCAGGCAAGACAGCCCGGGGGGGTCAGCGGCATCGGGGACAGCAACCATTTGGGTGTGAGTGACTGATGCAGCGGACACGGCACTGGCGGCCGACACAGTGTCTTGAGGACCCAATTCACTGCCCGTCTCAGACGACGTGTCTGTGCTGGTGTCCGTATCATCGGAGCGCGGCCGAATGAAATCGATCAACTTCTGAACAGATGCGTGAACGGATGTGATGTTGGCCACGCCGGTGCCAGGCTGACGGGAGGATGAGAGCCCAGGCCTGTGGCATTAGACGCGCCAACAAAAACAATTGCTCAATCGTCACTGAGTCATGGCGTCGCCGGTGCCCAAGCCCCACGCCACACCTGACACGCACCATCCTGAGACAAAGCCCGGGTTTGCTGAGCACTGCAAGCAGGCCCACAGAGGGCAACCCACAGGGCGTCGTTGTATTGGGCAAGGACGCTGACCCAATGCCATCCTCTCCATTCTTTTGTCTCTCTGACGATGAACATTGGACTGGCTATTCATCGAACACCCAAAAAAAAAGCAACCATTTCTGAAGCACAAAAAGTAAAGGCAATTGCGACGCGGACATCGCTGGTGCTCGTTTTGCTCACAACCCGACGTACGAAGTGCTTTCTCCCAGGGTTCCTCTTCACTGGACCAGAAAACGACAATAATGCATGGCACAACACCTGATTCGACTGTCTGCGTGTTGCAGGCGCTTTGTCTGCGGCAGAATAAATGCGGTCCACCAACTTCTGAGATGAGATTAAGACATGGATGGTATGGCTGTTGATGAGACGGTACTGCACGTATGCCACATTGAAACAAGGCAATTTCACACTGCAAGCAATGGCACAAGTATCTGGCAGTTCTTGGGACCAATTGAAGGCCCTGACACCGAGCAAAATGACGGGACAAGGACTGTGTGGGATCAATCAGTTTTAGTTTGCAAAGTTTTGAGCTGTGGAGAGTCCACTGAACATGGGTGACTGGCTCATCGGACGATGCAATTGCCCTCGTCCATGTCCGTATCCTGCTCATCCACATGCCCCCCATCACTGATACAGAGAGGGAGGGGCCTCGAACAAAAACCAACAAATCCGGAGCTTGAGAGGCTGCTGGAGAGCACAGCAGCGCTTCGTTACGTTCCCTGATCCGGTCTAGGACGCCCTGGGGCCATTCTGGAAGGACACCTGCTTCGGTGGTGATGGTGAATCAACGTAGCCTCTGCCGCCGAAGCCCGTGGAATACAATCTCCTCTGCTGCAGGACATGAGTAGAAGGGCTGTGACTGGGATGTTTGGGGTTGTAGCAGGCAGAAATGGAATAGAGTATGCAGGAGATGCGGCATCGAGGCACAGGGCGGGGGGTTACAGGGCAGAGGTACACCTCTGCCCTGCACCCCAGCCCTCTGCCCTGTACCTCCGCCCTGGACCCCCCCGGGGGGGGGGGGGGCGCAAGGGGGCAGTGCGCGTGCTGTCTGTCTGGTCCAGAGGCCGATGGAATGAGCGGCGGTTCAGGGGAGGAGCTTCGTGCTGCGGAAACTGGATGGTCAGGGCCGAGGCATGTGGGGGGGGGATCATGTGTCGACGGGCGGTGGCTGCGGTGGCCTGGGGCAATGGTGCTGGAGCGAGGCGCGCCCAGGTCCACAGCACAGCGCCGCACCTTTGCCCCCCCTCCCCCACCCCACCCCAGGGGGGCGTGCGTGAGGCATGACAGACTGCAAGCGCATCATCCCGCTGTGGGACGGGGGATGTTTGGTGACTGGCCACGGGCACCGGGCCCACACCGCGCACCCAAAAGGCCATGCTCTTGCCACTCCCACCAGCCTTCAAACGGCAGGTACACAGCGGCTTCAACAGCCACACAGCCCCCCCCCCCTTCGGAGGACCGACGACACATTAAATGTGGGACTGCACCACCGCCACCCAGCGCTCGATGTCACACGTGTGACGCATTTGTCTGGTGCTCAGCGCCTGCGCTGCGCAAGAAGAACACGGATCCCGCCCTGTGGTCAGCAGTACGCTGGGCCTGCACACCCCCACGGGTCATGTGTGGGTTGGAGGGTAATGAAGCGCCGGATACTTAGCTACAGTATACCCCCATGTTACAGGCATGCGGTCATCGCCACCAGATCGGCACCGACTGTTGCCTTGAGTTCACTGCAGAAGCACGGTTATCGAATGTTTCTTGGGCTGTCTAGGTCAGCCCAAGCCCTCCCACTGGCTAGGTTAGCCCTGCTGTGTGAACTTAGGATCCCTTGGCAGCCTGTTGATCTGCCTTTTCATTGCCTTCCACCCCCACATGCGATGGCACCCACTGAATGGGGACGCTGTTCCCCATCAGGTGCCACTGGCTCCATGTGTGGGTCGGTTGGGGGGGGGGGGGGAGCAACGCACGTCACACAATGCACGCACCTGCGGCAGCGCCGGGCCTGCGGACTCAGGAAGAGGCAATGTATCTGCAAAAGAGAGCGGCAGGTGTTGGATTGGGGTCAGGGGCAGGGGGGTCATGGGGGGCATGACGATTCGGGACAAAGACCCCTGTCTTGGACCCCAGCAGAAGGGGCAGGACGGTTACAAAGAGCGCGGCGGCCACAGCAGGTTGTTGGACAAGACAACCCCCGTCGTCGGCCTGCCTGTCACCAGAGGGGGGGAGGGGGGTGGGGGCTGTGGAGGATGTGGGGGTGGGGAGTCTGAGACAAGTTGCAGGGGGTGATTTGTGCAATGACGCATCTGATCCGTGTGCTTCGTGCCCGACGCAGCCAAAGTACAAACAGCAATCAAGACAGCATGATGGATTGGAGAGGGTATTATTGAAGGGTGAGTGGAGGGCATGCGGGGCGGGGAGGGGACCATTCTGTGCGCACGCGTATCTGAGGTGTCAAATGGGACCAGTGGAGTTAGTGGGACCCGTGGAGTGATGGGATCAGTGGACCGACTGGGATCAGTTCAGTGAGTGGAACCAGTGGAGTCAGTGGGACCATTGGAGTCAGTAGGACCACTGGAGTAAGTGGGACCGGTGCAGTGTGTGGGACCATTGGAATGAGTGGGACCATTGGAGTGAGTGGGAGTAGTTGAGTCACCGGCACCGGTGGAGTGATTGGGACTCCTGTAGTGAGTGGGACCAGTTGAGTGTTTGGGACTCCTGGAGTGAGTGGGACTAGTGCAATGAGTCAAACCATTGCAATGAGTGGGACCCGTAGAGGGACTGGGACGAGTGAAGTGAAAGGACACGTGGTGTGAGTGGGCCCAATGGAGTGAGTGGGAGTGGGACCAGTGCCGTCAATGGGAGCAGTGGTGTGAGTGGGAGGAGTGCACCGAGCAGGACTAGGAGCGGGACCAGTGGAGCGATTGGGCCTAGGGGGGTGAGTGCGACCATTGGAGTGATTGGGACTAGGGGAGTAAGTGAGACCAAGGAGGTGAGAGGCACCATTGGAATTAGTGAAACCTACAGAGTGATTGGGACTAGTGGGGTGAGTGGGATTATTGGAGTGAGTGGGACTAGTGGAGTGAGGGGGAGCAATGGAGTGAGTGGGATCAGTGGAGCGAGCTAGCCGATTACGGCGAGTGCGCCGAGTGGACCAAGGTGGTTGGGATTAGTGGAGTCAGCAGGAACAATGGAGTGAGTCGGACCGGTGGAGTGAGTCTGGCCGTTGGGTTGAGTGGGACCAATGGAGTGAGTGGGAAGTGGAGTGAGTGGGCCTAGTGCAAAAAGTGGGCCCGGTGGAGGGAGTGGGACTAGTGGAGTATGTGGGACTAGTGGAGTGAGTGGGAGACGTGGAGTGAGTGTGCTCACATAGAGCTAGACCGCACAGCATAGAAGGGGGAAAACGGCAGGAAAATGCTGAGCATATTGCTTAGGATTTTTGAGAATGCTCGGTACTTATGCTCAACACATGGGACTCGTATTGCAAGGTAGATTTGAGAGATTGGCACCAAAATTTCTTCCGAGGTACCCGGTGACGGTTAGCCGGAAGGTCCATGGAACATTCCTAGCACTATCGGTTGCGTTTTGGGGCCCAACCTAGGTGGCAAAACTTCCCAGCATTTTTCCAAGCGATTTTCAAAACTTGCAGGCATTTTCCCATTGAACATTCCTAGCGATATCAGTTGTGTCTTGAGGGCAGGTTTCGGAGCCAAAACTTCTGAGCATTTCTCCAAGCAACTTTAAAAACTTGAATGCATTTTCCCAAGAATGTCTCGTGCATTGAAAGATGGCAATGTGGCTACCCAAATACCTCACCTCACCAAAGACACATACAGAAAAGAAAACAAAGTGACATGGTGCAAAGAAGGAAATGAATCATGGTCCTTGACTCGAACTGTGAACGCCGTACTCCCCCTCGCTAAGCATCTTTACACCAATCACTTGACGTGGCGTCAACATCCACCACCCCTTCTTAGTAACTATGAACAGCCAAACGGCGATATTTCATAGGTTGGGGTTGAGTGTGTGGGCTATCATGAGATGAGGAGGAATCTGAGCTTCTGGCACTTGTTGTAGAGCCACTGGACATATACTCGTCATCAACGCCATCCTCTGAACCACCACGAGCAGGGCTGCTACTACAGGGGCGGCTACAACCGCTCCTGATGCGACACCCCCCCAGCTATCGGTCAAAACTTGGGGGGGGGGGGGGGGGGCGCAGTTACTTGGGGGGGGGGGGGGATTTGGTGGGGGGGGGGTTAGCTGGAGGGTCTCGGGGGGAGTGGGCCGGAGGGTCTAGGGGGGGGGGGTTGGAGGGTCTGAGAGGGGGGCAGCTGGAGGGTGTGGGGGGGGGGGTTCGGCCGTGGGGGGGGGGGGATACCCAAGGTGGGGGGGCCTACACACGACCCACAACAACCACATGCATACCTCGAGGGGAGATGTGTGTCTGGGGCGGGTTCGGGGAAGTTGCTCGTGGCTGTTGTGAAGCAGGGGCAGGTGTGTCTACAGTGGTTGTGGTGATCTTCACTTCGCAACAAACGGCAATTATTTAGCGCCCCGTCTTTCTAATTGGGCACTCAAAACATGGATGGTTTGATGAAAGGGAAGCATGCACAAAAGAACTTCGGCACCGTTGGCGCCATGGCCCCGACACCACTATTTCTCAGAATCCCGGGGTTGGGGGAGGGGCTGGGCGGTGTCACATACAAGGACCGGGCCCGGCCGCCCCCCCATGTGTCACTGCTACTACTAGAGCTGCTACTAATGCTGCTACTCGCAGGGCGACACAGAAGTGGATGCTCAATGTTGCTATCAACTATGGGTATGTGCAACAGCTTTGCTTGCCTCATGGATTGAACATGTTGTTGCGCTTTCATCCCTTCAGGACCTTGAAAAGAGGCAGCATTGCCTTCACCCCCAAAGGGGGGTACGACAGCAATTGAAGAATGGTCGGAAACTTTGGGGTTCGCGATAGGGTCCGCAGAAACCTTTCCCTTACCCTTTCCTTTGTCCTTTAGTGCTTTACGCCGGGCAGCACAGGACTTAAACTTCCACCAACTCTTCAAAGCTAGGGTGAGCTAGCTGCAGACAATTTCCACCTCTATTGGCACCCACTTCCGTGTGCCACGTTTTGAGCCACATACACCCCACACACACAAACCACATGAATTTGAGGCTTGGCACCTGCAAAGGCACACTGAACACAGTTGGTTTCTCGATGCATAAAGATGGTGCAACCTCCGACTGATTGCAAATTGAACAAATCTGGCAAAAGCGGTTGGAATATTGTGTGCCGTATTGCATTGGCGGCAACTATACACGCCTCTAGAACAATGTTACAGAGAGTGTCAGCGCCAGCCGGTGGCACAGGTCCCACTGGACAGGGGACCCCTGGATCTGGGGGTAGTCGACGGAGCTCCCTGTTGCCCGAAAGCTCAACGTCCACTTGCAGTCCCGGACCTCAACCCAGCGTCCCACCCAATCCAGCACCTATGACGGTGCAGCTGACCAGACAGCAACAATTCGACCAAGCGCTGATGACAACGTGCCATGGCATTGCCCGGTGTGTCCGCATTGCGATGCAAGGCTTGGGGGAGCAACGGCGGGAGCCCCTGTCAGAGGAGAGCCTGGTGGCTGCCTATACGGTGGGACGCCACTTTGCAGAGTCCATGCGGATTCTCATGCAAGAGAGTAGCGATGTGATACTGAGGCACATGTACCACCGGTGCCCAGCACAGAACATTGAAATGCGATGCACAGGGGTCCAAATTTTGGCAGAGGGGATCTTCTTCTTCTTCCTTAAAACCTTTGATACAACTCATGTTTCGCTGATGCTAGCATCCTGCCTAGTACTAGTCATGGGGGCATATTTTTAATGCCACCCAAAGATCCCTCTCCCCTCCCTCATCAGAGTACCACATGGGAGTACAAGGGTTGAATCATGTGTGGGACAGCCCATGCAATGTAGGGGTGCCGTGCAACCTTCTTCTGCAAATTCGGGGATGATGTGCACAATACATGCGCACACCAACCCCTTTGGTTGCCATGCACCAGTTGGGAACTCATTGCACCCGCAACAAATGTGCAACATATGGCAAAACACTAGAAGTAAGGAATGCAAGTGCAATGGGAGAACCAATTTGCCCATCATTGTGCGGGCTTCACGCACTGTTAGGCTAATCCCAACTTGGAATCGGCCACGTCCAAGGCGCATGTGCTCCCGGCTTTTTGGAGGTAGCGACCTAGGATCACACCTCCTAGCCACATGAGCTATCACCTGTAGCAACTCATGCTTATAGCGCCATCCGTATAGTACATCTAATGACACCAAGGAGCCGAGAGGCTCCTCCTTTGGTGTTGTGCAGTACTAGTAGTATCATATAAACATCTTCTAGGTTCGAGCCACCCTAGAACTTGTTGGACCCCCGCACTTGATGCACACACACCCCCGTGTGCAAAAATAGGTCTACAAGCCCGTGCGTATTGATCCATGGGGAGGCCACCCACCCCTTTTGTTTGCATTCGGACCACAAGTGGTGGTGATCGGCCGGAAGGCAACCAACGGATCGGCATATCCGATCCCCTTGTTGCCATGTGACAAGGGGGTTGCAAATTGGGTTCTGCAATGCGAAACAGAACCGTGCGCGAAGCCCCCGATGTATTGCACGAACCATCGTGCTAACCCCCACTGTTGTCCCTCAGCAACTCCATTGTCTTCGGAGTCAATGGGTCATTGAGGGGGGCCTTTGGTGGGGTTGGCTGGTCCTTTGGGACAAACTTTGGTGGCCGCACTGGGGATGGGGGTGCTGACCCCGTAAACATAATCGCCTCTTGCAAGGCGAGCGTAGCTGCAGCACTCGCTGATGTTTCTTCAGTCAATGGGACCGGTCAGGGTACAGGTCCTGCAATCTCATCTCCTTCGGTATCCTGGCCGGCACCCGGTACATCCACCTAACATGTGGAAAATCAGCCATGGCTGTTGTAAAAAGAGCAAAGTTACATGTACTTAATATATGGGACATATGACCAAATAGTAAATATACCAGCACTGCACAATGTGCACAAAAGTCAACTGCAATGGATTAGGGGATATTGCAAACAATGTGTATTAAAACTCTAATAGAATCAGACACGCCACAACAATAGAAACATCACTTCACGAAGCTCCAACTACACCTGTGTGCAAACTGTCTAAGGCTTGTTGTATAGTACTTCTTAACGGCTGCTAACTGTGATACTTGCACAATACCACAGTGGCACCATTGTACATCACGATACAAGAGCAACACACGGAAAGGCATAGAAAAATATAACAGCAGACCACATGTAGAATAAGTCCCAAAGTGTCATAGTGCTATTATGTCACACAAAGGGGTCAAAATAGGACACTGTGAAGGTCTGGGCTCTGCAGAGCCCACCCAACAGAGAAACCCTAATAAGCACCCCTTCAGTACCAAGTATATGAATGTTGGGTTGAGCAGAGCCTAGGTTGTTGGAAAATCCTAATATAGGCGTGATTTTGGCACTTCCTTCTAGATGATGCGGTGCCCGGTGTGGCACGTGTCTTTGATCATTGCCCACCAGTCATGTATGCAGGAGTTGTAACCTTGCTTCCTGTTCTTGCTGACCGAATCGGGGACAATGTTTAGGCCGACTATGTCACAGCTTCGGGAAAGGTATACCACTTCACCCAACGCCATGTCACGTGGCCGCTTGACCACTGCATACATGAGCCAATTGTTGTAACGGGGGTGGGCACAAAGGGGATAACTTGTAGCTTGGGCTCTGCAGAGGCCAGAGATCTGAAATGTGTCATATTGGGGCCTAAAAAGACTTACACAACTGGTCTGGGCTCTGCAGAGCCCAGCTTGATGCAGAAATGCAAATTTGCACCCCTGTTTTAGCATGTGCAAAAAACCACCTATCACCCCTTTTTTTCGCTAAAACAATAGGGGGCACTATGGGCCTCCAAAGCTTTTACCACAAGAGTGTATCATGCTCCACAACACAATGACTGGCACACACGAAACAAGCAGCACAAACGGCCATTCATATGCAGGATCACAATATTTCACATCTCAACTTATCCAGCAACAGGAATGAATTGAATAGGTTTTGGGCAAGATTCATTGTTTCTTTGGACGAACTTGGGGGGGGGGGGGGGCATGCAAGCGACAACAAGGTAGACTTTGATGCATCAATACATCGAAAGAAGATCTCGCCAATGAAGCTTCCAACTCCATTGGTCTGAATGAATGTTTTTACTGCTAGGAGTTAAAATACAAACACAAACTAGCTAGTAGTACAACTCGCGACTCATTCGGCTAGGAACAATGTCAAATGTGAACCACTTGATCTCGGTCTTTCTACTGCTAGCAGTGGAAAAAAATTTGAGAACCGTCTAGTGGTCATGTGAAGGGGTTTGTAAGATAATCAAAAAACCATTACTAGCAAACATGTGCATCTAGAAAGAACGGTCATCATGCGTGCAACCGCGGAAACCGTCAGCTTTGTACCACCAAGAAGGAGGTGATTGGGATTCGATTGTGGAATGAGTTGGACCAATGAAGTGAGTCGGACTGGTGGAGTGAGTTTGAGTGGTGGAGTGAGTGGGACAAATGGGGGAGGAGTGGAGTGAGTGGGGGTATTGTGGCATCAACGGAGTGCTTATACCTCCGGAGACCCTTGAAAGGTGGTCTGATGCCCAGCGCAACATTATTTGTGAATGCAGTACTTGCGCAAGAAATGAACATTTAGCCTCCAGTGCACTCACTTTCTACTGCAAGCAGTAAAACATGAACCATGTTTGCTTGATGGCTGTTTTTGTACCCTTTGCGCTGTCCAACACACCGTTGCGTCTAATGAACATTGGAATAATTGCTTGCCCTCGATGTAGCGGATATTGTATCGTATGGTAGGTGTTGGGTGCAATCTTTTTTTCCACGGCCACAGTGCGATGCCTTCTGGTGCTCCTGACAGGCTAGAGCTGGGCACTGTCCGTCCAAAAGGCAATGGGGTACTAGTCACCATGGCTACGCGCCACACGGCTATATGGGTGTTGCATGTTGAGACCGGTTAGTTGTTTATCTTCCTCCGGGTTGTATGGAACCATGTGTGTCATCATCATTTTGGTTCCACCGCTAGCAGTGGAAGACACGTGCCGTTCCCGCTGTTCTGACGGCAGTGAATGGGACCAAGGGAGTGAGGGGGACTAGTGG
This sequence comes from Eutreptiella sp. 'Long Island Sound 2002', assembly GCA_964036045.1. Taxonomy (NCBI): domain Eukaryota; phylum Euglenozoa; class Euglenophyceae; order Eutreptiales; family Eutreptiaceae; genus Eutreptiella; species Eutreptiella sp. 'Long Island Sound 2002'. The sequence continues at coordinate 116,891,579 of OZ038383.1, forward strand.
AGTGTGTGGGTTTAGTGGAGAGAGTGGGACCGGTGGAATGAGTGGGACCAATTGAATGAGTGGGATCAGTGTAGTGACTGGAACGAGTGGAAACAGTGGGACCAAGGGAGTGAGCGGGACTAGTGGAGTGAGTGGGACCACCGAAGTGTGTGGGACCAGTGCAGCGGGTGGGACCAAGGGAGTGAGTGGGACTAGTGGATTGAGTGGGACCATTGGAGTGATTCAAACCAATGCAGTGAATGGGACCAGTGGAGTGAGTTGGACCGCCACAGTGAGTGGGACCATTAGAGTAAGTGGGACCGGTGGAGAGATTGGGACCAAGGGGTGAGGAAGAGTAGTGGAGTGAGTGGGACCTGTGGAGTGAGTGGGATCAGTGCACTAAGTGGAACTAGTGGAATGGGTGGGACCCCGGGAGTGAGTTGGACTGGTGCAGTGAGTGGGACCACTGAGATGTGCGTGACCACTGCTGTGAGTGGGACCAATGGAGTGCATGGAACCAGTGGAGTGAGTGGAACCATTGTAGTGAGTGGAACCAAGGGAGTGAGTGGGACCAGTGGAGTGATCCAAACTAGTGGAGTGTATGGCACGAGTGGAGCGACTGGAGTCAAGAGAGTGAGTGCAACCAATGGAGTGGGTGGGATTAGTGGAGTGAGTGGGACCAATGGACTGAGTCGCACCACTGAAGCAACTCAGCCGATTGCACCAAATGTGATGAGTGCTCCAAGGAGGTGAGTGGGACTAGCAGAGTGAGTGGGACCACTAGAGTGAGTTGAACCTGTGGAGTGAGAGTGGGACCAGTGGAGTGAGTGGGGGTAAAGTGGGACCAGGGAGTGAGTGCCATGGGGGGTCCTTAAGAAAAACAAAGTCATCTTGAATGGCAATGTTGCAAAAAGACTGTGTGTAGCTCATATGTTCAACCATGGTTGGTGGCCATTCACGGTTGGTGGTTGGTGGCAATTGGCCAAACCTAGGGTTCGAGTATTTGCCGACGTAGAAAACGTTGCACCACGTGCACGGCATTCCCCTAATGATCGTGCCCAAGTGCCACAGAGTCCGTCACCCCAACTCAACTGACCACACCCAAGCGTGGGAGTCCATCACCCCAACTCGAGGGGCGGTGCTGAAGCATGGGAGTCCGTCGCCCCAACTCGAGGGGCCACACTGAGCATGGAAGTCCATCAACCCAGCTCGAGGCCACACGGCAGTGTGGGAGTCCATCAGAAGTGGCCGTAACCCTTGCCTTCTAGGGGGTCCCCAACAACACGGCAAAAAAGTTTCTACCAACTTGTGAACCTAGTAAAACCAAAAACTGTTTTTTACTAGATTCGCAAACCTAGTAAAAACATAAACTGTTTTTACTAGGTTCTCGTTACCGAGTCAAAACAAAAAAACTTTTTTGTACGAGGTTGTGGTGGCCTGGTAAACCTAGTAAGCCTAGTAAAGCTGACCCCTAGTAAACATTTTTGTAAAAAAAAATTGTACTAGGTGTTACTAGAGACCCACCTCAGGCTCCACACCACATGGGCCTTGCCGCATTTCCTATGTGCCACTGACCTTCTCCGCAGGGGAGGGGGCGTTGGTGGGGGAGGGTGGGGCGTAGGGCGCTGGTTAGGTTAGGCCGGGGGTTGTTGGTGTTGTGGAGGGGGATCATCGGCGGGTATGTACCAAAGAAGCGAACGCTTCCACAGCAGGGCATGGAGTGGAATGCCAGTCATCCATCCCAAGAGCAAATCCCGCCCACAAGGGCAGCAGTGCTGCGCTGACAACCAAAGGCGGTATGCACATGGCCATCAAAGAAAGTTGGCCCTCATGCAGAGTGTATATGAACATGCATGACGTACCATAAGAAGCATCAGCATCGCTCAAATCTTCCTCCTCCTCCTCCTCCTCCTCCTCCTCCTCCTCCTCCTCCTCTTCCATCTCCTCTTCCTGTTCCAGCTCCTCGTCCCCTTCCTCGACCTCACTGTCTCCATCATCCTCCGCCCCCGCCTCCTCTTCCTCTCTTTCATCCCTGCTCTGGCAGTATTGCACTTTCACATGTGCCGAGCTGTTGTCCTCGTCATCTTCTGCATGCAAATCCCCCAAACCAATGTCCGAATGTGTCGCGCCAGCTGCACTGTGCAGCTTGAGCTGATTGAAGAGGAAGGGCTGGAGGGTGGGAGAGAGGGAGGAACTGAGAAAGAGAGGATATGAGGGGAGGAGGCAATGCCCGGGGGCGCACACTGTGAGCACTGTGGGAGAGCACCACTCAGAGAATGCCAGACAAAAAGCACATGGCAATGCCCCACAACACGCGTGGTCCCGTGCACTTGCGCACGACCACCCAAGCGACAAAAAGAGCCACGAGGCGGTGACCTGAGTGTACCCATCTCGTCCAGCTGCAGGAAAAAGCGTTGCGTGACTGGGTGCCTGGCCAAAGGAAACCAAACCAAAACGCAACAAAAAAATGGGCACACACACACCGAGAGAGAGAGAGAGAGAGAGAGAGAGAGAGAGAGACAGAGAGAGGGAGGGAGATAACCTGTAAACAGGGACACACACAAACACACAGGCACACACACAGACACACAGACACACAGACACACGCGGCACACATACCACCCATCCAGGTACCAGGCACGCAGAACCCACGCACAGTCCCATGCACTACTACGCTGAGTGCATGTCCTCTGGGCTTAAGAGAGCCCCTGCGGGCGAGGTTGCCCTCCATTCGTTGCGCCCAAACACCTTGCTGTACCCAAGCCGACTGCCCTGCGGGCCGCTCAGGGGGCACACCACCTGGCACACAGGACATGCGGCCTACCCCCTGCTGGCCCCAGCCCCGCCCCTGCTCCTGCCCGTGGGGACCTCTACAGGGCCAAGTCGACGCTGACGGAACAATGTATGAAATTGAAATGTCCCAAAGGCAAGGGTCTTTGCCTCTCCAAGATGGCGTGCAAGTTCAGAACTCACAGGAGGAACCCCAATTTCTCAGACTAATGTGCCAAAACAGCATGCATTTCGGCCCGAAGGTTCAGGCTCTCAAACAGCCCCCTAATGGCACACAAAAGGCCCCCTCGCGCATCCTCCCTCAGCCCCCCCCTTGCCGGACCTGTGGGCGATGCGCCAGGCCCCCTGCAAGGATGCCCCACAGGCACACCACGCCAACAGTGCTGGCCTAGGCCAACATGCCGTTGCCCACGGCACAAACCGCCAGAGCCCCCCGCGTACAGCCTGAGCCCAAAGAGCCCGGACACAGCGCAGTGCAACATGCCCCCCCCCCCCCCCCACATGAGGGAGTGCCTGGGTCAGACACACGGCACACAAATGCAAAGGAGCAGAGGGATGATACGTCATCCAACAGCTGGTGGCCTCCACTCCAGCGGCGGCGGTTTGTTGAGCTCTGAGCAAAACAAAAGGGACAGGAATGACAGGTCAGCACTAGCTCTGACAAGAGCGGGTGAGGGCGAAGGGGGCGGGCGGTGGGGCAGTGGCGGATTCCCGATGGGGGCTGGACGGGGTGCGCAATGGTGAAGGCCTGAGAGGAAAACTGAAGAGGACTGAAGGAGGAGGAGGAGGAGGAGGAGGAGGAGGAGGATCTGTGACCCAGCCCTTGCCAGCGACTCGGCCTAGATCATGGGGATACCACCAGCCCAGACTGGACCTCTGTAGCTCTGCCCCAGCTAAAGTTTCTGCGGGACTGTCGTGGCAAAAAGATAGTCATCCTGGGTCTTAGGACGAGTCTATCCCCCACTCACCCACGCACAGGGGGTGACAGAGAAAAGCCAAACACGTAGGGAGTAGGTGGGGTGTCCACTCTCAAATGCGCCGCTGAGCCTGGTCCTACTGGAGCCACCCCGGAGTCTTCTCTACCACCCTGTCCATGGACTGCGAAGTCTTGAACACAAAGGCATTTCATGTTCCGTCCCTCCTCGCAACGCAAGGCATAAGCAAGCAACTCGCTGATTACGCATGTTCGCCATGGTGCATCTAGCTGGCCATTGTACTGCTTCATCTCTCAGCGATAGTCTATAGTCCCGATGATGGATTGTGGTGGGTATTCTAATGAGTCCAAAACATAACAAAAAATTTTTATTAACACGGCAATCAGCCCGAAAAGATACTGAGATTCCTTATCCATGATGCAAACAAGGTGTCCCAGGTCTTCCTCGAAACCATAGCGAACTGCCCACTAGGCTTTCCCATGTTTCAGATCTGACGTCTGGGGCACTCGCTATATGTCCACTATACGAATAGAGAGTACTCGATGGGGAGCTGTTGGCATTAGCTGGAAATTCGAGTTGTACTCATATGCTAGAGACACGGTCGGCAGGTACAGACATGGGACACTGACGTGAAAATGAAACTTGTCCACTTACATGGACAACAATGGAGCGTGTGGCTAAATGATGTGATCCCCTATATACTCTGTCCGGGAGTGTTTAGGAATTCGTTCCTTCCAACGCCATACGGTGTGTGTCATGGATAGCACCCCCGAAATCATTGGTCTGTGGAAGGAGTATAGAAGCTTTCATGGTGTACATTTTATGCAGCGTATTAAGCAACAACGCCAGCAGCTGTTGCTGTGAATGCTTAGCCACGCCTAATTTTTTCAAAATCTTCACGGCCTCGGGTGCCACTTCCCCTGTCGGGTGTTCCATCCCCGCCACAACCTTACTCTATGTGGTCAACACTTCAGTGATCCCTCCTCGCAGTAGCCATACACCCCATAGGGTAGGTATCAATTGACAAATTGGGCGTGTTTGTCTTGCGAAAAAATGGCCAACTTAGCATGGAGTTACCACTGCTGGACATTGCTCATGGGGCACTGATGAAGCATGTGTTTGGATGCATTGGGTTGGCCACAAGCATTCTAATGGCCGGGACCCGGCCACCATATATTTTGTCGCATGGAGACCACATGCCAATGCGTTTTCCATGAAATTGGTCTATTCATGACCACTTCCTCACACAAGGCCAATGTTGGGTGACAAGTGCATGTGAAATTGATTGCCGTTGGCGGTAAAGTTAGGCAAGGAGTTTCCCACACATGCCATTCAGGTCATGTACCTGGCGCCCCTAATACACAAAGGTTTTTGAAGTGGATGCAGCCACCCGATCCGCGGCGCTTATGAGAGGGCTGTGTCTTTTGCATATATATCCACTTTTTCCAACACTCGATCCAAAAATGCACCTTGATTGTGAGAGACCAGGTGCTTGGGGGTTGCAAAATCTGCTACCAATTGTCTACATTCATTCACCACATTTGGCATAACCGATGAGGTGTTATCCATCTGCGATTCTAAGGCACGAATATGTGAATGTGAATCAAAAAAGGATCGGGATTTGGAATGCCAATGGCCATCAGAGCGCCTCCGGTTGTGTTTGATATGCAATAGGACCCACGCGACATAGACTTCCACGGCAAATGAGTGATCCAGAGTGATTGGGATATGTACAGGATAGATTGTGAATTGCAAAGTAATTGTGTCTGCTATGGCTATAGCTCCTCCAGATCGCCCATTTGGGTAATGTCAACCATGTGTGGAGATGACTTTATATCTAGAAATGGTGTGAAATTGGGGATTGCTATCGGCACCTCAAGAACAGGAAGATTGCACATCCAATTGGAGTAGCCAGTGGGCCTTTTTGGCAGAAGCCAAAGTAGGATAACCCACTTCCATCCAAGTGTGCACCTATGATGCTTGCCAATCAAATTGACAGTTGGTCATAGGAATATCATCCCATTCTTGTTGCAGAGTAGCTAGGAAGAATATGTCTATCTGATGATGCATGAAGGCAAGGAGCTATCGTGGTCTGTGGAATGTGCAGGGCACATTGTGCCAAATGTGGTAAATAAACATGGCAAACCCATGTGAAAATTTTGATAGCCATAGACTCTTGTTGGTGGAAGGTCTAACTATGGCATTCAAATGTGCCGAGTGCCGAGTGTAGGAAAGCAACAAAGCCTGAGGCATAGTGACAGTGGCAGGCACCATGCCTGTCCAACCAGATCAAATGGGTTGCATAAACAAAGTTGACGGCAATAGATCCCAATATGATGTGACTTGCATCGCCAATGCTGATGTGTGGCACAGTAACACCGACACACCGTAGCAAACACAGCAGCTTCAACCCTGCAATCCAACATTGTGTCCCGCTTGCACACACGGGATGCATCAATAAGGAATAGTTAGCCGGTGATGTGGCATGCTTGAGGGCTAACACTGCTATGTGAGAGGCCGAAAGAAGTTTAATGAAATCCTTAGGATAAAGAGCATGGGGTAGCACATGCACCCCCCCTGAGATTTGGGCACAATCCTTACCCGAAAAGAGGGTCAACGTACCCCCATCTCACCCGAGAGTTGGTTGATGTAAAGTGACTTCGTTTTCCTTCCGTGAAGCCATCACACCAAGTACTTTCAAAGTTGATGCATTCGGATGAATTTTTTTCCCTGCCAATTGTTGCCCATCTATAAGCTTGTGCATGCGATCCAAGTTTTCCAACACAAAACTTGTATCATCCATGTAAGGGAATCTAGAAAACTGCCCGCCGAGACCATGTGGTGATGGGATATCATGCAAAAAGATGCGAATTCACACCTCAAAGAGCAAACAGAAAATAAGGGCAAAAATGGGGCATCCCTGTGCAATACCCGCTCCAAATTTGGATGATGCTCACTTGATCCCCCTAGTTCCTCCCATATTGAGAAACGATTGCATCGCTGCTCGAATGATGATTCTTATCCAATTAGTGTGGAATCTTGTCAAAATGGGCACATTGTGAAGTGCCTTATGTTGTGCTAATCTGAAGGCATGTCGGATATTGTCTATTGTGCATGCAAACCTCTCATGAAACTATCGATCTCGGATAAAATCATGCAACACTCTTACGAGATGCGGCGCTGGCCATTTCCCCCATAATGCAAGTTGTTTTGAGTATCAATTCCGACTAACATAGCCACTTGGAAGGATGTTGCTCTCAAATGTTGCGGTTGGTGTGTTGTCCTTCTGATTTGCTTTACTCTTGTTTGGCTTAACCTGCTCCACTTCGTCCTCCTCGCTGGTGCCCGGGTCTTGAGGCTTGGGACGCTTCTTCGGAGACTTCTTCGTGCTGGCGGGTGTTGCAGGGGTTTGCGCGGCCTGGGCACATTGACAGTCCGCTTCACCATCATCAAATTCCTCCTCATTGCCAGGCTTCATGACGGGCAGAGGCATGCGGTCAGCCAATTTACGAAACCAGTATTGCCAGCTGATCACGTACATTGCATCCATGTCCCGAACATATGCCGTCACTTGCTCAATGAAATCCGGAAACAGACCACCACCACGTGCGTAACATGTGGCAATGTTCGGAGCCTCGGAGAGACATGAAATCAATTGAGCAGGCAAGACACGGCTGCTAGTCATGCGCAACAGCCACAACTCCTGAGACTCGTCTCGATCCGGATTGGGAATTATATTCAAAACATGGAGGGCCCAGCCTGTAGCAGCAATTCAATTTTGGCTTTTGTATTGGCCTGATTTTGTCATGAACACATTGCGCACTTTGCAAAAATACTTCGTGGGCACTGCAAGCGTACATATCAGCTCTTTGTACAAAAAGGTCGAATGACTGAAACCCCTTTCATAAATCTGCACAGTCACAAATTGCCAGTCAGCCAGCTCATGTGCATCCCTCAACTGTGTAAGCAAGAATTTCGCATCACTCTTCAGACTTGCAACACTGATGGGGACTCCTGTATTTGCCAGTTTCAGCCCTAGAGGGTGTACATTATCGATTTGCTCCTTATTTGTTTCTAGAAACACATGAGATCCAAAAATTTTAAAATAACGCGCTGCAGCCCCGGCACGAAATCGAAACATTTGGGGCTGTTTCGACCACAATACAACACAAACAACCAATCCATTGCATAGTTAAGCAGTGCCACCTCGTAGGGTAGAACCTTTCCAGCGATGATGGGCAGCACCTCAATATGTGCTCCGCTCGGCTCTTCATTATCCTGTGGTGCGGCCAACTAGACCCGTGTAGTCTTCTCCCTGTCTGATAGTTCCACCTTTGGCTCAATCACAGGTCTGAATCAGGCTGAACGCAGATCTGCCCATTCGATGTTGCTCCATAGTGGCGCCTTGCGAACCGATTCCCAACTGGGATATGGATCTTGCTGCCACCCGTTCCATCTACCCAAATTAAGCTTCGTTGAACGTGAGGCCCGACCCAGTAGTTTCCTTATCCGCTGCATCTCGTGGTGGTTGATTGTAACCGTAGAGGTAGCGGTTTGCAACACTCGGCTAGCACAACAGAAGCGAAAGATGCATCTTTGAAAACAGGGGCACATGTGTTTTGACTGTTGAAAAATGTTGTTGTTCGGGTGCAAATATAATATATCCCACAGCCTGTCCTTCTTGAGGTTGCGCCCTTTGCTTTGGAGGACTGACAGTTTCGTCTCGGACCCAGTCATATAGCCAACAATTTCCTCGATCTGATTCCCATGGAGCCCAGTGAGAGGTCGCATTGCAAATGGCGTCACAGCTGCAACAAACAGTGGATTTAAGAATAAGAACGCGCTGCAGCGCGGTGTTTTACCAACGAGCCGAAGAAGAGGGCTTGAGCAGGCCTGGCTGTACAACGACGGACCTTCTTTGGATGTACTTTCGAACCCGTCGATGAGGGCAGTGATCGCACCATTGCTCATCCGCAGTAGAGTAACCAATGGTTTCCACTGTTTACATGCGGCATCCTGGACAAGAGAAAGGTGTAAAAAGATGCATCATGGGCCACAACTGAAGGAATGGTGGTATACCGAGTGCGTGCAGCAGTCGAACCACCGACAGGGGTTGGTTCACGTCCACATTGCTGTGATCTTTCGCCATCATCCGCCCCGCTTTGCGTAACGCCACCATTAAATGATCCTTGGGCTTGCCATGCTTTTGTACTTGCACCCATATTCTCGAAGAAATTTGCCCCACGCTGAAATTCGTCACGCTATGCCGAATCGCATTATGGTCACTCGACAACATCTTCCGCACTTCCAGTGGTGTCTCTGCCTTGGCCTCCTCGGAATACACAAACTGCAAGTAATCTGGCAAGGCAGTCTGTGCCCTTGTGTACTCCTTCTAAAGCCTTTGCAGGGCCGCAGCCACGTGGGCACCTCCTAGTACGTAACGACTTCCAGCTGAGGTGAAACAGGCAATGTGGAGGGACTCAACACCGATTTGGACGCACTGCTGCGCGTTACCAAATGTTCTTCTGAGGCCCGTGTCTGACAAACCTTCATCTTGCCAGATCAAAAAACAGCCGAGGGGTCGATTTGGAGGATTCGCCAATAGCCTTTGCTGTCTTTGCACCACTCTATCCTCGTCCCGCGGCCTGGTCTGCCCCTTTACCATCCGCAGATCAAACTTGAGCTTCATCAGCGGCACTGTAACCATCTCTTCGCGCACTGAAATCCCCCGATGCGCCTCGGTCGCATCCCTCTGCACCTTCGACCCACCATCTGCTTAGTTTGCTGTTGCTGTTGCGCGTTGGCTCTGCGCTTCGCTTGTACTGACGGCGTGTGAGATGGTAGGCAGGCTCTCCCCATCCACATTGTCGTCTGCGTCTGGTCTTCCTGACATGGTGATGTCACACAGGGGGCTCAAAACAGTCTGAAAATGGGGCTTAACCATGTAAACCAACTGAGAAGGGCAATCATTGAGGAAAAAGGATCAATTATGCATCATTCTCCACAGAAACCTCTGATGGCACATCCACATGCGAATCAATTGATAAAACAGCTAGATCGTACTCCGACAGTTCAGCCATCACTTGCACAGGAGGATCCGGAACATCAGAGGCAACGAACACAACCTCTACATGTGCATTCGCATCGTTATGTCCATCGTGCCCCTCATATTCATCTGCATCCTCTGGGGCTCTACCATCTACTTCATCACCACTGTTGCGGGCTAGGTCACTGTCTGATTTGCCTAACCTGTCCCCCCCCCCTCGTATCGCGTACATCTGCAGCTGCCATGCGACGCCCGCGCGTTTGGTATCGTGCTGGGTTGCTGGAATGTGGGAACATGCTCTGGGCTTCCTCGACAGTAGCTGCCATCAGACGGGGATAGGAGACGTGCTAAGTGAGGGCAGCCACCACATCGTCTCACGCACAAAGTGGTCCTACTAGGGTGTGCAACATCTTAACACACAACAGCATCCACAACAGCTTGAATGGAGCCGGGGAACTTTAGGGCGGCTGACCATGGGGCACTGCATACGGTCCCATCCACGATGGCCAAACTCATGGCCACCCAAAGCCTCTTGCCCTCCTCCTTTTCCTCCCCTCCCCTTGCTCTTGTTTCGCCACCTCATGGACCAAGACATGTTAGATTCCCTCTTCGGCGACATGTTGAAAGCCCAGGAAGAACACCCGTTATTCCTGTTTTGGCTTGTTGTTTGCTTTTTGCGTTCGTCAATTTTTGGGCAGTTTCGATTAATTGTTGCAGGTGAATTTTAACGCAGGCGATTTTTAATCTTTAATATATTAAACAATAATAGGTGGTTAAATACTAACTTGGCAACTATTATTTGTGAATGTGAAAAAATGATTTTATTTGTCTTTTCTTTGCAGATGAGCCACATAGAGCAACGCCAACAAGCCCACGGTTGCGACGGTCAAGAGCGGCCGCTTGTGGGGGTAAACAACCCGATCAATTCGGGTGCGGGGAAGAGGACGGAGGTATATTGTTTCTTGGCCTCTACTTGCTTTTTGCGGATGAGCGGGAGTTGGGCAACCTTGGTGGCCTCGTACCACCGGGCCTTGGCCAAAGGGGATGAGGCCATCCACTCACCAAGGAGTTGTCAGAGCAAAGGATCCTGTAAACTCTTGGCCCCACTCAAACGTGTGAGCGTCATACTAAGCTCGAGAAGCATGTCCCGAGAGAAAGGCATAACCAGAGCCACAGAACGGAAAAAAGAGGTTGGGAGTGGGGTGAGTGGGGGGACCGCAGAGGGATGTGTGGGGCTACATAAACACCTATAGGACTATGCAACCCCTGTAGCAACCCGTTCGGCACCCTTTGACCACCCAAACACTTCAAGCGGGCATGGTACAAAGCGGTGCAAACGAGCCAACATTGAGTTAATGTGTTAAGATTTGCCAGGTTAATTTTTACCCCATGTCATATATTAAAAATTCAAATTAACCATATTGGTTTTACTGCAGGTCTCTAGGGTACGAAGACTTTGTTAGTGCTGGGACCTTAGGATGATAGGTGCTCTGTTGGTTGAGGCAGAGTGGCCAAGGTCAAATTTCAAAAACCACCACTCCCACGCTTGCAAAACTGCCTCCGCCTCCCGCTGCAATGCCATAGCCCCCAGCATCCCCCCCCCCCCCCACCGCGGGCTCTGTGGTCGTTGTAGGCCCGCTTGGGAATGGCGTTGAGGCTCTCAACGACATCGGCGCACACCGCGCCCAAACTGACCCCAAGCTGCACCGCATTAGCCACCCTCGATGTCACATCCTCCTCCAAGTAGAAGAGGTAGTTCGATGGGCAGGCGGCCTTGCAACAATGCAGGCGGTACGCCCGCGTCACCTCTGCCGTCTGTAGGTCGGCGCGCTACAAGTCCCGAAGGAGGTCCCGCATGGCAACCACCGCTTGCCACTCATCGTCCTTTGGGGCATAGGCCAATAGTGGCCCGAGTTCCTCCCATATGAGGAACAACGCCTGTGCCTCCTCTCCGTGAGGCGAAGCCGAGGCCCCCTATCTGATGCTGGTGCGAGCCCGGTACAGCACGTGTTGCACGGCCACGCCGTTGTCGTTGGGGAGGTCCCCTAGGCGGGCCTCAATGAAGGCCACTTGCAGGCAGCCCATGGCCGTGCAACAATGGAGGATCCATTGGAAGACGAAGCATCGCTCCACCGCAACGTGCGGGTCTCCTACGGGACCCCCATTCTCCAAGATGACGCGCGTCCCCTGATAGCGGCGACGGGCCACCGCCTCCCCCTCCAATGTGCGGCGGACCCCCGCCTTCACCCACGCCGCCGCAGCCTTGTGCCACACACGCATATTGTAAATTGAGCCCACCATGGAGGTTAGGGAGACGCCATTGAGGCGTCTCACGAAGGGTTCGCCACCCCTCACGACCAACTCAGCAGGCACCCACTGAGTGCCCGAGTAGAACTTCTTGCGGTCGTGGACAGGATGCAACACCTACGAACAAAAGGGTGAATTAATTTTTGGAGGTTAATATTAGATTCATTTTTCAGTCCATCTTGATTTTTACAAAACATTAAGTATGAACCTCGAGAAGTTACCGCAAAAAGCGAAACAAAACGACCGCATACTTGCAAGTTCTTGGACCATATTGTCGCTATCTCGGCCATGTGTTTATCCCCGCATACGGCCATGGCCATCACCCTGAGGTAGGCGGGTGTTCGGCCCCGTGCACCGTGGTTGAGGAGCCCAATGAAAAGTCGGGTTCAACTTCCACCGGTGCAGGTGTGAGCATCCCCACGGAGGAGGAAAGTCAGGGGCCGCATCCAATCGATGGTGTCCACAAGGGGTGGACGCGATTGGATGTTGCGGGCCGTGGGAGCTCCAGCAGCTCCAGCTTCCACTCCACCACCACCACCACCAGCAGCGGGAGTTACCCCGCCGGGTCAAGGGGGAGAGGAGTCAAGCGGTGACTCCTGTGACCGGCGGCGGGAGTGAAAGGAGATGAAGAAGGAGACGAAGCGAGAGAAGAGAAGAAGGAGGGAGAGCCAGGGTGACAGCCAGGCCAGCGGGGGGGGGGGGTTCAAGGCAGAGGAAAGTGGGGAGGTGCTGGTAGACGAGGGGGGGAGGGGGTGTTGCAGAGGGGCAACGTGGTGGAGGCGAACCCCCCCAACCCCCCTCCCAAATCAACCCTCTCCCAGTCACGCCGCTAGGTGTCTTTGTTTTTGCCGTGCCGGCCAGTTTGGCACCGCACGAGGCGGCGAAAGACCCAGTCAAGAGTCATGTGAGTGTGCGGGTTGGTCTCTTGCGCAGCCCTTTTGGAGGGCTTGTGCCGACCACGGCACCAATGTAGCCTTGCGGACGGTCGAAGAAGTGGGCTCCAGGGCTTTTAGGAGCCAGGGGGCGCCTCGACCTGGCGCCCTCTCCTCGGCTAGCTCAACTTGTGTGGCGACCCGCGAGGTGTGAGGTTTGGGACCGCACACTTCCACGTGGCCCTCCAGCATTGGGTCACGCTTGGATGGTGCCGCCCGTGGCGGGAGGGGAAGGAGGTTCACTCTGCCGTCTACTGGGCTGTTGTGCTGACCCCGCCACGCCCCCTGTATGCCCCCACCGCCCAGCACCAATGTGAGGGGTCGGGGGCGGCACGCGGAACACCGCCAGCGCATTTGCCAAGGCGGCCGTCCCAGCTGCACCCCCCACCCCCCCGCGCACGCCGATGTCATGGCGGATCCTGTGGAGGCCCCCACGGCCTCCACACACTTTCGGACAGCGATGGCGGCTGTCCAGACGCAAGGAGCGCCAACTAGTTTTGAGCTATGTGTGGTTGTTGGTTAGTTAATATTTCAACTTTCTTTGTTAATTTTTGGAGGTTAATAGTCAATTTTGAAATCGCTGGCGCAAAAATTGAAATTAAGAGTTATTATTAACTTCAAAAAATTGAAATTTTTGTCATAGCTGTTGCCATGCCTGTCTCTATGCAGGTGACGGACGTGGTGGTCAGCGCCACGGACGCGCGGCCCGTGCGCGGGTCGTGGCATGACCGCGATGAAGCGCATGAGGTGCCGACCGGGCACTTGCACCGCCTCCTCGCGGCCGTCCCACCCTTGGGGTTGGCCATCTTGAGGGGGTTGAGGGATCGGGAGCAGGGGAGGGTCTGCTCGGAGGTGTGGGTGGGTGCAAGGAGGTGCAGGGCTAGAGAGTGGGCCACGTTAGGGTAGATGGGGTCAACTAGGGCATAGGATGAGGGGATATGAGCGGCGATGGTGGGGGTAATGGGGTGGGTGACGAAGCGGTGAAAGAGGAAACCCGCAGGGCCCATGACCAAACCACCCCCCCCCCCCAAAACCCACAGGTCACCAAAACCGGTGACAACAAAACGCCCACATGGCATTTTAAGTCCGATGACTCTTCGGATGGAGCCTTCCCCCCCACCCCAAATTATAGACCGGCCCGCCCCCCCAAGCGCCCCCTGGCCACAAAGGCACCCCTCGCCGCCAAGACAATCAGCCCCCCCAAAATGTGGGGAAGGGATGGGGCCGACGTGCCCCTCGTCGGCATCGAAGTCCATGCCCCGCACCCCACGGGCGTGGAGGTGGGCACCGTCACCGGTGTCCATCGCAGAAAAGCGGGGCTGTCTACCCGGAGAACCCCACGCTCTACGAGGTGGCCTGTGGCCTGCTCTTCCCCTCCCCCGAAGCTGCCCAAGAACATCTCGAAAATATTCACAAAGGCAAGGGGAAAGCCACCCCGCCCCCAAGCCTTTGGGCAAGCCTGACCAAAACACTAAACCCCCGACTGACCGCAAGACTAAACCCCCAAGAAACCCCAAAACCAGTCCCCCGAGTAACCCGAAAGCACAAAACAACCCCACTCCTAACCCCACGCCTGACCCAACCCAACAATTGTGGGACCCCAAATCGGGGTCTCAAGAAGTGTAACCGACAGGTGGTACCACCCGTGGTACGGGTGCAATATTGGCATTGGAGCAAAAAACGAAGACCGGAAGTGATTGAAAGGGTATTTGGTTTGTTGTTGTGTGCTTGTAGGGATGTTAAGGGAGAGTTAAACTTTGGGAAATGGCTTAATTTTTGACAGGCTAGAGTAAACTTCGGCGACGCTTTAGTTTTTAATATTTGACATATTGAAAGAAAAATCAAACTCAAAAATTAAACCCGAGGACGGCTTTAATCATTTTTTCCATGGAAGCACGTGAGACCCCCCCCCAACCCCCGGGTGAAAATGACACGCGATCCCTTGAGGCACCCTGTGGGGGTAGATTTTCTCCCGTCTAAACCCCTCACCCTCCCCCAAAAAAAAAGGGTCAACTTTGGGCTAAAGCATTAATTGTTGGCCCAAATATTAAAAATATTGGGTTTAACATAGGTCTCCAGGGTAGTTTGCCGTTAATAAGCTGTGGTAACCCTTTTGGATTAATTTACAATACAAGAGATCCTTTTTTCGTGCATCGGGGAGGGGGGGCAAGTACAATCAAGTGGTGAATGTGCTCAAAAGAGTCCATGTGCGAATACTTGGCCATCTTGGCCACCACGCGACTGAGCATAGCTTCGCATGGCTCGTCACTGAATGGCAGACGCGGAATCCGTGAAAAGCACGGATGATGATGCAAAAAGCCGTGCAACCATCAAGGTGGGTACATATTCAACTTTGCGCTCATATCCAAGAGGAAGGGGCAACAGCAAATGTAGGCAGCGAGAGTACAACATAGTCCTTATATTAGAATTTGTGTGACAACCTCGGTGACAGTCTCTGTCTTGACAACCACTAATGAATAGAGCGGGTGCATAACCATACAACATGTCAACCATACCCTCCACTTGCATGAGCAAGGCAGTACGTGCAGTAGAATGGGGATGGCGGGACGGTGCGCAAGTTACGCAGCTTTTGGTGTAGACTATCCTTTCAACCGTAGGTACATGTAGTAACACCGCAACAACCCGTTCCATGTCAATCGGCTTTGAGTGCTAGCTTAGCTGCGGACAGTCTACAGCAACACAAATATACGACAAAGGAAAAGACCAACGCCAACAAAGAGTCCACAATACTTGTAAAGGTGCCACACACCAAACAAGACTGGTGTTCTGTTGAGGAACATTGGTACGTTGAACTCAACATAACTCATACTATAGATGAGTTTCAAGAGACAGCGATGGATGTTCTCGTCTACGAGCAATGGCAGATGATGCTCTGTCCTTTGCTGTAGGGACTGAATACCATGCAAAATCTTTCCAAGATCGGGGGTAGCTGATACTGTGAGGTCCGACATCATCATGGGTTCCCTTTGTGGGCTAGACACCAACAAGCGCTTAGTGTCCAGCGAGCAACGTATGTCGTGTATCCTTATGGGACTCGACATGAGCTCATTCAAAACATCATCAAAACACCGGTGATTGTACACAAGCATCTCGGTGACACGTCTTGTACGACTGCGCAGCTCCCGAACACATGGGCACCCAAGCATAACCTCGGGGCAGGTGGCATGCGTCCAATCGCACAAAACCTGCCCTTTTTCTGCGTGGTTTCTTGGGTGTGCAATGGCATGTGATGGGCACACAATATTTTTGTGTGGGGACCTAGGTGGAAAACACAAATTTTCAGTCCATAGGTGCTCCAAGCTGATTCATCATTTGGTTGCGGATTTGTTACAATGTTGTGCTTGTGTGGAATGACCACAAGTGGGTTCCACGGGAGTTTATGGTTGGTTGTATGCCTCCTTGACAACATGTGTGCCGTCGCCTGATCATGTTGCCTACAAGAAAATTCGTTAGATTTCTTGCTTGTCCTTTGTGCTTGCAGTGGTGCTCTGTTTTCATTTCCTCTTCTGTGATGCCGTTGCACAAGCGCAGTATTGGGGAGGCATTGGCTTGCTGGGTTTTGGACAAGAAATTTGATGGCACCCTCAACATTCACTACTTGCACAATACAAGGTGGATTTGTTTAGCTGCGCACAAAGTCGCCCACGACAAATTTGAGGTACCTTATGAGGAGTTGCTGGCTGTCAATCCCGAAGAAACGGCCATTACATCCGATGCCATGGCCGTTATATCCGATGTCAAGATGCGTGCTGATTTGTATCCAGCTGTTTCTCCTATAGCCGAAGACTCCGACACAAATGATGAATTGGATCTAACTCAGATTGCGCACTCAGAATGGGATGAATTAGAGGAGTAGTCGGGGTCCTCGGATTCACATTCTTCGGATTCTTGGGATGATGGACCTCCACCGGCAAAGCAACCATATATCAATAGGTCTTTCCTGCGCCTCAATAGTGATTGAGTCAGGCGGTGAAGGTGGCACGGCAAAGTATGCGAGGTGTATAACATGCCGTTCACCACTTTGAAGCGTTGCAAAAGTAAGGGCACGTTGTACGCCAAGGCCAACCCTACCAAGCGCACCCTACATTTTGGTAAGAAGGCCAAATATCCCGTTGTTGAGTCCTTGACGTCAAAATGGATTCGGCAACGCCGCGCAGCATGCTGCATCGTCACCAAGTAGCAAGTGTTGACGTACAGGGCAAAGAGCAACAGACAATGGGCAAAGAAGATGGACACTCACAAGTCTTCGTGGCCGACCACCTTTTGCCGCTGCGGACCTATCACCACACGCTGGATTGGCAGCATCAAGCACAACAACGTTGCACCCGACCATCTGCTCGGGCACGTGGTTGCGGATTTCTTACAATGTTGTGCTTGTGTGGGATGACCACAAGTGGGTTCCACGGGAGTTTATGGTCGGTCGTATGCCGCCTTGACAACATGTGTGCCGTCGCCTGATCATGTTGCCTACAAGAAAATTCGTTAGTTGTCTTGCTTGTCCTTTGTGCTTGCAGTGGTCTTTTGTTTTCATTTCCTCTTCTGTGATGCCGTTACACAAGCGCAGTATTGAGGACGCGTTGCCGTGCTGAGTTTTGGACAAGAAATTTGATGGTACCCTCAACATTCAAAACTTGCACAATACAAGGTGGATTTGATTAGCGGCACACAAAGTCACCGACGACAAATTTGAGGTACCTTATGAGGAGTTGCCGGCTGTCAATCCCGAAGAAATGGCCGTTACATCGGATGCCATGGCCGTTACATCCCATGTCAAGACGCGTGCTGATTTGTATCCAGCTGTTTCCCCTATAGCCGAAGACTCCGATACATATGATGAATTGGATCTAACTCAGATTGCATATTCAGAATGGGATGAAGCAGAGGAATAGTCGGGGTCGTCGGAATCACATTCTTCGGATTCTTGGGATGATGTTCCTCCACCGGCAAGCAGCCATATATTAATATGTCTTTCGTGCGCGTCAATAGTGATCAAGTCAAGGCGCTTAAGGTGGCACGGCAAAGCATGCAAGGTGTATTGCATGCAGCGCACCACTTTGTAGCGTTGGAAAAAAAAGGGCATGTTGTACGCAAAGGCCAAACCTAGTAAGCGCATCTACATTCTCGTAAGAAGGCCAAATATGCCGTTGTTCAGTCCTTGACGGCAAAATGGATTCGGCAACGCCGCGGGGCAACCTGCATCGTCACCAAGCATCAGGTGTTGCCGTACATGGCAAAGTGCAACGGACAATGGGCAAACAAGGTTGACACTCCGAAGTCTTCGTGGCCAACCGCCTTTTGCCGCCACCATCGTATCACGACACGATGGATTGGTGGCATCAAGCAAAACAACGTTGCGTCCGAAGATCCGCTCGTGGAGCGATTTAGGAGGGCGATCATTAATGCAGTGCAACGGGGGAAGTACCCATTCTAGGTTTATGGCGAGGAGCGTAACTCCATACGCAACAACCCAAAATGGAATAAAATCGAGATGCTTCGCATCAAGAGGAGGCGGGACCATAAGGTTTAGTAGCAGATGTGAGGTGAGGAAATCCGCCGCTTTTGGTGGCGGCGGTCCCACCCACTCGTTGGATTTGTTTTGAATGCTCATGAGTATAGCAAATGATGCCACAACTCATTAAGTAAGCTGCCCCACATGAGAATTTGCTGCGTTTAGAATTTGTCGTTGCACCTCAAATTTGCCTCATGTAAGCTCCTCAATGTGGATGCCATATTCCCGAGTTCCTTTTCTGATTTGCTATATTCTTCTTGGAAGTGCTCCGTATTCCGACCATAAATGTCATCCCTCACCGTTCTCGACATTAACCTAAACGATCTATTTAGAGAATGTTGAGGGCTATGTGTTCCTTCTCATAGCTGCACTTCCAAATCATCACCCAACATTGAAGAGAAATCAAATTTGATTCGTGGTGACTTGACTTTCGTATCATTCTCGTGGTCTATTGTATGTTAGGCATCACAAACTAGCCGCCCCCACCTTGGTGCTATGGCCCACGGAACTCCATGTTGTAGTGAGAAGAAAACTATGCACAAACGGGTGTTATTTTGGGGTATCCCCCGCCTTAAGTGGCAATATGTAGACTGAGGGTATTACGTAATACGTTAATACGTATGTCTAATGTACGTCAAGAGTTCAATTTCCATTTGCACACTAGATTTCCAAATGCTGGCCCCCAATCACAATAAAATGGGTAGCACTTCACATTCAGAACACTACATTTCTATGATTTGGGGGAGGGGGGTGGTGACTGTTGATGGTACCCCTTGGTGCCAACAATACCAGGAAACCAAACCTATATGCCCGAGCCACAAGAACAGCAAAAATAGGGCTCATTCAACCACAAAGAATACATGCCCCAAGGCATCCAACTGTATTTCCCATTATTCTCAAGTTGGGCGAAATTTCGGCAAGCTCTTCAAAAAACATCCAAATCCACCATTGCATGTAGCATAATGGCCGAAGCTCAGCAAAAGTTCGGCCAGGTTGTTGAAAACATTAACTAACAAAAGACATGTGCATATAGGAACATAGGAGGAGTAACATTGCAAGATATTTCACGATGCAGTATATTCAATGGATCCAAATGACTGAGATACAACAATTGGATACACGACGTCGCAATGGCCGCGAAAAAAATTATCAAAACGTGTGTAGCAAACGGTGCACAGGCACATGCTGGCCGAGATTTCGGCCAGCCTGTATACAAATAGAAAATACAGACGATTGAGAGACGTTTTAGCGCTTCCGCAGACCCGAAGCACGAGACTTCTTGGGTCCGGACTTAGGGGCAGGCTTGGCAGCACAAGTGGCAGTGCCAGTGGCAGTGGCAGTAGCCTGTGATTGTGTGTTGCCGCGCTGTGATGGTGAAAAACGATTGACAAAAGTAGTCAAACCCTTTTCGGTAGGGGCCACAGTACCAGTGGAGGATGCAAACGTGGGCTGTTCGCACTATGTGCTCTTGGGATACTCCAGGGCCTTGGAATCGTCACTTTTGGGTTTCCTCCCTGGAGTCTTTTCCTCCGGCTGTGAATCTGCTTGGCTTTCCTCCTCGTCAGCATCATCGGCCTCAACATACCAATTACCAGAAATGTAGACAGGGAACCCTGAGCTCAAGTCATGATACACGTCATTCTATGCCTTGGGGGGCGCAGGTGTGAGCGTTGCTAATGGATTCCCTTAGAAAGTAAATAAATTCATAAGGTATTTCACACTCTTCAGCCAAGAGGGCACAAAAAACATTACAGTGCCTGGAAAACGTGGTAGTCGGCATGCTTGCGAAATGGACATATAGAGTCTCATGCAGAAACTAGTTCCCTGCCCCTATGGGAACTGGTGAAAGGATCAAAAGGTATGAGAAACTCTCAATACGCAACACACAGGGCAAATGGCCCTCCGTAAAGGCTACATAACGTGGCAGCTCCTTATCAAAAGTTGTAGCGGAGTACATCGAAAAGAGATGGGAACTCACATTATACAATGGCGTCTTCGTAGACAAACGGAAAATAGAGATATCACACTGGTACATATCCTCAGCAACCGTGACTTTCACAGCAGCAACAGTGGCTTTCACCTCAGTAGTCTCATCATAAATAGAGACAAGCACATTGGACATCGGGAGCTGGTCAACCAGGCTATGCAACCCAGAAGTATAGAGGCGTGGCACCTTAATGATGCAAGCTGCAAAGGGCAGTGAGCTAATGATACTTGGAATAGGCGATGCAACACAATTGTGTATAAAGTCTGATGTCTGATGTCTGATAAGGGATGTTGTGTGTGCGGTCTGTCCAAGAAGATGTCTGATATTCTTGTCTATTGGAGGTGGGTCTAGGGGTCTAACGCCTAGAGGAAATTGGGAGAAACTATGCCTAAATCTAAATCATCCCCCCCCAAAATGAAAAAAAACAAAAAGGGAGGACACAATTGAAAAATCGTTGGGGAACCACCTTGGACAATCAGAAACATGGCAGTACAAAAGTATAAAAGACTTTGAACACTAAAATGGGAAAATGCAGAAAATGTGTGAGCAGGGAAAGTGGCAAAAAAAAAAGGTGCCCATAGGTCCCCATAGGCCCCCATAGGCCCCCAAAAGTGCCCATAGGTCCCCAAAGGTGCCAATAGGCCCCCATAGGCCCCCATAGCTCCCCATAGGCCCCCAGAGGCCCCCAAAGGTGCCAATAGGTCCACAAAGGTCCCCCTAGATGCCAATGAGTCCCATCGGCCCCCATAGGTCGCCGTATGCCCCCATAGGCCCCCATAGGTCCCCATAGGTCCCATAGGTCCCCAAACGTCCCCATAGGCCCCCATAGGCCCCCATAGGTGCCCATAGGTGCCCATAGGTCCCCATAGGCCCCCAAAGGCCCCAATAGGCCCCCATAGGTCCCCATAGGCCCCCATAGGTCCCCATAGGTGCCCATAGGTCCCCAAACGTCCCCCTAGGCCCCCATAGGCCCCCAAAGGTGCCCAAAGGTCCCCACAGGTCGCCAAAGGTGCAAATAGGCCCCCATAGGCCCCCATAGATCCCCATAGGCCCCCATAGGCCCCCAAAGGTGCCAATAGATCCCCAAAGGTCCCCCTAGATGCCAATGAGTCCCATCGGCCCCCATAGGTCCCCGTATGCCCCCATAGGTCCCGATAGGCCCCCATAGGTCCCCATAGGTCCCATAGGTCCCCAAACGTCCCCATAGGCCCCCATAGGCCCCCATAGGTGCCCATAGGTGCCCATAGGTCCCCATAGGTCCCCATAGGCCCCCATAGGCCCCCATAGGTCCCCATAGGCCCCCATAGTTGTACAAGCAAAACAAAAATCATTCAAAGGCCATATGACTTCCTGGTGTCCATACACGGCAAGGGAGGGCGGGAAAAGCCTACAGGGAACGAAACCTGTCCCAAGCTGCTAACCCCGCCGCAGCGAAGTCGCCGCCGAAATCACCGTCAATACGGGAGAAACAGTCAGCCGGGTTGAGATCACCTGGGACCCATTCGAGAAAAACAGTCGAAGCAGACCTCTGGAGCAGGTAAAAGGCTCTACGCAGGTTCCTGTTATGCCTCTTTAAACCAGACCGGGCGCGCATCCCCGCCAATTGGCCCAGGGAGGAGGCATTGTCCCCAACCATCCTGAAGACGGGCCAGCCCACATTGACGATGAAATTAAGGCCCTGGACCAGGGAGTCCAACTCTGCCTCCTGCTGCGTCAAAACCCCGAGCCCACAGCGAAAAACCCTGCCCCCCAGCGCTGGACCTTAGAGACCCACCTTGAAGCGGTCCAAATCGAAGGCCGCGTCGACAAAAACTAGGCCTCTGCCCGCAGAAGAGGGGGAATCGACACGTCTCGGGGTCCAACCACGTCGTGACATGACAAGGCAATGCAGGAGGCTATGCACCAGCTTCAAGGGGGTGGAAGGCAAAAAGGAAGAGCCCCACATAACATGTGACCACCAGCCAGCCAAAAAGGGGCAAGCGCCCACCTGGGGTCTCAGGGCCCATGAAAAACGGCCTATAACCCGCCGAGCGAGCTTCCGGGATAAAGGCAGCAGCGCAACGCGTAACCATAGACCAAGCAGGACGATCCATTGGTTGGAGACCACAAATACGCCCTGTCCCGCTCCCGACAGCACCAATTTCTTACCCAACCAGACAATGGACGGCACAGGCTCAAGGATGCTCTTGGGGCTGATGATCGCCCCTTCACGACCCAACAGGTCACAGAGGCGCGCCGCCGCCGAACGCACGTTGCCTGCCCCGAAACCCAAAACGAGAAAATCATCGAGGTAGTGCAAAACCAAGACCGAAACCAAGTCAAGCCCCTGTAGCAAGTAGCCTAACACGGTCTGGCAAATTACCGGAGAGTATTGCCATCCAAAGGGCAGGCAATTGAAGGCGAACGTCTGTCCGTCAATACTGACCCTGAAGGCCTGCCTGAGGTCATCTGGCAAACGCAAAGACCAGAATGCATTCTTTAAATCAACATGGCATGCCAGCAGGGGGGCCCCCTCAGGTGCCTCCAAACGCAGGTCATCGAGTGCGCGCAAAAAAGGGTCGCACAAATAGCGGCCCACGTCCTCAGAAAACGCAAGACACCCCTGGCCCGCCCGCAAGTAATGCAACTCAATGAGGAAAGCCCTATCTTCCACCACCGGGAGGGTGAAGGACGGCGGGCGGTTGGCATGCTGTTTTGTTGAACTGCACTAAATGCACTATCATAGATGCTTTCTCCGAATTTTTGGGAACTGGGAACAGCCAGCCATTAAGGGGAAAGGTTGGAAGGGCACCGTGTCAAAACGCCATCCCGCACCAGGGCTCTAGCCATCACCAAACCCTCAGGGGAAATACTGCGGATGCCCGGTAACGTGCGCGTGGACACCGACAGGACATCATTTGGGGCCACTGCGTGCCAAATGAAATCCGGGATGCGAATGCTACCCACCTCCCCAATCCCCCTTTCCGGAACATCCAGGGACAACCCCACCAGGATCGGCTTTGGAGACGTCGATTCAAGAAAAACCACCGGCCAAAGGTCTGGCTCCAGGCGGTCAAGTGCTGCAATAGCCGCCTCCAGAAAATCAAAAACCCCCAAGTCCCTCGCCACCATATTACCCCTCATCAATAATAATCGGATCCGGGACCTGACGAGACCCCTGTCCGCGAGAGGCACCCTTAAGCCTTCGGACACGCGATCCAACCATTGCTGTCCCCGGCGGGAGTTCAACAGGAGCTCCGAGCCCTCTTCCTCGAGACCGCAGGCGAAGAAGTCCAGACCCGCCGCCTCCTCCTCGCACAACGGGGGCGGCTCGCTGGTGGTCCCGGGCCCGACCCCTGAACTTCGCGGCGACGGACTGGCGTTGGGGGGAACCGCTGGCCCCGACCGACGAGCCTGACTCGGGGGCTTGTGCGGTGGTGGAAGAGTCGGGGGCAACGCCCCCCCCCGTCGGACCTCCAAGAGGGGATTCTCGGGCCGGGGAGGGCGGATCTGTGCGGCGTCCTGTGGTCGATGCGGACTGCGGGGTAGCCACCGACGGACCCGAGGGGGTCGACTGTCCTTGTTTCCACGAAGGCTGGCGAGGCGGCGCGGGTCGTGAAGGTCGCTTGGCGGTCGGCGGCTGCATAGCGTCCCCGGAGTCGTCCCCTTCCACCACTGCCTCGGAACCTCTGTCGCGCTTCGATCCGGTGGCCGGGAGCTTAGCGGGCCTCTCGTCCGGCAAGCAGAGACCCATGAGCGATGACGGCCAGAACTCGGCTGTGTCGGTGGTCATCCACTTGACCCCCTGACTCGTTGGCCACGGCAGGCGTGAGCTCGAGTGGAAGGTGAAGTCCTCTGGTGCCGCTGCGTAGAAGTGCGCCATGCGCACACTGGCCCAGCGTCCCCACCAGCATAGGTAGCGCCGGGGGAGGCCACGGAATCGGAGGAAGGCAGCCCCCGCGCGACGCCACGAGTGCCAGCGGTAAGCGGCGTAACGGCTGCCTTGGAGCAGTCGGGCCATACCCTCTTCGAGGACGGCGGCTCTGTCGACCATGACGTCCCGTCCAGGAAACTGGCGCCGCAACCAGTGGGCCCATTCGCCCGCAAAACTGCCGAGGGCACGGGAAACCCAGCGCGAGTCCCGTTTGAGGCCCCAGAAAGCCACCGCCTTCCCCCGCAGGCCGGAGCGCCGGACAGACGCGATTCCCCCCACGCGGGTGAGGCTGCTGAAGGAAAGGACGGCGGCGGCGAAGACAGCCCAGTCCTCCGGAGTCTGGCAGGCCTCGGCCATGACCTGCAGAACATGGGGACCTGCGTAAGGGCGGTCTCCCGGGGTAGCCACCGGCGCACGGGCGAGGCGCCAGAGGCGTTCCCATCGTAACGGCGGTATCCATCCCATGACCCATACAGCGTGTAACGCCGACACGGCGCCCCGCAGCGTTGCGGGTCGATATCCCGACTGGAAGAGGAGGAGCAAAATACTCTCCGCCAGGCTCTGCGTGTCCCCCGCCGGTGCCGACCCATGGAAGAAAGCGATTCGTCGAAGGTGTGAACCATAGGAATTCCGTGTCCCCTCCTTCCAAGTGCTGATGAGGCATGTTTGGACGTCGTCCGCTGGATCCGCATACCCGAGCTCTCGCCACAAGGCCGCGATGGACCTCCAATCAATGGTTTTTCCGACCCACTCCGAAACCGGCGCCACTGCCACCGCCGGACTCGCCAGCTCCAAGATCGGTTCCAGCCCCCCCGGCGCGTCTCGTCACTCAAGAAAGGGACACCTCCAGACCCAGTGACGGGTCACCTCACCACGAGCCTTGCAGGTCTTGCACGGGCCGACGGGATCCTCAGTCGTGCGCACCCACTCGTTTTTGTGAATTTCGAAGAACTCCTCACCGTCGATGATCTTGAAACGCCGACGCATGGCCTTCTTCAGGCGTTTGCCCGCCTCCGACGGGCCCTCCTCCAGCCGAACATCCGACTCCTTTTGAGATCCAGAGGTTGATGAAGAACCAGACGTTCCCTCGTACCGCTCCTTGTAAGAGGCCGTCGCAGAGAAAACGAGCGTCCACAGTGCCTGCACCAGGTTGTGAAACCTCTCAGAGACCTGCGCGGAGTCGGACGCGTCCATGCTGTCAGACCCATCTGGGTGTTTACGGTCGGTCCATGGCGTGTCGTCCCTCTTGTCCTCGTCAGTGAGGCCCAGCATGATCTCCTTAGCCGCGGCATCGGACATTTTGGGAACCATAGTGACTGTGGAGGCAGGGACGTTCTCGAACTTGAGCAGTCGCACCAGGAGGAAGAGGGCACGATTAATCCACTAGGGATGGTTGGTAGCCGTGTCCGCATCGTGGATGGCCCTCAGTGACAATGCAGGAACCTGCAACTGGTCCTTCGGTGGCGCCTCAGTGATGCTTTGGACCTTGGCGGTAAGGGACTTGATGAGCTGACCCTGGTCCTCCAGCAATTTAAGGATCGCAGGGTCCACTGGCCCAGGCGCCGGCACTGTCGGAGCTGCGGGGGAAGACTTTTTGAACACCCCAGTGGCGAAGTCCAGCGTGACGTCCTCCAGGAGCATGTAGCCCACCAAGCGGTCGAGGAACTCGTCCCGAGAACCCGTGAACGAGACGGTGGACGCGAAATTCTTGGCCCAGGCCTCCCCCTCGTCAGGCATACCCCGGAGTTCACGCATCAGGACCAGCTTGCGGCGCGTCCAGGACTTGGTATCCGCCCCAAGTCGAAAATCTCCATGGGCGTCCCCTTGGATGTAATCCGCGAACGACAGTGCATCCTCCATTTTTATACTGCTGCTTGGCCACCAATTGAAAATCCACGAAGACAGAAGGAACAGCTCTCAAAGGAGTGGAATCAGATCAGCTGTTCGGCCTGAGCAGCAAAAGAGACAGAACCTTCGTCTGAAGGCCCTGTTATAGTTTATAAAAATTCTGAATTGAACAGGGCATCACAATGAACAAAACAAAGTATGGTGTACAACTACTGTTACTGGGGAAACAGCAGGTCCCCAAAGGTGCCCAAAGGTGCCCATAAGTCCCCAAGGGCCCCCATAGGCACCCATAGGTCCCCATAGGTCCCATATGTCCCCAAACGTCCCCATAGGCCCCTATAGGCCACCATAGGTCCCCATAGGTGCCCATAGGTCCCCATAGGCCCCCATAGGCCCCCATAGGTCCCCATAGGCCCCCATAGGTCCCCAAAGGTGCCCAAAGGTCTCCATAAGTCCCCAAAGGTCCCCATAGGCGCCCATAGGTCCCCAAATGTGCCCATAGGTCCCGACAGGCCCCCGTAGTTCCTCATAGGCGCCCATAGGTCCCCAAAGGTGCCCATAGGTCCCCAAACGTCCCCATAGGCCTCCATGGGCCCCCATAGGTCCCCATGGGCACCCATAGGTCCCCAGAGGTGCCCATAGGTCCCCAAAGGTGCCCAAAGGTCCCCATAAGTCCCCAACGGTGCCCATAAGCCCCAATAGGTCCCCAAAGGTACCAATAGGCCTCCGTAGGCCCCCATAGGCCCCCGTAGGCCCCCAAAGGTGCCCTCAGGCCCCCATAGGCCCCCATAGGTCCCCATAGGTCCCCATAGGTCCCCATAGGTCCCCATAGGCCCCCATAGGTCCCCATAGGCCCCCAAAGGTCCCCATAGGTACCCATAGGCCCCCAAAGGTCCCCATAGGCCCCCACGGGCCCCCATAGGTCCCCATAGGTCCCCATTGGCCCCCAAACGTGCCCATAGGTCCCCAAAGGTCCCCATAGGTCCCGATAGGCCCCCAAAGGTCCCCATAGGCCCCCAAAGGTCCCCATAGGTCCCCATAGGCCCCCAAAGGTCCCCATAGGCCCCCAAAGGTCCCAATAGGTACCCATAGGCGCCCATAGGCCACCATAGGTCCCCATAGGCCCCCATAGGCCCGCATAGATCCCCAAAGGTCCCCAAAGGTCCCCGTAGGTCCCCATAGGTCCCCATAGGTCCCCAAAGGTCACCATAGGTCCCCATAGGCCCCCATAGGCCCCCATAGGTCCCCAAAGGTCCCCATGGGTCCCCAAAGGTGCCGATAGGTCCCCATAGGCCCCCAAAGGTCCCCATAGGCCCCCAAAAGCCCCCATAGGCCCCCATAGGTCCCCAACGGCCCCCATAGGCCTCCATAGGCCGCCATAGGCCCCCATAGAGCCCCATAGGCCCCCTTAGGTCCCCATAGGCCCCCATAGGCCCCCATAGGCCCCCATAGGCCCCCATAGGTCCCCAAAGGCCCCCAAAGGTCCCCATAGGCCCCCAAAAGCCCCCACAGGCCCCCATAGGTCCCCAACGGCCCCCATAGGCCCCCATAGGCCCCCATAGGCCCCCATAGATCCCCATAGGCCCCCATAGGTCCCCATAGGCCCCCATAGGCCCCCATAGGCCCCCAAAGGTCCCCATAGGTCCCCAAAGGTCCCCATAGGTCCTCATAGGCCCCCATAGGTCCCCATAGGCCCCCAAAGGTCCCCATAGGTCCCCATAGGCCCCCAAAGGCCCCCATGGGTCCCCATAGGTCCCCATAGGTCCCCATAGGCCCCCATAGGCCCCCAAAAGTCCCCATTGGTCCCCAAAGATCCCCATAGGTCCCCATAGGCCCCCAAAGGTCCCCATAGGTCCCCAAAGGTCCCCAAAGGTCCCCATACGTCCCAGAAGGTCCCCATGGGCCCCCATAGGCCCCCATAGGCCCCCAAAGGTCCCCATAGGTCCCCATGGGCCCCGAAAGGTCCCCATAGGCGCCCATAGGCCCCCAAAGGTGCCCATAGGTCCCCAAAATATTTGACAGATGTATGTCCGTCAAATATTTGGGGTGTCTGAACCCCCAAAATATTTGACGCATGCATGTCCGTCAAATATTTGACGCAGTTATTTGGGGGGTGTAGACCCCCCAAATATTTGACGGATGTATGTCCGTCAAACATTTGGGGGCTCTAAACCCCCAAAATATTTGACGGCTGTATGTCCGTCAAATATTTGGCGCATGCCCATGCGTCAGTTATCTGGGGGGTGTAGACCCCAAAAATATTCGACGGATGTATGTCAGTCCAACATTTGGGGGGTCTACACCCCCGACATATTTGACGGATGTATGTCCGTCAAATATTTGACGCATGCCCATGCCTCAGTTGTCTGGGGGGTACAGACCCCCGAAATGTTTGACGGATGTATGTCCGTCAAATATTTAGGGGGTCTACACCCCCAAAATATTTGACGGACATACATCCGTCAAATATTTGGGGGGTCTACACCCCCGAAATATTTGATGGATGTATGTCCGTCAAATATTTGACGCATGCTCATGCGTCAGTTATCTAGGGGGTGTAGACCCCCCTAATAATTTACGGATGTATGTGCGTCAAACATTTGGGGGGTCTACTCCCCCAAAATATTTGACGGATGTGTGTCCGTCAAACATTTGACGCATGCCCATGTGTCAGTCATCTGGGGGGTGTAGACCCCCCAAATATTTGAGGGACGTATGTCCGTCAAACATTTGGGGGCTCTACGGCCCCAAAATATTTGACGGATGTATGTCCGTCAAATATTTGACGCATGCCCATGCGTCAGTTATCTGGGGGGTGTAGACCCCCCAAATGTTTGACGGATGTATGTCCGTCAAACAGTTGGGGGGTCTACACCCCCAAAACATTTGCGGGATGTGTGTCCGTCGAATATTTGACGCATGCCCATGCGTCAGTTATCTGGGGGGTGTAGACCCCCAAAATATTTGACGGATGTATGTCCGTGAAATATTTAGGGGGTCGACACCCCCAAAATATTTGACGGATGTGGATCCGTCAAATATTTGGGGGCTCTACACCCCCAAAATATTTGACGGATGTATGTCCGTCAAATATTTGACGCATGCCCATGCGTCAGTTATCGGGGGGGTGTAGACCCCCCAAATATTTGACGGATGTATGTCCATCAAACATTTGGGGGGTCTACACCCCCAAAATATTTGACGGATGTGTTTCCGTCAAATATTTGACGCATGCCCATGCGTCAGTTATCTGGGGGGTGTAGACCCCCCAAACGTTTGACGGATATATGTCCGTCAATCGTTTGGGGGGTCTACGGCCCCAAAATATTTGACGGATGTATGTCCGTCACATATTTGACGCATGCCCATGCGTCAGTTATCTGGGGGGTGTAGAGCCCCGAAATATTTGACGGATGTATGTCCGTCAAATATTTAGGGTGTCTACACCCCCAAAAATATTTGACGGATGTATGTCCGTCAAATATTTGGGGGGTCTACACCCCCAAAATATTTGGCGGATGTATGTCGATCAAATATTTGGGGGGTCTACACCCCCAAAATATTTGACGGATGTATGTCCGTCAAATATTTGACGCATGCCCATGCGTCAGTTATTTGGGGGGTGTAGACCCCCCAAATATTTGACGCATGTATGTCCTTCAAACATTTGGGGGGTCTACACCCCCAAAATACTTGACGGATGTATGTCCGTCAAATATTTGACGCATGCCCATGCGTCAGTTATCTGGGGGGTGTAGACCCCCAAAATATTTGACGGATGTATGTCCCTGAAATATTTAGGGGGTCTACACCCCCACAATATTTGACGGATGTGGATCCGTCAAATATTTGGGGGCTCTAAACCCCCGAAATATTGGACGGATGTATGTCCGTCAAATATCTGACGCATGCCCATGCGTCAGTTATCTGGGGGGGTGTAGACCCCCCAAACATTTGACGGACATACATCCGTCAAATATTTTGGGGGTCTACACCCCCCAAATATTTGATGGACCTACATCCGTCAAATATCCACCCCCAAGTGGCTAAATAATTCACGGAGGGACTGTACACCCCTCCCAAGTGGCTAAATAATTCACGGAGGGACTGTACACCCCTCCCAAGTGGCAAAATGATTCACGGAGGGGCTGTACACCCCTCCCAAGTGGCTAAATAATTCACGGAGGGATTGTACACCCCTCCCAAGTGGCTAAATAATTCGCGGAGGGATTGTACACCCCTCCCAAGTGGCTAAATAATTCACGGAGGGACTGTACACCCCTCCCAAGTGGAAAAATAATTCACGGAAGGATTGTACACCCCTCCCAAGTGGCTAAATAATTCACGGAGGGATTGTAAACCCTCCCAAGTGGATAAAAAATTCACGGAGGGGGTGTACACCCCTCCAATGTGGATAAATATTCCACAGAGAGAGTGTACACCCCTGCCAAGTGGATAAATAATTCACGGAGGGGGTGTACACCCCTCCCAAGTGGGGGGTATACAGGTGTCTAATGTGTCTAATGT
Source organism: Eutreptiella sp. 'Long Island Sound 2002' (assembly GCA_964036045.1). Classification (NCBI taxonomy): domain Eukaryota; phylum Euglenozoa; class Euglenophyceae; order Eutreptiales; family Eutreptiaceae; genus Eutreptiella; species Eutreptiella sp. 'Long Island Sound 2002'. The sequence goes on from OZ038383.1 coordinate 116,922,373, forward strand.
TCCACTGAGGGGGGTATACAGGTGTCTGATGTGTCTAATGTTCCACCGAGGGGGGTATACAGGTGTCGACTGTGTCTAATGTTCCACTAAGGGGGGTATACAGGTGTGTAATGTGTTTAATGTTCCACTGAGAGGGGTATACAGGTGTCGAATGCGTCCTAGGTTCCACTGAGGGGGGGTATACAGGTGTCTGATGTGTCTAATGTTCCACTGAGAGGGGTATACAGGTGTCTAATGTGTGTAATGTTCCACTGAGGGGGGTATACAAGTTTGTAATGCGTCTAATGTTACACTGAGAGGGGTATGCAGGTGTCTAATGTGTCTAATTTTCCACTGAGGGGGGTATACAGGTGTCTAATGCATCTAATGTTCCACCGAGAGGGGTATACAGGTGTCGACTGTGTCTAATGTTCCACTGAGGGGGGTATACAGGTGTCAAATGTGTCTAATGTTCCACTGAGGGGGGTATAGAGGTGTCTAATGCGTTTAATGTTCCACTGAGAGGGGTATACAGGTGTTGAATGTGTCTAATGTTCCAATGAGAGGGGTATACAGGTGTCTAATGTGTCTAATGTTCCACTGAGGGGGGTATACAGGTTTCTAATGCGTCTAATGTTTCACTGAGGGGGGTATACAGGTGTCAAATGTGTCTAATGTTCCACTCAGGGGGGTAAACAGGTGTCAAGGGGGCGCTTGGGGGAGCGGTGCCCCATCCACCCTCCACCGGAACTAACTAAGGAACGGAGTAACATACCTCCTATTTTAATTTTTTTGGGGTTCGGACCTTGGTAAGCTGGCGGGGAAGGACTCTAATAGAAAAGAAAACCTGAAAAAGAAAAACAGGCATACTCTCCCTAAGCTCAACCACACAAGCAGGGAAATGACAGGGTGGAAGGGAGGGAGGGAGGGGAGGGAGGGAGGGAGGGAGGGAGGGAGGCTCTCTTGGGCGGCCGTAGGGGCGTTGTTGTGCTGTGTTGTGCTGTAATATGCTGTGCTATGCTGTATGTTGTGTTGTGCTGTGGAGTCCTGTGATGTGCTATGATGTGTTGTGCTGTGCCGTGCTGTGCTGTGCCGTGCTCGAAACCCACTACCCCCCCTCTCCACAGTTCCGGCCCAACCCCATGAGCCCCCACCCACCCACCCCACGAGCAAAACTGACCCGATTAGCTCAAGTGAGGTTGCTTGGGCCAGGCATCAGGATTCTGTTCCCACTTGTCTTAAGTCACAAATGAGCCCCCCGATCAATTTGAGTCAGAGAGATGGGGTGGGGTGGGGTGGGGGGGGGGGGGGGGCGTACCATCATTGAAGGGGTTGCAAGCACCGTTTGGGTTTCAGACGCTAGGGTCGAGACCACAACCCACTTCTACACCTGAAGGGTGGTGACAATGGGACAAGTCTGATATTGGGGGGGACACGGGGGGGGGGGGGCGAAGTCTGACAGCGGGGGGGGGGGGGGGTTAGAAGAGGTGTTGGGGTGGGGGGGGGGGGGTGGAGATGATGGTCCATAAAAGTCTGATGTCTGATGTCTGATAGCCGACTAGATCGCTCTACACAATCCTGGGATGAACACGACCTCAGTAATGCGTTTTCTTAAGTGTGTTTCGACCGGTGTGAACGTAGCACACTAGATAATGACCAGACCCGTATCAGTCTTGTCACAAACAGGCTTAGCAGCTGTAACAATGTCTGCAACCGGTCATATATTGCCTCTTTGCATGGAGGTGCCTTAATTGTCGCTGGCCAAGGTAGCAAGGGCTTCTCTTCAGACCAGGTCCAGCTACCATAAGCTACCTTTAGGTGGGACGCAATTGCACATTGCCCTTTGGCCATTTCGATAGTGCCAAGTGTATATGCAAATAAGTTGGGTAACACAAGGATATGCATAGTGCATTATTCCAACAAAACAAAAGCCGGCCGAAACTTCGGCCAAGTATGTCGAATAATAAGAATATAGATGCCTCTTTAACGGTAACATACCTCTGCTAATGTCAACAAGGCCATTGGCAACCACATCAAGATGGAGTATGCGCCAGGACCACATCTGGGTGGCGTGCAAAAAAACAACAACCGTACAATTTGAAATTAAATCGGGTGAGTGGGGATCACCTCCTGACCTATAACACCTCAAGTTATCAAACCATATACAAACTTGGTGGCGGTGCATGGTGTTACACAGAGTATGTGCTGCAAGTCCTGCACACTGGTAAATGGACTCCTACTTAGTGTTGCACTGGCCAAGGATCCCTACCTTGCGGCATTGCCAACATGACATGATCCCCCAATTGTATCCCAAAGTTAGAGTACGGGACGGCCATACGGCGCAGAAGGTAGTAGGGGGCATGGAGCTACTGCAAAAATGTCCGGTACCATCGTGGAGGCTTCTTCTAGGCGCTTACTACCTTTGCACCTACCTAAAGGGCTTACACGAAATGCTCTACGTGGTGGAAATCTTCAAAAGCTTCTGCAAATGTGCCTCTCATTGCGGAAGAATCGCAAAAGGACCTGAAGACACCAGCCACTGCGGCATGTACAACATTTATGGTAATAGCAGAAGACATTAAGGCTTTATAAGGACAAGAGTGCGGCTTTGTAGGACAATAAATTGTAATAGTCCTAACCCATAGCAATTGCAAGGGGGCAGAAAGTTCAACTAGATGTATTCGATGGCAAAACAAGTGGTACTATGTGGAAGAATGGCAAAAGCCGGGCGAAATTGCGGCCACCTCTGATAAAATGCCAATTAGGATGGTATGAAGTGTGCTTGGTAAAGAAACCCTGGGCGAAATTTGGGCCAGCCCGAAAAACAAGAGAAATAGGTAGACCCAAATGACATGAAACTCCAAAGCTGGCCCAAAATTCGGCGATAAGTGTTCAAAAGTGTATATGCACATGCCTATTTCCAATTGAACCACAAAGCTCGGTGAAAAATCAGCCAGCTCCGAAAAAACAGTAAATGTGATACATTACATGAAGGGGATACCTAAGGCTATCTCATCACCACCTATTTCAATCAGTGTCACACAACACGGGTAACAAAAAAAGCACACATACGTTGAATAGCATACTTCAATTGAACATGCACAATGTCGTCAAATTGTGCATATACCTCGTCCTAGAGGGCGGGTAGGTTGTGGCACCTGAGTGTATAGGCCTGCATTGCTGATGTCGTGAGCAAAGCCATGGCGGGAGCCGTGATACGTGACGGCTCCTGTCCTGACCAAATACTCCCAAAATGCTCCTCCAAGGTGTTGAAAACAATCGAAATCTTTAATGCCCATTGTAGTTTTGTCTTATGAATAATGGGAATAAGACCTTGCGGGCAGCACTTGTCACATGTCGCTCAAACACGAAGAACAGAGTTTTGAAATGGGACCCGAAAATTTTGCCATTCCCTGCATTGCGAGTAAAAATGCTGTAAATTTTCTAGCCAACATGGTAGGCAATCACTCCTGAAAATCCCTAGGGACGGATAAACATCGGAAGCGATTTTCCGACCGAAATCCCAACTTAAATCCCAACCGAAACTCCAACCGAAACTCGGACCAAAATTGGGAGCAGCCCTTCCGAGATCCCTACAGACGGAAAAACATCCAAAGCGTTTTCGGATGGAATTGCCATCCCAAAATGCTACGCATGACAAAACAAAAGCCCCCCCCCCCCCCCCGAACGCGCATTGATTTTGAACAAACGCCACCCCCCCCCCCCCCACCCGCACCCTTGGAGACCCACCGATACATATTCCATTGTCTACAAAGGGGACGCTTCTGTCCGGAAGCGCTCCGCGCGGCACAATACGTGTTGCGCGTGTTCCTTCATTACACGCAGCACGCGCAGCATGTGCACGACGCAAACAACACACGCATAACGCGCACAACGCGCAAAACGCGCAGCACGGCGTTCTAGAGGCAGACTTAGAAGCAGACTTCCGGCACGCGCAAAACGCGTAGCACACGGAGCAGGTCACTATTGCACACGCGCGCACTTTTGGGGGGCTGCGTCCTCACAGTTTGGGTATCCAGCCTACGCGATTGTCCACCAGGGTCCGCACTACTCCCATGGGTAGGGATGGCAGAGGCTTGGCGGCCATGAAGTCCACGACTCCACCACGCCCGTCCTCCACCACCTTCGCCTTCCTAATCTTCGTCATCCTCCATGTCCTCGTCTTCTTCCCCGTCACTCTCCTCCTCCTCCTCACTCTCTTCCTCCTCATCCTCCGCCCCCTCCTCCTCACTCTCCTCCTGCGTGTCATCCTCACTCTCCTCCCTCTCGCTTCCATCCTCCTCGGCCTCTTCGCTCTCCTCCTCCACATCCGCCTCTACCACCCCGGTCACCCCATGTGCCACGGCAAAGCACCCCACATGGTACCACTTGCCACACCCACAACAAACGTAGTGGGTCTTGCCCGGTTGCAATGGGTGCACACCCGGCGGCCCGGCATCCGCACCGGCACGTGGATGGGCTTGGCCACTGCCACTTTAAAAAAGCGGTGTCGGATAGGGTCCCACTGCCAGTCAAACATGGTACCCGTTTGGGCCCCCCCGAGAGACCGGCAAGTTGCGTATCTGTTGACCACGCCGTACCGCTGGACAAACGCACGCACCGCATGCGACCAAGTCATCTGACGTCCCATGTGGCGCATCTGGAGGGCCATCTGGTTGACGCCATCCACCCCACGCGACAAATGGCGGTAGCTGGCGACCACCGGGTTCACCTCATTCCAGCTGCGGCGATGCACGCGTCCGGCTGGTGGGAAGGGGACGTTCGTGAGCATTGGCACTACGCGAGGCGGCTTGTGACCCACCTTTGGGTTCTTGAAGACCACCATGGCGTACCTCGCGTCGTCCACAGCGCACGTGGCGGTTTGCCCCTCTGCTGTTAGCTATCCAGCCCTGTCCAAACCGTAGGAGGAGCGCTTCCTCATCATCAAGAAAGCGTGCCTCTCCGGAGCGAGGTCACGCGCTGATTCGTGCGATCCAAAAAAGCAATCCGCACAGAGGATTGTCCCGGAAAGGAGGAGACCTACCCACATGGTCATGATCTGCTAGGCATTGAAGTTGCCTCCACTGTTGCCCAACCGCCGTAGGTGCCCGCCTCTGCCCGTGTACAGGTACATGTCCACCACATTCCCACTAGTGGCATCGGCAAGCCGGCAATGAACATCTGTAGTGGGCCGGCACGTATGCCTTTGTGCGGCACCACGGACTCATCCCCGCAAGCCGCGCCACCCAACCGCCAGGCACGAACCCACTGCCCGTTGCACTCCTCCAGTAGCTCAACAACGTTGGGCCGGATGTTACGGCGCAAGACGCAGTACTCCTTGCGGCTTAACAATTGTGCCATGAAGTGGTTGTATAGCAACCCGTCCCGTTCCCAGATGCCATCTACTTGCAGGCGCCGTACCATGCCTAGTAAGGGGATGAAGGCGTTGTATCTACGGAAATGGCAGCCACCGCTAGCATCGATTGGGACAAACACTACAATCCATTGGGCCAACCGCTAGAATCAAGTGATTGGTACTAGGGGGATCAAGGGAAGAGCTTCGCCTTTCGGAGGGATGCCCGCTCTAATTCCTAGATGGGAGCCAACATGTGGTCCCACACCTCATCCTCGGTGTACCCGATAGTTGAGTTTGCCGTGGCCGGACTCCATGCATGATATTTGCTGCACAATCATCCAAGAAGACTGCAGCGGCATAAAGATTCGTGGGAAATGACATTTTCGAAGAGCGGTGTGTCTGCATAACACGGAACATGTACATTAAGACTCCAAAGGTAGTACCGGAGGCAGCGCCGAGAACGTGCAACACGCGCAGAACGCGCCACACGCAGTCCAGAGACAGAGTCAGAGGCAACACGCAGCACACGTAGCACAGGGCAGTGTCTGTGTTTTTTTTCTTGGGGGGGGTTTGAGCCTCAATTCCCCTACCACACAGCAATGTGCAGCGGAGGGGGGGTGCTTCAACCTCGATTCCCCGACCACAGAGCAATCGGCAACAGGTGTGGTATCTTTTTTTGCGGGACACCACCAGTTCGCTTGTGCTGGGCGCAGACCGGGCACTACATGTCTGATCGCCATAATACTCCATTATTGTACCGCCAAGAAACCGGTATTTCTACCACAAATCGCGACGCCACCAGTCCGGCGCCTGTTGAGAAAAGGAGCCTGTCTGCGCTGAAACTTTCCAAGGGGGAACCCGCAAAGCGGGCTGTGAACTCTGACGCCCCCGGGACTCGTTGGGGTCCGGCCATTCCGTACTCGGTTCCCCAAGCGGGGAGAAAAAACCCTCTAACCCCTCACCCTCCCACCCCGCCTCCCCCTCCCACCCCTCCGACCCCTCTACAATTCCATGAGGTCGCCGTCCGTCACCTTGCCCTCGGCAGCCGTCTCCGTATCTGGAGCCCCTTTCGGTTCGGTTCGGCGTTCCGGCGAGTCGGGGGGCTCCTCCTTCACTCGCACAGAAGCCTGCAGAACACGGAAAACGGGGTGCTGTCCTCCAGAGGAGGGCAAGAATCGAGACACATGCAACGCGTAACACGCGCAGAACGCGCAACACACGGCGGGGCGGATTCCAGAGGCACAATAGAACCATACGGGCATGACACGCAAACGGAACTGGCACCACAACCCGCATCTGCTCACCTGCCGGACCACCATCGCCCCCTACCCAGACCTCCGCACCCGCTGCAGCGCCTTCTGCAGCGCCTTCTGCGGCCTCCTTGGGCCCTTGTTTGGCCTCCTCACCTTTGGTCTCCGGGTGAAGCTTCTGCAGAACGCGGACAACGCGACGTCTCTCCTCCAAAGGCAACGCGGAGGCACGACATGTAGAACGCGCAGGACGCGCAACACGCGCAACACGTAGCGCAGCGGCCTCTGGACGCGACAAAGAAGCACACGCGGAGAACACGCAGCACGATAACCTACTGCTCCTCCATGGCACCAGCGCTAGATCCTTCTGCTCTGATGCTCTAAGGCTGATCGTCCCGTGTCTCGCTGGTCTCCTCCGGATCCTGTGAAAACACAAGGGGGGCCACCGAAATGCAAAACATTGTGCAGACGAGACCGGGGGTCCACATACACGTGACTCACGGCTCTGCACAAACCACGCATTGAAAGCCGCAACGGAGGACGTACGATCGGGATGGTTCCGCAGCCGCCCACGCACCTTCTTGATCTGTGCCACATCGGTGAACGGGCCAAGCAGCGCCTCCGGGTGAAGCTCGGGCGGCTCGCCTGTGGCGAAGGGGGGCGCGCCATAGGGTAGGGAAGGCCGGGGGCCCCGCGGCGGCGCGCCATGCGGCGGAGGCGGCGGGGGGGGGGGGGGGGCGGCGGCGGCGGATAGGGGTGCCACTGCGGGTCTTGGTGGTACGACTGTCGGGGTTGGCGGTGGGCATGAGGCGGCGGGTACTGTAGTGGCGGGGGGGGGAAGGTGCGGGTACCCGCTCATGTGAGGGGGCTCCCAATCCCAAGCGGCAGTCCGCACAACGCGTAACACAGAAAGTCCTCCTCCAGAAGCGTGCGTGCAACCATACGTGCAACACGCGTAAAACGCGCATCACGCTACCATGGGCCTCCGTAGGCGCGGCGGAGGCAACAGCACGCACACCACCGAGACCACAAAGCACACAAATACCCGCGGTTTCTTCGCCGCCAGCTCTCGGGTGCGCACCAGCGACCATGCTCCGGACGCCGGCAGTTCGAGGTTCCGTTCCTCTTCCAATTCGTACGCCATGAGGCCGGCCATCCGGACAAACCGGACGAACCTCTCCTGCAGAACGCAGAAAACGGGAATTTTTCTCCAGAGGCAGGCTAGAAGCAAACGCGCAGAACGCGCGGAACGCGCATGACGCGCGGCACGACTATGTAGAAACACAACAGAGGACGTGCGCAAGACCTACAAAACATCCGTTTCCATGTCAACAATGTCTTCGATGCCGATTGCGCTGACCCGATCGGGCTTGCCACCTCCATGACCACCTCGCAGGCCCTCCATCTTCAGCATGGCCAGACTGATACCCTCCAATGGCGGGCTGAGGTCCACCGGCCATTGCGGTGCAGCGGCACAACCCGTACAAACCGAAAGGCCCTTCAAAATCCCCTCCACCACTTGCCGCGGGCTGCTCGAGGGATACCGCTTTTCGAAATACTCACGGGCTGCTGCAGCCGACTGGGCGTTCTTCGTCCCGCATCTCACTACGCTTTGCAGGCTCAGGGCCCGGACACTAGTGTGCAGCAGAACTGCCAAACCGATCTCTTGCCCGGACTTGGGTTCCGCCCACAGGCACTCCTTGTAGTGCATCACCGATCCGCCCACGGTCGCATTGAGATCCGTCTCCAAGATTCTCTGCGTTGTGTGCAAATCACGGTCGTACCCGCCTTCATGCTGGAACCTCTCTGCTCTTGTCGGTGCGGCGTTGATGCTCTTTTGCGGGCCCTTCCCGCCAATTGCAAAGGACACGTGCCCACGGGCCAGCTCGTCCTTGACCTTCTTTTTCTTGGGCATCTCCGCCTCAAACTTCTTCGGTGGCACCTTGGGCGGGCTCCGCTCCTCCGACTTCCGCTTCTTCTTCTCTGCCATTGTCTGCGGCTCCTGCTTCACCTTCAGCATGGTGGACCGTGCTGCCTTGGCGGAAGAAGAAGAGTGTTTCTCCGGCACAACGGGGTCCTCTGACTCGTCCTCGGAATGCTCCTTCTTCGGTGCGCCTCGGGCCTGCTTCTTGCCACTTGCTGGCTCGTCGTCCTCTTCCTCCTCGGTCTCCTCTTCCTCTTCCTCGTCTCCGTTGTCCGCTGATGCCTCCTCCTCCTCTTCCTCCTCACTCTCTTCTTCTTTGACCTCCAACCAGGTCCACAACCGGTTCGCTTGGATCTGCAGAACGCGCAGCACGTGTAACACGATGGCGGCGGACCCCGGAGGCGAAACGAGAGGCACATCACGGGAACGCGCAGAACGCGCAACACGCGCAACACGCGTATGACACGGGGCAAAATCACTTACCGATGCAACACGCAGCACGCGCAGTACAACCTTTGTGTACTCGAACCATCCATTCGGCTTGGCACGGCAATCTTGGACATTTGCGGGATCGCGCTTTCCTTTCTTCGTCTTAATCTGCAGGCAGTTGGTGGGTCAAGCAGCTTATTGAAAATGGATACTGGGGACTGTCACGGTGCGACCATACAAAACCACATGGCACGTGTCATGCATGGATACTTGATATGCGGTCACGTTGGTGAGGAACATCTCATCCTCTCAGCTATCCTTGCTGCCGACCTTCTTGCGGTTCACCCAAGCTGGCTGCCACCTAGCCGTGAAGAAATGTGTGGCACGGCCCCAGAAGCATAAACAAAAAGGCGAAACGACCGGCATCGACGTGGGAGGCATCATAAGGCGCAACACCAGCACTCCACCCCATTGAACAATCACATACATGCCTGCTGTTTGATCTGGAACACTATGAACGTGTTGTGCTTCAGCGTGGCCGCGCTCCCCCAACTGCCCAGGTGGCGCCCCTTGGCGAGCCACTGCTTGTGGCTGTCCGGGAAAAGGGGTGCGGGCATAAAGAAAGGGTGGTGGTACATGAGGACACGTAACTCGCGCAAAACATGGGTTCCGGCCCCCAGAAGCATGGTGTTCGTTACGCGCGGCACGCGGAACACGCCTTGCACGGATATGCAACACCTGTTATTCGGTTTCCAGAGGCACACCTAGAATCGAACGCTTAGAACACGTAACACGCGTAACACGCGCGGCACACGGAGCACGAAAGCCAAGGTAGAGGCAACGGCACGATACGCTTCTCACATGGAAAACGGTGGAAATGAACAAAACGGATGCTTCCACGACGTCTGGCACGTTCGAAAAACCCCCCGGAACAGCGAAACTTTATGGATTCATTTTTGACGAATAAAAAACGTTGATTCCGTTCTGCGCGTGGTAGACAAAGGAATATATGGGACACTACTCTACAATGCTCCTCCATTCCTCAAAAAGAAATTGCGTCCACTATTGTGGCTGGCATGGCGAATCACATGTCCTCGATCCTGGGACCGACTCACATAGCGCCGAGTTTCCCCCCACCCCCACCCCGATTACAGTTTCTGCTTGGGTGGAGAATCCATTGGAAAAAGGCTACAAAACAACCTTGGACTCCTTGAGTACCAAGGGGTATGTTTACCTTCTTCGGTGAGACAAGAAATGTTTCGAGAAGGAGCGAAAAAAGTAGAAGATAGTGAGTCACTCATTACGTTTAGAGTCAAATGTTGAACATAAGAAGGAAAAGCTAAGAAGGAAAAAGGAACACAAAGGATCACAGAAGCACTCCAATAATAGACCACGATCACAGTCATCATCACCAAAGCGGAGGCATCAAAAACGCAAACGAGCCGGTCTCTTTCCACACCCAACTCCAGATTCACGCCACACAATCCCACACACTCTCCACATCACACAAACATGCCACAACCATGGCAAGGGCGTCCAAAATACCATACAATTGGTCAACAAGCACCACTACCTCATACAACGTAGTTCACTCCACCACATCAAGAATGGAATCAACGATGTTAACCGAAAAGGGTCACTACTTCGGATCCCAATAGAACTACCACTGGAATTGCCACTGGAGTAGGTCAAGCTATACCTCACCGCGTTTGGTGGGTGCCATTTGCAATGTCAAAGGGACTTTCTAATTAATGGGGTTGAGTGTGTTGGATATAGAGACTCTCCAACAGACTCTCTTTGCTTCCATTGCCGTCTAGCCTGCTGCATATAAAATATGTCTGACATGATTTTCGCATACTAGCCTTCATTTGCCCATAAGCAGAGGTGATATACAACATACGATTGCAAGGAATGATGCTCATGCAAGTGTCATCCAAAAATACACAACCCCAGCAAGAGGCGAATGAAGCAGAACACTCATTGTTATTGCCTTGCCCTTGTTTTGCAGAACATCTGGTCACATTGGGTCTAGTCCTACCCACATCCACTGTGGTACTGACGGCCGTTCTTCAAGCAAAAACAGTTAAGAAAACGGTGAAAAATTTAGGTCAGATACCACATGATTTGCGACATTGGATGCGAAATTTTTTGGACTCCGTGTCTCAATCTCTAGTGACCATGAAGCCCCATCAAGCAATATCCTGAGATATATTTAGGACCGTTTTGTTGAATACGCAGGTTTGTATACAAGATAAAATTCGGACATTGCATGCTTTGGTTGAGGAGTTAGATTTTCCGCTCTTTCTCTTTTGATAGAAAATTGGAGATTAACCAAACCATTTCGTTTTTCACCCCTTGTATGTGGCTTTCTATAGTCTCACGACTAAGAGTTGCGATCCTAATCCGGCGTGTTCAACACCACATGGCGATCCCGGCACGAGGTAGCGGTTGGTGGGCAGCGGATGAGGATGGATTGATGAAACCCAACAAATGAATGTATTGAGGTGTTGTTTTGGTTGTCAATGTTGGAGGGTAGGAGGAATAATTGCACCACAACTCCGGCACCAAAGGCAATTCTCTCCCTAGGGGGCATATTGGGGTGTTTTTGAAAGAACTCCGTTTTCGGGCAAACTAAATGGAAAAGTAGCACACGGCATAGATACTACCTCTTTGTGCTTGGACGCCCAATTGCAAATGAGGAGGAGTAGTCCAATTGGCATATGGTCGCTGTGCCACTTAAGGGCAAATGTTGTGCCACGTGAAACAATCCCTCCTGGATTCGCTTTCGTCTTGACATCTATAATTCTTGCCATGCTTGGTTTAAATAGAGATTGGATTCTTTGGGTTCAATACTATGTTTCTCAATAACCTGTTATTGATCTTCTTGTAGTCTCCCTCCCAGATTTGCAGAAGCTTCTTGAAAGTATTTTTGATTTCCTCGCGGCAACAGCCCGGAAAACTAGGTCCCATGTAATGGGCCACTAGGCGTCACAGGGAAGGAATCTGTTTTTGCACATGTGTCAGAAGAGCCGGTGATCTCGCCAATGAAATTGGTAGGTGCTCAAATGGTGCTTTTTCCTTTTCTCCTTGAATTTGTGCCGTAACACTGAGTAAACAACAATGCGATGAGAGTAAGACATTGATTGCTGAAACCCTTGGTACCACGCCATTGGCCGCGACCCACCTCAATGTGTCTCATAGTGCTTCTGAAGAAACACCTTCTTTGAATGCCGAATCCAAAAACTTTTCAGCCCCCATGAAGTACTTCGTGTGGGAATAATTCATGAAGACAATTTTGAAATTATGAGTTTGTTGACACTGAAAGCAAATCCAGCAAAAAATCTTCAAATGGAGGGAGAGCCATGTCACAATGGATGGATCGAAATTGCACTGCGGCGTTCGATGGAAGAAACATGATAGGCATCATATTGGCCGTGTGCATCCCTCTGTGGCCATCAATTGGTGCCTTGTACTATGCTTGCCATGGAGAGATGTGTTTTCTCATTTCCCTGGAGAGATGTGTTTTCTCATTTGCTTGGTCTTGATGTTACCTACAAAACATCACATGAATACCGGTATGTATGTATGTATGCTTACTGCAACATGCATTCGAGCACCTGGCCTACACAAAGAGACCGCAGAGCCGCTCTGATAGTCTGATGCTAATGCTAAATGTCAGAGTTGAAAGAAATTTTCTGATTTGACACCAAAAGCGTGTCCACCTTTTTCAAATAGGAGTTGTGTGCTCTACTCGTAGGACAAAGACATGGACGGGCGGTCGTGCCCAGGGATGCATTGGAAGAGAGAGAGGGGGGGGGGGGGGCACCCCCTCCCCAGGCGCCCAATCTACGCCCAGCCACTGTCTCCCTGGCGGCAAGTGCCATCGTCAAAGGCATTTGTAACCGATGGTGGGGAAGTTGTTGCACTGTGAGCACACTGCGTGCACAATGCCAAGCCTGGATACCGGGATGCTCACCCAAGATTACCTATCACGTGTCTAATAGCACGGCGAAATAACAAAGCGCACAAGACAACAAAGAAATTGCCTTCAAATCGGTGTTCGAATTTTCCTATCAACAAACCACTTAGCCTTGTAAGGTACAAGTATGTGGGGGCATGCAAGATGGTAGGAAGAATTAATTGGCTGGGTTTCCTCAATAGCATTGAAAGGTTGAGTCGAAGACAAATGACGATTAGGTTCCCCGTGGGTACTGAAACCACCGAAGCAGAGCTCAGGGCGGCCTTGGTTTCCCCGAAGGTACTTCCTACGCACTTGGCCCCCACTTGTGGACGGAATGACTACATCATCCCTGCCTTCTCGGGGTCCCCATAGTGGGCAGAGTTCAACATGGCTACATCACCCCTACCTTCTCAGGGTGCCAATAGTGGGGAGAGTTCAATGTGGAGGATGAAAAATGGATAAAAATGGTTGACTATGAGGGGGAATGGGTGACAATTCAAATGTACCACACCCAAAACGCATAAGAAGCTAAAAAAAAACCCAGTATGGAACCAAAAACTTGTCAAAAGGGGCCAAAAGTAGGGTCCAAGTATTCGCCAACATCCAAAACTTTGCACTATGTGCACGCCATTCCCAGTAACTGCCCCAACCGCTTTGGCAACCTCCTCCAACCCCCTGTCTGAGGGCTTCTGAGGCTGCCTCTGAGGTGCCTTCCCTTCTAAAGCATCCTTGGTCGTGCCGCACACCGTATCATCAATCTATATGGGATATGATTGCCAAGTTACCGACCCTCCCATACCAACTGGTGGTCGCGCATCCATGCTCCCTTTCTCTGAAATTCTGCCGTATGTTGCGTAGAAGATTTCGCTCCCCTTTCCACGCCTATTCACGCAGTCTGGGGGACTGTGAGCCCCCACACCACGAGAAGGTCACTAGCGCTGGGTCTAACGGGGGTTGGAGGAGAACTGGGGGTTAGGGGGGGGGGGGGGCGCAGGGAATGTGGCGGATGCACACCGGATTTGTCAACAACATTCCTCCCAACGGGACGGGACCTATAATATATATACTGTAACAATGCCTCCCCACAATTTCCCCCTGCCCCTCTCCATTGTCCCGAGGGGTCATGCAAACACCCGTCACCAAAGCTATTGACGAGTTGACGGGTGGGTGCAAAAGAAGGTGTTTTTTTCAGTTGCAGATTTTTTCCCTTTGTCTGTTGCTTTTTGGGCACAACTTGCTGCCAAAAGCCCATTTGGGAGGGGGTTCAGGGGGGGTATGGGGTATGGGGGGGGGGGCTAGGGTGATTTGGTGCGATAAATCACTGTACCCTTTTGTTTGCTTTACTTGCTGGTTTTCTTTTTGCAACACACCATTGTGTTTTTCCGTTTTTTTTTGATATTTTTTTTGAATCAACAATCTAGGGAATCTAACCTGATGTATGCCATAGGCACCAGTGTCCCCATTTTTGCTCTTGCTAGACTCTTTTGTTGTACCAAGAATTTTACATTATTAGTCTCATGTTTGCCATGGGTCCCAGTGTCCCCATTTTTGCCTTTGCTAGCCTCTGCTGGGGTACTAGGACTTTTAAATTTTTAGTTGGATGTTTGCCATGGGTCCCGGTGTCCCCATTTTTGCCCTTGCTGGCCTCTGCTAGTGCCCCAGCAATTTCAAATTTGTAGTTTGATGTTTTCCATGGGTGCCAGCATCCCAATTTCTGCCCAAGCTGGCCTCGGTTGGTTTTCTAGGAATTCTAAAGTTCTAGCCTGATGCTTGACATATGTTCTAGTGTCCCAATTTTTGCCCTTGCTGCCCTGTGCTGGTATACCAGGAATTTTAAATTCCTAGTCTGATGCTTGACATATGTTCAAGTGACACGTCTCGATGTCCCAATTCTTGCCCTACACATGGCACAACACCAAAGCATGAAAACGATGATTGCGGTCTGAAGTAAGGCTTTGTACTGGCATCATGCTTAGAAATCTGGTGGCCACTCACTGTGCTCGCGCTCCCTCCCCTCCGGAGCGGCATGCTCCTGCCCCAAGCAGAACTTCTTCTCCCCCTCCCCGCTTCCCCATTCCCCCTCGTCCTTTTCCCCTTCTCCGTTGTCTTCAATCTTGCGGCGCTTCCCCCTGCATCAATTTTCCTGTAAACTGCTCGGCACTGGTCTCTGTACACAAGGGGGGGGGGGTGACCTAATTAAAAAACAGAGAACACATTAAAAAACACAAGGGGGGGGGGGGTTGGCAAATGGAGGATGCAAAATTCGCAAAATTCGCTAAAATTCGCCAAATTTCGCCAAATTTCGCAAAAATTCACACCGTACGATTTTGCACGAAGGTTCCTTTCAACCCCACACGTAAGAGACACAGGCAATGGGTGTGCATTTTTGCTTCGATATTGCCAGAAATGTGTGGTGTCCAGACTAAGCGGTTGCAAACCTACCCTCCACATCCCCGTTGAACAATAGCATTTTTGTGAGACACTGGGTTTCATTTGGGAGGTTGTGGCGATACTTGTTGTCCGCATACCCTGCCAACTAAATGAGCGCTGAACCCGTGCAGATGTTACTGAGAGATTTACCAGGAATTGGGCAGCTTTTGCCAAACACCGCGGTGCACATGTGCAGTGAGCCGCTTCAGAATGCCCACCAGCAGTCTCCCAGGGTACCATGCGTGGCGTTGCAGAGAAAGGGCCATATCACTTATCACCAAATGGCCACAGGGCCCCACAAAGTGCTATGGTGACAACAAACTTTGTGTATGCCACTGCCCTGCACTGACACAAGGAGGCCAGAGCCTCGACAGCACAACGCTAAAACGGGAGGGTGAGCATGGGCATACCTCATCCTCATCCGAGTCCAGCGTCAAAGTGGACACATTGGAGACTGCGGATCGGGGCTCACGGTTCCCAGGGCTACTGAACAAAGAGCAGCGCTCTGGAGCCGGGCTGCAGACAGAAAGCATGGGACTGCCCACCGCCCCAGCCCTTACCGCTCCATGATGACGGCCACTATTCAGATGGCCCTCTCCCGGCTGTACCAAAGGGGAGGGTGGACATGCAAAGTGGCGAACAGATGGGCCTGCCGTGGTGGTCAGTGGCCAGCGGCAGTCAACTGCCAAGGGCACGTCACACGAGTACCACACGTCACTGCGTGAGTGTCAATCGGCGACAGGCGACTGCAGAGCCCCGTCGGGTAAGCACCAGCCGCCGTCGGTGGACCAGCACCGAACCGAGAGCGGATGCACAGGTCCGCAGACAGAGGGACTGATGCCACAGCAATCTGCTGAGCCACTGAGCCCCAGCCTTCCAGACGGGGGTGCCCTGTCGAAACACATCGGTCCAGAGATGCGAGGCTGTATGGCTTCTGGCTGCCAAAATAGTACTTTTCTGCAGCTGCTCTGCTGTGGAAGACCATGTGCCTGGACGGCGTTGTTGTGTTGGCGTTTCCGCGCTTCAACTGCAAGTGCATCGCCCCTGCGGTGACCAGTGGTTGGTGGGCAGAGACCAGAGGCCCAAGGGATGAGTGCCCAGTGATCAGCAGGATCAGTGACAAGCGTCCCACTGGGACATCACACAATACCTGCGGTGCAGGTCGTGCGGTGTGAAGCAGGGGACAAGGCAGTGGAGGCAGGATAGACCCTGTAGGCTGCCTATTGCTGTGGCTGTCCATGTCCAGTGGACTGTCTCAGGATGACATGGGGGCTCCGTGAGCCTCTGTCTGCCAGCACCTTGTGCTGTCACAACCGGCGGACGTCCCTGGGGGACGCCCAGCAATGCCAGTGGCACAGGTGGACCGGATGGAAGAGGGGTGGCAGGAGACACCCGTGTTGGACAGGCAGACGTGAGGGCTGCGAAACGTCGTCCCACATGGCATAGGCCTTGGTAAGCAGCTGCCTGATGTCCTGTTCTGCATGGGGACAGGGAGAGAGCGGGGGGGGGGGGGGGTGCTGTGTCAACCCAACCATCAATGACCCACGGGTGTGGGTGCGGGAAAGATAAGTTCCGTAGTCCTGTACGCAGCCGCACCCGCACCCTGAGCATGGAGCATGAAGTGTGTGATTGCGTGGCCGCATCCAAGAATGACCACTGCAGCCAGACACCCACCCACACGAGCGAATCCATTCCTAGATACATAACCAACACACCTGCCAAGCGACGTCCTCAAAGCGGGCCGTTGCAGACTGCAATGGGCCGGTGGAGACAACATGGCCCGGGGCTGGGGCTGTGCAGAAAAGGCACCCACAGCTGAGGCTGGAAGGTCCTCATGGCACTTTGGGGGACCATTGCCCCGTTTGCTGGGGGTATTCCCTGCACTCAAATCCGACAGGACGACAGAGGTGTCGGAGATGTTGATGTCAAGGTCCGAGGTGTTGGATAAGTTGAGAGTGCCATCGGCTCCATCGGACAACGGTGAGTAGGAGCGGCCTAGTGAATGTGTGCCACATAGCAGCTGAGGCCCCTAAGGCCTCGACGTTAGGGAGGGGGGGGGGGGGGTCAAAGTCCAAAAGCCCTGCACAATTGCTTCACCAAACTGCCAATCGTCGTTGCCAAAATTGTAACTGACCAGGTGTATCAACCTCAGCGACTCCTATTGAACATCCGCATTTATCATTACCCCGCCAGAAATGCAATTTACCCTGATTGTTCTCCTACAAAACACACAAGAGGTGTCCATGGTCGCACAGATGCGCTTCTGGCAGCAGGTTCTTGTGTGCACACATGTATCTCCCCTCAGCATGCGGTTGTGGGTGTACATGTGTGTGGGGGGGGGAGGGGGGGTGAAGGGTTTATGTTGCGTGGAACATTTGTTTCTCAACTTGACCGGAAAATAAAGCATGCTGAATCAGCAAACTTTCCAGGGTAGGGGGACCATCTCCTAGAAAGGATTCCTGTTTGTTATTGTTTAGGGCTTAGGCCTTCCCAAGGTTTAGGACTTTGAAGCCGAACCAACATGACCCACTTGCCCTAACCATGTAGCTCTGTAGCTGAACATGTCGGGGTCAGAGGGAGGGCGAGGGAACCCCCCCCCCCTCCGTGCAATTGTAATTGTTGCCATCCACAGTCATTGATCAACGACGACTAAGAAAGGAAGTCAGAGAAATCTCCAACTACTTCCTAAGTAAAAGGATTGAGAAAAAGCACCCATTACCCCCACAGTGAAGGGTGTAAGGGGAGTCTCCCTTTTCTTCCTCAAGAAAGGGAGTTAGAGGATTTTCCCATTAGCCCCTCAGTAAAGGGAGTCAAGGGAGTCTCCCTTTACTCTCTCAAGAAAGGAGTTAGAGGAGTCTCAACAAAGGTCAAAGGAGTCTCCCTTTACACCTTCAAGAAAGGAAGTTACAAGAGTCTTGCATTACTCCCACAATACAAGCGTCCGTGGAGTCTCCCATATCTTCCATATCCATATCCATATATATATCCACATATGGTTGAAGGCTTCAAACATGGCATTACATAGATTATTCATTCCACTGCTAGCAATAGAACATTATCAATGAGTGGAAAAGAGACATGTGAAATAGAGTCTTGCCAAGGCGTTTTGGCCTCCCAAGGCACCAAACATCGCCCTATTACAGTTAGCATAGGTCCAACTTTGGGTTCCAGTCCCAATGGCCGTTTGCGGTTCGTCTAGCATAATACTATAAAACATGGGTCTACATAGCACACAACCCTCTTTTTGCAAGTGCTGGGTCAAAACCTCTTACCTTTTCAATTTCATCACTAGAATGCAAAGACTCACGCGCAAACAATGCCTTCCGAGGTTTTGCGTTGCAAATGGCCGACACATGTACTGTGTTCTTTATCACCTTGGCATCCAATGCCCCCCCCCCCCCCCGCCCCCTAGACCACTATGATTGAAATGAGGCCATGTGGCGTAGGGCAACGGGAGGTCAAAATTAGGGTGTTGAATTTGACATTCCATCAGTGCGCACCACGTGGTATGAGGAATCAACGTGTTGGATCCGAACGCAGTAAAATGCACGTGTGACATCGGTGTTGGTTATCGTTGAAACTCACTTAACTACAGACATTAGATCATGCAGAAAATTAGACAAAATTCGTGTACCATGTGATATACCCAAAGAAGGGTATGGTAATACAGCTCAGGTCTGAGTGAATATTTAGTCAGACTTGCCACAATGTCAAAATTGGGTATGCAAATCAGCGCTGTGGACAAAGCTGTCTAAATACCAGTCAGGTTGCAAGAAAATCAAAAAGTACAGCATATATTCACACACACAGATCATAACAGTGTCACGTCAGACCATTAATGAGGAGATTGACATTCATTTCCTCGGACGATGAAAACCCGATGCCCGACCACGACTAGCAGCAGCCCTCGCAACCTGGGGAGCACCTTCACCAGCGGTCAGACTGGAGGCCAAATTAGCACATTGACTAAAAGCTGGGAGGGGGGGGGGGGGGTTCTCGGAAATCAGATATCCTGCTTAAAAAACCCACCAGAGCCAAATTTAAAAAACGGGGGGGTTTTGAGGAGGGTGTTACGGGGGGTTTTCGCTGTGCGGGGGTATTGTCCGCGGGAAGGGCACCCCCCCCCCCCACATCCCCACACCAAATGAAATACACAGTGTCGCGCACCTCCGAATAGTTAGGTATGCGGCCCAGGTGTGATCCGACAATTCGCGCCGCCCCTACCAACGTCTATGGTAGGGTTTCATCCGCTTGGGTATTTCGGGCCATGGGTCCTAGAAACCTCGGGACTGTGGGTCTCCGAGGCAGTCATGGCGTTCGAAATACACCATGTTTTGCTGGCCCTGCTCTGGTCCCTGTACCCTGCACCCCGCAACCCAAATCTTGCACAGACCATGGCTTCATGCCTACAGAACATCTTAGAACGTCTCAGTGTATTGCGTCACGGGTCTGGTAGCCCATGATGTGGGCATCATGTATGCCCGGGCCTATCGCATAGCGCCAAAGAGTAGACACAGGCCTCTGGTGAGGCCCAGGCAGTTCAATAAAACATCAGCTGATGAGGTAGGAGGGACGGGGGTGAGTGGACATTGTACCTCAAGCAATTGTCTTAGTCACTGTCACTGTCACCGCCCCCCTCCCTCAACGAAACAAAAGTTGCTATGTGCAACATGTGGTGTTAGAATTGCAGCATGGGGGTTGAAACACATCAAGGTCGCTCAGAGGGTTCGGAATGCACCATGGGGTTAGAAATACGCCATGGGTTGAGAAATGCATCAAGGGGGGGGCATAAAAGAAGGGGGGTGGGGGTTGTGAATATACCGGGCAACGCAACTCGGGAGGCCCTTAAGGCTATGGCGGGCCAAGCCTCCCTCCCCGCGCCATTGTGTGGGCCTTCCAGTCCTAGTTTGCATGCTACTACAAGGGAAGGAGAGGGAGAGCAAGGAGGTGTAGGGGGTGGAGGAGATATCCGTTTGTGTTGTGTTTGGTGTGTAGCTGAGCCTACTTCTTCCGCCTTGACTTCTTCAACGTGTGTCACTTCTTTGCACTTTGCTTGGGAGTGGTGATGGGCCGCTTTGTGCCGTTGTCGGGCACAACTTTCTTTTTCGAGAGAACTGCCAACCCGGAAGAAGAGGTAGAAGAGGAAGAAGATGAGGAAGAAGAGGAGCCATTCCCATCTTCGGAAGATGCGAAACTCTGGCTACCGCTGGACCAATCCCGATCTGCTGAACACCCAGACTCCGTAGAGCTTGCATCCTCCTCCAATTTCTACTCCCAATAGGAGCGGCCAAGAGAGGCTTCAAAGAAGGATGCACCCTCATTGTCAACCGCCTGAGCCACTTTCAAAGTGTTGATGGGCTTCATGAACATGGGGATTTTTTTGGCTCGCACCCTCTATTTCTCATAATCTTGGCTAACTACAACCCATTCCGTCAAATCAACGGTGTTTGGTGCCACGGTGGGATGGCAACGTGCCAAGTGAGCTTTGATGTTCAAAACCGGTGGGGTGGCACTGCACCCGGGAACTAGACATTCACAGGGCATGTTTTCTTGTTTGCGCATGGCCACTGCATGCTTCAATGGGACCACACACGGGCATGTGCTATTGATTTTCTTGCGCACAACAGTTGTGGTACACGTGCCTGTATTGTGGCCACTGAAACCACAAGGTTCGGCCTCAGCACGCATCCTTGGGTCTGTTACCACCTCTCCCTTCTGCAAGTGCACTGCTACATGATTGCGCATCCTTGCCAAAGCAATGGCCACCCCACAAATCTCCGAAAATCTCGGGAAATGCGATGTCACCCCGGCCCCCCCGACCCGCCCTTGCTAAAACCCTCGGGCACAACAGCAAGCCTAGGTGTAGTAGGACCATTCCCTTTAGCAGGCTAGGGTGTCTCACTAGATTGGGCTTTTGCCTTTTTCACTTGTCTTGCCAGGCATCTGAGGGGTGTTACCCCCGTTTCGACCCTCTTCCACCTCGTCCTAACTATCTTCTTGGGGACGATACAGCTGACCAGTCAAGTCAAGAGGCACACACATCAGAAAATTATTGAGCACACTATCGCACAGGACACTCGAAAGACTGTCAGCATCCTTAATCTTAGCAGTCAGGCTAACAGCACAGTCAATTTTCATGTTCTCACGGTTACTAAGGTAACCAAGCACCACATTACATTCATATCTCATGGTAGTGGGCATACGGGCCGGCAGCCTTAGGTCGCTGGTGGCAGCCAAGATTCAATGCAAGAAATACTCCTCTATCATAAGAGTCGAAAGAGGCAGCTAACCACTGTCACAGGCAAAACGCCAGACCAAGACCCCTCAACAAAACTCAAATACTTGGGAAGCTTTACACCACTTGGAACGTCACATGACAGTACACACAACATATTCTCAGCCATCCTATAGGACCCCATCTTGCGACTTATGTTGAAGAGGACAAGAGTAATGACAGCAATCTCTTCCCGCACAAGGTGGCGGAAAGAAGCTACTACAAGCTTTACGTTCACTGCATCACCAACAACAATTACAAGGACCCGTTTCATCAACGATTGGCCAATCAATTTGTGCATATGCCCTGTCCATGCTGGGGGCACCTCAACTATAGCCAAAGCAAATGGTATATCAAAAATATTTCCTGGAGCACACACTCCGGGCCTAACCCCCCCAAATTTTTGTACCCCTTGGCCTTATTGAGCAATGTGCCAAAATTAGTACCCCCCTAGCCTCTCAAGGAAACGGAACATGAACAAATTGAGGGTACACCTTTTAGAGTTTCAAGCGGCAGTTGAAGCATGAAGTCGGTTTCATTTGCTTCTTTGTATTGGAAGCACTAGTAGAGGCATGGGCCACAGCTGCAGAAGATGCTGCATTAGCTCCATCCGCCCCTATAAAACACACATCTTCAACACGTTCTGCTAGATCAAACTTATAGTCCAGCAAAGATCAGAGGCTAACAACCCCTCCGTGACCCCATGTTTACCGAAGCTTGCCAAAAAACTCCAGACCTGTGGCAGCAATTTTCTCTACTTTCGCACCGGTGCGACGAGCATTCCTCTTCCCTGCTACCACCTTGGCTTTCAACTCTTCCCCCGGTGCCAAATACTCACGTACTTGTTTGGGTTGAATCTCAAACTCATGAGGAGTTGCCTTCTTGATTTTACATGCATGAAAATGACGGCACCCATGCAAGGAGAAACCAAAACATGTTTGTCCCTGGCGTTTTCGCTTTTTCCTAGTAGATTTTTCATCAGCTAGAGCATCAGCAAGAGGTTTCGCATCAACATCACCAGGATCTGCAATGCCATTGCCATTGTCTCCCGCGTTCTTATGACTAACTTGTTCCCTGATGTCTTGTTCCTCTGAAGATCTCTCGGCAGGTTCATCTCACAAGCCAGCAAGTCCCAGGTCCACTTCCCACAGCTCAAAATTAGATTGAGACTCTGAATGTTACATACAGCCAAAAGAAACGAAAGCTCAATGAAACGTGAAAATTACACGTGGCGCGGACCTCCAAAATTTAGTACCTCCCCAAACTCAGTTACCCCCCCCTTCCCCGGCCATATTGAGCATCCTACCGAATTTAGTAACCCGGGGTATTAAATGTTTTGGTGGGGTTTACTTGCACCATACCACATTCCCGGGTGGAACCGTCTTTAGTAGACACTTGCCCCGTCCTGCTGACATCCACCAGACTAGCAGAGGCATCGATGTTGGCAGTCGCGGCGCTTTGCTGATTGCAACAATTGCAATTGCGGCGCGGTCCAGTGTAATGTCTACTCTAGCAAGATGGAGTGACCGGCAACCATGTTTGCAATTGTCTACTCAAAGAGCAACTTGGGTATTCGACATCCATTCCCATGTGCGTGCAATAACGGCGGCAGCTTGGGTGGCAAGTGTCGTGTCCTGTACGTGCACCATGCATGCACGTGCCAACAAACAGCGTCCTGATCTTGACAATAGTATTCCACTGATCTCGGGACGCGCCACGGTTGGACAGGCACGTGCGTGCATCACCCTCCAGATGTGAAACACTTGCTGTGGAAAAGTGTTCAACCATCTGGGGTATGGTCGTTCCAGCAATGCACACCGCATGTCCTCAAAAGAGTGAATGTTACGTCGCACGTATTGCAGGTCGGTGCAAAATTGAAGAAACATCAACAATCGACCACATCGTGCGGCATCTCGGAGAATTTCCAAGCCATTTGCCCAAACATGCTCTCCAAGGTAGAGAGACAAACGACGGGCATTTTCATCCATAAGGGAAATTGTTCAAAAGCAGAGTCTTACACCATCTCGCAGCGGCAGACTACGTTCTCGAGTGCTATTGCATTACTACATTCATCCTCAATACACTTCAGTGTTCAAGCAAACACCCTTGCTTTTGTTTTTGTTCCACGGAATTTGGATTGCATACCTGAAAACATGTTCAGATGTGATGAGAGATGTGTCCTTGCCAAATTTCACAACAGCACACTGTGTGTCATTGTGAGTTTTCCGAAGGACACGCAATGTGTTGTTGTGAGATCTGGCAACGACACACTGTGTTTGCCAAATTTCAGAATTACGCATTGTGTGTCTTTGCGAAATTTCGCACTGACACATCTTCAGTGTTTAATTTGCAAGAGATTTATTTGTGTTGTTGTGAAATTTCCCAATGACACATCACTTGGATTTGCTAATTTAGCAACAGCATATCTAATTGACTTGCGATGTTTGTTGCGATCACATCTTGCCCATCATACAAATTTATATAACCCTAATGTCTAAATAATGGAGAATGTTGCCAGCATACATAACACACCGGGTTTGCATAACGTATACAACTGAGGGTGTGTCGTTGCGAAATTTCGCAACGGCGTGTTGTATCATGTTCCTTTGAATGTTAGCACGACACAACGACAGAAGCAATGCAACAAGCAACCATAGACACCAACGGACATCGATCAGCGGTGTGACACGGTAGTACTGTACAGTACATCCGCAGCACACCAAATGCTGAATTCTTTTCCTATTTCTGCTTGCGGTTTCCTTCTAGGGGGTAACACTTTCGACTTTCTACTGCTATAGTATCTTTCACGCATAAATTTTCGTGGTGACTTTGAATGTGCAAAAATATAGTGGTTTTGATTTTGGGGGGTGGGGGGTTGAAAACGTGTCATTTTTCATTTTAGGGGTTAAATAGGGCCAATTGTGCCAGACGCTACCGCCGTCCTAGCTCAAGGCAACAATGCCAAGCCGGCCATGCAGAATAAGCAAGACACAAAACAACAAGATTGGCACCCGCAACCTAACGACAAAAGGTGCCAAAGATAGTTGAATCCGCCCTGACGATGTTATTTTAGATGGTTGGCATTTGTGTCTTTGGACACACTGACCCCTTTGTCAACGCCAAGCATGCCATAAGGGCATGTGCCCAACTTGGCCTTTCTATTGACAACCAAGTCCCGGCAATGGGAAACGTCAAAGACATGCTGTGACCAAGAACCATTGTGTAGGACCCATTGGCCTTTGTTCTTTTAATGTAACATGTCGTATGCGTAGAAGCAAAACGTCCTTAATGGCCTGGAACACAAAGAGTTAGTTGTGACTAAACTATATGTTCTATTGTGGGAAATAAGACTAGCAAAACTAAACAACCGTGGCATGTACGACACGATGTGACAGGTACAATGTGCTTACAAACCCAACCTTCCACTGCTAGCAGTAGAACAACATCGCTGTTGTGTGATTTGCTTGCATTGTCCCTGCAGCTTGGATGCTACTACGGTTGCAGGTGGTGGCGTAAATGAGTGGGTGATGAAATGTTTCCTTGCATGATCCGGAAAGAGGGTTTATTGTGCATTGATGTACACGGCGAGAGGAACCAAGAAATGCACTCCAAGTGGTCGTAGAACCCACCACCAGGGAGGAGTTGGTCCATGCCCCATTAGGTGGTCCACGACACAGACACACCCCGTTGCAGATGACCTCACGGGGCACTAACCTCCCAACAGGCAAACCGCCCAACTGTGCCAAACCACCAGACCGCAAAAGGGAAATGTGAAAACATCTAGACGGACACACATCATTCTTTTGCAACAGTTGATGAGGGTAGTTGCACACAATGCAATGAAATGCTATGGGACTAGATTTGTGGGAGCGATCTAGTCATGTGTCAGCTACAAACCTCCTTAGTCATTCTTGATGCAACATTCCAAGAGTTTGTTTATTGTTGCTGTGATTGAGGGAAGAAACATGCAACATATTGCAAGAACAACGCATCAAATGAGTCGCCAGTATTTTTTGTTGGTGCAACATTTGTGTAGCCCCCACATGCCATCCGGTATTCATTTTGCGTTGCAGACAACTTGATCTGCCATAGGGGGTTGTCAAGATCCAAAGGGAACACCTTTTGTCCTCAGGGCCGCCGTTTTCTCCATGATTTTTTCTCATTAATATTCTTCTGTTCCTCGCTTCTGTCAGCTGTGCTTTTGGCACTTGATGTGCACAACCCCTCCGGCCAACAATAGATGATTCTGTTATGTGTTTCTTCAATTGGAACTCAAGAGCATGACATTTATACTTGGACCTAACAATGACGTTTTATTTGTAGTGGCAGTGTACAGTTTGGGGAAAAAGGCAGAAACGGCCACATATAGGCAAATTGGATGAACTCAATTAAGTATTTGACCCGCAAAACAAAGGTATGTGTGGGCATCACATTTTGTAATCTGTGCAATAGACAGGTGCACAAGCTAATGCATGGACCGGGCAGTGAGTGGGATAAAACCCGCCACCAAATGAAGTAGGTGCCACGAACGGCCTTTGCCCGGGCTGGCTGTCTTCACAACATACATCATCCCCCCTCAAATTACAACTCTTGACCCAACACTGGCCTGCCAAACAGCTCAACCGCCAAAACTAATGACTGCCAACCCGGACTGAATGTAGTCCCCGATTCAGAATTGAACAACTAGTATGATTAGCTGGGATGATTTTGCCTTGACCAAAATCACACATGCATGAGTCCAGGCAACAATGGCATCAACAAAAGGGGAAAAAAAGCTTCTCGCTCACGGGGGGGCAACTACAACTGACCCTGATGCGACACCCCCCCAGCTATCTGTCAAACCTTGTGGGGGGTGGGGGGCAGGTGGGGGGGGGGGGGGAAAGCCGGGGGTCGGGGGGGTCCTACCGGGGGTTGGGGGGGAGGTGTTCCTACCGGGGATCGGGGGGGGGGGGTGGCCGGGGGTATGGGGGGCATCCAGCCAAGGGGTGAGAGGGGGGGGGGGTTAGGGTTAGGGTTCGGGTCACCGAGCTGGTGGAACCAGTCTTGGTTTTATAACCCTTTTTAGTGCCTAGGGTGGACCTACCAGGTTCAGCAGCAGCATGAAAGCAAGCAAGCAGCAAGCAAGGAGCAGCACGCGCAAAATGGGTAAAAATCAGACCTCCGTCGTGGTGCTTCAGATTCAGGTGAAATTTTTGTGGGTGATACCTATGGGTGTGAAGTACAATCACACAAAGTTTGAGCAAGAAACTCAACGGTGGCGGCCGGGAACCGGATTCGCAAGTGGCGGACCTGAAATTTCAAAAGCTGCAGTGTAGGGCCAAAACCAACCATTTTGGGGACAAAAAGACCCTGGAAGACATTCAAAACGGCCAAACGAACGAAGACGGTGGGTACATTCCACGTGCGGCTTGACTTTCCCGTGTCAACGAGCCCTTTGCGGCCCTCTAACTCCATGATATGTCCCGGAAACGGCCCAAAAAGGCCCACAGATGCCGACAGCCACAAACCAAGAATAGGCCATATCTTTGGCTACATGGCTCAAAATGCAATTCCGACCTACTCCACCCGCAACCCCCCACTTTTTGTGGTTTCCACCCATCAGAATTGCCCAAACGGTCGCCTAGACCCTAATACCTAGGCCCACTAGGCTGCAGCAAGCTGCAAGCTCAAGCCCAAACAGGTGGGTCCCCAAATGGGTCAACACGGTCCAGTAGGGGCAACAAGATGACTTTTCTCAAAAATAATCTCAGACCATGTGCGACGCTAAAACAAGTGTTTTTGGACCGTTTTGAGCTTGTGGTGGCCCATTTTGGTCCTCGGAAAATCCCAAAATCACTTGAAACTGGGCTGTTTTGGGACCAAAAATGGGTCAAAAATGGGTCAAAGACGCATTTTTCCAAAGCTCATCCTAGACCACTTGGGGGTGCACAAACGGGTGAAATGAGCCCATTTTGAGCCCATGTTGCTGTGTTGGGGCATTTTGGCCCCTCAAAAGTCGAAAAAGCCTTGAAAGTGGGACTCGTGGTTATGGGGTTTACTTGCAAGATAATTTCACTTTGTCAAGAGCGATCAATGTGTGAATCATTCTTGATGTCCCTCCCCAATCATAGCTGATGTTCCCTACCCCACCAGCTCGGTCCCAATATTCAGTCTTGATTAGGGCCAGCCCTAGGGGTACGGTTAGGATTAGGGTCACCGAGCTGGTGGAACCAGTCTTGGTTTTATAACCCTTTTTAGTGCCTAGGGTGGACCTATCAAGTTTAGCAGCAGCAGCAGCAAGCAAGCAAGCAAGCAAGCAAGCAGCAAGCGGCAAGCAGCACCACGCACGAAATGGAAAAAAATCAGACCTCCGTCGCGGTGCTTTGGTTTTGGTTGGAATTTTGGTGCATGATACCTATGGGTGTGAGTTACAGTCACGGAAAATTTTAGCAAGAAACTCAACGGCGGCAGCTGGGAACGGGATTCGCAAGTGGCGGACCTCAGTTTCAAAAGCTGCAGTGTAGGGCCAAAAACAGCCATTTTTGGGCCAAAAAAGCCCTGGAAGACACTCAAAACGGCCAAACGAACGAAGACGGTGGGTACACTGCACGTGCGGCTTGACTTCCCCCTGTCAATGAGCTCTTTGCGGCCCTCTAACTCCATGATATGTCCTGGAAACGGCCCAAAAAGGCCCCCAGAAGCTCCAAATGCCAGCCACAAACCAACAATAGGCCATATCTTTGGTTAGATGGCTCAAAATGCAATTCCGAGGGCACCTACTCCACCCGCAACCCCCCACTTTTTGTGGTTTCCACCCATCAGAATTGCCCAAACGGTCGCCTAGACCCCAATACCTAGGCCCACTAGACTGCAGCAAGCTGCAAGCTCAAGCCCAAACAAGTGGGTGCCCAAATGGGTCAACAGGGTCAATCAAGTAGGGGCAACAAGATGACCTTTCTAAAAAATAATCTCAGACCATGTGCGACGCTGAAACAAGTGTTTTTGGACCGTTTTGAGCTTGTGGTGGCCCATTTGGGTCCTCGGAAAAACCCAAAATGCCTTGAAAATGGGCTGTTTTGGGACCAAAAATGGGTCAAAAATGGGTCAAAAACACATTTTTCTAAACCTCATCCCGGACCATTGGGGGTGCACAAACGGGTGAAATGAGCCCATTTTGAGCCCATGTTGGGGCATTGTGGCCCCTCAAAAGTCGAAAAAGCCTTGAAAGTGGGACTCGTGGTTATGGGGTTTACTTGCAAGCTCATTTCACTTTGTCAAGAGCGATCAATGTGTGAATCATTCTTGATGTCCCTCACCAATCATAGCTGATGTTCCCTACCCCACCAGCTCGGTCCCAATATTCAGTCTTGATTAGGGCCAGCCCTAGGGGTAGGGTTAGGATTAGGGTCACCGAGCTGGTGGAACCAGTCTTGGTTTTATAACCCTTTTTAGTGCCTAGGGTGGACCTATCAAGTTTAGCAGTAGCAGCAGCAAGCGAGCAAGCAAGCAAGCAGCAAGCAGCAAGCGGCAAGCAGCACCACGCGCGAAATGGGAAAAAACCAGACCTCCGTCGTGGTGCTTTGGTTTTGGTTGGAATTTTGGTGCATGATACCTATGGGTGTGAAGTACAATCACACAAAGTTTTAGCAAGAAACTCAACGGCGGCAGCTGAGAACGGGATTCGCAAGTGGCGGACCTCAGTTTCAAAAACTGCAGTGTAGGGCCAAAAACAGCCATTTTTGGGCCAAAAAAGCCCTGGAAGACATTCAAAACGGCCAAACGAACGAAGACGGTGGGTACACTCCACGTGCGGCTTGACTTCCCCCTGTCAATGAGCTCTTTGCGGCCCTCTAACTCCATGATATGTCCTGGAAACGGCCCAAAAAGGCCCCCAGAAGCTCCAAATGCGGACAGCCACAAACCAGAAATAGGCCATATCTTTGGCTAGATGGCTCAAAATGCCATTCCGAGGGCACCTACTGCACCCGCAACCCCCCACTTTTTGTGGTTTCCACCCATCACAATTGCCCAAACGGTCGCCTAGACCCCAATACCTAGGCCCACTAGACTGCAGCAAGCTGCAAGCTCAAGCCCAAACAAGTGGGTGCCCAAATGGGTCAACAGGGTCAAGTAGGGGCAACAAGATGACTTTTCTAAAAAACAATCTCAGACCATGTGCGACGCTAAAACAAGTGTTTTTGGACCGTTTTGAGCTTGTGGTGGCCCATTTGGGTCCTCGGAAAAACCCAAAATGCCTTGAAAATGGGCTGTTTTGGGACCAAAAATGGGTCAAAAATGGGTCAAAAACACATTTTTCTAAACCTCATCCCGGACCATTGGGGGCGCACAAACGGGTGAAATGAGCCCATTTTGAGCCCATGTTGGGGCATTGTGGCCCCTCAAAAGTCGAAAAAGCCTTGACAGTGGGACTCGTGGTTATGGGGTTTACTTGCAAGCTGATTTCACTTTGTCAAGAGCGATCAATGTGTGAATCATTCTTGATGTCCCTCACCAATCATAGCCGATGTTCCCTACCCCACCAGCTCGGTCCCAATATTCAGTCTTGATTAGGGCCAGCCCTAGGGGTAGGGTTAGGATTAGGGTCACCGAGCTGGTGGAACCAGTCTTGGTTTTAGAACCCTTTTTAGTGCCTAGGGTGGACCTATCAAGTTTAGCAGCAGCAGCAGCAAGCGAGCAAGCAATCAAGCAGCAAGCAGCAAGCGGCAAGCAGCACCACGCGCGAAATGGGAAAAAATCAGACCTCCGTCGTGGTGCTTTGGTTTTGGTTGGAATTTTGGTGCATGATACCTATGGGTGTGAAGTACAATCACACAAAGTTTTAGCAAGAAACTCAACGGCGGCAGCTGAGAAGGGGATTCGCAAGTGGCGGACCTCAGTTTCAAAAACTGCAGTGTAGGGCCAAAAACAGCCATTTTTGGGCCAAAAAAGCCCTGAAAGACATTCAAAACGGCCAAACGAACGAAGACGGTGGGTACACTCCACGTGCGGCTTGACTTCCCCCTGTCAATGAGCTCTTTGCGGCCCTCTAACTCCATGATATGTCCTGGAAACGGCCCAAAAAGGCCCCCAGAAGCTCCAAATGCGGACAGCCACAAACCAGAAATAGGCCATATCTTTGGCTAGATGGCTCAAAATGCGATGCCGAGGGCACCTACTCCACCCGCAACCCCCCACTTTTTGTGGTTTCCACCCATCAGAATTGCCCAAACGGTCGCCTAGACCCCAATACCTAGGCCCACTAGACTGCAGCAAGCTGCAAGCTCAAGCCCAAACAGGTGGGTGCCCAAATGCGTCAACAGGGTCAATCAAGTAGGGGCAACAAGATGACTTTTCTAAAAAACAATCTCAGACCATGTGCGACGCTAAAACAAGTGTTTTTGGACCGTTTTGAGCTTGTGGTGGCCCATTTGGGTCCTCGGAAAAACCCAAAATGCCTTGAAAATGGGCTGTTTTGGGACCAAAAATGGGTCAAAAATGGGTCAAAAACACATTTTTCTAAACCTCATCCCGGACCATTGGGGGCGCACAAACGGGGGAAATGAGCCCATTTTGAGCCCATGTTGGGGCATTGTGGCCCCTCAAAAGTCGAAAAAGCCTTGATAGTGGGACTCGTGGTTATGGGGTTTACTTGCAAGCTGATTTCACTTTGTCCAGAGCGATCAATGTGTGAATCATTCTTGATGTCCCTCACCAATCATAGCTGATGTTCCCTACCCCACCAGCTCGGTCCCAATATTCAGTCTTGATTAGGGCCAGCCCTAGGGGTAGGGTTAGGATTAGGGTCACCGAGCTGGTGGAACCAGTCTTGGTTTTAGAACCCTTTTTAGTGCCTAGGGTGGACCTATCAAGTTTAGCAGCAGCAAGCAGCAAGCGGCAAGCAGCACCACGCGCGAAATGGGAAAAAATCAGACCTCCGTCGTGGTGCTTTGGTTTTGGTTGGAATTTTGGTGCATGATACCTATGGGTGTGAAGTACAATCACACAAAGTTTTAGCAAGAAACTCAACGGCGGCAGCTGAGAAGGGGATTCGCAAGTGGCGGACCTCAGTTTCAAAAACTGCAGTGTAGGGCCAAAAACAGCCATTTTTGGGCCAAAAAAGCCCTGGAAGACATTCAAAACGGCCAAACGAACGAAGACGGTGGGTACACTCCACGTGCGGCTTGACTTCCCCCTGTCAATGAGCTCTTTGCGGCCCTCTAACTCCATGATATGTCCTGGAAACGGCCCAAAAAGGCCCCCAGAAGCTCCAAATGCGGACAGCCACAAACCAGAAATAGGCCATATCTTTGGCTAGATGGCTCAAAATGCGATGCCGAGGGCACCTACTCCACCCGCAACCCCCCACTTTTTGTGGTTTCCACCCATCAGAATTGCCCAAACGGTCGCCTAGACCCCAATACCTAGGCCCACTAGACTGCAGCAAGCTGCAAGCTCAAGCCCAAACAGGTGGGTGCCCAAAT
The DNA here is from genome assembly GCA_964036045.1 of Eutreptiella sp. 'Long Island Sound 2002'. NCBI lineage: Eukaryota > Euglenozoa > Euglenophyceae > Eutreptiales > Eutreptiaceae > Eutreptiella > Eutreptiella sp. 'Long Island Sound 2002'. The sequence goes on from OZ038383.1 coordinate 116,954,436, forward strand.
GCGTCAACAGGGTCAATCAAGTAGGGGCAACAAGATGACTTTTCTAAAAAACAATCTCAGACCATGTGCGACGCTAAAACAAGTGTTTTTGGACCGTTTTGAGCTTGTGGTGGCCCATTTGGGTCCTCGGAAAAACCCAAAATGCCTTGAAAATGGGCTGTTTTGGGACCAAAAATGGGTCAAAAATGGGTCAAAAACACATTTTTTTAAACCTCATCCCGGACCATTGGGGGTGCACAAACGGGTGAAATGAGCCCATTTTGAGCCCATGTTGGGGCATTTTGGCCCCTCAAAAGTCGAAAAAGCCTTGACAGTGGGACTCGTGGTTATGGGGTTTACTTGCAAGCTGATTTCACTTTGTCAAGAGCGATCAATGTGTGAATCATTCTTGATGTCCCCCACCAATCATAGCTGATGTTCCCTACCCCACCAGCTCGGTCCCAATATTCAGTCTTGATTAGGGCGAGCCCTAGGGGTACGGTTAGGATTAGGGTCACCGAGCTGGTGGAACCAGTCTTGGTTTTATAACCCTTTTTAGTGCCTAGGGTGGACCTATCAAGTTTAGCAGCAGCAGCAGCAAGCGAGCAAGCAAGCAAGCAGCAAGCAGCAAGCCGCAAGCAGCACCACGCGCGAAATGGGAAAAAATCAGACCTCCGTCGTGGTGCTTTGGTTTTGGTTGGAATTTTGGTGCATGATACCTATGGGTGTGAAGTACAATCACACAAAGTTTTAGCAAGAAACTCAACGGCGGCAGCTGGGAACGGGATTCGCAAGTGGCGGACCTCAGTTTCAAAAGCTGCAGTGTAGGGCCAAAAACAGCCATTTTTGGGCCAAAAAAGCCCTGGAAGACATTCAAAACGGCCAAACGAACGAAGACGGTGGGTACATTGCACGTGCGGCTTGACTTCCCCCTGTCAACGAGCTCTTTGCGGCCCTCTAATTCCATGATATGTCCTGGAAACGGCCCAAAAAGGCCCCCAGAAGCTCCAAATGCGGACAGCCACAAACCAGAAAGAGGCCATATCTTTGGCTAGATGGCTCAAAATGCAATTCCGAGGGCACCTACTCCACCCGCAACCCCCCACTTTTTGTGGTTTCCACCCATCAAAATTGCCCAAACGGTCGCCTAGACCCCAATACCTAGGCCCACTAGACTGCAGCAAGCTGCAAGCTCAAGCCCAAACAAGTGGGTGCCCAAATGGGTCAACAGGGTCAAGTAGGGGCAACAAGATGACTTTTCTAAAAACCAATCTCAGACCATGTGCGACGCTAAAACAAGTGTTTTTGGACCGTTTTGAGCTTGTGGTGGCCCATTTGGGTCCTCGGAAAAACCCAAAATGCCTTGAAAATGGGCTGTTTTGGGACCAAAAATGGGTCAAAAATGGGTCAAAAACACATTTTTCTAAACCTCATCCCGGACCATTGGGGGTGCACAAACGGGTGAAATGAGCCCATTTTGAGCCCATGTTGGGGCATTGTGGCCCCTCAAAAGTCGAAAAAGCCTTGAAAGTGGGACTCGTGGTTATGGGGTTTACTTGCAAGCTCATTTCACTTTGTCAAGAGCGATCAATGTGTGAATCATTCTTGATGTCCCTCACCAATCATAGCCGATGTTCCCTACCCCACCAGCTCGGTCCCAATATTCAGTCTTGATTAGGGCCAGCCCTAGGGGTAGGGTTAGGATTAGGGTCACCGAGCTGGTGGAACCAGTCTTGGTTTTAGAACCCTTTTTAGTGCCTAGGGTGGACCTATCAAGTTTAGCAGCAGCAGCAGCAAGCGAGCAAGCAAGCAAGCAGCAAGCAGCAAGCAGCAAGCGGCAAGCAGCACCACGCGCGAAATGGGAAAAAATCAGACCTCCGTCGTGGTGCTTTGGTTTTGGTTGGAATTTTGGTGCATGATACCTATGGGTGTGAAGTACAATCACACAAAGTTTTAGCAAGAAACTCAACGGCGGCAGCTGGGAACGGGATTCGCAAGTGGCGGAGCTCAGTTTCAAAAACTGTAGTGTAGGGCCAAAAACAGCCAGTTTTGGGCCAAAAAAGCCCTGGAAGACATTCAAAACGGCCAAACGAACGAAGACGGTGGGTACACTCCACGTGCGGCTTGACTTCCCCCTGTCAATGAGCTCTTTGCGGCCCTCTAACTCCATGATATGTCCTGGAAACGGCCCAAAAAGGCCCCCAGAAGCTCCAAATGCGGACAGCCACAAACCAGAAATAGGCCATATCTTTGGCTAGATGGCTCAAAATGCAATTCCGAGGGCACCTACTCCACCCGCAACCCCCCACTTTTTGTGGTTTCCACCCATCAGAATTGCCCAAACGGTCGCCTAGACCCCAATACCTAGGCCCACTAGACTGCAGCAAGCTGCAAGCTCAAGCCCAAACAAGTGGGTGCCCAAATGGGTCAACAGGGTCAAGTAGGGGCAACAAGATGACTTTTCTAAAAAATAATCTCAGACCATGTGCAACGCTAAAACAAGTGTTTTTGGACCGTTTTGAGCTTGTGGTGGCCCATTTGGGTCCTCGGAAAAACCCAAAATGCCTTGAAAATGGGCTGTTTTGGGACCAAAAATGGGTCAAAAATGGGTCAAAAACACATTTTTCTAAACCTCATCCCGGACCATTGGGGGTGCACAAACGGGTGAAATGAGCCCATTTTGAGCCCATGTTGGGGCATTTTGGCCCCTCAAAAGTCGAAAAAGCCTTGAAAGTGGGACTCGTGGTTGTGGGGTTTACTTGCAAGCTCATTTCACTTTGTCAAGAGCGATCAATGTGTGAATCATTCTTGATGTCCCCCACCAATCATAGCTGATGTTCCCTACCCCACCAGCTCGGTCCCAATATTCAGTCTTGATTAGGGCCAGCCCTAGGGGTAGGGTTAGGATTAGGGTCACCGAGCTGGTGGAACCAGTCTTGGTTTTATAACCCTTTTTAGTGCCTAGGGTGGACCTATCAAGTTTAGCAGCAGCAGCAGCAAGCGAGCAAGCAAGCAAGCAGCAAGCAGCAAGCCGCAAGCAGCACCACGCGCGAAATGGGAAAAAATCAGACCTCCGTCGTGGTGCTTTGGTTTTGGTTGGAATTTTGGTGCACGATACCTATGGGTGTGAAGTACAATCACACAAAGTTTTAGCAAGAAACTCAACGGCGGCAGCTGGGAACGGGATTCGCAAGTGGCAGACCTCAGTTTCAAAAACTGCAGTGTAGGGCCAAAAACAGCCATTTTTGGGCCAAAAAAGCCCTGGAAGACATTCAAAACGGCCAAACGAACGAAGACGGTGGGTACGTTGCACGTGCGGCTTGACTTCCCCCTGTCAATGAGCTCTTTGCGGCCCTCTAACTCCATGATATGTCCTAGAAACGGCCCAAAAAGGCCCCCAGAAGCTCCAAATGCGGACAGCCACAAACCGGAAATAGGCCATATCTTTGGCTAGATGGCTCAAAATGCAATTCCGAGGGCACCTACTCCACCCGCAACCCCCCACTTTTTGTGGTTTCCACCCATCAGAATTGCCCAAACGGTCGCCTAGACCCCGATACCTAGGCCCACTAGACTGCAGCAAGCTGCAAGCTCAAGCCCCAACAAGTGGGTGCCCAAATGGGTCAACAGGGTCAAGTAGGGGCAACAAAATGACTTTTCTAAAAAAAAATCTCAGACCATGTGCGACGCTAAAACAAGTGTTTTTGGACCGTTTTGAGCTTGTGGTGGCCCATTTGGGTCCTCGGAAAAACCCAAAATGCCTTGAAAATGGGCTGTTTTGGGACCAAAAATGGGTCAAAAATGGGTCAAAAACACATTTTTCTAAACCTCATCCCGGACCATTGGGGGTGCACAAACGGGTGAAATGAGCCCATTTTGAGCCCATGTTGGGGCATTTTGGCCCCTCAAAAGTCGAAAAAGCCTTGAAAGTGGGACTCGTGGTTATGGGGTTTACTTGCAAGCTGATTTCACTTTGTCAAGAGCGATCAATGTGTGAATCATTCTTGATGTCCCCCACCAATCATAGCTGATGTTCCCTACCCCACCAGCTCGGTCCCAATATTCAGTCTTGATTAGGGCCAGCCCTAGGGGTACGGTTAGGATTAGGGTCACCGAGCTGGTGGAACCAGTCTTGGTTTTAGAACCCTTTTTAGTGCCTAGGGTGGACCTATCAAGTTTAGCAGCAGCAGCAGCAAGCGAGCAAGCAAGCAAGCAGCAAGCAGCAAGCGGCAAGCAGCACCACGCGCGAAATGGGAAAAAATCAGACCTCCGTCGTGGTGCTTTGGTTTTGGTTGGAATTTTGGTGCATGATACCTATGGGTGTGAAGTACAATCACACAAAGTTTTAGCAAGAAACTCAACGGCGGCAGCTGGGACCGGGATTCGCAAGTGGCGGACCTCAGTTTCAAAAACTGCAGTGTAGGGCCAAAAACAGCCATTTTTGGGCCAAAAAAGCCCTGGAAGACATTCAAAACGGCCAAACGAACGAAGACGGTGGGTACGTTGCACGTGCGGCTTGACTTCCCCCTGTCAATGAGCTCTTTGCGGCCCTCTAACTCCATGAAATGTCCTGGAAACGGCCCAAAAAGGCCCCCAGAAGCTCCAAATGCGGACAGCCACAAACCGGAAATAGGCCATATCTTTGGCTAGATGGCTCAAAATGCAATTCCGAGGGCACCTACTCCACCCGCAACCCCCCACTTTTTGTGGTTTCCACCCATCAGAATTGTCCAAACGGTCGCCTAGACCCCAATACCTAGGCCCACTAGACTGCAGCAAGCTGCAAGCTCAAGCCCAAACAGGTGGGTGCCCAAATGGGTCAGCAGGGTCAAGTAGGGGCAACAAGATGACTTTTCTAAAAAATAATCTCAGACCATGTGCAACGCTAAAACAAGTGTTTTTGGACCGTTTTGAGCTTGTGGTGGCCCAATTGGGTCCTCGGAAAAACCCAAAATGCCTTGAAAATGGGCTGTTTTGGGACCAAAAATGGGTCAAAAATGGGTCAAAAACACATTTTTCTAAACCTCATCCCGGACCATTGGGGGTGCACAAACGGGTGAAATGAGCCCATTTTGAGCCCATGTTGGGGCATTTTGGCCCCTCAAAAGTCGAAAAAGCCTTGAAAGTGGGACTCGTGGTTATGGGGTTTACTTGCAAGCTGATTTCACTTTGTCAAGAGCGATCAATGTGTGAATCATTCTTGATGTCCCTCACCAATCATAGCTCATGTTCCCTACCCCACCAGCTCGGTCCCAATATTCAGTCTTGATTAGGGCCAGCCCTAGGGGTAGGGTTAGGATTAGGGTCACCGAGCTGGTGGAACCAGTCTTGGTTTTATAACCCTTTTTAGTGCCTAGGGTGGACCTATCAAGTTTAGCGGCAGCAGCAGCAAGCAAGCAAGCAAGCAAGCAGCAAGCAGCAAGCAGCAAGCGGCAAGCAGCACCACGCGCGAAATGGGAAAAAATCAGACCTCCGTCGTGGTGCTTTGGTTTTGGTTGGAATTTTGGTGCACGATACCTATGGGTGTGAAGTACAATCACACAAAGTTTTAGCAAGAAACTCAACGGCGGCAGCTGGGAACGGGATTCGCAAGTGGCGGACCTCAGTTTCAAAAGCTGCAGTGTAGTGCCGTAAACAGCCATTTTTTGAGCCAAAAAAGCCCTGAAAGACATTCAAAACGGCCAAACGAACGAAGACGGTGGGTACACTGCACGTGCGGCTTGACTTCCCCCTGTCAACGAGCTCTTTGCGGCCCTCTAACTCCATGATATGTCCTGGAAACGGCCCAAAAAGGCCCCCAGAAGCTCCAAATGCGGACAGCCACAAACCAGAAATAGGCCATATCTTTGGCTAGATGGCTCAAAATGCAATTCCGAGGGCACCTACTCCACCCGCAACCCCCCACTTTTTGTGGTTTCCACCCATCAGAATTGCCCAAACGGTCGCCTAGACCCCAATACCTAGGCCCACTAGACTGCAGCAAGCTGCAAGCTCAAGCCCAAACAAGTGGGTGCCCAAATGGGTCAACAAGGTCAAGTAGGGGCAACAAGATGACTTTTCTAAAAAATAATCTCAGACCATGTGCAACGCTAAAACAAGTGTTTTTGGACCGTTTTGAGCTTGTGGTGGCCCATTTGGGTCCTCGGACAAACCCAAAATGCCTTGAAAATGGGCTGTTTTGGGACCAAAAATGGGTCCAAAATGGGTCAAAAACACATTTTTCTAAACCTCATCCCGGACCATTGGGGGTGCACAAACGGGTGAAATGAGCCCATTTTGAGCCCATGTTGGGGCATTTTGGCCCCTCAAAAGTCGAAAAAGCCTTGAAAGTGGGACTCGTGGTTGTGGGGTTTACTTGCAAGCTGATTTCACTTTGTCAAGAGCGATCAATGTGTGAATCATTCTTGATGTCCCTCACCAATCATAGCTCATGTTCCCTACCCCACCAGCTCGGTCCCAATATTCAGTCTTGATTAGGGCCAGCCCTAGGGGTAGGGTTAGGATTAGGGTCACCGAGCTGGTGGAACCAGTCTTGGTTTTAGAACCCTTTTTAGTGCCTAGGGTGGACCTATCAAGTTTAGCGGCAGCAGCAGCAAGCGAGCAAGCAATCAAGCAGCAAGCAGCAAGCGGCAAGCAGCACCACGCGCGAAATGGGAAAAAATCAGAGCTCCGTCGTGGTGCTTTGGTTTTGGTTGGAATTTTGGTGCATGATACCTATGGGTGTGAAGTACAATCACACAAAGTTTTAGCAAGAAACTCAACGGCGGCAGCCGGGAACGGGATTCGCAAGTGGCGGACCTCAGTTTCAAAAGCTGCAGTGTAGGGCCAAAAACAGCCATTTTTGGGCCAAAAAAGCCCTGGAAGACATTCAAAACGGCCAAACGAACGAAGACGGTGGGTACACTGCACGTGCGGCTTGACTTCCCCCTGTCAACGGGCTCTTTGCGGCCCTCTAACTCCATGATATGTCCTGGAAACGGCCCAAAAAGGGCCCCAGAAGCTCCAAATGCGGACAGCCACAAACCAGAAATAGGCCATATCTTTGGCTAGATGGCTCAAAATGCAATTCCGAGGGCACCTACTCCACCCGCAACCCCCCACTTTTTGTGGTTTCCACCCATCAAAATTGCCCAAACGGTCGCCTAGACCCCAATACCTAGGCCCACTAGACTGCAGCAAGCTGCAAGCTCAAGCCCAAACAGGTGGGTGCCCAAATGGGTCAACAGGGTCAAGTAGGGGCAACAAGATGACTTTTCTAAAAAAAATCTCAGACCATGTGCGACGCTAAAACAAGTATTTTGAGACCGTTTTCAGCTTGTGGTGGCCCATTTTGGTCGTCGGAAAAACCCTAAATGCCTTGAAAATGGGCTGTTTTGGGACCAAAAATGGGTCAAAAATGGGTCAAAAACACATTTTTCTAAACCTCATCCCGGACCATTGGGGGTGCACAAACGGGTGAAATGAGCCCATTTTGAGCCCATGTTGGGGCATTTTGGCCCCTCAAAAGTCCAAAAAGCCTTGAAAGTGGGCCTCGTGGTTGTGGGGTTTACTTGCAAGCTAATTTCACTTTGTCAAGAGCCATCAATGTGTGAATCATTCTTGATGTCCCTCACCAGTCATAGCTAATGTTCCCTCCCCCCCAACTCGGTCCCAATATTCAGTCTTGATTAGGGCTAGGGCTGCTGCTATGGTCTGCAGCCCTCCTGTAGCCCTCCTTCAGGTCCAAATTTTTTTTCCTGTTGTTTTAACACGAATATGAATTCTCTACAAAATTTTGAGTATTTTGAGTATAGACACATAGTATAAAAAAAAAATTGGCGCCTTTGGCGCCGGACAGTTTTCTGTAGGGACTCTTGTTGGTGGCCGACCCGGCACCACTATCTTTCAAAACCCGGGGGGGGGGGGGGGGGCGGGGGGTGTCGCATACAAGGACCGGGCCCGGCCGCCCCCCCATGTTCTCGCTTCTTCTTGGCTTGCCAAAATGCCTCCATATCAGCTGCTTCAGAAATCGACATCCATGGATTTGAGCTTTTGGCCTTTAGCTGTGGCTTAGCGCTTGGTGCGGGGTGCCTTTGGGGGCTCCTGTGCACTGGCAGAGGATGCATTGTGGCATTAGAGGCCTCAGTGGCCTTCTTTTTCTTGCTCTTTGAACCCTCTCTTTTGCCCGTCGCTTACCTTTCTCGTTTGCTTGCTTTACTGCTTTGATTTGGCCTCAGCAAGAGAGGCAGAAGACCGGGGTTAGGGGCAGAGGAGGCTGAACTGGACGCCTACACACCAACAACAACATCCGCATGCCTTGGTAGCTCCTCAACTATGGCTAGAGACCTCTCTTCAGTTTCAGTGGTCTTTTTCACGGCCTTGTGCATGCTCATCGCTGGAAGGGGGGTTGTGTCATGCAGCCGGACAACCCAACGGCGGCAATAGACAACCAACAATGCACAGATGCAAAGTGTGGGAAGAAAGAAGCAGGTGTTTAGCTGGCAGCCTAGAAAGAGGCAAGCAACTACAGCACATGACTTTGCTGCCTCATGGCCAGTGAGGGTGGCCTGTTTAAGTAAGAGCCACCCACTTTCATTCCTCCTTCCTTGGCTTAGCAGGGCGGAGGGATATGTAGCCTAGCACTGTGTGGTCCAAGACCACCGCTCCAAGCTGCAGAAGGATTCCACCAAGCCCAAGTAGCCACTCTTGTTCTTATGTCCCCACCCATAGGCAAGGGTAGGCAGGTACTGAGGCACTTGTCAGCAGTCAGAGGGCCCGAAGGTTTCTTATGTATTCGAAAGCCACGCTTTGCATCTGTTGAGAAAGCTAAAGAGGAACCACTTTGGGGGTCATTCATCACAGCATTACTGCTGATTTTGCAGTTGCACGTAAAAAAGTCTTTCAGCTAAATCATGTACTTGTTGCGGCAAAACAAGTCATTACAATTATCTGTTTTTATGGCGCAGAGCGACGACGTGTTACAGGATTTCTGTGCTACATTTCATGTGTCAATTTCTTTGCATTTTTCTCAGAATTCATTAGTGCCTTTCTTTTGTTGAATTTTGCAAACAGGCAAGCCACTGCAAAATTATAGCCCCCAAAAGATGTCAAGCCTGGCCTAAGAGCTCCAATGCAAGGAGTTGTAGTTGCCCTCAGAATGGTGTAAATCTAATCTCACACTGTCAAAATTCAAACATATGTCACGTCCTGAGATCAACTGGACTCATCACTGGCTGTGTGTGGCTGTTGAGTCTTCCCCCTTGCATAGAAAATGGCACCTGAGGCTTGTATCATGCCTGTTACAATGTTCTTTGTGGGACCCACCGCGAAATTTCCACAACGGCTTTTATCCATTCACAATTGATTTGTTGCAACCCCCCCCCCTTTGCACTTTGCTCTGTAGGCCCCTGAAACATAGGCGCCAGGAACTGGTATAGTGTATCCCAGCAGAAATGTTATGAAAGTGGAAGCAGGATTGGGTTTTGGCAGAGCAACAGCAGCGAGGCCAAACACACCCTTTGCTTGCACTGGAGAGACAAGAGCAGAGCTGTCTCCAGAAAACAAAGGCGGCGGACGTTTGAAGGGCCTAGACAACAGTATTTGGGAAATGTGACAACAGCAAAATTATTACAGCGGCAGTCACCAGTGATTAGTGGTTACAAATGGTGGTTACATGTTGTGGTTACCAGTTGTGTGGGCAATGGTGCTCATGCTGCGAACAGATCCCCAGCATCACCATGGATAACCACTGCTAACCTTCACCTTCACTAACCTTCACCAACCTTCATTGGTACCCACCATGGGTCCACCATTGATAAACATCATTCATAACCAAATTGGTAGCAACAATTGATCACCATGAATAATTGCTAACAACCTTTGGTGACCACCATTGATGATCACCATAGATCACTGACCGACCCATTGAGCGCCAACACAGGCCACGACGAGAAGCAGACCTGGGCGTAGATCCGGGAGTTCGTCGCTTGGACCCGGGCTTGATCCCCTGCAAAAAGGGTGTGCTGGTGGACAAAGCCGCAGCGGAAGATGCGGCAGAAGCCCTTCAAAGTCCTCTGCGCCAGCCATTCCGTGAGCCCCTATCCTCCATGCCCTACTCCGCACAAGACAATGCACAGGCCCCATCTGTCGTGCTGCAGGCCCAGCCAGTACCACTTGCAGGCGACTGCCCCCGCCACATCGCTGACGGAGAACAAGAACCTAGAGACATATCGACAGCAAGCGAAAAATGTCTCGTGTAACTGGACAGCTCTTTGGCGTGGGCTGGGGGGGGGGGGGCTGCAATTTGTGGTCACATTCCCGGAAATCTGCCCCGGGCATCGGACGAGCAAAACAGGCAGTCGCCGTGTCTCCACCAAAACAGGGGTCGTTCTGAAGGATTTTCCTGCCAAGAGAGGCATTGGGGAGGGACTGGCTGCGCTGCATCCCGCCAATTGACCTACAAACCGCGCCATGGCCTGACACGCTCACACGCATGCTGATGCGCTCGACCATGAAACCACGGCACCACCCATACGCCCCGCACAAGACTACCGTCATCCTTACACAGCTACATACATGGATGCGGCTCGTCCGGGCCTCTGGTGCGCTACCTCCCGGTCCCGATCCCTCGTGGCATCGATCAGACACAGGTGGGGCTTATGTTTCGGGTGCAGCACAGGGTGACTGGGGGGGGGGGATGCAGCGTAGTCCGTCTCTGACCCGTGCGCCCCTTGGCAGGATGGCCCTTCAGAACGACCCGTCTTTGGGTGGGGGCATGGTGGTGGAGACACCGCGACTTGAGATGCGACCCTCCCCACCGCAGCCGAAGGGGCCGGGAAATGATTGCGGTGTCACGCCTATCCTCCTTAGGCCTATGTGTGTGTGGTGGGTGGGGGGGGGTCATGCAGCTGCAATACTTCACTCAATGGCTCCACCAGAACATGTGATGGACATGCATGCGCCATCGCCAGTCACAACATGTTGCTTCCGTCACCTTCGGCGCTGATGGTGATGTTGTGCCGGCAAGTGTGACTGAAGGCCATGGGGCAGGAGGGTGGGGGGCTAGCACATGGGAACCTCCCACCCAAGTACAATGGCATGCAGCGCCCTGGTGGGGGGTAGAACAGCATGTGGCGTACTCGAAAAGCACAGTGTTGGGAGGTTGACTGGGTCCTGTGACCCCAACCCTGCGCTGTCTTGGGTCCCAAAAGTGGGGGAAAAGGGGGGGCATTGGCCCGCGGCCCCTGCGGCACGAACCCCTTTGCATCACGCACCCTCTGTGTCGTCCCTCGTACACCTGCTTCACTGGAGTCACCTCGTCGTCCTCCTCCTCAGCTTCATCACCCCCCACCAGGTCAAGCAGGTCGCAGTCTTCGTCGTCCTCAAATAATGTTTGGTCTCCGTCGTCACTGCGCAACACGGAGCCGCCGGGCCAAAGGCAGGGGATTATGCTCGCGCTTTGCATCCACTTCGGAACACGGCCCAAACACCCGCCCACCGATGCCAATGCCCACAGGCCCGGGGACAGTGGCCACCCCCCAACAGTGATAGGGCAGCCGCCGACACTTACCCCTGCCGGCGGGCACTGCTCGCAGGCGAAGCTCTGTTTCCAATGCGGTTCTTTGTTCCGCACCGTATCGCCGTGGGCCCATGGCCCACCCTTTCAAACACAGCCGCTTGTCAATGCCGGACCGGATGTGTTGTCGGAAGTGCGAGCGCCCGCAAATGGGCTGCTGGCCAAGACCACCCAAGGGAAAGGGACGCCACGCAAACAGAGGGACAAGGGCAGTGGGTGTGGGGAGCCGTGGCAGGAACCGGGGCAGCAGATGGGCCGTGTTGGGTGTGAGCGGTAGTCCTTGGGACGTCTGGCCCAGGAATACGAGGATTGGGGTCCATGACCGCCGGGTCCACAAGCATGCACACAGACGCACACGAAGGCACGCAGATGCACACCAGATGCCCACAGATGTGCATCCCGACATACTCCAATGCACACAGATGCGGGCATGCGCAACGGGATTCTCAGAGATGCACACGCTGTGCCCAAATCCACACAGACACTACCTCACGACGGCAGAGCGGTTTGGGCAGTGCAAGGACGTCTGGAATGAGGAATTAGGCGACAGTGTGTCCTGTTCGGCCACTAGGTCAAAGCGCCGTCCGCCCACCAGCGCCTGGCGGTGATTATGCTTGATCCAGATGGTGTCGGTCGCATCGTTTAGATCGCATACATATTTCTGAGAAAGAGTGTGACCGTAGTCTCCCCTTTGCAGATCAATATGTTCGTAATTTAGTTGCTTGCCCTTTTCTTGGTAGCGCACAATCCCACAGCAAATGTCCTTCCCTTGCGGAGCCTGTGGTGGACCTCCGGCGTGCTTGCAGCCCGCAACAACAGCTTTTTTTTTTTGCATGTAAGTGGTGGATTTGGGAAGGGTATTGTGGCACATCACACGTTCAATGTACCCACTGACAGAGTGTCGGGGGTTGCACGGGCTTTGTCAGTAGCCCAGGCAATGAATTCATGGAAACACTGCGAGCTGCTCTGAAAGTTGACATCTCAGCCACTCAGGATCCGACTAATCAAACGAGATACCAATTATGACTTCAAGAGCCAAAGAACAGGGTGGTTTGTTTCAATTCTCAGCTCCATGGTGCACCACTACAATGTACCTTGCCCAGATTACCCGACAAGAAACAAGCGCTCTTAAAGCCCAAACGCTACGCCTCAATGCACAGGACATAGCCCACTCAACCACAGGCAAGGGCCCACACCACACCCTCACACACAGGCTTTCGCCAACCCCGGGGCTTCCAACACCCCATGCACCGGTTGCGGCCAATTCAAACACAGATCATGGCCCAGTACCTGGCGTCATGCACATGCTACCCTCAACTCAACTGCACAGGCTCTAGCCCACTCCTAAACAGCCTCTGGCCTATAAATTGGTACCTAAATTTAGCAAAATTGCTTGTCGTACTGTTGCTATTGCCACATGCTCATGTGTAGACGGGGTACAGTCCTCCACAACCACCAGCAATCAACAGCAAGCCACCACGAGCGAAAGCTGACACCCAGGCCCACACATTCAGGCTGCAGCCGACATCCGGGCCCTCATACACAGGCCATAGCCCACACCTCGGCAGAGCACAGCGGGAGTCGGTGTACAAGGGTAGCCTGCGTATCAGGGGTTGGGTGTGGGGTAAATTTTGGAAGGGGGGCTCCATGGGGGGGTGGGTGAGTGGTGTGGGACTCCGCCCAGTGGTGCCGAGTTGTTAAAAGGAGCCCCGCCCCGCCCCGCCCCCTTTTAGGGTCCAACCAACCTGCACCCAATTTATGGCGAGCACTTGCAATAACAGAAAAGGCTGAGCACTAACACAACCGTACTGTGAAACGGGCCACACGTGATTTGGTCCATGTTTTTGAAAGCGTGCCATGCACAGCAACAATGATCGTCTTCTGAGAACGTCTTGGCACAGCAGCCACATGAGGGGATTGTGTTGACACCACCATCATTGGTGAAGATTCAGGCTAAGGAGCGGAGGTGGAGTGTTCTGACGGGGATGCACATTCAATTTGCGATTCACTCAATGAGGAAAAGACTGATGCTGCTGCTGCTGCTGTTAGTCATGCGACGGATCATATTTCTTCCAATGCTGCTGCCAGTCATGGCTCTTTTGAGAATGCTGTTGATGATGTTGCTGCCGCTTATCACGTTGGTATCAATGCTGCTACTCATCATATTCCTGCAAGTGGATGATCACTTCCAACCAACGGGAACGACATCAGCGCGAGCCTTTCTGGCCAATGAGGAGGAAGGCACTGTATGCCACATGCAGACGTGTTCACGGTGGATGTTGCAATGTGCACTTCACCCGGAGTCATGCAGATTATTGCGGCTGTCGTTCTACCAACGCCCCGTCGCCATGAATAACTTCCTGCGCCCAGGATGGGGTTCTGGTGCAGTGCGTTGATGTTGTCATCAACACAAAAAGAAGGTGCCTCAAAAGTGTGGTCCCGTTGCGAACTTCGCTCTTTCAACACGCTGGGGTGCTTCTTGGAGCTTCAGAGAGGTGGCAGCACTCTGCGAGCTGCTTTTGTTACTGCTCGCTGTTGATGCAGCTGGCTGAAGGTTCCCAAAAGCTCCCAAGTCCTCTGGATCATGAGCATCCTCCAGGGCCTCAGACCCTTCGCTTACAGCTCATCACGGGTCAGCAGCGTTGTGAAGGCCGGCCTGAGGCAAAGCACCGCTTCACACCTGCTTTGGGGGCACGTCTCGAATGGAATGCACCAACACGGCCTCCCCACCGCCACCGCGATGCGGTCTGAAGCGCACCCCCTCCGCCAGTTTGAGGCCCAGCGGGTCCAGTAGCGTCTGTAGCGCCTCATCAGCGGACAGAGACCACCCGCTCGCGTGCACATTGGACAACACTTTGAGGGCCGATTCCGGGATGCAGATCTCTTTACCCTGGAGAAGTGTGAGAGAGGGAAAGCACAGGGGACAGGGGGATCGGCCATGGGGCTTGGCTTAGGGTGATGGGGGAACCTGCTGGGCGGTCTCCAGATCCCAGCAACAGCGCCAACTGGTGGCACTCTTCCCCCCTCCCAACTTCCTAAGCCCACCCCTTTCCCCCAACTCCCGAAGGTGCGCAAGATAGACAGATGCCTCCAAGTGTTGGTACTGCATGTCCCACGTGCACTAAGCTGGGGTCAGTTCTGCCCCCCACCCCAACCCCTGGGGACAGCTGTCGGCCATAGTCTTGTCAAAGTCTCTGGGGGTGCATATGTAGACCAGGGCCTGCCCTCACCATCTCCCTTCTGGGTATGCAGAGCGTTCTGCCTCACCGCCGCTGTTTACCTCCACTCTCCAGCCCACCTTGTACAGGGGTGGTCAGCTACGTTCCTGGTCGTTGTAAATGCAGATCGTGTCCACTTCTCCACCAACCCCAACCACTTTGCTACAGGCGCCCCCCTCCTCCATTCCCCATCTCCCTGCGCCCACCCATTCCCCCTTGGAAACCAGACGCCCAAAACCCTACAAAATCCGAGGCTCCCCCGCACCTATTTGGCCAGTGCCAAGATTTGGATGGGGCACCATACAAACGCGCTCGGCGAGGGCGAGTCGCGGTAAAACATGCCCCCACCCCAACCCCCAAGGACAGCTGTGGACAGCAATCTTGGCATAGTCTGCAACTGTGTGTATGTAGATAGGGTCACCATCGCCCTTCCAGGTCAATACGCAGAGGGCAGCAGTGAGGACTGGTATGCAGGGTTCATCTCCCCGCCTGTTACCTCCACTCTTTAGCCCATGTTGCACACGGGTGGTTAGCTACATCACCCAGCAATTGCAACCACAAGACTTGACCACTTCTCCACAAAAGCAACCATCGCCACCTCTAGCACAATACCCACGAGGGGGGGGGAAGGACTCCTCGGCTCTGGACGCCAACTGCCCCCTACTAACCGTTGGCCGGAGGCCCCTTAAGGGTGAGGGGGGAGCTAGGAGGGAGGGCTCTGGGAGGGGCGAAGGGGGGGGGTTCTGGGTGGTGCTTTTGCCGGGGGGCACCTCCGAACAGTCAGGTATGCGGCCCAAGTGTGATCCGACAGTTCGCACCACCCATTGCCACAATAGAGGGTAGGGTATCATCGGCTTGGGTCGGGGCCAGTCCATATCCCCAACCGGAAAGGGGCCAGTCCATATCCCCAACCGGAAAGGGGCCACACCGAAGTGTGGGTGTGGGTGCGGGTGTCCTTAGGTGAAAAATGTAACGTGCACAAAAAAATCATCAAACCGTGTAATTTTTTTTGTGCGGTAAATGAGTGTATTTTTTTGCAGCAATTGCGTGTAATCTTTTTTTTTCCGGTAAGACGTGTAAATTACTTCAAAAAAAAATTGAAAGAATTGCAACTGTTGCAATACATGCGCACTATGTACACTTGCCGGTTCCGGACGGCACCCCATAGCAACCTTAACGATGGGACGCCAAGTCCACAGAGCACCTAGTACTCTAGTGGCCACCAAATAGTTGGGACTCCGCCAATATAACATAGTATCACATGGTATCCTTGGCACTAGAAACAAAATCAGGCCCAAGAAAAGAGTCCTGAAGTCGGGTAACCCCATACCCTATTTTGAGGTCGCTGAGTCCAAATATCATGGTGGTTTCACGCAACTTTGCGGTATTTTTGGGGAAATTACTGTTTTACATTGAAAAATGTACTCGGTAGAGATCTGCAAAACTCATTAAGATATGCCCAAAACGTGACATGGCCCCCACAAATTCGGATCAAGCTACCTCAAAATAGGGGGGTGGTATACTTTAATTTCAAGATGGGCCTACAATGTCGAACTTCTATGGTGGAACGCCAAAAAAGTAGGGGTACTTTTAGATATCCTCGGGAGGATATCACCAATAAGTTCACAAGTGGAAAGCCTAGGTACCCCTACTTTTCCACCTTAGAAGGTTGTGAACCCATCCTGAAATCAAAGTATACCAACCCCCTATTTTGAGGTCGCTTGTTCCGAACTTGTGGGTGCCATGTCACGGATTGGGAATATGTTAACGATTCCTATAGAGTGCGCTTTTCGAAGTAAACGGTGGTTTTCCCAAAGCTACCGCAAAGTTGCGTGAAACCGCCATGATATTCACACTCAGCGGCCTCAAAATAGGGTATGGGGTTACCCGACTTCAAAGTTTTAGGCTGGGTTACCCTATTTTCACAAGGGGGTCAAAATGCCCCCCTGCAGATTGTTCCTAAAACATCCCCGTTCTGGGGCGGGGTCATTCCTACGGTAAAATTGTATTGCCTTCCGCAGTGCACCTCCAAGATAGGCTTACATTCAGCCAATAATCAGTTAGTCACACAAGCAGTCAGTCAGACAGTCAGTCGCTAAGTAGGCAAGAAGACGGAAACACACAATTTGGGTTGTTTCAGTGGCAGACTCGGCTACAAGCAGTGGGGAGAGCAACAACTGTCAGAACAAGCAATGGTCGAATGGTAATGCGGCTGACCACAGACCTGTAAGTCGGCGGTTCGATTCCCAGTCGGCCGACCGCCGGCGCCGGCCGACTTGGAAACCCCATCTGCCCCTCGTTCAAACCCTTCCAAGCACATACTTTTTTTGACCCCCCCCCCCCACCACCCACACCCCTCTCAAAAAAGTGATATCTAGTCTTAGAGGATAGAGGCCTCAAAATCAAAAAATCCACTCGGGGATCATCTTATTGGGTAAAATGATGATTTTGCAAGGGGTTGGACATCAAATATCATGCCTTGGGGTATGCTACGCGAATGACCCCCAAAAAGGGGGGGTATACGACGCCCGCGCCTGCGCTTGATCTAACCTCCTCTCTTCGAGGTGATTTTGAACAAGGGTGAAATTACCCCCTATTTTGGGGTCGGAGAACACAATCTTGATGGTGGTTTTGCCCAATTTTGCACCAAACTATCCCTTGCCACCCCCCCCCCCCCCAAACTCCTTAGGATCCCCCGAAAAACTCGGGAGGATCGCCCCCCCCCCCCATTGAATTCGGATGTCACCACGCAATCGGTCGACCTCGAAATAGGGGGGTGGTATACTTGCCTTCGAGAGGGGTGGGGGTGGCCGGAACACTCTCCTTGATCCCCGAAAGTGCACCTTCAAATTGGTTATTGGGGGTGGGGTGGGGGGATCAGGAGGGCAAGGAAGCTCAAGAACACCCTCCAAATCATCACATGCGGTTCAATTACCCGCTTTAGAGCGGGTGACAAAACCATAAGTGGCCCACAAAATGGGTACATAGCCCCTGCCGTTTGGGGGGGTCCCCAACGCTTCAGAGCGGGGGAAAAAATCAGAAGTGGCCCATCAGTGGGCCCAGTGGCTACATAGCCCCCCCTTTTCCCGGGGGTCCCCAATGCTTCAGAGCGGGGGACAAAATCAGAAGTGGCCCATCAGTGGGCCCAGCGGCTACATGCATGCATTTTTTGCTTTTCGTGAAATTGGAAATTTTTTTTGCCGTAAGTCGTGTACAAAAAAATTGTCATGTTGCGTAATTATTTTTTTTGCAGTCAGTCGCCAACAAAAATATCGTGGTGTCGTGTAATTTTATTTTTTTTTTGCAATAAACGCATGTATAAAAAAAAATTGCCAACTCCTGCAATCGTATTATTTTTTTGTGGTAAATGTGTGTACAAAAAAATTGTCAAGTTGTGTAATTGTATTCTTTTACCGGTAAATGTGTGTACAAACAAATCATCAAGGTGTGAAATTTTAATTTTTTTTGCGGTAAAGTGTGAAACGGGCTTACATGACTTACCACAAAAAAATCCATGACGTGACGATTCTTTTGTAACGGGCATTTACTGCAAAAAAAAAGATTAAATGTAGTACAACATACACTGTCCTTAGCCCCAACAGGCGAGGAGCATAAGGACGGGGTGAACACACTAGGTAACCATCGGCGTTTGCCCTTGGGGGACCGCCACATTGAGCCGCTAGGACTAAGACATATCCACAACCGGAAAAGGGGCCTGTCCATACCGCCTAGGAACCCCCCCCCCACACGGGTAAAAGGGGCGCCTCAGGGGAGGAGCCCTCTAAAGTGCACAATTTGGCGCTCCAAGCACAGAGTACCAAACACATGTGGTTCTGGTGCTTGTGGACCATTGAGCGCCTTCGGCGCCCATGGACTCCTTAGGCAAGGGGGGGGGGGGGTAGTTGGCGTCCTAGGACCTGCTGAGTCGCACCCCCGTGACAGTACCCAGTCTGTTGCTGGATGCCCGGTCTCCAACTAGATGCCCGCTTTCTTGCCATATACGCAGTCTCTAGATGCTAGATCTCTTAGCCACCACAACCCCATCGTCTGTCACAGCCCAAGGCAAGCTTGGCATTAGGCATGCAAGCACAAGCTCCTCTAGGTGTCGATTGTATCGGTCTTCTCAGTTTGTTCTCGGAGCAGTGCCCTAATCCCTTGAGGGTGGCACTCTGGAACAATCAACCAGCAGGTCAGCAGTGCAGCTCATCGTGGAAGAGGGATTCTGTTTAAGGCCGAGTGGACTCTTCTGCTTCTCTCTCATGATAGAGCCCCACCAGAGACCTGCCCCGTGTGTGTCGATACCCCTGTGGAAGCCTTCATAGCGGTCACCCCTTGTACTGTAGCCCTGGACATCCTGCTTGGGGGGGTTGTTTAGGTTGAGCCGTGGCAGCCCCCACCTCGAAGCCTCGCCCCAGCGTCTCCACCCCCTTGGCTCCCTAAGCCCATGCTCATTGCCTTCCCGCCCCCCATGTTCCCCAACCCATCCCTGTCCCCCCTAGGGCCATCAGGCCTGACACCGATTCCCCTGTTTCCTCTTTGGACAGCTCACGAATGCTGGTGTTGGATAGGCCATATGGTTGTATCAAGAAGCAGTGGACCACTCACTGCGGCAAGAACCCGCAAAAAGGAGTCGCAGACGTAATACAGCTTTGCAGCCTGAACGTCCGAAGAGCATTGATGCTCCCTCGACGGCTTTTCAATCCGCAGATCTCGATGGCGAGTTGAGACGGGAAGGACAGGAGAGTAGTTCTACAGCTCCGTCGCATGCCGCTGCACCAAGCCACTGAGTCCGGCCTCACCACCCAGGCTCTCCTGCTGTGGCAGTATAAGGATCACAGGCTACTGTATGAAAACGTGATGCCCACCATTAACGGCAAGAGTGCCTACCATCGCCAGCATGCATGACCCCTTGCCACAGATTGCCCCACACGCCCGTGCCCTCCAATTGGCCACCACCACCCGTATCCATTACTGTCTTCCCCTCCGCTCCTCTTCTATCCATAATATTCATTCTAATCTCCCGCATCCCATCCCATCATCCGCCCCGCCCGAAAAAAAATCTCCCCCAGCCCATCCCCATTTGCCCCATCCCGTCTCCCTGAGCTATCAGCAAGACATCTGATGTAAGACGCACTGTAGCACGCATGAAGGATGCTGGTTGCTGGTACGCCGCGGCACGGCACGGGGACAGACCTGCAAGAAAACGACTTTGGAATCTGCAGAGGGGCGGACCAGCGTATTGCCTTGTTCCGTGTAGAAGGTGCGTGTGCAGGGCAGGTCGTGGATGCACTCCAGAAATACTTTCTGCAGAGCCAAAGATGCACGTGTGCACCGAAGGTATAGTGCAGCTGGATGGAGGTCAGGCTGGTGCGGGGTCCTGGGAGTCGTCCCAGGCCGAAACGCAGTGGCCCCTCGCGGCTACTGAGGCTTGCAGTGCACCACTGATCGCTGCCTGGCCACTAAAAATGGGGACTGGACAGCGAGTGCGGAAGACAGAAGCCCCCCCTCCAGTGATGCGCCACCTAATCCTGTACCCCTGTCCATACCCTCCGGACTCTTCACCACCCTGCCCACTGCCCTGATACCCCACGCTGGCCCCCACAACTATTCAGACCCCATCTTGAACCTGACACCGTCGCCCATACACTACCCCCTTCCCCTCACACCCCAGCCCTGACTCAGTCGCTCAGGATCGCAATCACCCAGTTCCAAAGCGCACCTCCGTCTTGCGGCTCGGATCCGGGTACACCGAAAAGCCATGAGAATGAGGCCCAAAAAACTCCAGCAGCCGCTTCCTGTCCAGACTGAACGTGACGAGTGACTGCACTTCCACATCCATTGCCTCAGTCTCTGTCCTGGACTTCAACCGCAGCTGCATGGGCGACGCCAACTTCTTCATTGGCGCTGCAATAGCACAACGGGATCGTGGAGCAGCACTGGAACCCAATCAACGGGCAAATGGACAGTGCTTGTTTCCAAGGGTCAAAACGGGGTGCTCTGAGGATCACTGTGGCCCAGGGATTCTTCATACACCAAAGACCCTGCGTTGAGCCCCAGAGGCTGCAGTAGGCCTGTATCAGAGCCTCGGGGTGCACTATGCACACGGATGCTGTGCAACGGCCCAAACAGGGGGGGAAGGGGGCGTAAAATGAAAAGCAAACAGGTTCATGTGCACCACACCTGTTCGACAGTGGGATTTTCTGGGCAAAACACAAATTTTTACGGCACTTGCCCCCCCCCCACGAAAAAATTAGCCAAAAAATGAAAAAGGGAGGTGAACGACTACCATCATCTACTCAAGTTTTAGTCAAAAAAAGAAGGGCTGTTTGAGGCGACGGAAACCGCGCTTCAGGCCTACACTGCAAGAGATTTATAGCCTGTTTACAGGGCAGCAAAACATTGAAAAATGAAAAAAAAAATCTTTAGTTGACCTACCACACATGTTTTTCAGAGCAACCCCAAGAACCACCAATGACAAAATACCAACAGGGGACAGTTTTTCCAGCATCCGTTACTGCCAAACATTGCATAACCCCAAAATAGAGGGAGCTATGTGCGTGGTGAAACCTGCCAGCTGAAAATTTTGTAAAATATGAGGATGCTATTTTACGGCGCTGGCAGGGGGGCAGGGGGGCATTTGAAATCTGTACATAGTGGTCTTCACAACGCTTTTTAGCACGCTAGTAAAAAAAGCGGGGATTAATTTGGGTACTTTTTGCACATTCCAAAACTGGTCGGTGAAAAAAAAAGTCTTCCCCATTTACCGAAAAGCAGGGTGAAGGGCGCAATAAGAGGGGCCAAGGGTATTCTACAACTGTAGACATGTGAATGATGACTTTACTCCGCAGCTAATATGCGTAAATGTGAATGTAGCACAAGTCCAATGTAAGTAAACGGAAGGCCAGACCGCCCGGCCTCCATATCATTTCTCCCCGCAATGGCACATTATGCAGCCACTATGATTTCTCCCAGAGCTAAAATTACGTTGCTACTTTCGTTTTTCTGCCCAATCCGGTCGGGGTTACGTGGCGATTACATCTCTTTCCAAGACAACACGAGTTTTGCAGCCAATTGGATTTCTGCGTGAGACGGCAGGGGCTACACAGCCTCGTAACCCTTGCCATGCTGGGGAAAGATGAAATGGCTACATAGCCGGTGCCGTCTTCGGGAGAAATGAATTGGCTGCATACCCCTGCCCTTTCAAGGAGAAAATAAAAGTGGTTTGTGTAACCCCTGCTGCCTCAGGGAGAAATGAAACTGGCTGTGTAGCCCGTAAACTGCCCTTTCAAGGAGAAAATAAAAGTGGTTTGTGTAACCCCTGCTGCCTCAGGGAGAAATGAAACTGGCTGTGTAGCCCGTAAACTAGCTGTGCAATATTGGGTAAAGGTGAAATGGGCACGAAAACCTTGCCATAATGGGGAGAAATGAAATGGTAGTGTAAGCCATGCCGTCTTAATGAGGAAGCAACTTGATTGCATAACCTTTGCCTTCTCAGGCTCCCCAATGCGGGGAGGCAGCTAACTCGTGCGCAGTGTCGGGAGAAATGAAAGCGACATAACATTTATGAAACACTTTAGCGCAAAAACGAAAGCACACAAGCACAGACACCAAAGCAGGCAAACAACTCGACAGTGTGCCGCTCCCCGTGGGACAATGTGCCGCTCCCCGTGGGGTAATGTCACAAGAACCCGAAAAGGGCGATAGAACTCGCTCTTAGCGTAAAGGGTGGGAAGGGTGGGCTGCAGGCTCAAGTGCAAAAATTGCACTGTACCAAGACACACACACATGCACACCGCACGCACACACACACACACACACCACAAACAGAGCTAAACCATAGATGAGAACGTGATCTAAGATTTAGCACAAAAACGAAAGCACACAAGCACAAACACCAAAGCACGCAAACAACTCGACTCTCCCCGTGGGTCTGGTTCGTGCCAACCCTAATGCAATACATACCCACACAGTCTGTCACTCACGGATCAAACAGGTGGGCCACGCCCACCACCGGCCGCAGCGAACACATAGGGCAAGCGCCTGCCCTCATGCAGGCTATGCCTGCTGATCGTCAAGTACATGGTGCCCGACCCGTACACCACCCGCCACTTGTGCGAGCACATGTGGTGCTGGCCCGTCGGCTTGACGTTGGGGGTGCCCTTGGGGCGGAAAGCCTGGGCAAGCTCTCCGTGCAAGCGCCGCGCGATGTCGCACGCGGCGTCCCGTAGCACCGCCGGCGCAAGGGCCTCGGGGATGTCGACCTGGAAAAAAATCTTCAGCGCCGACGCCAGCAGCACACGGGGCACCGGATGGCGGGCTAGCAGCCCGTGGAGGGCCCTGCCCAGCCGCTCCCCGCCCCGCATTCGCCTCCGGGCGACCGCCGCTTGGGATCGCTGGTGCTGGCGCCGCCCTCGGTTGCGTCGCTTGCCTCTCTTCCGTGCCATGACGGGGGCAGAGAAAGAATGGGGCATAGGCATACGTTCATACACCAGCAACCACACACGGGCCTGGTAACGGCGCGCGCAAACCCCATAGCTAGCCTGTGCTGGCTACGTCATCGCCCCTACCGACTCCTCCAGTCTATACTGCAAAAAAACCTCATGGAATCCCCCCCCCCCGCCCCAAACTCATACGAACGGAGGCCCGATCACCACGCCTGCGGGAGCACAAAAGGACCCATAGGAATCCCAAGGGTCCAAAAAAAAACTATCTTACGGTCCGGAAAGGCCCACAAATCGCCTACTCTACGTGTCACAGCCCGTGCGCCATGGCCAGATCACCATGAAACCGGTCATGCAGCCTGGTGATGGGGTCCGCTGGATTCGCCGTCCCACGCACCCAGTGACAGTACACAATGAATCGTGGGCAAGACGCGCACAAGTACCTCAAGCTCTTGAGCAGCGATGTTGGTAAACACGTCCCACACCCGCCTTACACCTCAAAAATTGGACCAGCGCCGCCGCATTATCGCCGAACAAATGCGCCTCGCGGATGCCCACATTTAAGATAAACTTCAGGCCCCACAAAAAATCCCGCGCCTCCGCACAATGCTGGTTCGGCGGCTGCTCATTAGGCACCGCCGACCGCGAGCCAAGCTCGAGGGAGAAAAGCCCCGACCGGTACACCCCACTATCAAGCGCTGCATCCACATACACGAACACCGGCCGCCTACGCACCACCCGCGTCAAGGGTACCACCGAGCAGCCCGGCAAAGGTAACACACACACCACACACATAGAGTGCAGCAACTTGAGAGGAGTACGCTGCAGGCGGGGGGGTCCCCATAACACATGGGCGCAGACCCCCGACAAATGGAGGCCATGCCCAAAACGAGGCCTGCAGATGCACTGTGTGCGCCCCAGAGACTGCTGCAAACGCCGCATACTACAGACGCCAACCGATAACCGCAGCTAATGGGCCAGCAGGGCCTCCCATGCATTCCCCGCCGTCCGCAAGCTTCCCCCACCTAAGTCCACGTCCTTCCCAAGCCACACCACGCGTGTAACCGGCTCCAGTGTGCTCTTAGGGCTTATAACTCCACCCGCCGCACGCAACGCCTCTACCGCACGCACAGCCTGCTCACGCACTCAGGATGAGCACATCGTTGATGTAGATTAAAACCAACACCACCACCACACCAATCTCCTCCACCAAACGCTCCAAGACTTTCTGGCACAAAACTGGACTATACTTCCAACCAAATGGCAAGCACATGAAAGACAAAACTCCACCCTCAACATCCGGAATACGGAAGGCTCCCCAGAAGGTTTCAGGGAGGCGCAGCGACCAAAAACATGTACTCAGGTCAATATGGCACACACACAGAGCCTCACCCCCCCCCCCCCCCGGGAGCCCCGGCACCTCCCAGACCGGCCGGAGGCACCGTGCCTGACCATAGAAGGAGGGCGGGGAAAACGATGAACGTGCTGTGCCACCTGCGCCAATAGGGCTAGAACCTCCACCGACGGTAGCGAAAATTTCTCAGGTTTCTCTGGCATCTCTCTATTCACCGGCACCAAGTTCACTATCACGCTACACTTATCGAGCGTCTTAGGAATGGCGAAAACACCCCAGTTTGGACCCGGAGACCTTGGTGGGAGGGGGAACAACAAGTTTTGACTGCGCAAAGCATGCAACATGACCACCGCATCGTACGACGGGGGCCCAACTCTAGAGAAATGGCGACTTGCTGCCGACGCAAAAGACTCCGGCACATACCGCTCCCAAATATCAGCCGGGATAGGAATATGCCCCACCACCCCCAAACTGTTGCGCAACACTTCTTCCCTCATGCGCTGCATCAACAGCTTCGGCGATGCGGAATCGTGAAGCAGGGATTCCCATACTCCGGAATCCAAGGCGGACGGTGCCGCAGTGATTAAGGGCAAAAAATCCGGCTGCCTGAGGTCTCTAGCCGCCTCCACCCCCCAATCCAGAAATTGGATCAGGCACCGCTCTAACAAACCCGGCGGGGACCTGGGAAGGCAGGCACGCAAGTTTCTCAGCCACGCATCCCACTCACTGCATCGCAGACGCTCCCGAGCCCACCGACCCACCTCCGACATGGCGGGAAACTGCCGCTCGGGCAGCCGCACCCACGAGCCTGGCCGGGCCTGCTGCCTTCCTCTTTCCCAAGACGGACGCGAACGCACGCGTCCTGTGTGCCGCGATTCGGTGCCGCCAGCCGACGGGGGGGGGGGGGGGTTCAGCATCGATGTCGATGCCCTTCTCTCTCCCCTGGTGATCACCTCCACGCTCATAGCAGGGGCACCCCTCAACAGCCGCAAAGGCCAGAGGGGCACTCGGGATCCTTGCGCCCCCGCCTGCAGCGGGACTGTCTCGTGTGATTTTCCCACCAACCCGCCCGGCAGGTTGGCCATCTCCTTGCTCTGGTGTGTCGCCTCGCCGATTGCGGCCTGCCCTGGACTTGGCTCTGCATCCCCAGCCCTCCAACCCCCAAGGTCTTCTTCTGGCCCCACGTCCTTATCCTGCACACAGAGGGCCAACAGCTCCCCCGGGAAGATGTCTTTGAGGGATAAAATTCTCCATATGGTGAGCATAACCTGGCATACCAAGAATACCCCCCCAAAACAGCCATTTTGGCACATGTACCTAGTCGTTCCGTGTGCCCATGGGATATAAAAGAATGAGTTTAGCACCCTGAAAATAGGGGGGGGGGGTCAAAAAACCAGAAAGCCAATTCCATACACCCACACCAGTGTGTGGCAATCTACAGTTTTTGAGGTATTTGTCAGTATATTCGAAGTATTGGAGAAGTATTCTTGCCGTATACTTCGGAGTATACGGCCGTATACTCAGAAGTATACGGCCGTATACTTGGAGTATACGGGGACTTTCTGCCTCCCACCCATGCCACCATTCTCATCACCTACCCCCCCCCTTGCATTTACTCATGACCCTGCAACCCCCAAACACATTGTACACACAAAAGAGCACCATATGAGCAAAGCAGAAGACCACAAGAAGCAACCTTGTTTGATGTCCCATCCGAAATGTCAAATGTGATCCACTTCCCCATGTTATATATACCTAATATACACACTTACGCATATTGCACATCACATGATATATACCTACATGTGCTTTGGTGCACGATGCTTCTTCTGCATGCGTTGCATGCCAAACTTGATCCCCTCTCTACCCAAACCCTTTTCCCCAAACCACAACCGGATGCCCCAATCAAGGGCATCCAGGTGCAGAGCATGCCTTAGTCCCCATCGGGTGACATAAGGCTTGCTCAGCTTCCACCCTTGAAAACAATGGCGGATGTCCATTTTAAAACTTTTGTTCCTCCATTCCGTGGGAATGGAGGAAAACTTAATAAAATTCCCCCACCTTTGGAGGTGTGCCCCACTGTGGCACACCACCCAATGCACCCAAACCGGAACACTCCACCCCAATGCCCCCCATGCCTTGGTGAATTGTGTAACCATGGATGCATAACGTTGGCGTTGATCCATGGCAACAGGACCCACATGGCGCCAAATCTTTTGCATATAGTAACAGGCCTGCAACATGAGGTGCAGGACGGCACTGGTTTTGAGCCACCTGTTGCCCTCCCACTTCACAACATGGGTACAATACATTGCAACAATGCGCACCAACTCGGCGTGCAACTCAGGTGTTTCGAAAAAAAGACGGGAGGCGTTAATGTCGAGAGTGTGTTCCTTCTCTTTCGAGGGAGCACGCATCACTCTCTCAGCCACAGGGATGTGCTTTGCTTCTTGCCGGAGGTTAGAAATGAAATGGGACACGGCCCTTAGAGCTCCTGGTGAACCCCATGTGCGGGCGCTGTCCTTGAGACGTTTCCCAATGCCTGTCCCCACCCTTGCACAACAATGTGCCACATCTCCAACATTGCGGACAGGAGGGATGCAAGACATAAGGGACCCAATGCGAGGAAGCACTGGAAAATCTGCAATTGCAAACAAATGGGCTTGAAATTGCTCATACTTGAGATTGCAATTCCAACATTTCCCACACGAACCCGACATCATGACTTTCCCATCCCCACTTTTAAAACACAATAATTTTTTGGGAGTACCCCCGATTTCTATGCCGCCCTCGGCTTCAAGTTTTTTGACTTGGTCATTCAATTTCCCCACGGCATCCATCCTTTGCAGATGGGCCATATTGTCCCCCCCATCAAAAACCCACCATGAGGCCCATGCCTGACCATCATGGTGTGCCCCCCTATCCTCCCATAGGTCCACAAACACGTCACAACGTGTGGCACTGGCATTATGAAAAATAGTGGCATCGGAACAGATTACAACAGCCAAATATGTATTCTCCTCATACTTCCGAATGCTGTCTTCGGCATGGGCACATGCAACCATGGTGGTGACAATATCATGCAATTCCACCACCCCACATGTCCGGGTACCCCCTTTAGTGGCCACCTCCAAAACCCTCCCCTTGGACAGGTAAGGTGTGAGGGTCTTACGCATTGCCATCACATGGTGCCAAGTGCATGTGGTCCTCATGCAAGCCCTTCAATGCCCGGATGGAAAGGTGGTGCCGCCGCATCCATCGGAGTAGGTTAATTGCCTCCTTGTCGGCCACATCCACCTCACCATCCCCCTGCCTACGTGTCCCTGTAGCCCCAAACTGCACATTGTGCACTTGTACGCCCTAGATGTGCACCTTGCGGTACACCAACTCTCGGCATAAAGCTGCAAGGGCGGGGTTGGATGGGGGTAGTCATTGCGGCTTTGGGGGCAGGCCACGTGCTGGGGAGGCGGACGGACTGCCCTGACTCCCACTGCCCTGACTCCCAGACCCTTGGGGTGGGGGTGCACTCCGTGTGACACTATGGGCCACAATGGACCTCGCCCACTCCTCGTTGGCCTTGGCCGCTTGGAGTTGCGTCTCCAACTCCTTGGCCTTGAGGTGCCAGTCATGGGCACTTGTGGTGGCATCGGCCAACCTGGTCTCCAGGTCCGCAATCCTCTTGTCCTTGGCGTCACCCTCAGCATGGGCAACCTTCAGCTCCTCCTTGAGGGAGGCATTGGCCTCCCTCAAGGAGGTGAGGGAAGTCCGGCTGAACTCCCCGATGTCTCGGGAGATGTTCAGCCGGTACTTCCCCAAGCCCGCCACAACACCGCTGACAATGTCAGCGGTGCTGGGCACATCGAGGTCCCCCAGGGCCTCGCATGTGCCACGGCGGGCAGCTGCTTCAATCCCCCCCACCCCCCCAAACCCCTCAAGCCCCCCCGAGCCAACAGCAACAGCAGCAGCAGCAGACCCGGAAGGCTTGGGGGCGTTCCGGGTGGGGGTGGGTGCAGGGCTGGCCCTTGGCTCAGCGGGCTCATCATGAGCCCGCTTCAACCCCCTCCCCCCAAGCTGTTTCCCCGCCCTCGAGGCCAACTCGGCCTCGAGGGCAAGAGAGTGCTCCACGGGGACAGGCTCCCCCCCAAAACTTTGGAGCACCATAATGGAGTCCGAAATGCTCCATTTTTCCCCCGTGGTGCTCAAAAAAACCCGCACCTTCCCGGAGCTCTTGCTCCACACCGCAGCCCCCCAAATGGCCTCCACAACCCCCCCCCCCTTTACGACAGTCGCCAATACCCTAATGGGCAGGCGAATGTCGTAAAGTGCACCACTGGCACAGACATTCAATCGGGAATAGTATGCCGTGTCCTTGCCAGTGGTGCACGCCAGGTCGGAGGGCGCACTGGCAACATCCCCCCGACCCACAGGAATGGGGTCTATGTACTCCCGACCAAAGACCACTTGCCCGGCAGCAGCCTTTGGCGCCACCAACTCCACCTCGGGCTCGGCCACCTCGTAATCGGTGATGCTCCGCAGTGGCCAGGGATCATACTGGACCTGAATGGGAAGAAAGGGTGGAATTCTAACAAAGAACTTGGCAAAATAGATCGAAATTGGCAACAAATACTATGAGTATACGGCCGTATACCTCCGAGTATACGGCCGTATACCTCGGAGTATACGGCCGTATACTCAAAATGGGTGGGCAGGTATACGGCCGTATACTCGCGGTATACGGCCGTATACTGGGAGTATACGGCCGTATACACAAGGTATACGGCCGTATCTCAAAACCATGGCACTGGGTGGGTGAGAGGTATGCATGCTACACTTGCAAACGACATGTTCCTGGTTCAAACCCCACTGCCCTCAAACATGCAAAAACATGTGTAGGCCACTGAAGAATCCTGGGAAGAAGTTGAAGAGGTTGATGATCAATTCAATTCAACTCAACCTGAAGAACTGCAACCATATAGGGAGGCGCTGAAAACCGGCCAAACAAAAAAACCCACCAGTGACCCTACCTTTTGAGATAAATGGGACTTAATGAATAACAACAACACAGTTCAACCCATGCCCGGATCCCACAAATACCTGATTGCAGATGCACCACAGCTCTTGCTTCTCCTCTTCCTCCTCCTCCACGTCCTCATCTTCTTCTCCGGCCTTCTCCTTGCCCTTCCTTGACTTTGCCTTGGACTTCGGCTTCGACTTCTTCTTTCTCGAAACCGTCTTGAATGGCCACCACTTCACCCAACCATAGCTCTCCGCCAGTGCAACATCCATGAGGTGGTGCTTGTGCCCAAGTGCAAACCAATGCAAAACCCCGCCAATTCTGGTACCGCCGGAAGCCAAAGCAACACCACCAATCAAACCCCGCGAAACCACCAATGAACCGGGAGGACAAGCAAGGAAAGTGCCATCCGAGCCCACAGAAGGCAAGGGGTTAGCATGCATTTGCCGCAATGGGCACTCCTCATATGAAGGGTGACCCTCAACCCCAACTCGAAGGGGGCTAGGGGACAAATGTTCATGAACTGCAAAAAAAGTAGCCCCATCAACGGGCATGTGGAACTGCAGTGGGGCCGGACAACGACCCCATGCAACACCACTGTGTTGCGTCATTGTCTCACCCTGATTCCAAGCGCCCTCCTCACAGGCACCACACTGCCCCTCCACGGCGTGGGTGGCACACAATGGCACGTTACCACATGTAACACAAAAAACTGTGGTAGCATCACTCACATCCAACAACACCTCACAACCAACTGCACCACAAGTGGCATGCGGGCCTTGAGACCCTTCGGGGGATGCAGCCGCTTTGCCGGCCCAAGGGGGAAAAACAACGGGGCAAGTGTTGTTGTAGTCGAACCTGGAGGTACCAACCGAAATGAAACCAAAAACACGGGGCCGATGGGGGTTTGTGGTAGGGCAAATACCTCCGCGATGCACAGTCAGTGCATTGCCCAACCACACAACCCCGATGTCCAATGGGGCCATTGGGGCCACCACCCAAGGGTCCGGGAGGCCCGTGTGGGATGCAACCACAAAATCCCCACACAACCATCATCGGGTGTGGGGGAGAACATCGGAAACAAGCAAATAACATGGTGTTGGTCCGGGCCGGCAACATAGCTGAGGTTAATGTCACAGTGCCAACACTGTTTTTTTTCCACATCCACTGTACCGGCCTTCACCACAATAAAGGTGGTAACATTCACGACCGGACACTTCCAACCCAAATGAGTCTCCAAGTGGGGTATGAGGACCTCCCTTGCAAAACTGTACATTGCACCCCCCTCCGGTGGAGTCATTGTGCGGCGGGTGTCACTGTCCCCTGCACGAGTCTCGGCGGGCCAATCCTCATTAAAAATATTGAGCCCCGCATCTGCCCTAAGTTCCCCATACTCATCCTGAAGCTTGTCCATCCAATTGACAGAAATGAAGCCAGATTGGAAAGCATGGCCCCATTGCTTGAAATCCTTGAGGTCGTCGACATGACGATGATCGACGACGTCAAGGGGGATGGAGACACGATGGTGTTCAACACCAAAAAGGGGGGTGGTGGTGAGGGGTAAGAAAGGGGAGGGGTGCATCCTAGTACCCTTGTACCACGTGGGGAGGGTGTGGCCCTCCAAATCGGCATGCCAGGACCATGGCGATTGGGAGTGGAGGGAGTAGAGGGGGGCGGTGTCCTCCCAATGCCCCCGCTGCACTTGCTGGGCCTTGCACTCCCATTTGCGCCAGCCAGCGGCCACGTCCCCCGAGACATGAATCCCCGGAGAGCCATCCTGCATCTCCCATTCCCTCAAATACAAACTCATCCCCCTATTGGGCCCCCCACAGCTTTTTTTAACATGCTCCACGACAGCGCGGGCATCCAAATCATGGAGCTGCAACACAATAGCTTGCAGATTAGCGTTGTTGTCAAACAACGACAACAAAGGGTCAGTGAGGCTGTGGGGTTGGGCAACGCCGGGGTGCGTTAGCTTCACCAGGGCCACAGGGGTGTCCAAGGTGGACCAAGCACAATTCTCAAGAGAAGACCAAGACACGGTGCGTGTGCTGTCGGGGCTGTAAACACCTCTGTGCACTGTGCGGAGAGCTACGTCATCGGCCCACTTCTTCAACAAGGCATGAGTGCCCGCATCAGTCATGGTGGCAGAAAAAGAGGGCCTGGGAGAGCAAGAAGCAACATAATATGGATTGGAATGGACACATATGGAGACATACATTGCAATCATGAGTGAAGTATGAGCCTAGATTGGTTTCAAGTGGTTTGCAATCGTTGGGCAAAGGCAAAGAATGCAACAAGATGGGCACAAAAGGCACGACAATGGAATTTTTCAACTTGAAACAACCACCTGGTGCAAACAAATACCCACAGTATACGGCCGTATACTCTAAGTATACGGCCGTATACTTAGAGTATACGGCCGTATACTGAGGTATTGGAGCCTTGAGTATACGGCCGTATACCCCAAGAGCCCAAAATGGGGTATTTTCAAACACAACATTGACCATCACAATTGGCAAACTAGAGGTATTCCCCAACCCACCTATGCATGCATTGTGCATTATACATTCGTACCCACCTGTACATGCCACATACCCCTTTCTCCCAAAACCCCCTTTTTTACCCGTATACTCCCAGGTATTCCTGGTATGCCAGGTTATGCTCACCATACACGCCCATTCCATGTCCCCTTGGGTACTGGGCCACGGGAGCTCCACGTTGTCGGCCACAACGAAGTCGTCCGGGGCGTCGCCGTAGTGGGCCGCCACCGACCCAGACATCCAGCGACCTCACCAAGCGAGCCATCGGACAGGCGGCCGCGTCGTTGTCCAAAATCCGGCGCACGTCCACCCGCAACCACGCCGCCGCTGCCTTGTCCCACACCCCCATATTGTAAATGGACCCACTTGGGGTGACGTGGAGACCCCAATGAGGCGGCAAACAAACGGCTGGTCACCCCCACCGACTAGCGCAACAAGCACCCAACTGGATGCCCAACAGAAACTTTTGTAGTCGTGAATCGACTGCAACACCTACAAAAGAGTGTGTGCATTGATATCCGGGCATCACTTTTTCGTCTAAATTTTGGCTTCAAATTTCGTTCGGCTTAAATCTTAAGCAATTTTTCGCTTTTAAACGAGGAACTTTGAAATGAAGCGAGCCCGAATTCAATGCGACACAAAAGCGCCAAGTACCTGAAGGTTCTCGGCCCAAATAGTGGCCAAAGTGGCCATGTCTTTGTCGCCGCATACGGCCATCCCGATGACCCACACGTAGGCGGGTGTGTGGCCCCGTTTGCCGTGGTTGAGGAGCCCAATGGACAATTGGGTCCAACTCCCACCGGCACACGGGTAGGCATCCCCGCGCACAATAATTGTGAGGGGCCGGTCCGAATAAATGGTGTCCACTAGTGCCGGACGCGATTTAATGTAGCGGGCCCATGAGTGCACGGGCCAACTGCGGCCATTAGCGGATGGGTCGTCCACGTTCACCGGGGGCCGCAGCTAGCGGCTTAGCCATATTCTTCCACGTGTCCAAGAAGGCTTGCCGCGTTGGGATGGGTCGCGGGAGAATGTGGCCCGTAGCGGCCGTATAGTCAATTCCTCGCCAGGGCATGAACTCCGAGAGGTGACATTGAGGTCCATGAGGAGCCCAAAAAAATCGGGCGCGGGAAAAAGGAAGGGGGTGTTATTGTTTGACGGCCTGCACTTGCTTAGTACGAATAAAGGAGGGGTAGCCAACATCCGTGGCCTCGGACCATCGGGCCCGGGCCAAGGGAGATGAAGCCACCCACTCACCAAGGAGTTGGGAGACCAAAGAGTCCCGCAAACTCTTGGCTCCAGTCAAACGCACAAGCGTCATGCTAAGCTCGAGAATAGTGTCTCGAGGGAAAGGCATAACAAGTGCTACACGAGAGAAAAGGGGGTATGGTGTGGGGTTGGCGGTGGGCACAAGGAAGAGGACTAAGGGTTGGACACCCAACCCTTAGGCAATCCAACATCTCTACAAACCCATTGGGCAACATTCTACCACATTAAACCCCCTCAAGACCCTAGCATACGCATGCAATTAACGGCACAAATAGTTTAAATCTAGAAAATATAGAAAATTTTAGGTATTCTTGCTTAACATGTTAAAATTTATCGGTTTAACATTTAACGCCTTTCAGAAATTAAAATTGAAAATTGAACATATTGGATTTAACGTGGGTCTCTAGGGGGGGGATGTGAAACCCGCCTGCAACATCCATGAGGCAAAAGCATTTGCCACCAACTTCGCAACACCTTTTGGACCCTTGACAAGGGGCAATGCACCACCCATGAATGGCCGCCCGTCCCCGCCCCTCGCAATGACCTCCATCGCGTAAAAGCTGGGCCGGCGGCTCCCTCAATCCGCGAGGCCCCTCCATTCCTGCTGACGTTAGGACCTCCACAAAAAAGGTGGTGGCGTGATGCCGCAACCCCTTCACTACCTATGGGGTCGAGGGGGTAGAGCGTAGGGGTCCAAATGAGGAGGTGAATCCAATCCCTCACCCCACCACTCTTCCGCTGTGCCGCAAAGGACCGCTTAGGGAAGGAAAAGCGTGCAATCACGCAAGGTGCATCCCACGGCAGCCGAACTTTGGGAGAAAGGGAAGGACATGCATCCCCAGTGCCGCATAGGGCTCCTTTTTGGGGAGCAAGATATACCTTGCCTGGGGGGGAGGGGGGTTCAGGGCGCTTCCCAATTGAAGTTGAGGAAGAAACCATTCACTCCCCCGGTGCCGTGCAAAGCTTTGAGCCAAGGAGAGGAGGGAGGAAACTCATTGGGGCTGTCCGGGCGCCCTACCCCCCTTCCCAACCGCAGTTGGGGAAGGACTCATGGCACGGGAGGGCAGAAAGAAGCAACCCCCCCGCCCTACCAAAAGACAAAAACCGTAGCTCGAGCTAGCCGGCCTGATGGCGCTTAATGTGTAAGCAGACGTCATCCTCTGCCT
Source organism: Eutreptiella sp. 'Long Island Sound 2002' (assembly GCA_964036045.1). NCBI lineage: Eukaryota > Euglenozoa > Euglenophyceae > Eutreptiales > Eutreptiaceae > Eutreptiella > Eutreptiella sp. 'Long Island Sound 2002'. The sequence goes on from OZ038383.1 coordinate 116,988,974, forward strand.
ACATGAGCCCCGACAGTTCTAGCATTATGCCCCATGTAGGAGCCTCCTCACGTGGGGGTTGCATCCCCACCATCGGTTCCCGGTGCGGCAAAGTCCGTGGTGCACCTAGGCGTGTGCGGTTATGGTCCCACTAGACACGGGGCTGGGGAGAAGACCTCCACAATAGCAGTGGAGGCATTGGCAGTGGTAGCGGCTACAGAGCTATGCATCCAAGCCTTGGCGAGTCAAAGGCCAACAACACCTCTGATGGTGAAAATGCCAACAATGTGTCACCGTTGCTTGGGTGCAGCGAGGTTCCTCGGGGGAACCAAGATCTAAATCGAGGATACCGCTCCCTTTCCACAACCCTCCCCCCCTTGCATTGGTGTACCCATACTTCAACTTATCACACTCCACCTTTTAGCACCCTGGCGGCGGTGTAGCAGCCGGCTGGATACACCCCCTCCTCTAGATACACTCCCTCCACGGTCACAGACCTTCCGCACACCTCAGTGCGTACTCATTAATGTCTAGACCGCCGCTCTGTGTTGCGGCTACACCCATGACAGCCGCCCTAGGGGTTGCAGCCACGCTCACTGTTCTGGCATCCAAGGGCCGGCGGGGGCACGCGGTGCCTCCCAAAGTAGCTGGCGTGCAGAGACCCCCTCGATCACCCAGTTCCCCTAGGCACCCCTTTCGGGGCGCTCTCCATCGTCCCCTCAGCCTCCCGCTTGGTGAGGCCCGCATGGCACAGCGCTGCAGCTGCTGCTACCGCCACCACAGAGGCAACGGTGACCTCTCGCTCGGCCGCCCGCTCGATAGGATCCATAGGGTGCCACGGCCACATGGTCCCCACCTCCATGACGTCCTCGGTGATGATCACCTTGTGCTCGGCCTCGGGGATGAGATGGGCGCCTGTTGCCCTCCCGGAGGGAGGAAACCGAGCGCTCAGGTGTCTGTGTGCACAAGGAGTCGCTCAAGAGTCCCACCAAAATAGGACCCGGGAGACCACAATCACACACAAAAGAGCGGCCACGCGAAACACGCAAGTGGCAACCTGCCCAGCAACTGGTCCCAAACCCCACGGCGGTTGGCACCATGCCAACATGGGGGGTGAGTAGAGCCAAGAATGCTGGAAATCCGGTGCAGAGCCAGCAATCGTTGTGCAAGGAGGGCGTCTTCTGAGCCGATGCGGTGTACCCCCGCACGCGACGCGAAACAAGAAGCGGGCCACACACGCGCAACACAAGCACCACACGGGGCACACCATAGACAAGCCCAACACAGTGCGCCGAATGAACGCCAGCATCAAAGCCATGGAGAATGAGCATTGTAGCCACAAAGTTGCTGCACTTTGGCTACCGAGCCCCAAAAGTCCCTCACTGGGTGGAGCTGCAGTGTGCAAGAGACTACACACTAAAGCAGAGTGAGTGTTGCATGTAGGCCGCAACAAACGGCCTACACTGCGGTGGCTGCAGCACCAACTACAGCAAAAGGGCGGCGGGACAAGGAGGGCCTACTCCGAAACCCTACCAATGGGCAGGGGGCGGGGCGGACGCACCTAGGACACCAGCAAGAGCGTCCTCCATGCGGACCCACCATGAGGGACCCGGCGTGGGGAGGGACCAGGCCCTTGGCGCCAAGGAGCCAAGTTCCCCAACAAATACAGACCCAACCCCGAGGCCCGGCTGAAGCATGGGCCGCAGTGGATGTAGCAGTGACTAGTGAATGCAACATTAGCAATGCAACCACGAGGCTGCGGCACACAATTCACAGAGCCCGAACGGTCCCTGGATTGGTAAGAGGACTCGGGTACAGTTGCAGTGACTGCAACATCGCCTGCAGCATCAACAGTGTAGCCACAAAGTTGCTGCACTTTGGCTGTAGAGCCCCAATAGTCCCTAGATTGGTAACAAGATTGGGGTAAAGCTGCAATGACCGCATCGCCACTTGCAGCATGAACATTGCAACCACAAGGCTCCTGCACTATGGATGAATGGCCGCAATACTCCCTGGAGTGGTAACGGGACTAGGGTACAGCTGCAGTGCACAACAAACTGCAAACTGCAGCCGAGTGTGTGTTGCACATGTGTGGTGGCCGCACCAAGGCTACAGCAAAAGGGCGGTGGGAGAAGGAGGGCGTCCTCCGACACCCTATCAGTGGGCAAAGGACAATGTGGCCGCAGCTGGGACACCAGGCGTCCTCGATGCGGACCTGCCAAGAGGGACATGGCGCGGGGAGGCACCAGGCCCTTGGCGTCAAGGGGCCAAGTTCCCCAACAAGCAGAAACTCAACACTGAGGCCCAACCCTGGGGCGAGCAACGTGGCGACCACGCGACGGCGACGCAGAGCACACGGGCGGTTGCCCACATCCCACATCGCGTGGAGGGGTCTAAGGGTGCCAGACCTCCTCCAATGATTGACAGCGGCCACTCTCCTTCCGTCAAGGCGTGAGGCCACCCCATAGGTGAGGCATTAATCACATGGCGACGTTAAACCTAAAGCTAAACAAAGCCGCCGTGTTGGGGGCGCTCTCCATCGTCCCCTCAGCCTCCCGCTTGGTGAGGCCGGCATTGGACATCGGTGCAGCTGTTGCTACCGCCACCACAGAGGCAACGGTGACCTCTTGCTCGGCTGCCCGCTGCATGGGATCCATAGGGTGCCACGGCCACATGGTCCCCACCTCCATGACGTCTCCGGTGATGATCACCTTGTGCATTTTGTTATCCCACGAGCTAGACGTGGGCCCAAAATCTAGGGGATCTGCTCCCTTGAGGCTAGGAGTGACCCACTATCGGCCACATGCAACTCGGGGCATCTAAAAGGTAGGTCCCTGCCACCTAAACTTTGGTCCTCACCACCTAGACATTAGGTCCCTACCACCCAGACCGTTGGCCGCAACCACCTAAGCTTTAGGTTGTGTGGCATTTAAATTTTAGGTCTCTGCCACCTAAACTCTAGATCCCTACTAACTAAACTTTAAATACGTCCCCACATCGCGTCACGGATGACGGCGTCGATGTCGCCATGGTTGCGGCTCCGGCGGAGTGTTTGCCAAAGCCAATGGCGGCAGCGCCTGGCACTAGCTTGTGTGCAAGGCCTCGGCAGTGGGTGTAGGCGCGTGTGCAGCCCCTCGTAGAGCGGCTGCAGCATCATCCCCTCCCGCTGCGTTGAAGGTGGTACCATTCTCAACGGGGGGGTCTATGGAGAAAGAATAATTGCCGGCGCTACCGACGCCAAGGGGAGTGTTGTGTGCCCTCCGGGCAATGTGTCCCCGTATGCCTTGCATGGTTCCGCTGTTAGTAAGAGCACCGTCGCCTTGTGCAAGCGGCAAAACAAGACACCCACATCAACAAAAGTAGTTTGGCAAAAACATACACCTTTGACAAATCAAACCCCCCCCTTGCACTGGCACTGTAGAAGAAATATAAAAAACTATGACTAACTCCTAAAAATAGGATCATCATAGCAGTGCACAAGCCTTTGGAACAAATGTGTTTCACAATTTGCAAGGAGTAGGGGCACTAGTAGAACATCGCTTGGTGCCATAAGGAGAAGTGTAATATACAATAGTACAATTATGTACACTAATGCAGCATACCATCATTCAATGGCTGCTCCAACTAGGTGACACCTATGCCAATCAAAGGCAACTGCTTGATATCTTTTGTGCCACTATGCCCTCATGTACATCATATTAGTGTGCTCTATGGTACTAGTACACACTGACAGTAATAGTGGCCGGTGTTGTTCTGTTGGTATGCTCATTTCTTCTACATTTGAAATCCACTTATTGGGAACGCACACGCAATATCTTATGCTATTGCTCTCACCACTTATGCATGTTCAAGTGCTTTCGCATGCCATAAAAATTGCACTGGGTGGCTTTTTTTTTGGAAAAAAAAAAGAAATCACTCATGCATAGGATGCTTTGTTTGAGCAACATTTCACAAATATGTTTGGTTGTTACAATTGGTGGGAAACGCACTTTGATAAAGAGATATTTTGCTAAAATATCCTTCAAAAATGGACTTTATGGAATCTTCATTGTTCTTGTGCATTGGTGTTTGTGCAAACATTTGTTTAGAAATGTCAGACAACACCCCAAAATTGCACGCTAGGTGAGACCACGGTTTGGTCTTGAGCATCGGGAACTGCACCCCCTCCTACTAGCAAAACACATCAAAACACACAAAATGGCACCTCCATGTAGCAACAATGCCCGGTCGGCACGTGTGGCACATGATGTCCTGACGCTAGCATCGGAGAGGGGGTAAGGGGGGCTGGTATTGAGACCAAAACTTTGAAAAGCCTACTGAGGCATAAACAGCGTGTGGCCCCACCTTGGGGACACACACTAACGTCATCGGTGGGACCCACCAATTAGGTCCCCACAAATCGTAGTGGGGGGGGGGGGGCACACATGCAACATTTCAGTGACGATCCATGGTATTTGTGCGGAAGAACTTTTGCGGTGCTAGCACCGCAAAAATCGTGTGCTATGCCCGTGCCTCATCTTGTGGCATTAATCCGCCTACCACTCGACTCTTTACCATTATCTTTCCCTGCCCCCCCCCCCCCTCTCCCCCTTGTCCCCCCCTTACATGTTTCAGTCTTTTGTTACGGGTTGGGAAGCCCAAGAGCCATACCGTGCCAAAGCTGGAGGCACGAGATGCCTAGGGTGTGGCAGCGGCACGGCACGGCTGCAATGTGGTGTCTCAGGCTGCCTTGGGCATTGGATGCCGTCGGTTGATGAGCCTTGGTCGGGTAGGAATGCTATGATGCCAACACCGAGCACTCGGCATCCTACCTTGTGTGCCTTGGTGTAGGCTCCTCACGTGAGACCCGGTGGTGCGGGTGAATTGCAGGGAAAGATATTTGCAGGGGCTAGTAATGTACGGCTTTGAGGGTTGTTTCTAACCATGTAGGTATTTCCCCCATCAAGTCAACTCTCCCTCATGGTCCTAGATTATGTCTCCCACATGTATTTTCAGGACAAGAGACAGGGCAGATTTTCAAACGGGCACCCACCTCGCCCGAGGATTGTGCCCTTCTCTTTGGTCCTGGTTTGTTTTGCTTCCCCCAAACGTCAAGAAACAAGAGATACCCACATCCCATGGGCTCTTGGGTGTGGGGCAAAGAGGTCTAGAGGGTTTCGGGGATTACCCAAAAACTTTTCAATATTGTAAATTTCATTTACCTGTCAAGTGCAAAATGCACTTTGTGATGCACACCTCAAATCTGGTTCAGCTTAGCTTTGGGTGTGTGAGTTGAAAGGCATTTCCTGCCGTAGTACATCGCAATTAGTGGATGTTGTAAGGCCTCTCTCGGGCTGCACTGTGCACAGGTGACAGGTAGTATTGTGTCCACTATCTTCCCCTGTGCAATTTTCCCACTTGCAATTTTGCCAGCAGGATTGCAAACCCCTCTTCGGGGGTCATGGAACATTTTTTTTTAGAGAATTCATGGCACAATCCTCGAAGTCGCCTACAAGCGTTGCATTGTACGTGTGTGGCAGAGGGGCAATGTTCCATAAAACTGGTAGATTAACATGTTGCACAACCAGTGTCAAATGCGATGTCGATTGTGTCCTCTGCTTGTTATCATTGTCCACCATGGGGCCGGTGCAACCGTCACTATCCCTATCAAGGACTCCTATCCAGGGCAGATGCAGGACTCCATTCCTATGGGCACAGGGGGACCCTAGGAGAGGCGAGAGCGACAGAGAGCGAGGTTACAAGTGTGCGGGTGGGTTGATCATTCGAGCATGATTGCCAAATGGGTCCGTGCGCACGCGTAGGCGCGCACTTTTTGACCAGGCACACCACCCTCTGCTTGAAGTGCCCCCGCAGCAGACATATATCCCGTGCATGCCACAAGCAGGTGGTAGATACAAAATGTGCACGAACACACATGACGCCTGCAGTCCATTGTACGACCATGGCAACCACCCCGCCCCCTCAAGTCGGAGAAGAGATCCCAACAAATTGGCAAAACAAATCGGTGGACCAATTTTTCATCAAAACAAGTTCCCAGTGCCCTGGTTCTCAGTCCCAGGCCCCAAACAAGCCTTCCTTTTGCTTGCTCTGTAGTTCTGTACATGGTCCTTAAGCAGTGTTCAACCAGCTGTAGTTATTATTTCAGTGGTATATGCCCAGTGTGATAAAACAGTTGGCGGCTTTTCAGTTCCCGCCCAGACACTTTTTGCCACCTGTCCTGCACTAGTTAATCTGATGGGAAATTCTATTGCCTTCGTCAAGGCACCTCGAAGAGAGGATGACAATCAGCCAATCAGTCAGTCAGGCATTCAGTCGGGCAAGCAGGCAGGCAGACAAGCAGGCAGAAACACACAGTTTGGCTTTTTTCAGTGGCGGACTACAGCTACAAACAGTGGAGAACCTCAGATCTAGCAGAACAGTCGGCGGTCAAGTGGTAGAACACTCACCGAACGATTGGCCTATCGTCAGTTCGAATCCCGGCCGGTAGCCACCGTCTGGGCTTGATCAACTCCTCAGCTCTGTTTTGCCCAACCCTGGTTCGAATCCTTCTAAGCACAAACCCCCCCCAGCCCTAAAATGTGGTATCCAGTATCAGGGGGATAGAGGCCTCAAAATCAAAAAAATCAATCGGGGGATTGTTTTGTTGGGCAAAATAATGATTTTACAAGGAGTTAGACATCGAATATCATGCCTTGGGCTATGCTACGCGAACGACCCCCAAAAAGGGGGGTGTACAGTGTCCGCACCTGCGCTTGATGTAACAACCTCTCTTCAAGGTGATTTGTTATTCCATGCACCAGAATCATCCATGCAGCCCAAAATCCACCAATTGGGGGGCTGATGATGAGGTGCTTGAAGAACCGCGGCTGGAGAACACACTGGGGCGTGCAGAGCGAAGACACAAGTCGCAAACTGCCCCCTGACTAGCATCAGGGGACTTGTGCCACAGAAAATTTTGATCAGTGGGGAACAATGAATCCCAGGCACCAGAGACGTGTCTTTTTGTGGGCAGTAAAAACACTTCATGGTGCCAATCTGAACAAGCTATATAGAAAGAAAAGGAATTATCCAGTACCCCAAGGTAAATGATGCACATCTTAGAGTGATGCCTCCAAATCAGGTGTCCTGGAATCCCAGAAGCCCCAACAAGTCGGCAGAACGAATCAGCAAAATCACAGAAACCCAACAAATCGGCAGAACAAATCGGCGAAGTCGGCCGAATTCAGCCGCCGATTTTGGGGGAGGGGGGGGGGTTGCCATGCTCACTACTGTAGCCCTTGGAATAGGCACTGACAAACCTGCAGCAACTGGAATGTGGCTTGCAGATCTCACATGGGCCTGCAATAGGGACAAATGGGGTCCTAAAGGATGGGAAATATTGTAGGATTTCAAAAGCCAACAAAAAATGGGATCAGGGATAGGGTCTTCTGGTGGGTGAAATTGGAGGTTAAAATGGTTGCAGATGGGCTGTGGATGGAATGTGGATTTGAGTGTGGCCAGGGTTTTGAAGGGCTATGAGAGGGTGTAAATTGGGCTACAAGCAGATAAGGCGTCTGCCTCTGCTGCTGACAAGGTGACGCGGCTTTGTGCTATTGATCCTGGTATTGGCGGTGGTTCCTGCAAGCAGGTTCCAGGTTGGCACCACTGGCGGACCGGCAGACAGGAAACCCACCGAGCACTTGAAGAATCTGGGGCTCTCCGGCATGAGTCCGTGCAGCTCGATTGCTGGCCAACTGGCGAGCACGCTGAGGGCACTGTGTGGCACATCGACCATGGGCGGCCCCACGGTAATACCCTGCTATCCAATTCCCTGCGTTCACAGGTGCAGCGCGCAGCTCAACCGCACAAGGTCAAACAAGCCCGTAGAGAAGCAGATAAGGAGGTAGCATACACACAGGGAAGTATGGGCACTGCTTGGGGCACACCTTGGGTGCTGCATCATTTGGGATTGACGGTGGCACTACAAACAATAGCAAAAGAGGATGATGTCTGTGGTCGGGTCATCACCCCCCTTCCACAGTTGACGCCCACGTGCAAATACTAATTTGGTGTGACCATTAGTGAGGGATTGAATGGTAAAAGTGGGCCTGATTAACATTCACACGGGGCATCCGCAGCGCGCACTGACGTGCATGGCTGTTGCTTACAGAGTGCATGGTGATGGGGGGTTCGATCTCCAGTGCATAGAGAATCAGATTTACGTTCAACTGGGATTGTAGTGTTTGTCCCAAGGAGGCCGAAGGAGGCAATACGGAAGCACTCAACCATGAGCTGCTTTCAAAGCCAGGGGCTGCAAAAACTGCACCCTCAGCTGATATACTTCTGAGTGGCCAGGCACAGGAGTGAGAAGGGGGGTCTCGATCTGACAACAAAATGTCCATGGTGGGAGAAGACTAAAATGGCAAAACACACAGTTCACGGTCTTCAGGGGCCAGTGCGGAGATTCGATGCGAGAACGTATACTTCAGAGATGGGCATCCATGTATGACGTTTACCGGATTTTCCAGCCAGCATTGTGCCCAAACTCAGCCATCATAGGTCCACGAGATGGGCTTCGGGAAAAGGGGATAAGGCTAGAAGCGCCCAGGCAGAGAAGGGCTGCGGATACCGGCGGGAGTTTCGGCCTTGAGACAGCCTACTTGCAGCTGCAAGTTGGGGTGACAGGCTGCAGCACTCACCAGCATTGCAATGTGCTTGTCTGTCAGTGCATTTTGCTGCAGATCAAGAGACTGCAACATGATGCCACTTGCCCTCAGCGTATCTGCAATCAGTCTCACCTAAAAATCAGCACGCGACGTCCGCAATACTGGTGTTCGACACAATTACAAGCACACATCACCATCCCAATCACCATCACCATCACCACCATGATTACAGGTAGAACCACGATGAAAGCACCACCAACAATACAAATTCAGGAATGTCACGCATACAAGCAAAGCCACCAATGCACTCACCCCTGACCGTCCTCTCCATTAAGTGGCTGGGCATTCATCCATAGGAAAAAGATGTGGCAGCTTATTTGTTGGGCCCCATCAGCGTCATCATCTCCTCCTCGCAATCCGCACATGCAAAGAGGTGGACCATGGGGGTGCCACCCGCGCACCGCGCACACCGCGTCCTTCAAGTGTCCTGGCGTGTACGCCATGCAGCGGAATATGGCCCAAGGTCTTGAAGCGGAGCGACGTGGTGACTTGCAGCGCAACATGCGCATCAGGGCTCATGGATGAAGCCATACACACATGCCCTGATGCACCGTGCGCACCGTGCGCACCACGCAGGCGGCACCCTCCATGGGGCCGCTGAGCTGGGGCCATGATGCATCAGACCGGATCCCTCGGGGGCTCCATCAGTCCAGGCAGGAATTCATGCGATACAGAATGGTCATGAAGAGGCGGTGCTTGCTTTGTGTCGGTACTCTGTCGACAGGCCCGATGTCGAAGACACAATCAAGACGCCTTCCTCGGTGTAGGAGACACAACTAACTTGCCTCCACCGTGCAAGAGGGTCGTGTAAGGCCGTGCTGATACTGGAAGATCGCGTGGAGGGTGAACCTGATTGGATCCTTCAATGAGGTTGTCCTTGCAATTAAGGTGCTCCAATCGGCAACTGGCCGCCATCTCCAGCAAATGCATGGTCCCCAAACCACCAATCTGGAAACAATAGAGGATAGCACCCTCATAACAAAGGCATTTAAGCATGACCGCTGGACCCTCTAGCTCACCCTGGAAGCTTCTATGTACGTGACTTCCGGCCAAGACCATAAAGCGGGCTTTGAAACATTGCTGGCCACACTAGCGCGATGAAAATAATCGTAAACCAATTTCGGGGCAGGGCAGTCCGATCTGAACTAGCTGCCTGTGCAGGCCGGCATACATATGGTGTGGGCAAAAAAAAGGGGGGGGCAAATCAGGCAGTTCTGGTCATTTCATTAAAGTTGGCGGGGGCTTTGCAGCAGTGTGCAGGAGGGTATGCAGTTTGAAGTGGGGTTTTCATATAGTTTTTGGGCTGACATCAGACCGAGGCTCGAGTAGATGAAGGGCTGCTATCTCCGAAAACGATATTATGTATGTTGCGTATGTTTGATCCAGTCTAGATCCCAACAATGAAAGCCGTGTATCCCAACACGTTTGCCTATTTGTGTGCTGTGGCTCCTCTTTCTCTCTCTCTCTCTCTCTCTTTCTCTCTCTCACTCACTCTCTCTCTCTCAAATTAACCATTTAAAGCACCCCACCCCCCTTTACAGTGTGTATCCAGCGTGGATCCCAAAAGCTGGAAGGCTCGACGTGAGTGAGCCAAGTGTCTCACGCAAGCAGCAGCTGGCGCAGGATAGCACAAATCCTACCTTTGGCCTGGTGGCACAGATTCTGCCAAAAATTTGGTGAATGATGCCTTCATGCATGAAATTGAATAGCGCAACAATTGAAGGGAAAAATGCACAATGCCGAGATGGTACCAAAGCAGTTTTGGAACAACCTCCAGGTGACCCCATCCTTCGACCCTAACATGCGCACATGGCCCCAGTTGTTGATAAGAGGCTGCTGAAGGGTGCATGTGGTGTTGCATGTGGAGGCCATTTGACGCTCTGCAGATTGCCCTTGATCTTTTTTGAATGAGAAAAAGTCGGGTTTGTTCAATTGGTGGCCCATGTCTAAGGCACAAACAGATTTACAGAGGCGACCACAGCCGTAACTACACCACTATAACAAATGATTTTGGACTAATTTGGCTTCGGATAAGGACAAAATCACCCTCAAAGTCCAGTGATTCTAGCTTCACAACCCGCACTCAGGCACCTCAGGACCCTGTCCAGCCCACTTTCAGCGCCCAGCTTCCGAAATGCCAGGGCTTCCCTAAGACCCTGGGTCGAACGGCAGGGACCTTGTTGCAAGAAATATCCAGGTTCTGAATGTGCAGTAGCCGCAGAGCGTTCATTTCGACACAGGCACTGGAATCCAAGTGATTGCCGGCCAGGCATAGTGTATGAACCGTATTGTTGCGGTTCAGGGCCCCCACCTGCGCAGAGGTGCTGTGTTCAGCTGGGGCATGGTGGAGACAATGTGACGTGAAGGTGATGCGGTGTGCTGCCCCTGCCCCTGCAAACGGCGCTACTATCCATCCCACAGAGATGTTGTGGGGAGATGTTGCGTGCTGCAACAAGAGCAGATTTCGTCTGGAACCAACCGTCAACAGCGTGCATCCAAAGTACTTCTCCTCGGCCCATGGTCAGTCGATTAGGAAATCGGCGCCTGATCTTCATAAGCCACTTCCTTATCGCCGTATGGCCCTGAGGGCAGCATGTGCCACCCATTCTGCCCGCCCCTTCTCCATTTCGAAGCCATTTCGAATGACAAACTGACTGACCGAGTGGTGAGGGGCCAAACCCACAGCTCATCTGATGGCAACTTGCAGCAGCCTGTCTACACAATGGTGACTTCTGACCCAGGGGTTCGCTTGGAAGATCAAATCTGGTGCCACGTCCCAACGTCAGAGAACTGGACTTCAGAAGACAAGAAGATGAAGAGTGCACACGCCCTAAGGCAGCGCTGCGACAGTAAAGGTGTTTTGCTTTACACTGAGGCTCTTCATCGGACCGATCAAATGCAAGACCACCATTTGACATTTTCCTCCTGGCCATGCGTGGATGTGACAGCACGTTGTCAGCTGCCTGAACTCTGAGGATGAAATCTCCATGTCTTCTTCGTTGATAAAGAACCTTCCAGGATCCCACATCACCAGCGGCAAAAAACCCCTCAATTGCCCTCACCCCTTGTCGACAATTCCTATGCACAGATTTTGATAATGACTTGATATACACGCAGACACACGTGACAATGTCAGGTGAATGTGACACTGCACATGACGTCATGTGCAAATATACATCTCTTGGGGACATTCAGAAGCTGCCAACTTTGTGCGTTTTGGCACTTTTTGGGTTTGTGAGGCCATTCCCTGGTGCAAGGTCCAGTTGATAAAACAACGAAATGTGGACCTAACAAACGATGGCCTGTGGGGTATGCCTCTTAACGAAGGGTGGGTGCCAGTGAAGGCACGAAGGTTGCAGGATTGGGGAAACTTGAAGAAATATGTCCCTGTCCACAAACAGGGTGATGTCTGCCCCAATGGGGCCCCAGCCCTGCCTGAAAAAGGCAATGCAGATGGTGACAATGATTCAGAATAAACATGATTCAATGGTGCAGTGCATTGTTCTTGTGCACCGTCCAAAGTGTAGCCCTTTGCTGAAAAATGTGACCACCTAGCCCCCCCACCCATACATTTCTGAAATGGCCTTTTCTCACAGATATCAAAAAATATACACATACCCCCCCCTTTGTGATGACATGTTTGCACATTGAAGCAAAAATTGTAAAAAATGTACCCTGATTTCAACCATACATACATAGCCAGGATGGGGCTGCAGGCTCACTGGGTCAGGGTGCTGCCAAAATCCAGCCACTTAAGTTTTTCGTCACGGATCAACACAGGTTTCTGCTGATGGTCTATGTGGACATGGCAGCTGTCTGTTGAGAAAAACAGGCAGGAGGCAACACAGGCACCGTCCAAAACGGACGAAAATCTCAAACATACCGTCAGTACAGCATGCAGACCCAGGGTGTTCCAAATAGCCCTTTTCAAGGGCTTTCCGAATATACCCCATATTAGCCCCCCCCCTCCCCCCTACGGGACACTCACGGGGCACAAATGAGGCAACAAGGGCTGCAACCCCGTAAAACGCACAAAGTCGGCAGAATCAGTACCGTCTTCGAGAGATAGCCGATACGCTTTGGTTTTACCAAACGTTTTGGTGGCGCAGCTCAGGGCGGATTGCGGACTGCCTTGGGCTGGTTTAAACCCCTCGTGTTAGCCTTTGATCATCCTCTCAACGGTGTCCAGTGAGACTTTCAGGCACTCTCGGCAGCTCATGAGCCAGCTCAGCGACGTCGGACAATGGAGAGAGAGGGAGAGAGGGAGAGAGAGAGAGAGAGAGAGAGAGAGAGAGAGAGAGAGTTCGAAACCAGGCCATGCTCAGAGGTTCGGCATGCACGCAGTACTTATGACCCAACATCTAATCTTCACATGCGCCCCGTAGAACCAGCCAGACAGCCTGCTGCCTTTGAAAGCATCTGGGATTAGGCAACGCCCCAAGCTTGGGGGTGCTAATGTGCACAGCACCACCCAAGCCATGGACAACCAGTCACCATCACCCGCAATCAGTGCCCCATGGTGACTCATGTCTCTACAGCCCCTGTCCTCCAAAGTCGTTGACAACAACCTCACAGCCTCCCTCCTTAGATGGTGATCATTACACTGGTGTGGAGTCTGTACCATCCGCTTGCGGGGGCTGTCTATTTGATGTATACATCGTACTCTACATGTTTTCGCAACCTTGCTGCACGTTCTGCAATCGGGTTACTGTTGTCTTGTATCCCTCATATTGGATGGTGTCTGGTACACTCATCTTTACTACGAACATGGTTGGAAGGTGTGTTTCATTTGTTGGACCTCTTCTGTTGTGCTTTTGAGGTAGGGAATATTCATTAAAATGTATACGGGTATACAATGCAAAACAGGACTCTTCATGCAACAACGGAAAAGGTTTGATCGACTTCGATCATGATTTTTGGTCGACTTCGATCAAGATTTTGATCAAAGTCGATCATAATAAATCAGAGTCGCAACAAGAAAGGACATGAGGAGGGTTTGCCCCAACATCATCACTAGAATTTTTGTAATGAAAAAAAGGGAGATACTCGCCTCATTGCCATTTCAGAAATATGCTGTTTAAGCTCATCCCGAGCTTCTATCTCTTTTTTTTCAGTTTTTTTTTTGCCTCGATTGGGTGATGACTCAATGAGTAGGGGATGTTTGTGCAGGAAAGTCGCCCCCATGTTCAGGGCAGAGGACGATTATTCCAGTCACATTCCTGTAAAATAGCCATGTCTCAGTGTTTGGTTTTATCTTTAATTTCGATCAAAACTATTTTTTTGAAGATTTAAAGAATCTACTACAAAGGTTGTCACATCAAAAAACCTTGAACATCCCCGAAAGCCATTTTCAGCCGCCTTTTGTTGCAATGGTTTCCTTGGAAATTTAAAATCACCAAGAATAACCTTTTTCTGACCCTCTTTCTAGACTTGCTATTTTTTTGGACAGATGTTGGGCATCGTGGGCCGCACCCCTTCACCAGGCCCTCACGCGCACATTAGCACCGCCAAACCAAGAGACACACCACTGCCTTCAGATTGCATATGGTCAACTCACACTGCGTAAGATCCAAATGCTGCAGCCCTGAGCTGTGTCTCAGGTACTCACAGAGATATTTCGTGCCCTGGAATGGGATACTTGGATGCAGCGGAGGCCGGTAACACCGAGCAAAAGCAATCAAGCGGGGCCGCAAATAGTACCAAAGCGGCCAAAGGGCGAATTGACATATTGGGCATTCGGAGACCCTGGCGGATGGTTTGCACACATTTGCTTGCCATCTCCTTCCTCTCTTCACTCTGCCCCCGCTACCCCCTCCCACCCAAGCCCCACCCCAGCAGTCCTCAAAAAGGCTTCCTGAGCTTCTGCCAGGGGAGAGGGGCAGTATGGCAGGAGGAGGGGTTGCATGGCAGGAGAGCACTGCTGCCCTGGGTGGCAAGAGGGGCACTTCGGCGAGGGAGGGACACTTCGATCAGACAGCAATGCGATGACAGGGGCATCAGGGATACTACCGGAGGAGGAGCCCTGTGCCAACAAGTATAACCAACAACTATAGGGTGGCTATGTAGGAGGAGGGGGGCTGCAGCAGGAGGCTGTTGCGGTAGGGAGGAGGGGCACTGCGGCCGGGGAAGGGACGGTGCATTACGGTCGAAGCAGTGGGAGTGTGGCAGGGGGAGGGGCACTACGGTGTGTTGTGTGCATGAAGAGGGGCAGTGTTGTGGGAGCAGGGGCACTGCAACGGTTCGGGTGCAGCAGGGCTCTCAGTAGGAGGGGCACTGCGGCAGGAGAAGGGGCACTATGGTGGCAGAAGGCATTCGGGCATGTGGCACGAGCAGGGGCACTGGAGCATGAAGGCACCATGTAGGAGTTGTGGCAGCAGGCAGTGTGGCACTTCGCCCACAGGTCAGTAACGGGGGCACTGTAGCAACAGGAGGGGCATGGGGGAGGGGTTGGCCACCCACCCTACCACCAACCCCCTTCTTGCGAAAAACTTTGACCACCACCTCAATCATTCTTCACAAATGGCTCCAAGAGGGAGCAGTGATGAGTTCAGCGGTTGGCTGACCCTAGGGGGGGGAGTCTTCCTAGGTTGCAAACACAGTGCCCCACCTTCCACCACACTGCCCCTCCTTCGACCGCAATGCCTTTGCTGTTGCCACGGTGCCCGTTCTGCGGCTACAATACCACACAGCCTCTTCTCACCTTCCAACCGCCCCCTTGCGGTGCCCGTCCTCCCGCCGTAGTGCCCCTGAAACTCTACCCGCAATGGCCCATCACCAATCAAACAACTCGAAAACCAAAGGCACACTGAGCACGCAAGCAACGAAAGGCTGCTCACCAATGCATTCGAGGCTAAGTACAAACAGCCACTCCGAGGTGCAGTGTGCTGGAAAATCCCTGCACCCTGTACCTGGTCCCTGCGTTCTCGCCCCCACCTTTCACCTTTCTTCTCATGTGGCTGCCACATTCAAATACTACAACTTGTCCAAACCATGACAACCGCAATACACACAGATCTACCCTTGGTACAACCTCACCCTTGGTGTTGGTATCTACATTTGGCAAGACACAGCATATGAGTGGTGGTGGTGCCCCAAGTTGCGTCCCCGATTTTGATTCATTGAGCCTTCAGGGTCGACGTTATTGGGTGCTAGTCCCCTCTTGCGTACCCAAGCTTTTCCATCTCTATAAACGGACGGGCTCCAACCCACCTCCCATCTTCAACTTCACGCCCCCGATTGCCCCAAGAGTGGAACACCGAGTTTTGTGACATGCGAAGGAAAATCAACAAGCACAACGGGAACAGGAGTGCTTGCAATTTTGCACGAATTCTTAGCCATGGAACCCAACCAACCACACCGCAATGCTAAGCGAGGGGTACCTTTTCGCCCAAAATGTTTTGAGCCAACCGGAGCGTCCGGACCGTTTTGTAGTGCGCTAGCCCCTTCAAAACGGCCTTCAACCTCTTGGTACCGTCCTCCATCTTGACGAACATGGCCGTGAGGTCGGCCACACCATCTAAACACACCGAGCAAATGGTTTGCTTATTGAAACCGAGAGGAGAGATCCGAGGGATAACGTTCACGGAGAGGGAGGACGTGGGGATTCGCGGGGCGTGTCTGGAGGTTGACTTTGTGAAGGCGAGACTTGTGAAGTTTTGTGCCCGTCGAGGATGCTCCAGGCTTGCTCTTGTGCAACTAATGCCGGTACACCTCGAAAATAAACATAGCGTCACACGTGTGGAATCCGCTGCCACGGCTTCATTTCATCATTGCATCGCAAACGTGTGTGTGTGTGTGTGTGTGTGTGTGTGTGTGTGTCAAACACAATGCCACAAGCAACGAGCGAAGGCTCAAAAGTGTGGGTGTGTGCATTGAAGGGGGATGGGGTTTTCCTTTGCATTGTCCGGGATTCTTAATATCGGAAACTCAAGTTGCTACACTATATGAGGGCTTACCCGCGGTTACCTGGACCACCGAACAGAGAAGCAAGGAAAGGAGCGAGATGGTCAAGGAACGGTGGGTTCCCCCGAAAGGTCACGAGCAAACCTTTCGGTACAAACTCAGGTACACTTTTCGACGGCTTGATGAGCCTCGAAAACGAGAGAGGGCGGTCCATGGGCTATCCGACGACGATAGGCTACATGAGGCCGGTCTGGGCCTTGGACACCATGGTGGGGTATATCCTTGGAAGCAAGGTCGGGGATGAGGCGTCGAGGCCTAGTCCGACAATGTAAGACCACATTGCCATTTACCACTTGAGCGCGGTGAGAACCACATCACATTGCACAGGCCAACAGGCCATTCTCATGGCCGCTTGGACCACCCAACCAAGCCAAGTGAAGAATGTGGGGTGTCTCACCACTTTGACCCCACGAAACACCTCTTACAAAGCATGAAGCTTTGAAGGATCCCAAGCAGAGGCTTCATACTTGGACAAAATATATAAGTGTTGGACCCAAGTGAAGCATTGTGACTTTAGTGTGTCTGCCTACGGGTGCAAGTCGTAGTCTTTTCGCACGCTTCTTCCTTCACTTGAGTTGTCTCAATCACCACAATGTCACACGTAGTCTATGTAACCTTGCCCATCCATCACATCGCCAAAGTGACGGAAACCAACCATGACAAATTGGACTCCAACTCCCCCATGCATGGATTGGTGAGCAATACACACAAAGCAAACGGCGCCAAAACTCTTCACACGGCCGTCCCCCGTCCTTGTTGTGCCTCCACATATGCATGTTGGCTCACAAGCTGTTGTTGTCCAAGTGCACGTGAAATTTATACCCAATATCCGCGGCCTGTGGTAGATGGCGCGGACAATGTGCAGTAGGTAGTCCGCGGATCACTGATCCGCGGGGGTCCAAAACCCCCCCCTCCCCCCCCCAAAATGATCTACGGATCACGGATCACCTACCCCATAAACCCCCCCGGCCCCCACTGCCTAGCAAAATGATCCACGATTTCCCGGACCATCCATGCAAACACGTGATGATCCAGATACAGAATATTTTTTCCTTGTTGGTACCTCCGATCACTCACTTGCGTCGACTGGCCGCCTACGTTTCCACCACTCGTGTTTCACCGTTGACAGGGTACAGACAGGGTAACAGTAACACATTACATTAACAGTAGTAACAGTAACACATAGTGCAAGTACAAAGCACCATATTGATCCACCAATTTGTTTAAAAAAATGATCCAAAAATGTAAGTTCCAAAAAAGAAATGACACAAATTGGTGGATCGTTTCTTTTTTGGAACTTGCATTTTTGGATCATAGTTTTTCCACACAAATTGGTGGATCATTTCTTTTTTGGAACTTACATTTTTGGATCATTTTTGTTTCACTAAGTTCCAAAAAAGCAATGATCCACCAATTTGTGTGGAAAAAATGTGATCCTCAAAAATGTAAGTTCCAAAACAGAAATGATCCGCCGATTCATGATCCAAAAACGTAACTTCCAAACATAAGCGTGACACAGTGCAAGTACAAAGCAACATATTGAACCAACAATGTGTGTTGTAAATTATCCAAAAATGTAATTTCACTTGTTCCAACAATTTGGCTTCCAAAAAAAGATGCACAAGCCCACAAGACCATTGGCACAAAGTTGAAAGTACAGTGAGCAAAATGGTCGAAAATGGTCCAAGAATGATCCAAAAATGATCCACGGATCACCTACCCCATAAACCCCCCCCGCGCCCTCCACTACCTAGTGTCTGGATCAAAAATGATCCGGATCACCTACCCCATAAACCCCCCCCTCCCTCTGCTTGAGGCACAATCTGGTACCGTGGCCATTGGAGGGGCCTGAAGATGGAGGGGGCCGTCCAACCCAATCCGCCCTATCACTGCGCTCGCTAAACTCAATTGCGATCTTGCAAGCGATTTCCCGGAATCTGAGAAAAGCTCAAATTAAGGAATTTTCTTTGCGAATTACGTGGTGTTGATATATTAAGATAGAAGACAATCAAATGGTCTCGCGAACATCCTCATCGATACCAGCGGCTGTTAATTGATTTAGGCCTACACCCGCGTTCAAATTTTGGGGTTTTCTCTTGGCTGCCGCCGAGTTTTGACCCCGGATTTGGACGCCCTAGCAGCTGGAGTGATGGGGAATGGGATCGTAGGTGGGGGGGGAGAGGATTTGCGAGGGGACCCCAGATTTAGCTGCCTGAAGTAGACGCATTTTGGGGTTGCGTCAAATTTTCATTGTAAAAAACTTTACACTTTGTTCAAAAATTTTCTTCAAGTAGTAGGCAATATGGTTCTTAGGAATAACCCACTTCTCTCCGGCTTGCGTCGGACCTTTGAGAACTCCATTGAGGATGTCCCATGCACCTCACAAGGCACGATCTTTTTGAGAGAGAGTTGCAATCAACTTCTCATGGTCATGCATTTCTGAGAAGATCTCCTCATAATGCTGAGAAATTTGACAGAAAAGGGGAAAAGTCGGTTGTTCAAATATTGGACTTTAAAGAGGCACTTTGGCTCCAATTGACCTAGGCGAGCATCCATTTAATGCGGATTGTAATGCCAATGTAGCAGAAAAGCTCGGAATCAAAAAACATGGCATTGGCATGAAGAAATTTCCAAAACTTGAACGGCAATTTGGGGAGTTTTCCAGATATGGGCCAAAATGCCCCAACCCCCCAAGGCAAGAATTCTGGTACTAGTTAAATCAGTAACATTAATCCGGACCCCCCCCCGAAATCATTAAAATTCAGTAAACTAACCTAAGTAATGGGCGTCCGCCGCGGCCATTAAAACTTTAGTAGGCATAATCAGTAACGGCGGCAGAACAGCGACATTTGGTATGTATTTGCGCGGCAGCAAGAAAACAAAAATTTTTTTCGACGAGAATTTACGACACTGGGATCATTCTGAAGGGGAAGTTGTTTGTTGTGAAAGGTGGAAAGAGCAAGGATTCTGCAGTTGATGGTGTCCTTACCCAGACAGTTCTTAACCCTGCTCGTGCGCGCAAGGCCTCTCGCTCTCAGGATAATGATGTTTATGATGATGTACACTTAGCACTCTTCGGCACATCGATTCGGCAATCAGATGGGACGATGTTTTGTTGTGCTTGTGGCTTTCTGCTTGTATGAGTCATATTAAGTAAGGGACAAGCGGGAACATTAAAAAATAAATAAGAAGTAAGGACGCCTCGGGATGAATTAAAAAAAAAAGTAATGAGTGTCAAATAAAGCCTTTCGGGAAACCATTAATATATTGTTTTAACTTTATTTTTTACAGTACAGTGCACGGTGGTAGGTGTGGGCTATTGTACGTAGGTGGGTCCGTGTGAGGTTGTCCGCATACACGTCAAACCTCAGCCATCGGTGGTGCAAAACTTAAAACAGCGTGGACCTCTCGTGGGCTTGCTCCCCGGCGCCCATGTTGTGCTTCGATGTCACAAAGAAACCGAATGCGGTGGTGCTCTTCCAAGTGAAGCAACACACATGTATGTTGACAATGCATGTGTTTCTTGTGGGCTATTTTTTTGGGGGTTGCCTTTTTGCATGCATGGTTGTTCCGTTCTTCGTTGCACCTCGTTTGCATTCATGTATTTTGCTTGTGTGCATGCATGGCGATTGCTTTCTTCGGTGCCCCACCCCTACCCCTCTTTTTGTTTGCTCGACGTATGTTCAGCTAGCCACCATGCCGGTTGGGTGTCCAGCATGGAAGAAGGGAAGGATAAGAAGGCTAGGCGAACCATTGCGCTCTTACGCTGACAGTGGCCTCAAAGATGTATGGGTTTTGCGGGGGGGTAAGGTCCTACACAAACATCTGTATCCATAGCGGCGATGCCGCTTCCATATGATATCGTAAAACATTGCCGTTCGCCATTTTCTGGTGTATCGCCTTATTTTTCATCATCGTCTCATCATAGCGGCGATCCTTGTTCTACCTGCTCCGAGTCCTTGCTTTCCCATTGTCATTCACCGTGTTCGACTCCCCTATTATCTGCGGCATTTCCCATAAAACGGGCCATGGTGCCTTCACCCGCCGTGAAACAAGTGACGCTAGGTCATGTGCTGCTTTGTGTGTTGGCCCTGCCACCCATGAGCTGAATCCCTACTGGTCTTGCGTTGCGGACTGCACAGCTGTTCGTGCACTGGTAGGCTCTCATACGTGGTTTTTGCATCCCTTGTCACATAACCCCCCCCCCCCCCGGCCAACATGTCATGACGCCGTTCATTGCCGCTGATTTTCAGGGCGTGCAGTTGGGCATATATGGCACACAACATGCCCGTGATGCCCTGTCTTCCACACAGCTTGTATGTCTGTACTATTTTTCGGTCACACTGATGGATGTACTCCTCCCTCTGGGACGTGGAGTGCCATAGTCCACAATTGTTGCGCCTATATACCCAGGGAGTCCGTGCTGTATTGGCTTACAATAATTTGGCCGTTTGCGCAACCATCGTTGAAGTACGCGGTCCCCACGTTCCATGCGCCTCATACCCGGTCTTGCAACTGTTCCGAGGGTCGTTGCGCTTATATGAGCGCCTTTTGTCAACCCCCGCATTCGGCACACTAATCTATGCCATAGTACACGTGTATATGCCTTTGACATGCACCGGGAAGACCATTTCGCCTTTGCTCCAAGCTCTTCGCAAACATGATGTAGCGGCCACGGCTTGTGCAGAAGAATCATCCTTTCAAGAGGTGTTCCGCATCGCCGGACGTAGTGAGTGGACCCTTGTACCAATGCAGATTACTACAGATGAAAAATTCACTTGTTTTCTTGAGAGGGGGTGGTGGTACCGCCCGAAGTGTTGCACATGGTGTGACGTCCATACCTCACTGCCGCGAAAACCCTTGCCATTACTCAAGGTCTTGCTCGATTGGTCCAATCTCTGCATTCCACACGGGCTCAACATCACGCAACGAGAGCAAACATTGTCATTGTTTGAATGGGGGGGGGATTATGTGTTGCACATATTCCTTTATCTACCGGGGGGAAAGGGTCATTTTGGGGGTAACGGGTCACTTTTTGGAAGTAGGGGTATGTAGGGGTTTTTTGAGGTGGCGGACTTGGGTAACATAGTGGTTTGTATTGGTTCGTTTACTAGTAATGTACACTAGCACATTTGTCACTTTTCATGCTCTGTGTTACCCACACTTGTTACCCAGCTTTGTGCCCTTGCCGTGCAACCTAGGGTTTTGAGGGGTAACACGTACATCGGGTAACACCCCCACGGTTACACACCGGGGAACACATCATTAAACTCCGGTTGCCAGAAGCTTTGCCTTGTGGCTCATGACTTAAATGATTTCAAGAAAATTGCACCCGCACGAGTTTTGCGACTGCTCCGCGCATGCCCACCGCTTGCTTGTGAATTTTTTCGTCTTGTTTTGACGTTGCAAACCCCCCTTGGACTCCATTCACCACTTATTAGTGCATACTTAGATAACTGGTGCCCGGGGAACAGATGTTCCGGGGAACACATCAACGGTAACACCCGCGGTAACACCACCTCTTCACACGTTTTTGCACAAGGGTGTTGCATGGCCACAATATGCCCGTTCCGCCTGTCCCAAAGAAGTCCGCCGCCTCGGTTCGCACTGGGTCGTACCTCTCCAGCGTTCGATGGGGAGACATAGCCCATAAAGGGGCCGCCGCGGTCATTCCAGTTCTTATTGCCTTGTCTGCTGTTGGTGAGGTCCGAGGTAACACTGTAGCGCTACCGGTTACACCCCGGGTAACACATTGCATTCATGTTGCATCCGAGGGAACACCGGGGGGCTACCGGTTACACCCCAGGTAACGTGTGGCATTCATGTCCCCCTATCACACATGAAACGAAAGAAAGGTCCCACCTACATATGTGGGTGGGTTACGAAGGGCAACGCCTCGTCCCTCACTATGCAAGACCCGTTGGGCTATGAGGTGGACACTGGGGAATGCCTCGACATTGCCACGATGGGGAGCACCACCATCAAGGCGGACCAAAGGGCCAACCGATGGGGCTATTACACGGGTGGCTAGGGCAGCAGTTCCAGCAGCAGCAAAAGCAAAAAGCAGGCAGCCCTGTGCCCTTCGTGAACCGGCCGTTTGAATCCGAGATTCACGGTACCGTGAATTTCACCCAATTTTGCTGTGTTTTGCTCGTAACTTGGTGCTATCGTGTGCTTTTGTCGTGCTACCCTCGCCCAAAGTAAGATCCAACAAATATGTGCAATTTAGAGGTTTGAAGTCCCCGCATGGTTCAACACATTTGGTGAGATTCGCGTGAATTTGAAATTCACGCACCCAGATTCACGCAGAAATTCACAGTAGATTCACAGATTCACGACAATGTGAAATTCGCACGAATTTCGTACGAATTTCGCACGAATTTACCCTCATTTCCACTGTTTCGCTTTCGCACAGCTCTCAAAGCCTTTCTTCGCATTCTCTTTTGACAATGTCCCAGCAGAGTATGTCGCAGCTCGCCAGCCTGGCCTCTCGCCCCGACCCCGCAGCCGACACCCTCGCCCAGTACCAAGCCCTCCCCGTCGCCCACCATCAATTGGAGGAGGTGACGTACCAGTCGGGGGCACTAGGGGTGGATGATGTTGTGGGCTGGGCAGCATCCCTCGACCCCTCCCCCGATGTCATCCACATCGACATGCGCAGCCCCACCCGCAACTCCTACATTGGGGGGAGGGGATGGGCCACAACCTTGTGGAGGGAACTGCGCCGCCAACTCCCCTCCCTTAAATTTCTGCATCTAACCCCTTTCCCCTCCAGTGTTGACCAGCTCCTCAACTCCATGCGCACTAACCCTGTGGGGAAGCCTAAGGACGCCCACGTCTAGGTGTACCCCACCACTAACCTCGTCCATACCCCCCCCCCCCACTGCGATATGGTGTGCCTGCAGGATCTTGCTGCAGGTGCACCGGCAGACCATTCTTTTTTCCCCTTTTCTTGGCACCTTGCCAAACCCCGGTGGTGGGATGATTTGGGCATCGCCCCTTTCCATCCCACCATCCCCCCCCAGGTGCACATCCCCGACGTCACCCACCCCACCTTCTACAGCACAACTTCTTTGCAATGGTACCGTGGTGCCTCACGCGCCCCCCCCTTCATTTCAAGTGAACCCCCCCTCCGCACCGAACCCCTTCCCGACCCCCCTCATGGGGTGATGGGCAGCCCTGACCCCGCCCCCGACAGGGTTGGCCCCTCCCAGCCGCCCCTCAACTTTGTTGATGGGAACGGCTACATTGTGCTTCGGGGGCTTGTGGAAGCACGGGATTGTGAGTTGGGGTGGAACAAGGTGATGAAGGCGTGGGGCAGCGGCGACGAAAAAGTCGTCGCAAAAAATTTTGAGCTCCTTTTCAACACATCGCGGAGTGAGGATCAGGCCAAGGATCCTGAGCTCCCCCGGCGTTGGCAAAGCAAGAGCAACTTGGGGTCGGGGGTGGGGGGGCCTCTCTTCAAGAAGTTCCACCCCCACCTCACCGAAAGTGTCCCTGGGGTTGGGGACCTCCACCCAATGACGCCGGGCAGCGTCATTGTGGCGAGTGTGGGGAGTGGGCCGCAGCTCCCCCACACCGACGTCGCCACCCACCCCGAGGTGCTCCCCCCCAACAGCAGGGACATCTCGGGGTGCCACGTGAGTAGCTTCCTCTGCTTGTCCGGGGGAGACTAGGGGTGCAAGTGGTTGTGGACAACCACACCATTGACGATAGCCTTTGGTTGCATGGGTGGGATGCGACCAAAAGGGCTCAACATGGGCAATGGGATGCAGCGTTCTAGGGCGTGGTGCGGAACCCCCCCAATTTTGGTGGTGTGGCGGCAGGTGGGGGAGTATGCGGCCGTCACGGACTTCGTGTGGCTGCGGAGGCTGGGCCTGGTGCTGGACGACGCCAAGAAGGAGGGCCAAGGCATGTGTCCATGTCACCGGGTGTGAAAACTTCCCACAACACCCTGCTCTAACCCCTGCTCTAACTAGTTATCGCGCTAGGTTATCGCGTTCTAACTAGGTGCTCTAACTAGTCATCGCGCTAGGTTATCGCGTTCTAACTAGTTATCGCGGAGTTATCGCGGGGGGTTATCGCGGGGGTTATCGCGCGATAACCTAGTTATCGCGGGGGTTATCGCGCGGGTTATCGCGTGTTTTTTTTTGTTTCTTTTGTTTTTTTCAGGCTACCATCTTGCAGCTGCCCCGCATCTTCGTCAAGGACGACGCCGAGGCAGCCGAGGCAGCAGGCGGAGCGGCAGAAGCAGCAGGGGCACGGCCCGCCAAGCCGGTGGCGGCCCGGTTGGAGCTGGAGGGGGAGAAGAGGCTGCCGGAGGGGGCGTCGTGGCGGTGGGGGGAGCCTGGGGATGAGGCCTGCAGGATGGGGGGGACGGGATGGTACCGGCAGGTCACCATCACTGAGAAGGAGGGGGGGGGTGGAGAGGAAGACCAACCTCACCCTCCCCTCCTATGTGTGGGTTGGGGGGGAACAAGAGGAGGCCCAAAAATTGTTTTAAGGGTTGGTCCTTGGTGAGGCCAAGTATGTCCCTCCGCCACATGCACCATTGCATGTCCATGAACGCCCTGGAGCAAGGGCTTTTGGGACTGGAGGCAGCCAAGGCCTCAGACATTGATGACTTTGTATGAAAAAAGACCATACATGCTTTGTGCCAAGTGTTTTCTGTTGTTTGTCCTAGTGAGGGATGGAGGAGGGGTGCGCGATAACTACACGCGATAACTACGCGATAACTGAGTTATCGCGCGATAACTAGCGCGATAACTAGTTAGAGCAAGGTGCTCTAACTGCGTTCTAACTCTGTTCTAACTGTGCTCTAACTCTTTGACCCCCACCCAAAAAACCACCCCTACAATGAGGGTTATGTGGGGAAAGAAAGGGGATGGGGGGTTTTTGAGGGTGCTGAATCCATTTTTTTAGGTGGTTTGCCCCAAAATTAAGGGTAGGTGGGTGTTCCAGAAATTGCGTTCTAACTAGGGGTTCCGCACCACGCCCTAGAACGCTGCATCCCAAAGGGCCCATAAGTGTGGGGTGTCCCACAGTAAGGGGGTCAGATACCAGCTTGATCCCAATGATTTTGCCCGCTTTTTGCCCCCTTTTTGGTTTTGATACGATGTGACGTGGGTCAAAATGCATGCATCACACCCAAATTGAGGGGGTATAGGGAGTGAGACACCATCTCCCACAAAAAGTGCACCATAGTAAGGGGGACTCACATAAGGATACCTTACTATGCACCCCCTTACTGTGGGACACCCCATGTACAAACGTATGCAAGCCGCACAAGAAGACGGCTTCTAACCGACATGCAGCACCTTCAGACTCTACAGCGGCGGTTCCGGTGCCGCAAGAGACGGACATGAGATCACCTTACAAACCCAGACCATTGTTGCCTGTGGCCGTGCATGCTGGGGGGCCTACTAGGGGTGTGAGGACAAATCAGGGGGTGCACACCGGTATCATTTGTGTAAAATCACGTGAATTCACGTGAAATTCGTACGAAATTCGTACGAAAATTGTGCGAAATTCGTGCGAATTTCGTACGAATTCAGGTGATTTCACGGCTGTATATCGGCTACAGGCTTGCCGGGTTTCGGCACCTCTCGTTTTGGGCACGGTTCGGACATGATGGATGCTTTTGGGGCGGGACTTTCATTGGATGATGCGTAACAAAGCTGGGGGAGGAATTTTGGCCCCTCAAAGCCCTTGGAATGAACCAAGAATATGGCATTTTCCCCCAAAAACCTCAAAATTTGGGTAAATTCACGTGAAATTCACGCAATTATTCAAACGGCCACTTAACGGCTATTCACGAAGGGTACACCCCACGTTGCAGCAGCAACAGATCATCCAGCAGCAACAGCCCAAGAGATATAGAAGCCGGCCACATGAAGGACCCCAGGAGGGAAACAAACCCGCCACTACACACCACAGATAGCAGCAGCAGCTTCGGCAGCAAGGCAGAGAGAGCATGCCAGTATGGATGTGGATGGGGAAGAAAGTGAGGAGGATCTGTTTGAGAATGAGGCGGATGCAATGGACGAGGACGACCCAGGACAGAGCAGGAGAGGAGGTGGTGAGGACCCTCCGGATGATGACTCCAATGAGGCAGGCGACGAAAATCCCTCCACAGTGCCCAAGCCCAAGGCCAGAACGAAGGTAACCAACCAACCACACAAAGGCAAACCCAAACACCCCAATTTCTTGATTGAGGGCCCTGCGTCAGGCGGTAGCACAAGCATTAGCGCCAGGCCCACGCGCAAGGAAAAGACTCTGGCGTCAGCTAGCTTTCATATGCACTGGGACAGGGTTGGGAGAACATCCGGGAGCAGTTGGGTTGCAGTGTACAGCAACTGGCGCACCACTACAAAAGCTGCCTCGACGTTGGAGGATGTGCCATTGTCGACACAGCACGTGAGCTGTTGGACGGCGAGCCTCCACGAATGCTTAGTGCCAAGCTGCGGGAGAAGTTTGCCTTCTGCACCCAAGGCAGGTATGCCCTGTGATTCCCACACCTCCATAACGACTCCTCCACACCAACCCACTGTACCTCACCGGCGCCCCCTATGTCTTCAGACTTGGTGTGGCAATACCAGTGATGCTGCATAAGATTGGGGCACAGGGAGCCCATACCGGGGCACAAGACACTTGCCTACGGCGCCTTCAAGACAAGCAGTTTGCAGAATTCGGGGTGCACGTGGATGCTGAGGAGATGCGAACTGAAGCAGGTATGTCCGTTGCCCCGTGTGTTACCGCTGGACTCCCGATGATGTCGAACGGACAGCCAATTCTCGGCACAGTGTCCACATGGGAAGAAGCGAGACGAGGCCTGCTCAATTGTGCCACTGCACGCGCGCTGGCGGGTGCGTTGCTTCGCCACCAGGAGGCGTGCTGTGATGTGTGGCAAGTCCTGTGGTCGCAGTGCTGTGGAGGCGGCTGCGTCCCGTCGCGGTCGGTGCTCTCGCTGCGATGCTGAGGGTGCGGGGAGACAGCGCCGGTTTGGGTACATCAGCTAGTGTGCCTCCGCCCCGCTCTGTGGATCGTGTCGGGAGCGCGGCGGTAGGGGGTGGCCCAAAAACACGTGGGCGCTGCGACGTTCTGGGCAGCTGTCGTCAAGTGCCTGGAAGGCGATTCAGGGTGACCTGAGGAGCGTCCGGGTGGGTGGGGTACGGTGCCCCGGTGCACCGACGGCGGCCCTGCCCCTACTGCTGTGGTGGGCAGCTCTGGATGGTGCCTCGCGGATTCTTTGGTTGTGGCATCACAGAGGGTATGGTGAGGAGGCTATGGGAGCCAGGGGTAATGCAGCTTGACAAGGTGTGGGAGGTGTGGGTGCGCCTGCCACCGTCCCTATGCTGGGCACGACGGCGGTGGCGGCTCGTGGGAAGCAGTGTCCTCATGGCCTGGGTGTGCGGTGACGGCACACGGCGTATGACGGCCAACGCGATGTGACAAGTCGTGCCGGCCTGACAGTGAGCCGTTCTGCCCCCGTACACGAGGATCGGTAAGGGACGTGGTGCTTCACCCGCCTGCCCCAGGTCGCCGTATACTACAGTGAGGTGTCATGGGTCGTCCCGACTAGGGTAATAAGGCCCAAACCCTTGTAGGGTATTCCCATGACACCGCGGTCTCTACCGGCGGCTTGGTTATGGTAGTCACGAGGGTGGTTCCTCGGGTTACTCCGAGAGTTGTTGAGTCGGCATGGAAGCGAGCGGCAGCGCCTCAAGCGTTGCAGTGAGCGGGATGAGGAGCAACATGCGGGTGGCGCCTGATACGACCGAAGGAGCGTTGGGCCTGCCCGTAACCCCGAGGGGGCATCGGTGCGGGCGGGGAGACGCCCCCTGGTCTTGGGTTCAGCGCAGGGGGTTAGAAGGGCTGCTTGAAGGCCCCAAGAGCGGCGAAGTGAGGATGGGTGATGGGGACGGCTGTGGTAGTACGGTGGACCGTATGGTGGGTGTACTGGGGAATGCGTGGCGGTACCAGCGGCTGTAATAATGCTTACGCGCGGCGCTTTTTGGCCGGTTCGTTCAAATTTTGGGAATATCTTCAGCAGGAAACCACCAAATGTGGATTTTTTTTTGACAGATCTGTAGTTTGAGAGCTGTTTTATAGCTGTGAGCATCAGAATTTCTGTCACAATGCACCGTACCAGAATTTCTGCCCTGGGGGGTTGTGGCATTTTGGCCCATATCTGGCAAAATCCCAAAATTGCCGTTCAAATTTTGGACATTTTTTCATGCCAATGCCATGTTTTTTGATTCCGAGCTTTTCTGCTACATTGGCATTACAATCCGCATTAAATGGATGCTCCCCTAGGTCAATTGGAGCCAAAGTGCCCCTTTAAAGTCCAATATTTGAACAACCGTTTTTTTGCCTTTTCTGTCAAATTTCTCAGCATTATGAGGAGATCTTCTCGCAAATGTGCCGTGGTCACAGACCATGAGAAGTTGATTGCAACTCTCTCTCAAAAAGATCGTGCGTTGCGAGGTGCATGGGACATCCTCAATGGAGTTCTCAAAGGTCCCACACAAGCCGGAGAGAAGTGGGTTATCCCGAAGAACCATATTGCCTACTACTTGAAGAAGCTGAAGGAAGAAGGAGTTTGCATTCAAATGGAGGTGAATGCCCCCCAACCTGAAGAGTCAACTCCTCGACGTCAAGAAGATGTTAAGGTTGATCCTTGGGACCTCTATGTCCAAGCCTACCAATGGGCGGGTCAAGAAGTAAGTAAAGGGAAACTAAGTTCTCGTAAAGCTGCTTCTGAGGTGTACCATCGATTTGGCATTATTTTGTCACACACTACATGTGCCAAGATGAGGGTGCCCCCCCCAAGAAGAGAGGGAAGGCTACTTTTGTGCCCCCTGACGTCGAGTCCAAACTTGTCGACTTTTGTATTGCATTGCGGAGTTTAAACTTTCCAATATTTAAGGAAGAATTAATAGGTTACTGTAATACCTTGATTCAAGGAACTAAGTTGGTTTCCTTGTTCAATCACGGTGAAGTTCGCGACAGTTGGTATTACAACTGGCTGCGTAGGTACCATGAGAGGCTCGGTACCGCAGCAGCAAAGCCTTTGGAGGTGGATCGCGAACGTTGGACCATTTCAAAGAATGTTGGCAAACACTACCAAATCTTAGAACAAACATTTGTTGATTTGGGCTTTGCTGTCAAGAACCCTAGTTACTCAGCAGATGAGCCTCTTAGTGAGTCCATCAAGTTTAATCCTTGGGCTTTGGGTCGAATTGTTTCATTCGATGAATCACGATTCCAATTAGACATGACGGACGGGGACAAAAACACACGGACAACCATTGCCAAGGAGTTGTCGGACAAAGGGCAAACTCGTGCGGTTAAGGCGGGTGGCTCCGCCACTGTTGTAGGAGGTAGTCTTGCCAATGGCTTTGCCACCCCGGCACACATTATCTTTGCCGCGGAGAGCATTCAAGCCACTTGGACTGAGGCCGCACCCCTTTCTGACATCCTTGATGTTAGCAAGGACCCCCCTCGTGTGTTTGCAGCCTCTTTTGCATGCAACACCACCGGCACCATAAAACATGATGATGGTGCCATCCGATACGTTAAGTGGAACATCCTTCCTTTGTTTCAAGGATCCCACGCCGTTTCCCCCTCCAACCCCATTGTTCTGATTTGTGATGGGCACGGCTCCCACATGACATATGAGTTTCTCATTTTTTGTCGCGAAATGGGTGTCGTGTTGGTGTTGCGGCCCCCTTACACGACCGCCGCCTTGCAGGGTGAAGATCGTCGTAATTTCAAATTAGTAAAGGGAGGTTGGAGGGTTGCACGGCATAAGAAGTTGGCAGAGTTGATCGCGAAGGGAAGGTACCGTATGGGCTTTGACCACTTTTGCAATTGCCTGTGTGCTCCGTGGCAAGAGGGCTTTTCAATTGCCAATAATCATAGGGCATGGCATTCCATTGGTGTGGTCCCTTTTACCCGTAAGGTGTATTGGGAGCTTGTGGAGAAGGAACGGGCGCGGGATAAAGCATGTGCCAAAGTTGATCTTGATGTATCTAAGTTAAATGTGCAAGACATGGTTCAAACCATGTTCGGAACGGACAACAGAGAAGAGGTTGTGGACCCCACAACACAAACCACACGCTTGACAAGCTCCATGTTGTGGGACAAGGGTCCAATCACCTCTGATGTTTGTTTTGCTTTGGTGCGCACGGCTGCGGAGAAGCGAAAGGCAAAGGAGGGTGAAGATGCGAAGAAGAGGCAAGCCCGAGAGGATGAGATGGCATCAAAGAAACAAGATGCTTGCGTCCTTGCCTCCACGCTAACCACATGATTGACTTGTGCGGAGGATGTGCACAAGTTGACGGTAGAGCAACTAGGAGCCATCCTTCTTAGTCGCAACGAAAAAAAAGCCAAAAGGGAAAGCCGCAATGGTTGAAGCCGTCGTACGTTGTCTTGGGTTGCCACCCGTGGCCGATGGTGCACGTAGCTCGAATGCATCACCCGCTCCCAATGTTGGCACACTTGCCTCCAGTTTGCCGCCCGTTCCCATGTTGCCGGATATGTCCTTTCCTTCTTTTCCCATGGCGCTCGATCCCTTTGCATGTGCGATGCCCTCATCATCATCATCCGCGGCGTTGCCATTGTCTATCCCTATGTCCATCCCCAATACCGACTCCAATGTGCTTGCGTATGCATTGGCCAGCTTGGGCGGCTTGCGCTTGCCGGACACCGGCATTGCACCGCCGACGAGCTAATGCCTTTGAGGATGTGTTCTTCAATACATTCATTCAATTCATTACTTGCAAGATTGGTGGTATGTTTGTGGGGTTTGTGTGAGGACAGTCACATGCGGACCCAGGAAACCCCTTCACCCCCTACCACCCCCCCCCAAATAGCTCAAAGTGAGCAAGAGTCGGCCTAGCACGGCCAAGCATATCCTTTTAGGACATGTTACAAAGGACATTGTCCAAAAAAAAGTGCCACAAAACTCACCGGTGGCGCCAAGTTACCCCCCCGGGACATTTGTTGCACCCACCGTGCAACATGGCAAAAATTGCCCAAAACAGGCGAACCCCCCTACCATCCCCCCCCAAATAGCTCAAAGTGAACAAGAGACGGCCTAGCACAGCCAAGGATATCCTTTTAGTACATGTTTCAAGCTACATTCTCAAAAAAAAAGCGCCACAAAACTCACCGGTGGCGCCAAGTTACCCCCCCCGGGACTTTCGTGCAGCCCCAAAAATGCTGTGTGCCACTGTGGCGGTCAAACCTTGAGAGCCCCACCCCCCAACCAAAATAGCTCAAAGTGAGCAAGAGACGGCCTAGCACGGCCAGGCATGTCCTTTTAGGACATGTTTCAAGCTACATTCTCAAAAAAAAAGCGCCACAAAACTCACCGGTGGCGCCAAGTTACCCCCCCGGGACATTTGTTGCACCCACCGTGCAACATGGCAAAAATTGCCCAAAACAGGCGAACCCCCCTACCATCCCCCCCCAAATAGCTCAAAGTGAGCAAGAGACGGCCTAGCACGGCCAAGGATATCCTTTTAGTACATGTTTCAAGCTACATTCTCAAAAAAAAAAGCGCCACAAAACTCACCGGTGGCGCCAAGTTACCCCCCCCGGGACTTTCGGTGCAGCCCCAAAAATGCTGTGTGCCACTGTGGCGGTCAAACCTTGAGAGCCCCACCCCCCAACCAAAATAGCTCAAAGTGAGCAAGAGACGGCCTAGCACGGCCAGGCATGTCCTTTTAGGACATGTTTCAAGCTACATTCTCCAAAAAAAAAAGCGCCACAAAACTCACCGGTGGCGCCAAGTTACCCCCCCGGGACATTTGTTGCACCCACCGTGCAACATGGCAAAAATTGCCCAAAATAGGCAAACCCCCCTACCGTCCCCCCCCAAATAGCTCAAAGTGAGCAAGAGACGGCCTAGCACGGCCAAGGATATCCTTTTAGGACATGTTTCAAGCTACATTCTCAAAAAAAAAAGCGCCACAAAACTCACCGGTGGCGCCAAGTTACCCCCCCGGGACTTTCGGTGCACCCCCAAAAATACTGTGTGCCACTGTGGCGGTCAAACCTTGAGAGCCCCACCCCCCAACCAAAATAGCTCAAAGTGAGCAAGAGACGGCCTAGCCCGGCCAAGCATATCCTTTTAGGACATGTTTCACAGGACATTCTCAAAAAAAAAGTGCCACAAAACTCACCGGTGGCGCCAAGTTACGTCCCGGGAGAAAAAAATTCCCCCCTAAAAAACAGAGAAAATTTTGGTAAAATTTTACCAAGTCAAAATGAATTATTGCAAAATGTTTCGAAACCCATTGCATATGAGTAATATTGAAATACATCGTTCCATTCTACACAAAAAGGGCTTTCAAACAAAAAAAACGGTTTGTAAAACGGCCACGGTGGCACCAAGTTATGATTTTTGGGGGCTGGACGCATGTGACTGTGTATGCAAGTGTGCACTTGGTGAGTTTGGGGTAAGTTGGTGGTATTATGCCGCCTATGTGGGGTTTCCGACCCCATCGTTGACATCTACATGTGCCCATTGATGCCCCAGGGCACACTGAGCGGTAATTGGTAAGGATATCGAGCTGGGGCGCCCGCCCCGGCCTTGTTTTTTTTAAAATTTTCGACCGTACTAGGACAAATCTATAAGAAAAATCGCCAGCAGGACAGGCAGTGGCGGCGCTGCTGCAGCGGTCTGAGCGCCGGACTCGCAGCCGACAGGCGTAGGTTCCATCCCCACTGCGGGCGCTCTCAAATGATGGCGCCGGCGCAGAGATTTTCTCAATTTTTGAACAAAGTGTAAAGTTTTTTACAATGAAAATTTGACGCAACCCCAAAATGCGTCTACTTCAAACAGCTAAATCTAGGGTCCCCTGGCAAATCCTCCCCCCCCCCACCTGGGATCCCATTCCCCATCAATGCAGCTGCCAGGGCGTTCAAGTCCGACCCCAAAACTCGGCGGCAGCCAAGAGAAAACCCCAAAATTTGAACGCGGCTGTAAATCTATTAAAAGCCGCTGGTACGGGAGATGTTGTCATGGAGGGTACATGGCGGCGCAGAGGACCGTGTACTGGGGGTGCAGGGGTACGCATGGCGGTACTGGGGTCCGTATGGTGGGAGTACCGGGGTTGCGCGGCGGTACTGGGGAGTAGTACGGTGAGAGTATCACGGGGTCGCTTGGCGGTACTGGGGTGTCCCCCTGACCACTCTAACAACTCAGGGCGAGTACAGGGGCATCCCCTGGCCCCGTGAACAAACTAGAGGGACACTGCCCGCAAGCATGTACATAGTCTAACCGTTTGACCTCGGCACACGGCTTGACTTGCGGTCGTGGTGATGTGTGCGTTGGCGGTCCACAGGTGGCAGCGGCAACATGGCGGCCTGGTGGTATGGCCCAGCGGAGGTGCTGCACGGCGGCGTAGCGCCAAGATTGAGGCCGCCTTCTATATTCCTTTGGCTACCACGCGTAGAACGCATAGCACGAAATTTTCTCGCGTTTTTGCTTTTATGATTGTTTTGTGCTTCCGGGGGGTTTTCGAGGGTGCCCGACGCAATGGAACTATCCGTTTAGCTCAATTCAACCATTTTCGAGGAGAGAAGCACAATTGCCTCCTGCCTCTGCCTCTGTCTTGGTGCTACGCGTGCTGCGTGTGTTGCGCGTCCTGCGTGTTTCGGTCTGGTGCCTCTGAGTCTGCCTCTGGAAGTCTTCCTACGCGTTCTACGCGTTCTGCAGGGGCTAAGCGCTTCACACCTATCATACCACCCCCGATTTTTTTTTTTTTGCCATGCTTTCACCCGTGTACTCTGCCACAAACCTGCAGTGGTTCCCAATGGAACTGAAACGTGCGTATTCCAACGACAATTGCCTTCTGCCTATGCGTTTGCCTTGGTGCTACATTGCCCACGTGTGTTGGGTGTTATGTGTGTTGTCGTTTTTCGCTTCTGACGTTGCCTCTGGAGCCGTTCTACGCGTGCTACGTGCTCTGCAGCATGTTTTTGTCCCAACATTCATAGGCCGCTTTGCTTTTATGGTGCAGGAGCCATGCCTGCACCCATGTACCCCGCCACACATTCTCAATGGTTGCAGAAGGGTGGGAAGCTGGGAGAGTGGAAGCATCCGGAGAAACTGAAGCACGACGCCTTCGTTGTCTTTCAAATTAAACAAGCCACAAGTATGTGTGTGTGTCTCCGTTTTCGTCTCGCTTCTCGCCTTGCACCGCTGTCCTCCTCACCCCCTTGTCTCGCAGCGGGGTGGCATGCCGGATGGGTCAATCGGAAGAAGAAAGGGGCCAAGGACAAGCACGACAAAGAATTTTGGTTGACGAACCTCACAACGTATCAGGTGTACCACGTTCACGGGTTTGTGGTTCATGTGAGCACTATTTTGCGCTGCCCGCTGTCCACTACCGCCTCTTGCACCCTTTTATTACAGGTGAAGGCCCCGAAGGGCAAGCCACATGCGGCACACGTGGTGCAAGACGTCCGCAACAAGAAGGATGGCTACTTGAAATACAAAAAGGTGTTCTGTGCGTTCTGCGCGTTTTATCCGTTCCCTTTTTCGTTGCCTCTGGAGCTACCTCTCATTGTGTGCTATGCGTTTTGCGCGTTCTCGGCGCTCTGCGCGCTTCCTCTGGTATTGCCTCTAGGGTTGTCTCCATGTGTCTTGCATGTTCTACAGATTCCGCGCGACCGGCTGTGGACGTGGATCCAAGATGAGGGAACCACGGAGAGTTCGGATGAGGACGAGTCGGAAGAGGAGTCGGAAGAGGAGCCGGAGGAGGCGGAGGAGACGGAGGAGGAGGAGGACGAGGAGGGCAGTGATGCTGCCAGTGTGAAGGACGAGGACGAGCCCTCCCTCGCCCAACGCGCCCCCCGCAGCACGCACCTGGAGGTTGCCCGCATGGCCGCACAACCAAAGGGGACCCCTGTCAAGGCGAAGCCAGAGGCAAAGCCAGAGGCAAGGCCAGAGCCGGAGGAGCTGTCCAAGAAGAAGAAGGAAAAGACGAAGAGTCCACCCAAGAAGAAGAGCAAGGGCAAGAAGAAGGTGGAGGAGAAGCCCAAGCATGTGCGTTACGCAGTGGAAGGCGAACCGCACAGGTCGATGCCCACAGGTGCAACCCGAGGGGAGACGTACCAAGCCGGGGCCGCCTACGACAACGATGTGCAGGTCATGCAGCGCACCCTGGAGTCGGAATATGAAGTGTCACTCGGACGAGTATGCCAACACTACAAAGTGTGTTTGGCCGAGGAAACACAAGCGCGCCGCGAATTGGGCCTGGCGCTGCTTATGGTGACGGACGTGCGGGCGTACAGTGTGCAGATGGTCCTCCGCTGTGGCACGAAGAATGCACAAAGCACAGCCGCTGCCAGAGAACTGTTTGAGGAGCGATACCCCACCAGCTCACCCCGCCAAGTCGCAACCGGGTTGATCAAGGGGGTGTCGGTGTGCACGAACTGTGTCGGAGCCCCGGACTGGCCTACGGAATTTGGTGACCCCGCAGCTGCAGGCCTGCCGTTGGCGAAATTGAAGGGGGAGCCCTTGTCGTCTGGATACCGACCACGGCGCACCATGGACCAGCTGAGTGCGTTTGGTGCGGAGGACATTGTCGACATGCCCACTGACACTTTGCAGGTGTACTGCGTGTGTTGCGTGTTCCCTCTGTAACGCCTCCAGTGCAGCGTGTAGCGCGTCTTCGGCGTTCTGCGCGTGCTACGTGTTCCCGACGTTTCGCCTCTTCGTTGCCCTGGGGGTGCCTTCCGGTGTTGCACGCGCTTTGCGTGGTCTGAACAGGAGAAGCTGTCGCGCACGGTCTGCATGGCTGGTCTCATGGCCTACACCTTAACGGAGGACAGAGGTGTCGACCTCCCCGACACAGGGGCATGGACACTCGTGAGAACAAAGGATGCAAAGAGGCAGCGGGTGTGCATTCCTGTGCTGGACGTCGTGGCACGGGTCTTTTCACTTGCCTCTGGAGTTGCCTCCTGTATGCTTTGGGCGTCCTACGCGTTCTACGCGGTCTGCACGTTCGATTCTGTGACTGCCTCTGGATTTGCCTTTTCATGTCTTACCTGTTTTGCGCGCTCTGCATGTTCTGCAGACAACCTGGGAGGAGTATGGGTATCCGCAGCAGCATGGGTATCCGTATGAGCCGCGATACGAGTATGAGCCGCGGTACGAGTACCAGCCGATGAAGACGGATCCGGACATGCCTTCGAGCTCCAGGAGTCTCCCGTATGGGTCCGACCCATACAAGTACCGGCCCCCGGATTATCCGCCGCCACCCACGTATCCTCCACCGCAAGGAATGCTGCAGCCACCGCCACCGCCGGGGGACCCACCAGCGCCAATACTCCCACCACCCCAGCCAATGCCGCAAGGGCGTCCGCCACCACCGCCACCGTCCGGGGAGCAGCAAGGCAGGCCGGAGATGGGGCCGGAGACGGGAGCCCCGCACACGGAAGGTGCACAGGTGCACGTTGCACATTAGTACTATGCGTTCTAGGGGATTTGCGCGTAGCCTCCGGGTGTGCCTCTGGATGCGAGCCCCGTGTTCTCCGCGTTCTGCGCGTTCCACACGTTTCCTTTTTTGTGCCTCTCGCATTGCCTCTAGAGGTGGGTTGCATGTTTCACGCGTGTTCCGTATTCTGCAGCACCCAATCAAAACGGAGCCGGAGGAGGAGTCGACCGCGCCAATGGATCCACCGCAGGAGCCGGAGGCAGCCAAGGAAGAGAGCGCTGGGGCGCCGAAGAGCGATGCGGAAATGGGAGAGGAGCCCCCGGAGGAAGCCGCAGCGGCGGGAGAGGAGATGGAGGAGAAGGACGAGATAGTGCAGATTTAGTAAATCGGGCCGACCTAAGTTGGAGCAGTCCAGACAGCATTTTTTCAAACACACAGGAGGGGGATGAATGGCCCGACCCCGATGAGGTCCGCGGCAGACAAACCTCACAACCCCTCTTCTTTTCCAGGCCAGTGCCGTTGGCCCAGCAAGCACATTCACAGCCAACCCCACAGTGGTGGCATCGGTAGGCGGCGCTTCCATTGGGGCACCGACACCGGTATTTATTGTGTTGTGAATGCTTTTTCAACGTTCGGATGAACGGTGGCGGCTGCGGCCGCTGCTCTGCGTGGACCATGTAGGGTGCACGGACACCGTTTCAAGAAAGCAACAATTGACTTGTTCGTGTTGCCGCCCCCATTGCCCCACCCCCTGTCCTGTGTGTGTTTCGTGTAATACGCGCTCTACGCGTCTGCTTCTTTGTCTGCCTCTGGAGGTCGTGTTACGCGTTCTGCGTGCGCCGCGCGTTCTGCACGTTCCGCTTTTGCTGCCTCTGCTGTTGCCTCTGGAACTGCCACTGGTGTGTTGTGTGTTCTACAGAGTCTCATTTCCCAACAATCTTTGTTTGTGATGCCACCAAAATTTCAACCACCGCTGTAGGACCATAGGCTCCCACGGGAGGACTGTGCGGCCGATATCCAGTACGGTATCCGGCCCGGGGAATCCTGGCTCATCGGCTATACTGAGGACGAGGTGTGGGACCATATCATGGCCCCCATAGAGAATCTACAATGCCAAGCCCTACGGGACCACGGAAGGCCAGACCTGCTACCTCTAGTACCTAGGTACAATGCATTTCTAATTCTATTGGGGATGGTGCGACCAATGCAGGTGGACGGGGTTTGGGACCGCAAGGGCCTATTATACAATCCCTATATGGCAAACATGCTGATGCGGCGCCAATACTACTTGCTGCAACGGTTGCTACGTACCGATGTCGTCTCGCTACTGGAAGACTGCAATGGCCAATGGGCGGGAGCGTGGTGCATGGGGGGTGGGGCCTGCGGTGATGAGTCCGTGGTGCCCCACAAGGGAATCCTAGCGGGCCCCTTGAAAATGTTCATAGCCCGGAAACCGCACCCAACCGGGATAAAGTTGTATTGCCTGGCGGATGCAACATGGGGGTACGTGGTGGACATGTATTTGTACACCGGTGTACGTGGCCGGCTACGCCGCTACGGTACCGCGGCGGGAAACTTCGATGCCAAAAACATAATGAAGTCGTGGGCATCATTGCTGCCCGAGGGGACGGTGCTATGTGCCGACTCCTTTTTCGGGTCCCACGGCCTTGCAAAGGAATTGGCCGCCAACAAGCGGGCATTCCTCATGATGACGAAGAGGTCCACGTACGGCGTGACATGGGCCGGGGAGCAGGTGCAGGAGCGGCAGACGGCGGTGTGCACTGTTGCGGATTTCAGGTACAGTCTGTGCACGTACAAGAATCCGAAGGTCGGGCACAAACCCCCCCGCGTTGTGCCGATGTTGACGAATGTGTGGTTTGCCCGAAAGGGACCACCTCACCGGCGAAGCGGGCGGGAAGTGCACCCCGTGGTGGCGGCGTACCGCACACTGTCGCGCGGTGTCGATGGTGTGAACCAGATGGCCCTGCAGATGAGGCAGGTTGGCCGCCAGATGACATGGGCCCACGCGGTGCGTGCGTTCGTGCTCCGGTACGCGGTTGTGAATGTGTTCGCAACTTGTCGGCAATTGGGACTTTGCAAGGAGACCACTAGTATGTGGGAATGGCAATGGCAAGTGTTGCGGCGGCGGTACTTTACCCACCCCCTACGACAAGAGGTACACGTGCCGGTGGCGACACAACGGCGGCGTGTGTGCCACTTTTGCAAGAGGGGAAGAACCGGCTATGAATGTACCGGTTGTGGAAAGGCATTCCACGTGTTGTGCTTTGCACCGGGACATGGCTATGGAGGTGTGCAAGGCGCACGGGACATGGAGGTAGACGAGGAGGACGAGGAGGTGTGGGAGGAGGACCATGAGGAGGACGAAGAGGACGGGGAGGACGAGGAGGACGAGGAGGACGAGGAGGACGAGGAGGACGAGGAGGACGAGGAAGGCGAGGAGGACGAGGAAGGCGAGGAGGACGAGGAGGATGAGGAGGACAAGGAGGATGAGGAGGATGAGGAGGATGAGGAGTAGTGTGGTGGAATGGGGGGCTTGAACGAGACGATCATGGAGGCGGAGCCTCTGCTATCCCTACCCATGGGACCAGTGCGAACCCTGGGGGACAACCGCGTAGGCTGGATACCCAACTGTGAGGACGCGGCCCCTCCTCGATGTGCGCCCGTGTGCAAAGCGACGTGCTGCGCGTTCTGCGCGTTCTGCGCGGTCCGGTATTCCAATTCTGCACGTGCCTCTGGAGGCACGTGTTCGGCGTGCTACGCGTTCTGTGCGTGTTACTTGGTCTGTACGTGTTGTACGCGTTGTGCGCGCTCTACGCGTTTTCAAAACCTTACGTGCAACACCGTGGGCCACAAAAGCGCGCCTCCGGCCAGAAACGTACAGATGGTAGCCAAAGGAATATGTGTGTAACCTACCTGGTGGTCTCGGTAGCAAAATGCTCCTTGGGGGTACATACCTGATCGGCTCGTGAAGTATTGTAGAGACTGAAGGAGAGGTCCAGGGGGTGACGCGCGGGCCAATGCTATAAGTAGGCACGCCACGTCGTCTGTGGGTGCCGAACCTGCGGCCTGGACGCTGCTGTGGCGGAGGTGGCGCAACCACGGGAGCTGGCCAATCAGTGCAGGTAAGGGTCAAGGGTAGGCGTCAAGGCAATGTATGTGGGCAAGACGATCGACCTCGAGGTGAACCTGGTTTCCACGGCCCGGGGCGAACCTCTGGTGGGTACCCCTATAGGGGGTCGATAATCAAGCTACGGCACCCACCAGCCCGAGTCCCAGCCAGCGATATTCACGGGTTGCGCCTCTCGCGCCACGGGGCGGCCGGCGTCCCCCCTGTGTCACTCATGGACCCTCGTGGTATATTATATGTGGGCATGTACAAGTACCACGAAGCGGCTCGGGTGGGGTACTGGCACTGTATATATCTAGGGTGTGGGTTCGACTATAAGCTGCGGAGGGCCAAGGGTTACTACCGTGTGCTTCTGTACAGTACCAGAGGGGGCCAACGCCGGGTTCGCGACGTACACTATGAGGACCAAGGGGCGCTGAAGGCTGAGGGCCAGGCTAGGCTGGAGCCCCCCAGAAACCCTGGCTATGTATCAACGGGCTTTTGCATGTGCGCAGCTGGCAGTGTATTACATGGGGTCAGAAATAGTGGACGTCTCAGCGGTGGCCGACGTAGGCGTACAACAAGGGGCCCATTCTTGCTTCGCCGCATGCGTGCTGCTTTGTGACTTGGTTGCTACGTTGCACCCATAGGAGGCGCCCTTGCTTTCTGCTTGTTGCTATGCTGCTGCGTTGCCATGCCTTGCCCCGTTACCCCCGGCGATCCAACGGGCCAGCGTCCATCGCCGTTGCTAATGCTAATGCTCTGCAGTTGCCACTGCCCCCAAAGCCTGGCCGGCCGGTATCCCCGGTTCTCTGGGTCCTCCGTCATGCTGTGGGCCACCTCAGGCAGCCCTGGGACCCACGGGATCGAGCAAGGCAGGAGCCACCTGTCGGTGCGAGATGCCCGGTAGCACCAGTAGACGGCATGATAAGTGGTTATGACTATGACTATGACTATACTGTTTGATGTGGAACACGATGAACGCGTTGTGGTTAATCGTGGCGGTGTTCCCCCAAGTGCCCAGTTGGCCCCCCTCGGCAAGCCACTGCTTGTGGCGGCTGCGGGCATAAAGAAAGGGCTGAGGTACATGAGGACACGTAGCTCGCGCAAAACGTGGGTTCCGGCCTCCAGAAGCATGGTGTTCATTACGCGCGGCACGCGGAACACGCCCTGCACGGATATGCAACACCTGTTATTTGGTTTCCAGAGGCACACCTAGAATCAAGCGCTTAGAACACGTAACACGCGTGGCACACGGAGCACGAAAGCCAAGGTAGAGGCAACGGCACGATACGCTTCTCCCATGGAAATTGGTGGAAATGAACAAATCGGATGCTTCCACGACGTCCGGCACGTTCGAAAACCCCCCGAACAACAAAACTTTAAGGATTCATTTTTGACGAACAAAAGACGTTGATTCCGTTCTGCGCGTGGTAGACAAAGGAATGTATATACACCTCGGAAAGGGTGCGCCATGCTGATTTGGGCACATTTAGGTTTAAGATGATTTCCGAACACTCATCGGGGGGAAGGTGTTCGGAGGCGTATTTAGTGATTGCCTCCTGTTGCACATCCCGAACACAACTAGGTTCAGCCAAGCGCACGGCCACAACAAATTGGCGTTGAGCATGTGGGGAGGAGACGGCCCATTCCACCAAAAGCTCCCCTACAAGATCCCCGTCTTGAGGCTCATCGCACCCGCCAAATGGACAACATGGGTGGTTACTTCCTTAACCTCGGCCTTTTTCGCAGGCATGTAATCTAAGAAAAATGAGCATGGATGACCAAAATTCAACATGCATAACCCTAGTGGAAGGCATTTATGGACGTATGCAGCATTTGTACCAAGGAACAACACTAACAACCAGCAATAGACACGGCAAGAAGGCACAAACATAACGGGTAAGGCCATGCCCCACCGTTGGAACGACATAGAATAATTGCGCTAAACACGAAATAACAGTTGTGCTGAAGACAAACAACAAAATTTTGAAATGTGTACGACTGGGGGAGAGTGGGAACAATGCCACAAAACGTGGCAACAGGCCCCTATTGCAAATATGACAAACGTAGGCCCTAGACACACTCAACAAGCAAGAAAAGGACCAATACCATCATTTGCAAACTTCGGAACTCACGGCAACGGACCTGGTTGTCTGGTGTTGCGCAAGGTGTCGCGGTGGTGTTCCGGTAGGAAATGTTCTGGACCAAAATTGTTCGCATTTGGATTTTTCTCGCCACAACAACCTTTATGTGCAAACGTGTACCGCAAGTGGAGCTGCAGTTGCGGGGGACATGGGAC
Organism: Eutreptiella sp. 'Long Island Sound 2002'; assembly: GCA_964036045.1. Lineage (NCBI taxonomy): Eukaryota > Euglenozoa > Euglenophyceae > Eutreptiales > Eutreptiaceae > Eutreptiella > Eutreptiella sp. 'Long Island Sound 2002'. The sequence goes on from OZ038383.1 coordinate 117,031,502, forward strand.
ACAAGGGTTGGCTACGGAGGAGGAGGATGTTGGGCTTGGGCTTGCGATTCGGGTTGCGGCTCGATGGGAGGAGCGTCTTGGGGTGGTTTGGGTTGCGGCTGCTGCTGCGGCTGGGGCTATCTCTCTTGCAAAGGGGGGGGCTGCATGATCGTCAACTCGTGCAGCAACTGCGTTGTTCGCATTTGCCACCCACGCAGAGACCGTTCTCGCGACGTTCTCGGGAACCGTTTGTGTGACGTTCTACCGAAGTTCTAGCGACCAATCGCGCTAGCTAGGTCACTGCTACATCCCACGATACCTACTGCGGCAGCTGGGCCAACAAAGCGGGGTTGAGTGAGGCCATTGCGAACAAGAGTTGTTAGTGCACCAAGGGAAGACCGCATGCGTTTCCCACTCCTCTTCACCCACCTCAATAGTGTCCTTACCCGGGCATGAACCCCCCCCCCCCCCCGCACACCCATGTACCACCCATGACACGTCAAAGTAAGCAAAAAGCCAGATTATATAGCAGACATGTATGTGATTGTTCAATGGGGTGGAGCACGGGTGTTGTGCCTTTTGATGTCTCCCACGTCGATGCCGTTCGTTTCGCCTTTTTGTTTCTGCTTCTGGGGCCGTGCCACACATTTCTTCACAGCCGGGTGGCACGCAGCCTGGGTGAAGCGCAAGAAGGTCGGCAGCAAGGATCGCCGAGAGGATGAGATGTTCCTCACCAACGTGACCGCATATCAAGTATCCATGCATGACACGTGCCATGTTGTCTTGTATGTTCGCACCATTCCCAGTGCCCATTTTCAATAAGCTGCTTAACCCACCAACTGCCTACAGATTAAGACGAAGAAAGGAAAGCCACGTGATCCCGCGAAAGTCCAAGATTGCCGCGCCAAGCTGGTTCGAGTACACAAAGGTTGTACTGCGCGTGCTGCGTGTTGCATTTGTAAGTGATTCTGCCCCGTGTCATACGCGTGTAGCGCGTGTTGCGCGTTCTGCGCGTTCCGGTGATGTGCCTCTTGTCCTGCCTTTGTGGACCTGGTTGGAGGGCGAAGAAGAAGACAGTGAGGAGGAAGAGGAGGAGGAGGCATCAACCGACGACGGAGACGAGGAGGAGGAAGAGGAGACCGAGGAGGAAGACGAGGACGAGCCAGCCCATGGCAAGAAGCAGGCCTGAGGCGCACCGAAGAAGGAGCATTCCGAGGACGAGCCAGAGGACCCCGTTGTGCCGGAGAAACACTCTTCTTCTTCCGCGAAGGCAGCACGGTCCACCATGCTAGAGGTCAAGCAGGAGCCGCAAACAATGGCAGAGAAGAAGAAGCGGAAGTTGGAGGAGCGGAGCCCGCCCAGGGTGCCACCGAAGAAGTCCGAGGCGGAGATGCCCAAGAAAAAGAAGGACAAGGACCAGCCGGCCCGAGGTAACGCGCCCTTTGCGATTGCTGGGTAGGGCAGAGAGGTTCCAGCATGAAGCCGGGTACGACTGTGATTTGGACACAATGCAGAGAATCTTGGAGAGAGACTTCAATGCGACCGTGGGCAGATCGGGGATGCACTACAAGGAATGCTTGTCGGAGGAACCCAAGTCCAGGCAAGAGATCGGTTTGGCGGTTCTGCTACACACCAGTGTCCGGGCCCTGAGCGTGCAAAGTGTGCTAAGATGCGGGACCAAGAATGCCCAGTCAGCTGCAGCAGCCCGTGAGTATTTCGAAAAGCGGTATCCCTCGAGTAGCCCGCGGCAAGTGGCGGAGGGGATTTTGAAGGGCCTTTCGGTTTGTACGGGTTGTGCCGCCGCACCGCAATGGCCGGTGGACCTCATCCCGCCATCGGAGGGTATCAATCTGGCCAAGCTGAAGATGGAGGGTCTGCGAAGTGGTCGTGGAGGTGGCAAGCCCGATCGGGTCAGCGCAATCGGCATCGAAGACATTGTTTACATGGAAACGGATGTTTTGCAGGTCTTGCGCACGGCCTCTGTTGTGTTTGTGCATAATCGTGCCGCGCGTCATGCGTGTTCCGCGCGTTCTGCGCGTTTGCTTCTAGCCTGCCTCTGGAGGAGAATTCCCGTGTTCCGCTTTCTGCAGGAGAAGTTCGTCCGGTTTGTCCGGATGGCCAGCCTGATGGCGTACGAATTGCAAGAGGAACGGAACCTCGAACTGCCGGCGGCCGGAGCACGGTCGCTGGTGCGCACCCGAGAGCTGGCGGCGAGGAAACCGCGGGTATTTGTGTGCTTTGTGGTGTCGGTGGTTTGCGTGTTGTTGGCTCCGCCGCGCCTCTGGAGATCCATGGTGGCGTGATGCGCGCTTTACGCATGTTGCACGTATGATTCCACGTACGCTTTTGGAGGAGGACTTTGCGTGTTGCGCGTTGTGCAGACGGCCGCTTGGGATTTGGAGCCCCCTCACATGAGCGGGTACCCGCACCTTCCCCCCCCGCCACCACAGTACCCGCCGACTCATGCCCACCGCCAACCCCAGCAGTCGTACCACCAAGACCCGCAATGGCACCCCTATCCGCCGCTGCCGCCCCCCCCCCCCCGCCGCCTTCGCCGCATGGCGCGCCGCCGCGGGGTCCCCCGCCTTCTCTGCCCTATGGCGCGCCCCCCTTCGTAACGTCCGAGCCGCCGGAGCTTCAACCGAAGGCGCTGCTTGGCCCGTTCACCGATGTGGCACAGATCAAGAAGGTGCGTGGGCAGCTGCGGAACCAACCTGATCGTACGTCCTCCGTTGCGGCTTTCAATGCGTGGTTTGTACGGAGCCGTGAGTCACATGTATGTGGACCCCCGGTCTCGTCTGCCCAATGTTTTGCACCTAGGTGGCCCCCCTTGTGTTTCCACAAGATCCGGAGGAGACCGGCGAGACGCGGGACGATCAGCCCCCTCGCGGAACAGAAGGATCTAGCGCCGGTGCCATGGAGGAGCAGTAGGTTATCGTGCTGGGTGTTCTCCGCGTGTGCTTCTTCGTCACCTCTAGAGGCCGCCGCCCTCTGTGTTGCGCGTGTTGCGCATCTTGCGCGTCCTACGTGTCGTGCCTCCGCGTTGCCTTTGGAGGAGACACGTCACGTTGTTCGCGTTCTGCAGAAGCTTCCCCCAGAGACCAGAGGTGAGGAGGCCAAGCAAGGGCCCAAGGAGGCCGCAAAAGGCGCTGTAGAAGGCGCTGCAGTGGGTGCGGAGGTCTCGGCAGGGGCCGATGGTGGTCCGGCCGGTGAGCAGATGCGGGTTGTGGTGCCACTGCCGTTTGCGTGTCTTGCCCGCATGGTTCTGTTGTGCCTCTTGAATCCGCCCCGGCGTGTGTTGCGCGTTCTGCGCGTGTTACGCGTTACATGTGTCTCGACTTTGGCCCTCCTCTGGAGCACGGCACCCCGTTTTCCGTGTTCTGCAGACGCCTGTGCGAGTGAAGGATGAGCCCCCCGACTCCCCGGAACGCCGTGCCGAACCAGAAGGGGCTCCAGATACGGAGACGGAAGCCGAGATGACAAGATGGCAAGATGACAAGAGGGGCAAGATGACGGACGGCAACATCATGGCATTCTAGATGGTGGGAGGGGTGGGCGGGGGAGGAGGGGTGGGAGGGTGAGGGGCCAGAGGGTTTTTTCTCCCTGCTTGGGGAACCGAGTCCGGAATGGCCGGATCCCAACAAGTCCCGGGGGCGTCAAAGTTCGCAGCCCGCTTTGCGGGTTCCCCCTTGGGAAGTTTCAGCGCAGAAAGGCTCCTTTTCCCAACAGGCGCCGGACTGGTGGCGTCGCAATATGTGGTAGAAATACCGGTTCTTTGGTTGTACAATAATGGAGTATTATGGCGATCGGACATGTAGTGCCCGGTCTGCGCCCAGCACAAGCGAAATGGTGGTGTCCCGCAAAAAAAGATACCACACATGTTGCCAATTGCTCTGTGGTCGGGGAATCGAGGTTGAACCCCCCCCCCCCCTCCCTGCAGATTGCTGTGTGGTAGGGGAATTGAGGCTCAAACCCCCCCCCAAGAAAAAACACAGACACTGCCCTGTGCTACGTGTGCTGCGTGTGGCCTCTGTCTGCCTCTAGACTGCGTGTGGCGCGTTCTGCGCGTGTTGCACGTTCTCGGCGTTGCCTCCGGTACTGCCTCTGGAGTTTGAATGTAGGTGTTCCGTGTTATGCAGACACACCGCTCTTCGAAAGTGCCATTTCCCACGAATCTTTATGCCGGTGCACTCCTCCTGGAGGATTGTGGAGCAAATATCATGCATGGAGTCCGGCCAGGCCAAACTAAACTAGTCGGGTACACCGAGGATGAGGTGGGGGATCACATGTTGGCTCCCATCCAGGAATTAGAGCGGGCATCCCTCCGAAAGGCGAACCTCTCCCACTTGATCCCCCTAGTACCAAGGTGTGTCCCACTTGATTCTAGCGGTTGGCTCAATGGATTGTAGTGCTTGCCCCGATGGATTCTAGCGGTGGCTCCCATTTCCGTAGGTACAACGCCTTCATCCTCCTACTAGGCATGGTACGACCCATGCAAGTAGATGGCATCTGGGAACGGGACGGGTTACTATACAACCCCTTCATGGCACAATTGCTGAGCCGCAAGGAGTACTACGTCTTGCGCCGTAGCATCCGGCCTGACGTTGTTGAGCTACTGGAGGAGTGCAACGGGCAGTGGGCTAGTGCCTGGCGGTTGGGTGGCGCGACTTGTGGGGATGAGTCCGTGGTGCCGCACAAAGGCATACGTGCCGGCCCACTACGGATGTTCATCGCCCGCAAGCCCCACTCAACCGGTATCAAGCTTCATTGCCTTGCCGACGCCACTAGTGGGTACGCGGTGGACATGTACCTGTACACGGGTAGACGCGGGCACCTGCGGCGGTTTGGCAACAGTGCGGGCAACTTCAATGCCCAGCAGATCATGACCATGTGGGCAGGTCTCCTCCTTTCCGGGACCATCCTCTGTGCGGATTCCTTTTTTGGATCGCACGAACTAGCACGTGACCTCGCTGCGGAGAGGCACGCCTTCTTGATGATGACGAAGCGCTCCACGTACGGGCCGGACAGGGCAGGAGAACTTCTAGCAGAAGGGCAAACCACCACGTGCACTGTGGACGACGCGGGGTACCCCATGGTGGTCTTCAAGAACCCAAAGGTGGGTCACAAGCCGCCCCGCGTAGTGCCAATGCTCACGAACGTCCACTTCCCACAAGCCGGATCCGTGCATCGCCGCAGCGGGAATGAGGTGAACCCGGTGGTCGCCAGCTACCGCCAGTTATCGCGTGGGGTGGATGGCGTCAACCAGATGGCCCTCCAGATGCGCCAGATGGGACGTCTGATGACTTGGTCGCATGCGGTGCGTGTGTTTGTCCTCCGGTGCGCCGTGTCCAACGCATACGCCACTTGCCCTCGGGGGGAACAAACGGGTACCATGTTTGACTGGCAGTGGGACCTTATCGGGCGCCGCTTTTTTAAAGTGGCAGTGGCCAAGCCCATCCACGTGCCGGTGCGGATGCCGGGCCGCCGGGTGTGCACCCATTGCAACCGGGGCAAGACCCACTACATTTGTTGTGGGTGCGGCAAGTGGTACCATGTGGGGTGGTTTGCCGTGGCACATGGGGTGACCGGGGTGGTAGAGGCAGATGTGGAGGAGGAGAGCGAAGGGGCCGAGGAGGATGGAAGCGAGAGGGAGGAGAGTGAGGATGACACGGAGGAGGAGATTGAAAACGAGGGGGAGGAGGATGAGGAGGAAGAGAGTGAGGAGGAGGAGGAGAGTGACGGGGAAGAAGACGAGGACATGGAGGATGACGAAGATTAGGAAGGAGAAGGTTGTGGAGGGCGGGTGTGGTGGAATCGTGGACTTCATGGCCGGCAAGCCTCTGCCATCCCTACCCATGGGACCAGTGCGAACTCTTGGGGACAACGGCGTAGGCTGGATACCCAAAGTGTGAGGACGCGCCCCCCCAAAAGTGCGCGCCTGTGCAATAGCGACGTGCTCCGCGTTCTACGCGTTTTGCGCGTGCCAGAAGTCTTCTTTTAAGTTTGCCTCTAGAACGCCGTGCTGCACGTTTTGCGGGTTCTGCGCGTTATGCGTGTGTTTTTTGCGTTGTGCACGTGCTGCGTGCGCTGCGTGTAATGAAGCAACACGCGCAACACGTATTGTGCCGCGCGGAGCGCTTCCGGACAGCAACGTCCCCTCTGTAGACAATGGAATATCCACCGGGGGTTGAAGTGTACGGCGTGTTGCCGTTTGCTCGCCCCATCTGTCCCGAGAGGGCTTTTCAGCGGCAGTGGCAGGAGCTGTTGGCCCTCCTTGAGTTGAAACCACCGGTGAGCACATCCGACACAAAGGCCACAAGTGTCGCGCGGCCATGGGCGTCATGGCTTCCCTAAATTGCGAGCCAGCCCCCGTTGTGCCGCATGATTGCTTAGTCTTTCCCCCTGACATTCATTGTCAGGGGGGATGGCGATCCATGTGCTAGTGGGGAGTGGTCCCAGTTGAGCGTCTCCATCGTCAACATGGGTCTCTGGGGACGCATCCCCGCATGCGTATGGGTCATCGGACTCGCCATTTGTGGGGACAGGCAAATGGCCACCTTGGCAAATCGTTGGAAAGCCAACATCGATGTGTGTTTTGTGCACCCACAATTGTTCCGGCGACGTTCCGTTAACTTGTTGCGGCGAGGTTCCAGCGGTGTTCCGGCCATTTGTTTGAACTCCCTTTGGAACAATTTGGTTCCAGCAATTTGCCTTTGTTTTTTCATACAACCCAGCTCGTTGTGGACACCAAACAGGTGGTGTACGACGCCCGTGATCACCCGGCCGATGTTTGGTTGGGTGGAGACTCCCCTTGGGTGCCCTGCAGCATTGGGATTCCACCGGCCCCATAAGGTAGGCCCCTATACAATGAGGCCATCTGGGACTCTGATGCCCGCATTTGGATGGGCAAATATGTGGTCCGGACGACCGAAGCAGATCATGAGCAGCGGGCATCTTTCTTGTTAGGGATAATGTCCCTTAAAGCGCCCGGCTGCTCTGTGGACCCGGTGCTGGTCATTGTGCACTGCTTGATGGTCATGTGGATTTTGCACTATTGCATGGCACTCGGGCGTCTGCAAATGGCCAACATTGAACGGTTGGCCAATGATCGGCTTGCCCCCGGTGATCAAGTAACTTCTGCGGCCATCCAGGCCACGTTGCATGAACATCGCACCGGGTGCCAACTGGGGAAGGATGCCTCCCCCGACGGTGAGGAGACCTCTCGTCTCTTTGTTGCATGGCGAGACCTAGCCTTGTTGTTGGCCGTGGCGCCGGATGAGCCACTCTACAAGGCGGATGTCGATATGGCACAGTTGCGACGGGACTTGTACCCCACTTGTCAAGTGGGTCCGCGCCCCCAGTGCCGGGCTATAGAGGCTGCCTTCCGCGAGCATTGTGCACCTGGGTTTGTGTCCTACTACCTCCGTTGTTTGGAGGAGGATGCAGACCGCCTGTTGGAGGACATGTGGCGTTTCGGCATGGCAATGTTCTCCGACGACATCGTTGAGAGCATGATCAGGTTCCTAAAGCAGACCTTTAGCAAGCATAGTGCCCGGGGCGGTGGCAAGCAAAAGGCAACCGGGCAAAGTGCTCGTGGACGCCTGGAGGCCTCTCTCGACTCAGACGCCGATGCCCTAGGGCAAGTGCTACAATGGGTTTTTCTATATTTTCACATCCACCTGCACCAACTTGATGTTGTTCGCCATGTTCCTTGTGTTCCCGGGGCTTCCCTAGAGTCCATTTTGTCACTTTTGTACTTTGTTCCTCAACATTATGGTCCCGCCCGTCAACAGCGATGTGCTGGGCATGTTGACCGCCTTGTTGAGGGCTACATGAAACATGCAGGTGGTTGTGTGTGCATGCATGCGTGTGAATTTGTGCATTGTGCATCGTGCATGGTAGCCTTTGCTAGGTGCTGAGGGGTAGGGGCTAAGGGGTTCACGTGTGCACAATGGCATGCCATGGCCGCGAGTGGCCTTTGCTAGGGGCTTAGGGGTGGGGGCTAAGGGGTTCAGGTGTGCATCGCTTGTTTTGCGGACTCGCCCGTGCGCGATAAGAAGAACACCCAGCCCCCCAAAGGGAAGACTGCCCCCCCCCCCCGACCCCCCAAGAAGGCCCCCAAGCCTAGCTCAAACCCCCCCTCCCCCCACCCAGCCCCGCATCCCCAATGGCAGACATGCCAAGGGATACCCCCCCGCCCAAGCCCAAGCCGAAGCCCAAGGCAAGGGGGATGGGGGGGTGTAAGTACAAGGCGGGTGAAAATGTTTCTGTCGTTTTTTGCGACAAGGGGGTGTGGCGGATCGAGCACGGCAAGGAGGCCCTTGCAGCGGGTCCCCCCCCCCCAAAGGGGAAACATGGGTGAGGTTCCCGGGGGACGAGGAACTTTTTGGTGTGCCGAAGGCCGCGATGTGGCGGACCCGAAGGCAAGCCAAAAAGTTCCTTGAGAAGAAGAGGAAGGAGAAGGAGGCGGGTGAAGAGAGGGAGGGTGCCGACGACAAGGACGGGTACGCCGAGGACGGGGATGGGGATGGGGATGGGGATGGGGGAGAGGCAGGTCGGGGTGCACCGGGGGCTAACCCGGATGAGGGTATGGGCGTGGAGGTCGACGGGTTGGAGGGTGAAGGGGTGGTGGGTGACGGGACGCTGGTCGGCGAGGGCGAAGGGGGGTCAAAATGTGGAGCGCCCTGCCCCGCGGACCACGCAGGAGGAGTAGTCTAGGGACGCACAAAGAGACCAACCCCATGTGTCCTTGCCGGCACCCTAACCTACAATGTATGTTTCCCTTACCCTTTATCCACACTTTGCTTTTTGTGTGGCTTGCGTGTTCCGGTGGTGTTCCGGCAATTTGTTCCGGCAGTGTTCCACTGGTGACCCGCCAAAAACTGTTTTTGAATGCAAATGTTTTTCGCACGACAACACGGAATACGACAAATCTGAAAGTACCAACGGGGTGCCCCTAGGCTATCAAACAACATATTTTCCTAGCATGAATTGGTGTGCTTGGTTGTGGGGTAAATCAACTTCGAACTTCTTTTGTGCTGGCCATTTTTGTTTGAACGCTGGAACCATTTGGCGGGAACAACCTTTGCGTTCAAGCGGCTGCCAAGGGTGGGCGCTCAAGGGACCGAAGTTGGAGGAGCTAGAGGAGGTGGAGGAGGTTGGGGTCCGACGTGCCGGTCGGGTTGTCTTTGGCAGAGCTCGTGGATCTCGCACACTTCTAGTCTCCCCTTCGCCTCCTCTCTGGGAAGTTGGGGGCCAAGAAGGGGGCGCGGGCAAAGGGGGCAAGGAAGGACAAGGAGTGGGAGGAGAAGGTTGAGGACCCGAGGGGCAAGGGTGAGGAGGAGAGGATGGCATGGGTAGCAGCTTCCCTTGAGGAGGCGAAGAGGAAGTTGCAGGAGAAGGACAAGGCGGGGGGGGAACTTGGAGAGGGCTGTGGAGCGGTTGGAGGGGTGGGTGGGGGCTTCGCGGAGCAAGGGGGGTTTGGAGGAGAAGAAGGAGGGGGGGGCTGGAGGGGCCCCAGGAGAAGAAGGAAGGGGATGGGGTGAGATAAAGTCCGGGGTTTCGGATTGGGTGAGGGGGTTTTTGGGGCACTGGGATGGAAGGGCCACCCTGGACTTGCCGTGGCCCTCCCCCGTCCTCCAAGGCCCCCACTACCCCCGGTTGGACACCCGCCTCCCGCTCGCCCTGGAGAGTCTTGTGTCGACTTTGTGTTTCATTTGCACAGCATCCACGCCAAGATCGGGGGCGGGGGGGGGAAGTGGGTGTGGGTGGATGAAAAGGGGGTGCGTGCAGACAAGCCACTGCGGCTTTGGGGGGCGGGTCGATGTGGCAGCCCGCCCACGGCCAGACGGTGCGCCTGTCCGCCTCGGTGGTGAAGATGTATGTACTTGCGTAGTACAATGTGTTCACCCCCGGGGTGAAAAAGGTGGGCGCCCCGCATTTCCACTTCCTTCGCCGTTGCCGGTAGGGGTTGGAGCTGGGGGGGATGCAAGCAAAGGGGCGGATGTGGGCATGGGTGCCCATTTGGTCAGAGGTAATGGGGGCCGGGCGGTTTGACCTGGGAGCGGCGAACTGGGGGGCCTACGGGGGTTTGGTCCACAGTCCCGCCTCCCACCCCAAGCCCCCTCCCCCACCGAAGCCCCAAGGTGCCCCCGCCGCCCACCAGCAGCAGCACCCCCACAACCCCATGGATGCCTTTTGCACGACCCCGGGCGATCCAGCTAGCCCACGACATGCCGGGGACGGTATGTTTGTTGTGTTCTGGCGTTGATCTAGCCCAGCGTTCCAGCGTTGATGTGGCCCTATCGCCGCCGCCGCCGCTAGAACTTCGCTAGACCGTTGCGTGAACAATTCACTAGAACGGCGCTACAACACTTGGCCCTTTCTTTGTTTATCACAAGTGGTGAGCCTCGAGACCTGCGCTGGCGACCCGCACGGGGTCCGGGTGGTGGGGCGGGGTGGCGGGGGCCGCACCCACTTGGTGGGGGTGACGGAGCTTGGGCGCATGGTGGGGCATGACCCCCACATGGCACTCTCGGTGTTGATGGGGTTGGGTGGCTCGGAGGCGAGCATGCATTCGGGGGGGCTGGACGTGCAGCGTGCAGGGTGGGTTAGGGTGGGGGAAGAGGGGGACCGCAGCAGCAGCAGCAGCAGCAGCAGCAACAGCAACAGCAATAGGAGGAGCAACAGCACCCGCACCAACAGCAATGGTGCCCCCCCCCCGCCGCCAAGGCTAAGCCCAAGACCCTGCCGGGAGCCCGCAAGAAGAAGGCCAAGAGAAAAATTTTGAGCGTGAGAGCGAAAGTCCCCCACCCCAAACCCAACAAGACCCGCAAACCCAAACCCCAACGCAACCCCAAGGTGAAGCCCACCCCCCAACCCCCCGCCCCTCGCTCGCGAGTAGGGGTTGCAACCCCTACGGGAACACGCCAGGTGTGGGGGACACCCGGTACATCCTTTGGGAGGAGGGGGGCAATGGGGGGACCGTCAGCCAGGTGATGGTGCTGGCGGACTAGGATACGGATTGGGAAGGTGGGAAGAAGGGGAAGGGGAGGAAGGGCAAGAGGAAGCGAGAGAAGGATCTATCCTCGTCGCCACCCGGGAGGAGGCAAAGCAGTACTTGTAGGAGGTGATGGAGGAGAGCGAGGGGGACAAAGGGGATGACAAGAGGGGGGGGTGACGAGGGCAACAACAAGGAGGACGGGAGTGACAAGGGGGGTGGTAGAGGTGAGGAGGGAGATGAGGAGGGGGGTGGAAAGGAGGGGGGCACGGGGGGTGACAAGGGGGCTGCCGAGAACAAGGGCGCGAAAGGGGGCTGGGGGCTAGCCGGGCTCATCGGGCTAACCCTCCACCAAATGACCGGGCGCCTGTCAGTCAAGTGACTCTCCAACTGACTTATGGGGTTTGGGGGGGGGGGGGGGGCTAACCGGGCTAACCGTGGAGGGGGGGAACCCGGTGCTCTGTGATTTGGGTCCATCATCGGGACCATGTGATTGGCCACGGCTGGCCATCGGGGCGACTTCTCTTTGACGAGTGGTGGAGCACTTGTTGCAATCGTTCTAGCGACGTTCTAGCGAAGCGTTCTAGCGACATTCCAGGCAGCGCTAGTGGCGCTCCCTAGAACGTCCCTGGAACGTCGCTAGAACAATTTTATGTGGCTTTTGAATTTCAGGTCAAAAAATGTGTTTTCCTAGGAAAATAAGGGATGGACCCCCTACAACGGTTTGTGCCTATGCCCATGGGTCGGGGTAACCCCCCACCCCTTTTTTTTTATTCTAGCCCTTCCAGCCTTTCTAGGCGAGAATAAAATTGGGTTTTCTAGCGTGTACCTAGGGATAACCCCCCCCTTTTTTCGTTGGCCAAAGTTTTTGGAGAAAGTACGGTTTTCATATACTGCAACCCCCCCCCCCCCTCCTTGTTTGGGTGAAGGGTTTGCTTAGTCCACCTCACACTACCACTCCACTTGGGCAAATATTGCCCAGTGTGTTGAGGATATGGACATATGAAGCCAATGTACCACTTTTGGGCCACTTCGAATGAGGGCTGTCCTTAAAGAGCCATTTTTTTTTCTTTTCAGGACCGCCCTTAAGGACCACCCCTCGGGGCATTTTGCCATTGGGCCGACTTTGGCCAGTCTTGTCCCCTTTGATGGGGAACCCCCAAAACGCAAGGGTTACGTAGCACTTCCGCCCTCATGTGGGCCCCCGAGAAGGCAGGGGTGAGGTAGCCACTTTTAGTTTTGTCCCCTCTGTCGGGGACCCCTGAGAACGCAGGGTTATGTAGCAGGGATGAGGGAACCACTTCTGATTTTCCCAGGAGTTATGCAGCAATTCTGTTGGGCCCCCCGGAATGGCAGCGGTTGGCAAGTGAAAGTTGAAATTCTGCGAGATGGGGAGTTGGGTAGAGTTTATCGCGTAGGATGGAGCCTCAAACAATTTTCCCTTTATGGCGGACTACGTTGCACTAGCGTGTCGCTTTGGACGATGTGGGAACACATAGGATGTGTGCCAAATCGGGGTGTATTGGTTGCCAATACTTGTGGCAGTTTCTTAGGCTTTCAAGATTTGTTCACGATATCAAGGGAAACACGTGATATGGTGGATGCAAATGAACACATCCAAGACTAATTTCTACGTGACGTTGCTCGGGTCGCAGCGCAATGAGGACCTTTATTCTTATTTGCGGTGCATTGAGCACAATCGTAATTTTGATATGGCACATCTGCATCAGATCACTCGCCTCAGGACCATCATGAGTGTGATGAAAGTGTTCGAGGATAATCTGGAATGGAAGGAGACTCGTACCTACTACCTAGTAGATCGTCTAAGACCACATGGGCTTGAAGCATAGCCAAGGTGCGAAGCTTACTGGAGAATTCTGGTCGTTTTCCCGCCCAAACACGAAAGTGGTGCTGCAATGTAGTGGCACTTTGGTCCAACCATGGACGTGGACACAGCAAGCACCATCTTTGCGGACTTGGACATCACCGATGAGGGAAGATGGAAAGTAGACCCGAATATCTTGAATGTGTTCATTGATGCCGCAGCCCAAGACATCAAGTACTGCCCCGTGATAATTACGAAGCCATATGATGGAGTTAAGGCTTGCAACTTTCGGCCCGCAGATGATGCACAATGTTGCCTCTTTTGTAATGCGGCAATGCCCCTACGCATAATGTTGGACCATGTGGCGGATCACTCTGTGCCACTCATGGCATCCGAGTTTTCATGGCACAATGGCAGAAGTGCAACATAGCAGCAGTCATTCGGAGGGGAGGTGAACAAGCCTGACAAATGCTCTGCACTGAGGCACGTGCGTGTACTTGATGCGTATCTGAAAATAGGAAACATGGCAAAGAGCAGGGGTACCTAGGGGGACCTGATGTCTGCATTGGGGTTGGGTTTGGGCTGGAAAGGTAATTCTGCTATCCGAGGTTACCCTGCGAGATGGTGGATGCCTATTTTTGAGCGGCTTTTGTACGACCAACACATTATGTCCTGATTCTTTCCATGACATGAAATGGTGCAGTGGTATTGGCAAGGCAAACGAGTCAAAGAGTCAGCCAATGGGAAAGGGGAGTTGCACCGATTTATAAGGTCGATGACAGGTGCTACATTTTTTTGTTGTCTGATTTTTTGATTTTTTGAATTTGTGGCTGATGGCTCCTGTTTTGGTGGCGTAAGATGAAAGGGGGCGCCATCAATGTGCCGTGCACGGCATGGCCACTATGTGTTTTGGTTATGACTGCTCCACACTGTACAATTGATTTGAGTGGTGGTTGACAGTGAGCCTTAAGCTGTACAATGAGTCTCAGGGCATTGCCTTCTGTCCCTCCCCAATGCATTGTTGCAAGCATAGAGCATGCAGTACCCGCTATCACTCTTTTCGGTACAGCAAACGCACTTGTGAGCAGTCTTGTGCATGTACGCCTTACTAGCTCCATAGTCACCAATCCGCACAGGTTCTGGCAGTTTCAAAACTCTTTCTGTCTTGCTCGCATTTGTTGTTATTCTACCACCAACTACACTGATATGCCATGTAGTCATTCCTGCACCACATTGCAATGTTCAAGCCTCACACAAAGTAATCCATGGACTCAGCTTTTCCAGCAAGAAAACGGACAAGTTGAGGATTGATCACGACACAAAGAAAGATGATGACTTCCCGGAAGCCATAGTGCAATGCCATCATATTTGTGCAACACCACATGTGGCAGACTGCCAATGACGGATCACGGACCGTGCCTTCAAAGAGTTTTTATACTTGCATGGACCATGCTTGTAGTAAGTCAATCAACCCATTATTTATTTCCATACCTGTTATTTTTGATGCATTTCCCCTTTTTGACCAAAGGCTCGGAGTGCAGCAAACACGTCCCTCGGGCAATGGGAGTCGCTCCTCAGGTGTTGCTAGAGGGTGGTTTCGTTTTGGGTTGAGTGGCAGTTGACATGAATTTTGAGGGACGGATATTTGGTATGACAAACATTTTTTCCGGAGTTTTTGGGATGTTGAGCAAATTTATCCCATAGGGTGTCGGCCTTGCGCTATGGCTATGGCTATGGCTTGCCCACATTCGACCGAGCTAGGAGGTGCCACTTGGGTTGAACACCCTGATCGCAGCTCCTGTGCATCAACTACGTCGCACCAGATGGATCTAAGACACCTCGGCCTTTACATATGAGATGTAGTGTTGTTGTTGAAGGAGGGGGGGACTGGGCATTTTGGTCCACACACCCTTTGAGTTTGCCTATTGGTTTGCCTTTGTAGTAATGAATGTCACCCCTCCTCCTCTGAAGGAAGGAGTGGTGCAAAAAGGACAGGTCAACACAGCGGTGGATCAGGAGAATTCGCCCCATGGGGATATTGCGATGCCTCAATTGTACTCGGAGCCATCCGAGGTAGAGGACCATTCCATGGAAGAGTCCCTGAATGGTGCACGGGACATAGCCATGGATGATAGGCAAGTGGACAGCCATCATGAAGATCTGGGTGTAGAGAATGTTGAGCACTGGAGCAACGGCCATGACTCAGGTGCCTCTGTTTTGTGCTTTCTTAGATCAGGGGTGAATGCAGAGGACTGGGATTGGGATCTCACCTGGCCTCTTTTTGTGGGGTTCCCCTTTTTGCGTCGCAAAGGAAGTCATTGGGCGCTTGTGCTTGTAAAATATGGTGCTTGTGTGCAATGTGGGACGGTAGGCACTACCGGCAGCAATGAGGGGTGTGGGGATGGTTACTGCAACAGCCTTTGATGTGACTCAGCCATTGAGCACTTGAGAGCACTACCAGCCCTCTTGTGGAGGAGGATCGGACGGTGATGTGGTGGGTACGGCTACATCACCGTGGTGGATGCAGCTTTGATGAAGGCTGCTGGGATATTTGGGAGGATCAAGGGGACCACACCAGGAAACGCTGAAAGTGAGCTAGGCTGCCCCTCTGTTGTTATTCAGGAGAATCGTCAAGCCTGCCCGCCCCACCCCCAAAAAAAGACAAAGAAGGGGCGGGGGAGGAGTATCTGGGACACCTTTTAGGCAGGGAAGGAGGCAAATCACCATTACCCAACAGGGGCATACAGTATGTGGTTTGAATCTGCCAACCCCCTGAACAGTCCCACAAACTCATGGTGGTGGTGGTGGTGGTGGTGGTGGTCTGTGTACATTAGTAGATTTCTCCACACAAGTTTTGCACAACGGCCAAAATGCAGGCTGGCATTTTTTTTCTTGTCTATCACATTCTGTGCACTCAAACGGAGCCCCCCCCTCTGGGTGCCCTCTCTGTATCCTGCTGTTCCTCAATAATAAGGGATTCATGTGGTCCTCATGGTGAGGTGGGAGGTTAGTGTTTTGGGCAAGTGTGCCTGCAGCCTTATGATGGAGTTGAATGATACAATGCAGGGGTCTGGGCGTTTTTATTCCTGGGAGCGCAGGGGTGTCACAGGGAAGTTAGAGATGGCCAAGGGCTCCTAGTCACCGAGGAGGGGCGTCTGAAGCACATGGCCAACATCTGCGCCACTGGGGAAGCGTGGAGGGAGCAGCGCTTTGATCGAGACACAAAAAAAAGATATCAACCAAAGCCCTCCCAATTACTGTAAAGCGTTCAGGCTAACTTGAAGCATCCACGGTGAGCTCTGCACAGCACACAAGCCATGGGTCCCTCGTACATGGGGCCTGAGGAGAGGGCGGCAAGCAGAAGGGAAGAGGAAGGAAGGTGGTCAGATGGCCATGCATTGTAAACAACCAATCCTCCCATTGGAATCTCGTTCATGCATTTCAGCTTCGGGCTATTTTCCTGTCTTCCCAGGCTCGGGTGTGGAGGGTGATTGCAACGCTCCACAACCATTCACAGTTGTCAGCCCACAACAGCCCTCCACAACCCCCTCCAATCTTTGTTAGCCTGGCACAAGCCCCACAGACCCCACAGAACCCCCTAACAACCACGAAGGACCTTCATCAACCCAGTTTTGTAGAGAGTTGCAGAGGATATGTATACAATTGCAACAGCTGAAGAAACAAGAGGTACATAACAAGGGCACGTGCTAAGGGAGTACGAGAAGGATGGCAGACAACAGGGTATGCGAACAGCCTGTTGCAGACCTTGTCTGGATTGTGCCACCCTTTGTCAGGCAGAAAAAGACCCGCAACCCTCAACCCTCAACAATTTGCACCAACCCCCAACTACCTCAACAAGCCTCATCAACCCTCCTGCTTTGACCCGCATGGTGGTTCCATGCTTCTTATGATACATTGGGTCCTCAGCTAAGTCTTAGCAAATGTCTTGGGCCTTAATGCAGTGCTTCGCATCTGCCCTGGTTGATACAATACCCCTGCCACGCAAACAAACGCAAACCCAGCCGGAATGAAGCTGTGAAGGCGTTTGGTGGTTCCTGTGTGCATACATGTGTGGCTATTCCTTCTCAGCCCATCGCACCATTTGTTGCAGGCGAAGAACAACCCACAGGCCTGGCTCCTGGGCATCCACAGAGTGCTGCAGAGCATCGCGAAATCAGCGCAAATGTGGGCCATCTGGAAGCTAATTTGCAGGTTGCTTTCGTCAAGCAACCCCAAAAGGTGTGTGTTTGTCCATTACCATTACATGACAAAATGCGGCATCTGCTGGAATATGGATCTGTGTTCGGTTGGAGCATTTTCCAGGTTGTGCCTCTGTGAAACTGACACAATAAAGTTTGTACAGCGCTAAGAGAGATTCAAAAGCCCCCCCCCCCCCCACGCCAATGGACCCCCCCCTGCCAATGCCCCCCTCTCGAAAGCAGAAACATGGCCCCCCTTGCTAATGGACCCCCCCTCTCGAAAGAAGAAACATCCCCCCCCCTCTAGATTTTTCCACCAAATCGCACACAAAGTGCTTTTTTTTTTTTGCCTACTTTCTTGGGTGTGCAATGGCATGTGATGGGCACACAACATTGTTGTGTTGGTGCATAGGTGGAAACACACACATTTGCAGTCCACAGGTGTCTCAAGCTGATTCATGATTTTGTTGCGGATTTCTTACAATGTTGTGCTTGTGTGGGATGACCACAAGTGGGTTCCACGGGAGTTTATGGTCGGTCGTATGCCGCCTTGACAACATGTGCCGTTGCCTAAAAGAACATTCGTTAGTTGTCTTGCTTGTCCTTTGTGCCTGCAGTGGTTTTGTGTTTTCATTTCCTCTTCCGTGATGCCGTTGCACAAGCGCAGTACCGGGGACGCGTTGCCTTGCTGAGTTTTGGACAAGAATCTTGATGGTACCCTCAACATTGAGTACGTGCGCAATAGAAAGTGGATTTGTTTCGACAAGATTGCTGCACACAAAGTCACCGACGACAAATTTGAGGTACCTTATGAGGAGTTGCCGGCTGTCAATTCCGAAGAAATGGCCGTTACATCCGATGTCAGGACGCCCGCTGTTTCCTCTATAGCCGAAGACTCCGACACAGGTGATGAATTGGATCTAACTTGGATTGCAGACTCAGACTCGGATGAACATGAGGAGTAGTCGGGGTCCTCGGATTCAGATTCTTCGGATTCTTCAGATTCTTGGGATGATGGTCCACCACTGGCAAAGCGGCCATGTGTCAATAGGTCTTTCGTGCGCCTCACCAGTGATCGAATCAAGGCGGTTAAGGTGACACTGCAAAGCATGTGCAGTGTATTCCATGCCGCTCACCAGTTTGAAGCGTTGGAAAAGGAAGGGCGCGTTGTACGCAAAGGCCAAACCTACAAAGTGCACCCTGCATTCTGGTAAGAAGGCCAAATATGCCGTTGCTGAGTCCTTGACGGCGAAATGGATTCACCAATGCCGCGCAGCAGGCCGCATCGTCACCAAGCAGCAGGTGTTGGCGTACATGGAAAAGCGCAACAGACAGTTGGCAAACAAGATTGACACTCAGAAGTCTTCGCGGTCGACCGCCTCTCGCCGCCGCCATCGGTTCACGGCACGCTTGATTGGCGGCATCAAGTAGATCAACGTTGCACCCGATAATCCGCTCGTGCACCGAGTTCGGAAGGCCATCATCCATGCTGTGCAGCGGGGGAAGTACCAACCCTAGGTTTATGGCGATGAGACCCCCAATCGCGTTGAAGATTCCTAGTGCACCGGCAGGGCCCAACACGTGTTGAAATGGGGACAGTGTGAGCTTTGGGAGCCACCAAGAAAATTAAAAAAACCCTGGTGCACTAGTAGGGCCGAATAAGTGCTGAAATGGGGACACTAGGAGCTGTGGGAACCATCATTGTTGAGCAGTCCACAGTGCTGAAGTTGTTTCATGCAGGCTTGGGGCCATCGATTTTAGCATATTTTCCACGGCTCAAAGCGCATCATGCACTGAGCCAACCAAGCATTGGCAATTGCATGTGATTCTTTATATGCTTGAAGGCATTACTATTGAGCACTTCACAGTGCTCAAAATTTTGTTAAACACGCCCGGGGCCACAAATTTTAGAATGTTTTGCTCAAGTCAAAGTGCCGTGATTCATTCCGTCAATCAACCTATTGCAGTTGCATGTGATTCGGTGTCTTGAAAATTATTGTTGCGCACTTCTCAGAGCTGATTTCTCTCAAGCACGACTAGGGCCACTGTTTTCAGCCTTGTTGTGTGCTTGTTTTGCACAACGCTTGCATAATTAGGACCACACCTAGCCCGCTTGGTATGTTACAATGCAATGCACACCGTTATTTTGTAGCATTCAACCATGCTTGTCAGCTTCATTGACAGCCAACTGAAGTATATGGTGCTTAAAAATTTTGAACTAGGCCCAGGGTCATCGGTTTCAACTATCGTTGTTTCAAAAGTTGCAGTTGCGCCTTTTTTTCATGTTTGATGTTGTGTGCTTGTTTGTGTGAAGAGGGAAAGGTATGGGAAACAAACATTGAGCACCACAAAAAAGGATGGTGTAAAGGCATGAAGAAATTGCAAATGGTGGCCAACGTGAGCCACCACAAAGATGCAAGAGGTACAAAGCGTTGGTCCCCACCACGTTTGCACCGATTGCACAAGCTAGAACATGCATACACAAAGCATTTTTTTATTTTTCACGAGAATTCTAGTCAATGGACCACCCGTGCGTGTGTCAATGGACCCCCCCCCCCTTTGAAAGAAGAAACGTGGCCCCCTTTGCTAATGCCCCCCTCCCCCCTTCTCGAAAGAAGAAACACTGCCCGGGCCATTGACACAAGGGGGGGGGGCGGTAGTAGCCTTTCCTCCTCATTTGCCTTGGCTGTATAGATGATGAGGACAGCCATCAACTTGTATGTTGTGGTTGCGTTAGCCGCTGGTGCTGGGACATGGAGAAAAGTTCCTCTCCATGCATCATTGTAAGACTCACATGTTGCACCGCAGGAAAGTCATGACCGCCCCTCCGGATGAAAGGACCCAGAAGATCCTACTTGCACACCGAAAAATGATGCTATGTTGCATGGGTTTGTGCAACGCTTGATTGCATGCAATATTGCCACAAATCACCTCAAACAAAGGTTGTTAGATCAAGCGCGGGCGCGGGTGCCATCCCCCCCCCGCCCCTTTTCGGCGTCATTTGTGTAGCATACCCCATGGTATGGTATCTGATGTCGACCCCCTTGCAAAATGATCCATCTAGGACGGAAAATGATTCCTCAATGAATTCTTTGGTTTTGACCCCCACTGCCCGCCAAGTAGCTTGGTACCCCATTTTTCTTTGGGGAGGGATGGCGAGGGTCTTCTTTGCGTATTGTGGTCGCTGTGGGTTGATTCAAACCTTTGTGTCGAAGAGGTTTCTTCTTGTACACTCCAGGTACCCCCTGCCGTCCCCTCCCCCACATGGGCCCTTGCCGGTGAGGAGTTGGCCGCTTATACGACAGTTACGGTGTTAAGTGGCACCCGAAGAAAATTTCAAAAGTCACCTTTTTCCGAAAACCTTCCGTCGCCCTTGGGATGGGTTTAGGTGAGCATTACGTGGCAATATGGGTTCTTGACCACCAAAAGGTTCAAGCCCCTTTGTTGTTCACTTGCACGTGGTGAGGCTGCCCCGGCCAACTTGTTGCCATGTTTTTATCAAATGGGGCCTCCCATAATGCTAGGGGACCTCCTTAGGAGCTGTTTGAGAGGCATTGGCCCCTCCTTCCTTCACATGTGGGGATTTCCATGCCTGCCCCGCTGCCGCGCCAAGGCTGCAGGGCACAACGACCTTTGAGATAGGCTCTCGGCCCAAAACTGGTCCCTACGGTGGCGATTGCTGCTATGGTACCAAAGGTGGTGGTGGCGTTGGGGCACGCTGAGGTATTCCCCCTATGCAGGCCAAGCAGCGGCACAAGTCATGGGGTTGAAGGCCCAACATGGAGCGTAGGGCCACTCCCCCGCTCTGTCCCAAACGCTGCATTCTTGCTTACGGCAATCTGGTCCACCTCGTTTGCTCGAGATGCAGGGAGTGGCGCTTTGTCCCATGCGACGCCCATGACGCCCTGTGTCCTGTGTGATGCCTAGCAGGGCAGCCGGCGCATTTGGTATTCCCCTTTGCTACTCCGAGAAGGCCAAGGTAGCGTTGTGTGATGTTGGTGGCAGCACGTGTGACAGTGCCGAAAGCTCCAAAAACGACGGTGAGGACCCGAATGCGGTCAGGGATGAGGTATGTGTGGCACTACAGGATGTAGAGTTGTTGCCACAAGCTCGTCGGCATGGGCGACACTGGAGGCGTTGCCCAGGTGGCTACGGATGTTGCAGGATGTGCGGGAGTGCCCTTGGCCATGGCAACAGTCTTTGCTGCATGTGCCACCGCTGCCTGCCAGGAGAACTCACCAGGAATCTTGTTCTGCTTAGGTGTTGTGGCTTCCCTGCAAGCGGGCAAAGGAGCAGTTGTGCCGGCCACGGTGGCGTGGAGGCGCACAGTGCAATTCAGGAGGCCCCAAGGGTGGGTAGCCGGTATTGACTTGTTTGCGGGCAACGTGCTTGGTGGCAGCGGGGCGGGTGTCAATTGGGTGCCGCAACGACGATTCTTCCCTACTTACCGATGCTGAGATCGCTTGTGCGTGAGGCCATCGCGACTGGGCCCGCTCCAACCTCCTGTCGCCCGAAGCCATTGGCACGCGCTTGAACGCAAAGGTTGTTACCGCCGAAGGGTTCCAGTGTTCAGAAATGGCTGGAACCAAAAAAGTTCGGAGTTGATTTACCCCCCAACTAACTTCACCCATTCATGCTAGGAAAATATGTCGTTTGCTCGCCTAGGGGCACCCCGCTGGTACTTTCAGATTTGTTGTATTCCGTGTTCTCGTGCGAAAAACACTTGCATTCAAAAAGAGTTTTTGGCGGAACACCACCGGAACAGTGCCGGAACAAGTTACCGGAACACCACCGGAACAGCCAAGCGACACAAAAAGCAAAGTGTGGATAAAGGGTAAGGGAAACATGCATTGTAGGTTTGGGTGCCGGCAAGGGCACATGGGGTTAGTCACCCCAGAATTTTACCCCCCTTCGCCCTTGCCGACCACCACCACCCCACCACCCCACCACCCCTTCACCCTCCAACCCGGCGACCTCCACCACCATACCCTCATCCCGGTTACCCCCCGGAGCACCCCCACGTGCACCTGGCCCATCCCCTTGGTCTTCCCCATCCCCATCCCCATCCCCATCCTCATCCCCGTCCCCGTCCTCGGCGTCCGCGTCCTTGTCGTTGTCACCCTCCCTCTCTTCACCCGCCTCCTTCTCCTTCCTTTTCTTCTCGAGGAACTTCTTGGTTTGCCTTGACGCCCGCCACACCGCGGCCTTCGGCACACCAAAAAGTTCCTCGGGAAACTCACCCACGTTTCCCCTTTGGGGGGGGGGGGTCCACCCGCGCTAAGGGCCTCCTTGCTGTGCTCGATCCCCCACACCCCCTTGTCGCAAAAAACAACATAAACATTTTCCCCCGCCTTGTACTTACACGTCCCCGCCCCCCTTGCCTTGGGCTTCGGCACGGGCTTGAGGGGGGG
This sequence comes from Eutreptiella sp. 'Long Island Sound 2002', assembly GCA_964036045.1. Classification (NCBI taxonomy): domain Eukaryota; phylum Euglenozoa; class Euglenophyceae; order Eutreptiales; family Eutreptiaceae; genus Eutreptiella; species Eutreptiella sp. 'Long Island Sound 2002'. Next base: position 117,053,915 of record OZ038383.1, read on the forward strand.
GAGTATCCCTTGGCATGTCCGCCTTTGGGGATGCGGGGGTGGGGTGGGGCGTGGTGCCTTTGGGATGGGCTTGGGGGCTTTTTGGGGGGTTCGCGGGGGCGGGTTTTCCTTGGGGGGCTGGGTGTCTTCTTGTAGCGCAGGGGGGAGTTTGCAAACCAAGCGGATGAGTTGGAGGTAAGAGACGAGGAAGAGTCTGTTGAGGACTCCGAGGAGGGCTCCGAGGAGGACTCGCCCATCAACCTCCTACTCCCTTTTGGGGGGGGGGTTTCGAAAGGGGCTTGGGGTTTTAGGTTGGGTTTTATTTTGTTTTTGGGGCTGGGGTTTGTTTTGGCCTGGGGGTTGGGGTTTGTTTTAGCGTGGGGGGCAGGTTGTGGGACCAGGGTGGGGGGCTGGGGGGCACTCGTGAGTTGCTGGCGGTGAGCGGGGGCCGGGGACAGCTCGTCAATGCTGCACCAGCCCTCCACGTGCGTCTCCAGGACGCTACTACGGCCGGCCACATGGCCGGCAAGGGCGGTGACGTAGACGGGCTGGGGGTCGCATCCCGACCACCGCATGATGAGGCGCACCGACTGGAACACCACCGGAACAAGTTGCTGGACTGTCTTTGGAATAGGTTCTGGGGGAGAACGCCACGCAATAATCCGGCCCTAGTGGCCCCTATGGCCTGCGGGAGAGGGGGGATACCCGCACTCGCGTGTCTACGTTCTTCTTCACGGCCGCCATGGCCTGCGGCAGCTGAGCAGACGGTGTCCCCTCACGCTCCACGAGGACGTCTCGCACCGCGTTCAAGGGGTTGCGCTGCGTGTTCGTCTCGCATTTCACGCGGAGGGCACTAGGGCATGATAGGGTGTCGCCGGGGACGTCGCCGTGGTATTTGTCCTTCTCCACGACTCGGTAGCTCTCCTCCTTCAGGATCTTGGCCCAATTCGCCCGGAAGATCACAGTGTCCTTTTTGGGAGTGGGCTTCACATCGCCCCGACGATGGTCAGCCGAGCGCTCAAAAATGAGCTGCCAGCGGCAGCTGCCCGCCACTTGCCCCCCGGCGGTAAGAAAATTTGTCCCTTGCCGTGACTGGGTACCTCCTCGGCAACCACAAGGTTCCCCTCGGGGTGCCTCTCCACGCCCACCCCCAGCTGAGCGATGTCGCCCCCCCCCCCCCCCCTTCCTCTACCTGCACCCCACCGTCCCCTATGCCCATATTCGCCAATTCCCCCTCCAACTCCTCAACTGCCCTTTGCGCCTCCCTTAGTCGGCGCTCCTCCTCCAAATATTTTTCGCCCGCAGAATCTCCCCACTGAACATCCCAAAGCTCCCGACAACGACCCAGCTTGTCCTCTCACCTCGGATCCTTCCCCCGGAGGCTTTGCAGGTTTCCCCTTGCCTCCTCAACCTCCCCCATCACGACACCCCAATCTGCCGCCCCCCGTTCACTCGATCCCCGCCGTCCCATGCGAGGGCACGGGCAACAGGGGGCGATCCCCCTTCACTTTGCTGTTGTGGTACTTGTCCTTGTTTGTGTCATTGTGGCTGTTGGGGTTGGGGTTGGTGTTGACGGGCTTGGGCGGTGCGGGGCGGCCACTGCTGCCCGTTGAGCTGAGGCGGCCCAAGTGGGCCGAGCAGGTTGATTGGGGGGTTGAATTGGGGGTGAGGGTGGGGCTGTCGAAGCCGGCACAGAGTTGGTGGGTGGTTGTGAGGGCCTGGCTGCGCGCAATCCAAGCGGACGAGTTGGAGGTAAGGGACGAGGAGGAGTTTGTTGAGGACTCCGAGAAGGACTCCGAGGAGGGCTCCGAGGAGGACTCGACCGTCAGCCTCCTACTCCTTTTTGGGGGGTTTCGAAAGGGGCCTTGGGTTTTGGGTTGGGGTTTGTTTTGATTTGGGGGTCAAGTTGTGCGACCAGGGTGGGGGACTGGGGGGGGGTGGGGGGGCTTGCGAGTTGCTGGCGGTGAGCGGGGGCCGGGGACAACTCGTCAACGCTGCACTTCCAGTACGCTACTACGGCCGGCCACATGGTCGGCAAGGGCAGTGACGTAGACGGGCCGGGGGTCGCATCGTTACCACCACATGATGAGGCGCACCGCCCGTGTGTCGCCGGAATTGATCTGCACATTCTCGACCTACAGAGAGGACTGCAAAAAAATGTGTTCCGGCGACGTCCCAATAACTTGTTCCGGCGACGTTCCAGCGACGTTGTGGCAGTTTTAAGTATTACAGACTAGAACACCACCGGAACAAGTTGCTGGACTGTCTTTGGAATAGGTTCTAGGGGAGAATGCCATGCAGTAATCCGGCCCTATTGGCCCCTATGGCCTGCGGAGAGGGGGACACCCGCACTCGCGTGTCTACGTTCTTCTTCACGGCCGCCAGGGCCTGCGGCAGCTGCGCGGACGGTGTCCTCTCACGCTCCACGAGGACGTCTCGCACTGCGTTCAAGGGGTTGCGCTGCGTGTTCGTCTCGCACTTCACGCGGAGGGCACTAGGGCGCGGTCGTGCGTTTTGTGCACCAACAATTGTTCCTGCAACGTTCCGGTAACTTGCAGAGGTGACGTTCCAGCGGTGTTCCGGCCATTTGTTTGAACTCCTTTTGGAACAATTTGGTTCCAGCAATTTGCCTTTGTTTTTTCATACAACCCAGCTCGTTGTGGACACCAAACAGGTGGTCTACGACGCCCGTGATCACCCGGCCAATGTTTGGTTGGGTGGAGACTCCCCTTGGGTGCCCTGCAGCATTGGGATTCCACCAGCCCCATAAGGTGGGTCCATATACAATGAGGCCATCTGGGACTCTGATGCCCGCATTTGGATGGGCAAATATGTGGTCCGGACGACCGAGTTAGATCATGAGCAGCGGACATCTTTGCTGTTTGGGACACCGTCCCTTAAAGCGGCCGGCTGCTCCCTAGACCCGGTGGTGGTCATTGTGCGCTGCCGGGTGGTCATGTGGATTTCGCACTATTGCATGGCACTCGGGCGTCCGCAAATGGCCAACATTGAACGGTTGGCCAATGATCGGCTTGCCCCCAGTGATCAAATAACTTTCGCGGCCATCCAGGCCACATTGCATGAATATCGCACCGGGTGCCAACTGGGGAAGGATGCCTCCCCGGACGGTGAGGAGACCTCTCGTCTCTTTGTTGCATGGCCAGACCTAGCCTTGTTGTTGGCCGTGGCGCCGGATGAGCCACTCTACAAGGCGGATGTCGATATGGCACAGTTGCTACGTGATTTGTACCCCACTTATCAAGTGGGTCCACGCCCCCAGTGCCGGGCTATAGAGGCTGCCTTCCGTGAGCATTGTGCACCCGGCTCTGCGTCCCACTACCTCATTTTTTTGGAGGAGGATGCAGACCGCCTGTTGGAGGACATATAGCCGGTAAGCATGGCAACGTTCTTACCACATCGTTGAGAGCCTCAACACGTTCCTAAAGCGGGCCATTAACGACCAAAATGCGGGGCGGTGGCAAGCAAAAGGCAACCGGGCAAAGTGCCAAGGACGCTCCTCCTCCTCCTCCTCCTCCTCCTCCTCCTCCTCCTCCTCCTCCTCCTTCTCCACAGAGGCGTCATCAAGTGCCGAGCCCACACGCCCTTTGGAGAGTATAGGGCACCGCAAGAAAGTGGAGTTGTCATGGACATGGCCACGAAAGCGGCGGAATATAAATGTCTATGATTCCGACTCATCGTCGCAGGAAGAGCTTTTTGAGTGCACCGTGGGCAAAATGGAGGGAAAAAAGGGACGGAACGAGCTGTAATTGTGTATATGGCGAAGGAAAAAACCTACTACCATAGAGCAGTACTTGTGTGTACGGCGAAAAAAAGTTATTACCATAGAGCAGTACTTGTGTGTACGGCGAAGAAAAAAATTTATTACCATAGAGCAGTACTTGTGTGTATGGCGAAGGAGAAAAAAACTAATCGGGTGCCTCGTACGCCTCGGCAACTTGCCAGGCACCCAGCTGCTCTCCGGTGTGACGGGCCGTGTCGGAGAGAATAGCATGTATATAGGGCCCTCCCCAGGTAGGAGGTGTGGGCGCCTACAACCACCATTGCATTGGTGAGGAGGTAGACTGGAGGCCTCCGTTGTTGTAGAGTAACCCGTTAGGGTTGAAGCCATCATCAAATGAAACGCGGCCTCGGCCTTGTGCTGGTATTGCAAATATGGAGGCAACAACAGCTTGGGTTACATGCAAAAATTGTGTGTTTCTTGCAAGACCCTGTAGGATGCACTCCCCTGCTTGACTATCCCATCTTTGTAACGCTCATGCGAGGCCCTTTTCGCGGCGAAAGGAGGGTGAAAAATTTGACACATTCCCATCTCAATACTCTGGCCCACATTGTCACCCACATGCCGCATCCATGCCTCGGTGACCGCCACCTCCGCATAGAGCATAGGATGCAAATGAAAGGAGTATCACTAGTCATCATTCGTGTCCGATGACACGAGGATGCCATGTCAGACCAGAAAGACGGCAGTGCTACACAGCTTACCACACAGCTACCTCGTCCAAGCCCCCACAGCTCGCTGCACAAGTAAAATGTGGGGTAGAGGGAGGTAAATTTGCCTGTGCACAATGCAGCTGTAGCCTCCGTAATACTTCTTTTTTCAACAAAGGTGGGCAAGGTTATTTCATCTCATCAATGGAAGAGGCATTGTGTGTTATTTTTTTCCTTTTGCTGAAGTCGCAAAATGACCTTTGTGTATGTCCGCGAAGGGCATGGTGTTGCGAATCCGGCTAGTCTTACTTGTCCATTGTGGTCCATTTGTGATGGTGAACGCTTGTTGGCAGCGAAGGCTGCGCATGAGCATCGGTGGTCACTTTGCGGTCAGTCTTCTTTGGATTTTTTCGGTGCATTTGTAATGCCCCAGCCCTAACGCAGAAAGGTGTGTTTAATGACATATGCACCAAGGACAGAGTTTCATCATTCCTTGAGGACTATTTGGAGGAGGATGGCGGGGAGATGCACGGGCTACTTGGCCGTGGATCCCGGAGTGACACGGGTATCTTGTTTGCTTTGCATGGGTGACCCTGTGGCATGAACTCTAATGCTTGGTGTACAAGCATTGTATCCTATGAGCTTGCTTGGGCCGCCATGGACTTGGTGCTACACTCCTGTTTCTATGGCACGGGGCTTGGCTCGGGGGTAAAGGGCTACTTTGTGGTTCCCATTGATGGGTCTCTCCGCCGTGTTTTTGGTGGTCTTGCTGCCTATGAGCCTTCTGGCAGTAGGGCTAGGCCAAAGCATTTTCCGCTCGCTATGCCTTCATATTCTTTCTTTGTGCTTTCCAACCTCCGTGTGCCTTTCCCCCCTTGTATGTGGGGAGGATGTGCTATGGGGTGGGGGCAAGGGGTATGGTGCTTGCTTTTTGGCTTGTGTGGTTGTGTCGGAGTGAACGCCAGCGATGAGTGTGGCACACCGAGGAAGATTGGTGTGTGTTGCATGTTCCTGTGTTTTTAAGCAATAGGACCCTCTGAGGGTTTGCGCGTTCTTCAAGGTGCTCACACACACCCTCCCAACTAATGTTGCCCTTGTTGGAACAACACCAGTGTGTTCTTTCCACAACCTTTCAAACCATGCCGGGGATTTCTGGAGTCTGTATTGTTTCAGATTTTTGGTGTCATGGTGCCCCTGTCACCGGAACGTGGACCTTCTCATATCAATGTTCTTGCATAGATATGGTTGTCTAGACCTCAATGAGGCTTTGCTTTGCGGGCACGACTTGTGATGGCTTACAGTGGGCGCAAATAGCACCCCATGTGTTGTGTTTATCATTTTATCATTGTCATAGTACCATTGTTCTCGCAAGTGGGTTGAAGGGGGGTACCCCCACAAATATGTAGCCAAGGCTCTACACCTTCCTCTAGCACCACCTTCACTTTTTTGTGCCTGTGCTTGTGCCTGCAAGCCCTAGGCCATCCAGCTGGCTTCAGTGGGCAAGTGAGGCTTGGCACATAGTGAGTACAAGAATACAATGTTGACGGGACGGCCGGGGCCCAGAGGAGGAAGGGTGTGGGCAGACCGTACAAGGGCAGCCCTCTTAATGGACCTTGGGGTAGGTGCTCGGGGGGTGATAGTGATGTCAGTGAGGCAGACAAGGTCGTGAGAGATAGGTGGCACATCCCCTACCAAGTGGACTAGTCAAACGGGGACACCTGACGCGGCACGTGCATGGCGTGGAGATTTAGCCGTTTGGCCCGACCATGCAGCTGTAGATTACGCGGTGGCTAGGCCGTAAGAGCGACAATTTCCCTCTGTGACTAGGACAAGGGGAGGAAAAATCGACAATCCAGTTTGGAGACCTCGAACTAGGGTGGTGGTTGCTCCCAAGGGACCACCTTTTGCATTTTCACCTTGGGGGTCGCCGGATAGGGCAAGACACAAGGATGTTTATGAAGGTCTTGTACTCAAAGGTTAGCTGTTCTTAGGGGATATTTTGCTAGGGGGTAAAAGCCAACCCATTACGGCTAAACGCGCTACAAAAGTAGCGCACAGGCGTGCGCGGCGCAGATACTTCCTCAAAGAGGAAGAAAGGGATGCAGAAATTGCAGACGGTTCCATGGTGGCCACAGACATACTTTGTACTTTGGGGAATGACTGCATGCTACCCGAAAAATTCACCGGATGGTGAGCTGGGCGAGAAAATGATTGAAACAAATTAGGAAAATTCTGCGGTGTGGGGCATGTTCATCCGTTTGCCCAGCTTTCAACCCCCCCCGCCGCCCATCTGTGTGTGAGTGCGCAGGCCTGCATGATCTTGGTCTCATACCCCCTCATCATTTCGTGTACAGCTGTCTGATTTGGTTCCCTCCAGCAACAACACACTGCACGCCCAGCACGGACCTGATGCAGGCGATCCCCCTGTGGACAGCCCGACATTTGGAGGACCCCTGCCACGGGACCTACAAGCACTAGTCATGGAGGTGGCAGACGTGCTGGCTTACCGCTATACGGACGGCAAGCACCAGTACATGGTCAAGTACAACCGGGAGGACCAACGAGAGAATTGGCTGGACGCACATCATTTAATTACTTGGGCCCAAGAGTTGAAGCAATTCCACCACCGGCGTGCTGAGCCTGGTACTGATGCGCAGGGTGGGTGGCAGGATGCTGAGGATGAGGTGTAGCATGGTGACATATCGGTTTCGCTGCAGAAGTGTATCTGTGGGTGCTTGGGCACCACACCCTCAAACCTGGAATCCTGGAGGATCAGGGCTCCCACTATTCCTCTGGTCACCCTGGACGTGGGATGATCAAGCCGGAATGGTGTCCAGCCAACAGCATATTTGGGCACGGGAGGCTGCAGGAAATACGCACAGCAACAAGGCAGAGCATTCCAACGCATTGCACAGGGGAAAGTGCATGTGAGGTGCTTTGAAAGTGACAAATTCTACCTGCCCAACAGTACTGCCCATGTACCTGCATGGCATCACCCCCAACAATCCCCACACAAAGTGGGGGAGCCCTCTGCCTGAACTCTTGAGATGAGTGGAGTCAGAGGAGGCGCTTCAATTGTGTGTGCCGGCCGATGGATAAAATGCATCATAAGGGACGTGTTGGATTTCCCAGAGAGCATCTAGTAGCCCTACGCTCGACAGCCCTGCTGCGTGGTTTCAGTAACCACAAAGCACCAAGCCATAGTTATGCTGGTACCGTCCCCCCGCCCTTCCCCTGATTGACAGCGAGTTGTGCACAACCCCCCCTTCCAAATTGAGGTCTTTACATTCATCCGCATCGCATCCGTACCTGCTTCCACAGTCCCACAGTTGCCCTTTTTGGTGGCAGACAATGCAAACGACTTCGCCAGCGTGCAGAGTGCAGGCTGCCTGTACTTCTTTGCACGGAGGGCAGGGTCACGGGCCTTCCCTGGACAGGCAAAGGCAGTGTATTTGGCAGACCACAAGGCACAGGATGAGCGCCGCTGGCGGCGTGTAACCAACGAACCATATTGTGAAGAGAGCCAGGTATTTGTACTTGTGGCAAAGGAGCAGGGGTTGCATGCAGGTGGTAACGTTGCGGGGAGGGGGGGTATGTGTGTGGGTGTGGGTGTGTTGCAAAGGGAAGCAGGGGGCATGTGTGCATGTGGCAGAGGGGGGGCAGTCACTGCTCTTCTTCATCCCCCAAGCCCCTTTGCAGCATCCTGAAACCAGTGTGTAGCCCCCATGGCCTCTGGCAATGGGGCAGCCCACTTGAACTTGTCCAACACAACATGGGTACTGGGGAGGCAGCTAACTTCATGCGATACAGTGAGGTTTCTTCTTTTGCAAGGACGCCCCCCCTGCGTGAAAAAAAAACATAACACAAAAAGAAAAATACTCCATGAGGTCGTGCAGGCCGTGTTCTCTGCCCCATTCACTTTGGATCATGCAAGGGTTGGTGCTGTTGTCAGATTTTGCAATATGGCGGTCGCTCTGCGGTCATTCAAAGTTTCAGGTGCTGCGGCCTGTGTTACAAGCATAGTTTGACCGAGACTGCGTGCTTCGTTTGACAAGGCGCGGGGAGGGAGGGGAGTTTGGCGCTAACGAGGCGCATGGGGGGGGGAGTTTGGCGCTAATGAGGCGCACTCGGGGGGGGGGGGGGGTTGGTGCTAATGAGGGGCACCGGGGTGAGTTTGGTGCTACCGAGGTGCACGGAGGGGGGGGGGGGGGGGTTGGCGCTAACGAGGTGCACGGGGGGGGGGGGGGTGGCGCCGACAAGGCATGCAGCCCACATACAAGGCCGTGCATACACAAGGCGGTGCACATGCAAGGCTGTGCATAAACAAGGCGGTGCAAACAAAAGGCGGTCTGTGGCTACCGCAGGAGTCTTCTCCTTTAACGGGGGTGTGGGGGTGTCCCCCGCATCGAGTGAAGCGAGCTGTAGTCCACATGCAAGGCGGTGCATACACAAGGCGGTTCACATACAAGGCGGTGCACATACAAGGCGGTCCATAGCCATCGCATGAGTCTTCTCATTTACGGGGGGGGGGGGGTGTCCCCCGCATAGAGCGAAGCGAGCCGTAGTCCACATACAAGGTGGTGCATAACCGCCTTGTATATGCACCGCCTTGTGTATGCACCGCCTTGCATGTGGTCTACGGCTCGCTTCGTTCCATGCGGGGGACACCCGTGCATCCCCCTTAAATAACAAGACTCGTGGGGTGGCTAGAGACCGCCTTTTGTGTGCACCGCCTTGTATCTGCACCGTCTTGTGTATGCACCGCCTTGTATGTGGACTACGGCTCGCTTCACTCGATTGGGGGAACGGCCCGGACCTTGGTTAAATAAGAAGACTCCTATGGTGGCTACAAACCGCCTTTTGTGTGTTGTGCCTTGTGTGTGCACCACCTTGTATGTGGACTACGGCTCGCTTTGTTGGATGCGGGGGACCCCCCCTGCACCCTCCTTAAACAAAAAGACTCCTAGTGACTACAAACCACCTTTTGTGTGCACCTCCTTGTGTGTGCACCGCCTTGTATCTGCACCACCTTGTGTTTGCGCCGGGTTGTATGGGTACTGCAGCTCGCTTCTCTCGATGGGGGGGACAGGCCCGCACCCCCTTTAAATAACAAGACTCCTATGGTGGCTACCAACCGCATTTTGTGTGCTGCGCCTTGTATGTGCACCGACTTGTATGTGGACTACGGCTCACCCGTCAATCAATTGTGTGCATGGGGCCTTCAAAGGACGCACATGTGCCAAACGCTAGGTCTTTGCCTTTTGTTCCCGACTCCTTTACACCATATGTTGCGGGTTGCCACTACATGGTGAAGGCACTCTTGCCATGTGGTTTTGCAAGTTCCCGTGCTGCCGTTGCCGTGGACCCACAAAAAAAATAGGCTCGCTTCGCTGGATGCGGGGAACCCCCCTGCACCCCCCTTAAAGAAAAAGAATGTTGTAGTTGATACATACCACCTTTTGTGTGGTGCTTCTTGTTACTGCAACGCGGTGTGTATGTGCCGCCTTGTATGTGGACTACGGCTCGCTTCACTGGATGCAGGGTACACCCCAGCACCTCCCTTAAATAACAAATGTCCAGCGGTGGCTGTAGACCGCCTTTTGTGTACACCGCCTTGTATCTGCAACGCCTTGTGTATGTGCCGCCTTGTACGGGGACTACACCTCGGTTCGCTCACTGTGGACGATACCCCCTCACCCCCCTTAAATCAGAAGTCTCCTGCGGTGGCTACAAACCGCCTTTTGTGTGCACCGCCTTGTGTGTGCAGGGCCTTGTATCGACACCGCCTTGTGTATGTGCACTACGGCTCGCTTCACTCGATGCCGGGGACACCCCCGCAACCCCCTTAAATGAGACGACTCCTGCGGTGCCTACAGACTGCCTTTTGTGTGCACCGCTTTGTGTGTGCACCGCCTTGTATCTGCACCGCCTTGTTACACCACAGGGGGTGGGGGGCGTGTCCTCGGTTCGGGTACGCGACCCCCCCCCCCCACTTCTACTGGCGGCTGGGAGTCACGTCTAAAAGCGAGGAGACTGCCCACCTGCGCGGTACACACAAAAGGTGGTCTGTAGCGACCGCAGTAGCTTTGTTATTTAAGGGGGCCACGGGGGGTTCTCGGGATTGGGTGAAACGGGCCGTAGTCCACATACAAGGCGATGCGCTCACAAGGCCGTGCAGACACAAGGCGGTGCAGACACAAGATGGTGCACACCAAAGGCGTTCTGTAGCCACCGCACGAGTGTTCTTATTTAGCGGCGTTGTGGGGATTTCCCCCCCGTCGAGCGAAGCGAGCCGTAGTCCACATACACAAGGCGGCACATACACAAGGCGGTGCACATACAAGGCACTGTATATACAAGGAGGTGCAGACAAAAGGTGGTCTGTAGCCACCAGAGGTTTTTTTTTTAAGGGGGGTGCGGGGGTGTCCTCCGCATGGAGCGAAGCAAGCCGTAGTCCACAAACAAGGCGGTGCATACACAAGGCGGTGCAGATACAAGGCGGTGCACATAAAAGGCGGTCTCTAGCCACCGCATGAGTCTTGTTATTTAAGGGGGATGCGGGGGTGTCCCCCGCATGGAGCGAAGCGAGCCGTAGACCACATACAAGGCGGTGCATACACAAGGCGGTGCATATACAAGGCGGTACACCACGGGGGGTGGGGGGTGTGTCCTCCGTTCGGGTATGCGACCCCCCCCCCCCCACTTCTACTGGCGACTGGGAGTCACGTCTAAAAGTGAGGACACCGCCCACCTGCGCGGTACACACAAAAGGCGGTCTGTAGCGACCGCGGTAGCTTTGTTATTTTAGGGGGCCACGGGGGGTTCCTGGCATTCAGTCAAACGGGCCATAGTCCCCATACAAGGCGATGCGTTCACAAGGCGGTGCAGACACAAGATGGTGCACACCAAAGGCGGTCTGTAGCCACCGCACGAGTCTTCTTATTTGACGGCGTTGCAGGGATGTTCCCCCCGTCGAGCGAAGCATGCCGTAGTCCACATACACAAGGCGGCACATACACAAGGCGGTGCACATACAAGGTAGTTTATACACAAGGAGGTGCAGACAAAAGGTGGTCCGTAGGCACCACAGGAGTTTTTTTTTTTGAGGGCGGTGCAGTGGGGGTCCCCCGCATCCAGTGAAGCGAGCCGCACTCCAAGGCGGTGCATACACAAGGCGGTGCACACAAAAAGGCACTTGGTAGCCACCATAGGAGTCTTCATATTTGAGGGGGTTGCGGCCTTGTCCCCCCCATCGAGCGAAGCGAGCCGGAGTCCACATACAAGGCGGCACATACACAAGGCGGTGCAAGCAACAAGGCGCAGCACACAAAAGGCGGTCTGGAGCCACTGCAAGAGCTTTGTTATTTAAGGGGGCTGCGGGGGTGTCCCCCGCATTGAGCGAAGCGAGCTGTAGTCCACATACAAGGCGGTGCATACACAAGGCGGCGCACATACAAGGCAGTACACCTCGGGGGGGGGGTCTCCTCTATTCAGGTAGGCGCCCCCCCCCCTCAGTTCTACGGGGGAGGGGGGGCGGGAGTCGCATCTAAAAGCGAGGAGACGGCCCACCTGCGCGGTACACACTAAAGGCGGTTTGTAGCGACCGTAGTAGATTTGTTATTTCAGGGGGTTGCGGGGGTGTCCCCCTCATTGAGTGAAGCGGGCCGTAGTCCCCATACAATTAAGGCGATGCATACACAAGGCGGTGCAGATACAAGGCAGTGCACACACAAGACGGTGCACACAAAAGGCGGTATGTAGCCACCGCAAGAGTCTTCTCAGTTAACGGTGTTGTGGGGCTGTTCCCCCCATCGAGCGAAGCGAGCCGTAGTCCACATACACAAGGCGGCGCATACACAAGGCAGTGCACATACAAGGCAGTGTATACACAAGGAGATGCACACAAAAGGCGGTCGGTAGCCACTACAAGAGTGTTTTTATTTAAAGGGGGTGCAGGGGAGTCCCCCGCATCCACGGAAGCGAGCTGTAGTGCACGTACAAGGCGGTGCATACACAAGGCGGTGCACACAAGAAGCGGTTGGTCGCCACCATGGGAGTCTTGTTATTTGAGGGGGCTGCGGGGCTGTCCCCCCCATCGAGCGAAGCGAGCCGGAGTGCACATACAAGGCGGCGCATACACAAGGCGGTGCACATACAAGGCACAAGAGACAAAAGGCGGTGTGGAGCCTATGCAAGAGTCTTGTTGTTTAAGGGGGGTGCGGGGTGTCCCCCGCATCGAGTCAAGCGGGCCGTAGTTCCCATACAAGACGATGCATACACAAGGCGGTGTACATACAAGGAGGTGCACACACAAGATGGTGCACACAAAGGGCGGTTTGTAACCACCAGAGGAGTCTTCTCATTTACGGGGGTTGCAGGGTTGACCCCCCCCATCCAGCGAAGCGAGCCGTAGTCCACATACTCAAGGCGGGACATACATGACACGTTGCAAATACAAGGCGCTGCATACACAAGGGAGTGCACACAAAAGGCTTTATGCGGCCACCGCAAGAGTTTTTTCATTTAAGGGTTGTACAGGGGGGCCCCCGCACCCACGGAAGCGAGCCGTAGTCCACACACAAGTCGGTGCACATACAAGGTGCAACACACAAGAGTGGGTTTGTAGCCACCATAGGAGTTTACTTTTTACAGGGGGGTCCGGGCTGTTCCCCCCATCGAGCGAATCGAGCCGTAGTCGACACCCTTGGTACAGGCTAGAAGAACCAATCTCGTTCTAGGCTAGAACTTTTAACCTAGAAGTTGTCGCCAAGAACAGATCAATACTAGAACGATATAATAGCCTAGGTAGAACGCCGCTAGAACGCCGCTAGAACACCTCCCTAGAACACCGCTAGAACAAAAACATTAAATGCTTACCAACCCCCCCCCCCCCTCGTCCGTTGGAATGGCAGCAAATACATGTGTACCCACAGACGTGACATCACAGAGCATACAACGGCATACGGCACCACACACCACAGGGTGCAGACACCACATAGCGTGCCCTAGCCAGCCAAACACCCAACAAATAACCCAAGCTGCCAAACAACCCAACCTGCCAAGCAACCAACAAACCATTCAACCAACCAGATAGGCAACCCTATTGCACGATACCCCACCGCACTACACACCACATGACACCACACCACACCACATGACAGCCGACCGCACCACATGACAACACAGCACACCGCAGCGCACGTCATGTGACCACAACACACTACCCCCCGGCACAGTACAACACACCACAACAGATCACACACTATAGCAGACCGCAGCACACCACATTACACCACACCACAAGACACCACTTTATACCTTTTGAGACCACAACAAACCACAACACTGCACAACATAGCATGGCATACCTGCAACTTGAAATTGCATTTTGTCAATTAAATATGATAACAATCCAATAAAAAAACAACCTGTGAGACAAAGGAAAGAACACCCTCCCAGACCCCAAAGTTCAACCCCCCCCCCCCAAGGTAGTTCTCATGCCCCCCCCCCCGAAAAATGTATGACAAAAGCAAAGACGCCCCCCCCCCCAACCAACGCTTGAAGGGAGGGCGGCCATACAGTGCCCGTGCCTATGTCAAAATGTGTGCATGCACATGTGTGTGTGTGTGTGTGTGCACATATTCCTTTGGCTACCACACGTAGAACGCATAGCACGAAATTTTGTCGCGTTTTTGCTTTTATGATTGTTTTGTGCTCCCGGGGGGTTTTCGAGGGTGCCCGACGCAATGGAACTATCCTTTTAGCTCAATTCAACCATTTTCGAGGAGAGAAGCACAATTGCCTCCTGCCTCTGCCTCTGTCTTGGTGCTACGCGTGCTGCGTGTGTTGCGCGTCCTGCGTGTTTCGGTCCGGTGCCTCTGAGTCTGCCTCTGGAAGTCTTCCTACGCGTTCTACGCGTTCTGCAGGGGCTAAGTGCTTCACACCTATCATACCACACCCGATTTTTTTTTTTTGCCATGCTTTCACCGGTGTACTCTGCCACACACCTGCACTGGTTCCCAATGGAACTGAAACGTGCGTAATCCAACGACAATTGCCTTCTGCCTATGCGTTTGCCTTGGTGCTACATTGCCCACGTGTGTTGGGTGTTTTGTGTGTTGTCGTTTTTCGCTTCTGACGTTGCCTCTGGAGCCGTTCTACGCTTGCTACGTGCTCTGCAGCATGTTTTTGTCCCAACATTCATAGGCCGCTCTGCTTTTATGGTGCAGGAGCCATGCCTGCACCCCTGTACCCCGCCACACATTCTCAATGGTTGCAGAAGGGTGGGAAGCTGGGAGAGTGGAAGCATCCGGAGAAACTGAAGCACGACGCCTTCGTTGTCTTTCAAATTAAACAAGCCACGAGTATGTGTGTGTGTTTCCGTTTTCGTCTCGCTTCTCGCCTTGCACCGCTGTCCTCCTCACCCCCTGGTATCGCAGCGGGGTGGCATGCCGGATGGGTCAATCGGAAGAAGAAAGGGGCCAAGGACAAGCAGGAGAAAGAATTTTGGTTGATGAACCTCACAACGTATCAGGTGTACCACATTCACGGGTTTGCGGTTCATGTGACCACTATTTTGCGCTGCGTGTTCTCCCCTACCGCCTGTTGCACCCTTTCACAGGTGAAGGCCCCGAAGGGCAAGCCACATGCGCCACATGTGGTGCAGGACGTCCGCAACAAGAAGGATGGCTACTTGAAATACAAAAAGGTGTGTTATGCGTTCTGCGCGTTTTATCCGTTCCCTTTTCCGTTGCCTGTGGATCTGCCTCTGGTTGTGTGTTATGCGTTTTGCGTGTTCTCGGCGCTCTGCGCGCTTCCTCTGGTATTGCCTTTGGGGTTGCCTCCATGTGTCTTGCATGTTCTGCATGTTCTACAGATTCCGCGCGACCGGCTGTGGACGTGGATCCAAGATGAGGGAACCACGGAGAGTTCGGATGAGGACGAGTCGGAAGAGGAGTCGGAAGAGGAGCCGGAGGAGGCAGAGGAGGCGGAGGAGGAGGAGGACGAGGAGGGCAGTGATGCTGCCAGTGTGAAGGACGAGGACGAGCCCTCCCTCGCCCAACGCGCCCCCCGCAGCACCCACCTGGAAGTTGCCCGCATGGCCGCACAACCAAAGGGGACCCTTGTCAAGGCGAAACCAGAGGCAAAGCCAGAGGCAAGGCCAGAACCGGAGGAGCTGTCCAAGAAGAAGAAGGGAAAGACGAAGAGTCCGCCCAAGAAGAAGAGCAAGGAGAAGGTGGAGGAGAAGCCCAAGCATGTGCGTTACGCAGTCGAAGGCGAACCGCACAGGACGATGCCCACAGGTGCAACCCGAGGGGAGAAGTACCAAGCCGGGGCCGTCTCCGACAACGATGTGCAGGTCATGCAGCGCACCCTGGAGTCGGAATATGAAGTGTCACTCGGACGAGTATGCCAACACTACAAAGTGTGTTTGGCCGAGGAAACACAAGCGCGCCGCGAATTGGGCCTGGCGCTGCTTCTGGTGACGGACGTGCGGGCGTACAGTGTGCAGATGGTCCTCCGATGTGGCACGAAGAATGCACAAAGCACAGCCGCTGCCAGAGAACTGTTTGAGGAGCGATACCGCAGCAGCTCACCCCGCCAAGTCGCAACCGGGTTGATCAAGGGGGTGTCGGTGTGCACGAACTGTGTCGGAGCCCCGGACTGGCCTACGGAATTTGGTGACCCCGCAGCTGCAAGCCTGCCGTTGGCGAAATTGAAGGGGGAGCCCCTGTCGTCTGGATACCGACCACGGCGCAGCATGGACCAGCTGAGTGCGTTTGGTGCGGAGGACATTGTCGACATGCCCACTGACGCTTTGCAGGTGTACTGCATGTGTTGCGTGTTCCCTCTGTAACGCCTCCAGTGCAGCGTGTAGCGCGTTTCCGGCGTTCTGCGCGTGCTACGTGTTCCCGACGTTGCGCCTCTTCGTTGCCTCTGGGGGTGCCTTCCGTTGTTGCACGCGCTTTGCGTGGTCTGTACAGGAGAAGATGTCGCGCACAGTCCGCATGGCTGGCCTCATGGCCTACACCTTAACGGAGGACAAAGGTGTCGACCTCCCCGACACAGGGGCATGGACACTCGTGAGAACAAAGGATGCAAAGAGGCAGCGGGTGTGCATTCCTGTGCTGGGCGTCGTGGCACGGTCTTTTCACTTGCCTCTGGAGTTGCCTCCTGTCTGCTTTGGGCGTCTTACGCGTTCTACGCGGTCTGCACGTTCGATTCTCTGACTGCCTCTGGATTTGCCTTCCCATGTCTTACCTGTTTTGCGCGCTCTGCATGTTCTGCAGACAAGCTGGGAGGAGCATGGGTATCCGCGGCAGCATGGGTATCCGTATGAGCCGCGATACGAGTATGAGCCGCGGTACGAGTACCAGCCGATGAAGACGGATCCGGAAATGCCTTCGAGCTCCGGGAGCCTCCCGTATGGGTCCGACCCGTACAGGTACCAGCCCCAAGATTATCCGCCGCCACCCACGTATCCTCCACCGCAAGCAATGCTGCAGCCACCGCCACCGCCGGGGAGCCCACCAGCGCCACTACTCCCACCACCCCAACCACCGCCGCAAGGACCTCCACCACCACCACAGCCACCGTCCGGGGAGCAGCAAGGCAGGCCGGAGATGGGGCCGGAGACAGGACCCCCGCACACGGAAGGTGCACAGGTGCGCGTTGCACATTAGTACTATGCGTTCTAGGGGATTTGCGCGTAGCCTCCGGGTGTGCCTCTGGATGCGAGCCCCGTGTTCTCCACGTTCTGCGCGTTCCACACGTTTTCGTTTTGGTGCCTCTCGGATTGCCCTTGGAGGTGGGTTGCATGTTTCACGCGTGTTCCGTGTTCTGCAGCACCCAATCAAAACGGAGCCGGAGGAGGAGTCAACCGCGCCAATGGATCCACCACAGGAGCCGGAGGCAGCCAAGGAAGAGAGCGCTGGGGCGCCGAAGAGCGATGCGGAAATGGGAGAGGAGCCCCCGGAGGAAGCCGCAGCGGCGGGAGAGGAGATGGAGGAGAAGGACGAGATAGTGCAGATTAGTAAATCGGGCCGACCTAAGTTGGAGCAGCCCAGGCAGCATTTTTTCAAACATACAGCTTTCGGAGGGGGATGAGTGGTCCGACCCCGATGAGGTCCGCGGCAGACAAACCTCACAACCCCTCTTCTTTTCAAGGCCAGTGCCGTTGGCCCAGCAAGCACATTCACAGCCAACCCCACAGTGGTGGCATCGGTAGGCGGCGCTTCCATTGGGGCACCGACGCTGGTATTCATTGCGTTGTGAATGCTTTTTCAACGTTCGGATGAATGGTGGCGGCTGCGGCCGCTGCTCTGCGTGGACCATGTAGGGTGGACGGACACCGTTTCAAGAAAGCAACAATTGACTTGTTCGTGTTGCCGCCCCCATTGCCCCATCCCCTGTCCTGCGTGTGTTTCGTGTAATACGCGCTCTACGTGTCTGCTTCTGTGTCTGCCTCTGGAGGTCGTGTTACGCGTTCTGCGTGTGCTGCGCGTTCTGCACGTTCCGCTTTTGCTGCCTCTGCTGTTGCCTCTGGAACTGCCACTGGTGTGTTGCGCGTTCTACAGAGTCTCATTTCTCAACAATCTTTGTTTGTGATGCCACCAAAATTTCAACCACCGCTGTACGACCATAGGCTCCCACGGGAGGATTGTGCGGCCGATATCCAGTACGGTATCCGGCCCGGGGAATCCTGGCTCATGGGCTATACTGAGGACGAGGTGTGGGACCATATCATGGCCCCCATAGAGAATCTACAATGCCAAGCCCTACGGGACCACGGAAGGCCAGACCTGCTACCTCTAGTACCTAGGTACAATGCATTTCTAATTCTATTGGGGATGGTGCGACCAATGCAGGTGGACGGGGTTTAGGACCGCAAGGGCCTATTATACAATCCCTGTATGGCAAACATGCTGACGTGTCGCCAATATTACTTGCTGCAACGGTTGCTACGTACCGATGTCGTCTCGCTACTGGAAGACTGCAATGGCCAATGGGCGGGAGCGTGGTGCATGGGGGGTGGGGCCTGCGGCGATGGGTCCGTGGTGCCCCACAAGGGGATGCTAGCGGGCCCCTTGAAAATGTTCATTGCCCGGAAACCGCACCCAGCCGGGATAAAGTTGTATTGCCTGGCGGATGCAACATGGGGGTACGTGGTGGACATGTATTTGTACACCGGTGTACGTGGCCGGCTACGCCGCTACGGCACTGCGGCGGGAAACTTTGATGCCAAAAACATCATGAAGTTGTGGGCATCATTGCTGCCCGAGGGGACGGTGCTATGTGCCGACTCCTTTTTCGGGTCCCACGGCCTTGCAAAGGAATTGGCCGCCAACAAGCGGGCATTCCTCATGATGACGAAGAGGTCCACGTACGGCGTGACATGGGCCGGGGAGCAGGTGCAGGGCCGGCAGACGGCGGTGTGCACTGTTGCGGATTTCAGGTACAGTTTGTGCACGTACAAGAATCCGAAGGTCGGGCACAAACCCCCCCGCGATGTGCCGATGTTGACGAATGTGTGGTTTGCCCGAAAGGGACCACCTCACCGGCGAAGCGGGCGGGAAGTGCACCCCGTGGTGGCGGCGTACCGCACACTGTCGCGCGGTGTCGATGGTGTGAACCAGATGGCCCCGCAGATGAGGCAGGTTGGCCGCCAGATGACATGGGCCCACGCGGTGCGTGCGTTCGTGCTCCGGTACGCGGTTGTGAATGTGTTCGCAACTTGCCGGCAATTTGGACTTTGCAAGGAGACCACTAGTATGTGGGAATGGCAATGGCAAGTATTGCGGCGGCGGTACTTTGCCCACCCCCGCCGACAAGAGGTACACGTGCCGGTGGCGACACAACGGCGGCGTGTGTGCCACTTTTGCAAGAGGGGAAGAACCGGCTATGAATGTACCATTTGTGGAAAGGCGTTCCACGTGTTGTGCTTTGCACCGGGACATGGCTATGGAGGTGTGCAAGGCGCACGGGTCATGGAGGTAGACGAGGAGGACGAGGAGGTGTGGGAGGATGACCATGAGGAGGACGAAGAGGACGGGGAGGACGAGGAGGACGAGGAGGACGAGGAGGACGAGGAGGACGAAGAGGATGAGGAGGACGAGGAAGGCGAGGAGGACGAGGAAGGCGAGGAGGACGAGGAAGGCGAGGAGGACGAGGAGGATGAGGAGGACGAGGAGGATGAGGAGGACGGGGAGGATGAGGAGTAGTGTGGTGGAATGGGGGGCTTGAACGAGACGATCATGAAGGCGGAGCCTCTGCTATTCCTACCCATGGGACCAGTGCGAACCCTGGGGGACAACCGCGTAGGCTGGATACCCAACTGTGAGGACGCGGCCGCTCCTCGATGTGCGCCCGTGTGCAAAGCGACGTGCTGCGCGTTTTGCGCGTTCTGCGCGGTCCGGTATTCCAATTTTGCACGTGCCTCTGGATGCACGTGTTCGGCGTGTACGCGTTCTGTGCGTGTTACTTGGCCTGTACGTGTTGTACGCGTTGTGCGCGCTCTACGCGTTTTCAAAACCTTACGTGCAACACCGTGGGCCACAAAAGCGCGCCTCCGGCCAGAAACGTACAGATGGTAGCCAAAGGAATATGACTAGACATGTACCAAATGTGATGATTTCTATGTGTTTATATGTCATGGAACCCCCCCCCCCCTCCCTTCCCACATTGGTTTTTTTTACTTGCCAAATGTGTGTGCATGTTTTTGTTCTAGCCTTGTTCTAGCGAAGCGCTCTAGCAACGTTCTAGTGCCGCTCTAGCGGGGCGGCGCTAGAACGGCGCTAGAACGTTGCTAGAACGGTTTTTTATACTTGTTGAATTTCACGTCAAAAACGTGTTTTTCTGAAATACCAGGTATGGACCCCCTAGTATGGTAATAGGGGTCCAATTTACACCCTTCATACCCCCGCCCCTTCTGCCCATGGGTCGGGGCAACCACTACTTTTTTCCATTATAGCCTTCTAGCGCCATCCAGGCTAGAACAAGATTGGGCCTTCTAGCGTGTACCAAGGGCATACGAGGGGGCACATACACAAGGCGGTGCAGATACAAGGTGGGCGGTGCACACGACAAGCGGTCTCTAGCCACCGTAGTAGATTTGTCATTTAAGGGGGGTGCGGGGGTTTCCCCCGCATGGAGCGAAGCGGGCCGTAGTCCACATACAAGGCGGTGAATACACAAGGCGGTGCACATACAAGGCTGTACACCGCGGGTGGGAGCGCGTCTCCTCGGTTCGGGTACGCGACCCCCCCCCCCCCGCTTCTACTTGGGGGTAACTAGTCGCGTCTAAACGCGAGGAGATGGCCCACCCGTGCGGTACACACAAAGGGCGGTCTGTAGCAACCACACTCCCCCTTAAGCAACAAGACTGTTGCAATGGCTCCAGACCGCCTTTTGTGTGCTGCGCTCTGTATGTACACCGCCTTGTGTATGCGCCGCCTTCTACATGGACTCCGGCTGGCTTCGCTCAATGGGGGGGACAGCCCCACACCCCCCTCAAATAACAAGACTTCTACGGTGGCTACCAACCGGTTTTGTGTGCACCGCGTTGTGGATGCACCTCCTTGTATGTGGACTACGGCTCACTTTGTTGGATGTCGCGGAACCCCCTGCACCCCCTTTAAGAAAAGAAGACTCCGGTAGTGGCCACAGACCGCCTTTTGTGTGCACCTCCTTGTGTATACAGTGCCTTGTATGTGCACCGCCTTGTGTATGTGCCGCCTTGTGTATGTGGACTACAGCTCGCTTCACTCGATGAGGGGAACATCCCCGCAACCCCGTTAAATTAGAAGACTCTTGCGGTGGCTACACACCGCCTTTTGTGCGCAACATTTTGTGTGTGGCGCCTTGCATCTGCACAGCCTTGTGTATGCATTGCCTTGTATGTGGACTACGGCCCGCTTCACTCGATGCGGGGGACACCCCTGCACCCCCCCTTAACTGAGGTGCACACAAAAGGCGGTCTGTAGACACCACTACAATCTTTTTATTTAAAGGGGGTGCAGCAGGGTCTCCCGCATCCAGCGAAGCGAGCCGTACTCCACATACAAGGCGGTGCATACACAAGGCGGTGCACACAAAAGGCGGTTTGTAGCCGCCATAGGAGTCTTATATTTAAGGTGGTTGCGGGGCTGTCCCCCCCATCGATCGAAGGGTGTGCATGCACAAGGAGGCACACAAAAAGGGCGGTCAGTGGCCACCACAACAATAGTTTTTATTTAAGGGGGTGCACGGGGTCCCCCGCATCCAACGAAGCGAGCCGTAGTCCACATACAAGGCCGTGAAGGCACAAGGCACTGCACACAAACGGCGGCTTGTAGGTACCATAGGAGTCTTGTTATTTGAGTGGGGTCCGGGGCTATTTCTTGACGTTGAGCGAAGCGAGCCCAAGTCCACATACAAGGCGGCACATGCACAAGGCGGTGTAGATACAAGGCGGTGCACAAAAAACGCGGTTTGTAGCCACCGCAACAGTCCTTTTATTTGACGGGGCTGCGGGGTTGTCCCCCCCATCTAGCGAAGGGAGCAGGAGTCCACATATAATACGGCACATACACAAGGCGGTGTAGAATCAAGGCGCAGCACACAAAGGGCGGTCTGGAGCCAATGCAAGAGTGTTGCCCTTGGTGCAAGTCGGTCCCCCGCATTTAGCGACGCTAGCCGTAGTGAACATACAAGGCCCTGCATATACAAGGCGGTGCACACGAAGGGCGCACTGTAGCAACCATAGGAGTCTTGATATTTCAGGGGGCTGCGAAGTTGGACCCCGCATCGAGGGAAACGAGCCGTAGTCCCTTGCGCCCAACTGGAATAAAAGTACTCGAGCGACGGTTACAGTCCGCCTTTTGTGTGCACCACCATGTGTGTGCACCGCCTTGTATCTGCACCGCCTTGTGTATGCACAGCCTTGTATGTAGAATACCGCTCCCTTTGCTCAAAGCGCGGGGCATGCCTGAAACCGCCTTAAATAACAACTATAGATCCTCCTTTGTAGTATACAACTTGGATTTGAGGAACTACCGGAAGGGTACGGCATCCATGAAGAAGATGCCCGTTGGCAAGCACCAAAGGTACGAGTCCTCATGGCAGATAGGGCATCATTCAAACCTGATGGTAGAGTCCTAAACCCCAGTATGTTGTAAGCAGCTAAATGTATGCACCACTCGCATCCCCATTATCTAGAGCCCAACAATTGTCCAAGGTACCAAGTGTACAACATCCATTAAAATGTTCAAGGGCCCAAGAGAAGCAACGGTCGTGTAAGCCAATGGTCCGTTGTTAGGTGTCCCGAATGATAGTGACCCGAATGATTTAAATACCACCTTTGCCAAGGAGGGAAGGAACACACTTCGCAAGACAACAGGGCCTTGTAGCTCAGACTGGGTGAGTCCACCAGACCCAGGGTATCGAAGGCACCACTAACGTACTTGATGTCCTTCCCAGGGTAAGCTGGGCCTCTAAGCACACAGCAAACTTCGCAAGCTCCCATGGTCAACGCCTGTTGGGAATTACTAAAGAGGGAGAACCGTACCATTAGTATAGTATCCTATCTTTGGTACCAAGTTGCTAGGCATGAGTGTTACCACATTTGCTTTGTCTTACACAAAAGATGCCGTCGTTGTACAAAGAGGGCAACAAATGTCCATCCAAAGAGCCGTAAGCAACATAGGTGTCTTTCGCAAATGGGTCAATGTTCTCACGCTGTCGCTTCGTTTGCCGGTCAAGCTCGGACCATTTGTACTGCTCTTTTTGATTGCCATGCATGAAGTACAAACCGTTCTTTGGTTTGATGATTTTTATCCACGTAACTTGAGACCCGTGCCTGGAAATGAGAACCGGGCCCTTAAATGTACAATTGTCAATTTCTTAATGTTGGATAGACAAGTGTATGAATTAGTTGGGATATGTTGCGCAAGAGGATAGACTATCTTCCAAATTTGTTGGTACACAGTGATAAAAATTTCATTTTACCCACTGCAATCGTTGATGGAAGATGCTGTTCGCCTTAAATATGTACGGTGTTTCCTAGACATACGCCGCACCAATGTTACCAATGATACCAGCCCTGCTTGGCACCCTTTCTTACTTGTTGATGTGACAAGGTGAGCCACCCCAGACCTTTTCTCTGTTATGTAGGGACTTCAAGAGGTGCCCCAGCACAGACAACAACGCCTTCCTACATGGGTAGACGAAAAGATTCAGTACCGTGTTCTGAAAGTAATGTATAGCATCAACTGTGCTACGTACAACTTGCCTTTTTTTCTCACGCGCACACGTGTAGTGCAACGGACCTGGCACCGGTATAAATAATGCACATCTCTTTGTTACAGAATAGTTTTCAGTTTATTTGATTGTTTTTTTTATGTTTCGCTGAATTTGGGAGCTGCCGTGCCCACTTTTCCGAAACTCATCTATATGGAGTGTATGACTGTTGTTCTCCTCAACTTGGCGCACAAGTGGCGTCAACCTTTGGAACAGGAGTTGAACACCCTCAAAGGGTTGCATAGACATGGTGACGTTAATCACAGTGCACTACTCACACAGCCGCAAGGATTACTAAATCTTTCGCATTGGTACATTTCGGCTCGGTTCATTTTTGGGTCACAAGTCACGGACTGTCATTGCGCACCCCAGACGGAAGAGCACACTGTAGGGTCTTTACTCAGTCGTTGTGTGCACGTTTTGGTGCGCCTCACATTTGGTTATGACCAAGTACCGTATGCTCGGACCATAGATGTTTCCTGGTTTCTATGGTCACAATGGTATTGACGCCTGCCCGGTGTTGCAAATAGTGAGGAACCGTGTGAAGCATTGTTGAGTAGAGTTGTTCGGTTAATTGCACAACACTCTCATAACCGCACTTGTACATTTGAACGGGTCCATGATCTTTTCATGGTGTCTTCGATTTGTTGAGCAATCTTCAAAGGACCTACAAAGCGTCAATATTCCTAAGGGATTGCCACAATTGGTTGAGCGCCAGTACAAATGATTGATGCAACGTTTTCATGTCGGTGTTATCCTCCCCTTGTTTTGCTCAAGTCAAAAGACGAGTGTTGTGCTAGCTCTTTGGGATCGTGCCAGGATGGTTTTTCTTGGGTCCCTAGACACTGTCGTCACTGCACAGCATAAGCGTAAGTTGTGCATCAAGACTTTGCAAACACCGGTGAAGCCAGTCAACGTTCATCTTGAGATAACCGTAGGTACATGTATGAAAAGTTGTATTGTTCATAATTCATTTCTCATATATCAACAGTTCAGCTTTAATGAACGCTTCGCTGGGCACAGATTTTGTTATGTCTTACCCTCCCTGCGTCTTCATGGATCTGAACATGATGCTTGTCCGGCTCAGTGGTGCCACCAGTCTTCGGGACAGCAAGTGTTCCGACCAGTTTGCCCAATGGATGTCATTGTCCCCCTCATCCGGGCCCGTTTTACGGAGGCAATAGACCACGCTCCCCTCCGGGCGATCCACAAAACCAAGGTGCAGGCCATCCGTAGGTATGCGGAGGCCCTCTTTCCCGCACGCTATCTAATATGGCTCCTTTTGGAGTTGGGTGCACCCCGGTTCGGCTTCCGGGTGTTGTCTGAGCACATCACCCGCCAGGGCGACGCCTACACCGCCCGCACGAGACTGCTCTTCCCACAGTCCATCCCCACACGGGATCAATTGGACGCAACGTGGAAGTCATTGACCGCTCCGCTTGCGTTGTCCCCCGCGGTGGAATGTGCCGACCCCCCATCGTCGGGTCGCTGCTAGCCCCTGCGGTCGTGGGCACAATGCGTGCAATCCCGGCCATCACTGTGCCAGTCTATCCACTGGACCCCCCCCCCTCATTTTTGTGGCGCGGGGTGACGGGTATCCTTGCGCCGGTGGCAGCTGGTCGCAGCTATCGGTGGGGCTATTGAACCATGGGGTGAAGGCGCGCACACCCGCCTTCCTATGGGTCATCGGCATGGCCGTCACGGGGGACGAGAATATAGTTGCCCCGGGCCAAATTTTGGCTTAGGTGCTACAGGTTTGTAGTCTGCACTTGCGTGTTCGTAAGTTGTTCATAATTCGTGCGTTCATAATTCGAAAACTGCCGTCATAAAACCCGTGCTGCCGATTTGTGGAACACCTTTTATGAACACAGGCCCTACAGTCCATTATTGGCTGCAAAAAATTCTACTGGTGAGCTGGGTGCCGGCAGCGGTCCTCTTTGGTGGGGACCAGCCGTGGCTCCGGCGGCTGCTGGGCATCAGCGTGGCTCCCCAAGTGGGGAGCATTTTCAACGAGGCCGTGAGTGGCAACACGGCCAAGCAGTGGAATGGCGTCGCTGCTCGGAGGACAACGCAGTCGGATGCGAACACTCATCGTCGCTATCTGGCGACCCGCAAAAGTTTGGTTGCGGCACGATGCACCGGCGAGCCGCTGCTGGTCATAGCCAGAAACCGGGTATTTTTGTGCATTTTGCACTGTTGCAAGGCCTTCGGGAGGCTCTTCCTGGCCTTCTCCGAGGCCCAGGTGGGAAATCATCCCCATGAGGTTGCAGTGGAGGTGCAGAAATTTCTGTACCGCAGCTTGTGCGGCGTGCGTTTGGGGGCGCACAACGCAACGGACGGGGAGGAGGCCCAGAACCTGTTCTGGGCATGGGACCAGATTGCACCGCTGCTTGCATACGTCCAGGAGGACCCCACGTGGCAAGCGATTGTGGGGCTGCGAACATTGCTACGCACTTTGTGCTCGCCGCTTCCGGTTGTGCCAGGCCCTTCGTGCCGACTTGTTGCTGCCGCGTTTCGGGAACATTGCTGCGGGAAGTCAGGGTCGCACTATTTGTTGTTCCTCGAAGAGGACTGTGATGCTGTGCTCGAGAGTGCGGATGCATGTGGGGTGGGATTGGCTGCTGTGTCAGGGGGCGTTGTGGAGAGCACAAATTACATTTTGAAGCAGGGATACAATGGGCATAACGGTAGGGGTGGGGGTGCTTGTAAGACTGCAGTGGAACGGGAGGCCATGGTCGTCTAGCAGGTTTGGAAATGGTGGTTTCTAACCTTTCACCTGCCGTTGATGCACTACAACACCCCACACACCGCGGCGTGCACCGCCGCTTCACTTCTAAGCACCACCCCCCAAGCACCCTCCACCCACGCGCCCACTGCGACCCAGCTTTATTACTCTTCGCCCATCCATGGCCGCCGCCAAGCTGAGGAAGATGCTGGAGGAGAGCCAGAAGGCGACAACGGCCCTCGTGGTATGCTGTCTGTGTGCTGTTGTTCGCGTTCATATTGCGTTCATAATTCGGCGTTCATAAAACCAAAACTGCCGTCATAAATGAATTATGAACTGATTTATGAGCTGATGAATTATGAACTGCTTTTATGAACGAATTATGAATAGTGTCCCCCGTGTCCACAGGAGCAGCGACCGGCAGCCCATGCTCCAACTCCTCTGCCTCCTGAAGCTCCACCTCCACCTCCACCTCCAGCTCATGCTCCTCCGCCTCCTCGAGCCCCCCCCCAACCCCCCGCCGCTCACCCCGCCTCCGCCTCCCGACCCGCCGCCGACTCCTCAAGTGAGGAATCAACACACTACTCGGAGCAGGAGAGGAAGAGGAGGAAGAAGGAGAGGAAGAAGGAGAAGAAGAACAAGAAGGAGGCAGCGGGGGGGGAGAGGGGTTAAGAAGGAGGAGGCGGCGACCGACATCGAGGAGCTGATGGTCGAGCTCGAGGACATGGCAGTGGAGGGGGAGGGGGCAAGGGGGGGGGGAGGGGGTTTTGGTTGTGACCCCGTGGTTGAGGGGGGAGGCATGCCATGCCTGGGGCCTCAGCCAGGCCAAGTAGCGCAACGTGCTGACCCTCTCTTGGGCGCAAGGGGCGCTGGGCAGTGGGTACTCCCCCGATGCCCCCCTTTTTTCGAGCCTTGAGGTGACTTACGTCACCCTGCGCTGGGCATTCCTGCGCTTGTTGCCGCACCGCATCCGCAACAGTGGGGAGGGGCGGGGTCTGGCGGTACACGGGGGGGGGGGGGGGCATGGGCATCGAAGCCCCTGCTGGGAAAGCCCATGTCCCCCATCCCCGAACCAATTGGGGACGGGGATTTGACGCAGTCCAAAGTTTATTCGGGGCCGCGGGGGGCCTTGATGCGGGGCTCCCGTTGGGAGCTGTTGTTCCTCCACTTGGAGGAAAGTGGGTGGGTGAAGCTGCAGCGCTCCAGGCGCAAGTTGGAGTGCATCCCCCAGGGGGAATCCTTTTTTGGGGGGGTGTATGACCCGGGGTAAGAGGCCTCGTACGAGGGGGCCGTGGAGGGCCTCACCATCACCCGCCCCATCAAGCCCCTTGGCCGGGCAGCCCCCGCCACCAGCAGCACCACGGGCCCCACGGGCGCCCCCCAGGGCGCCCCTTCCAGCGTAGAGGCCAATGTGCGCACCGCCTTGGGCGCCATGGGGACCATCGGACCAGAGCCTTTTTTCGAGGTATGTACGTTCATAATTCAGTCATAATTTGTTCATAATTTGGCGTTCATCATTTAGCGACCCTGCACTGCCCGCTTATGAACCATGAACGCCATTTATGAACGCGTTTTATAAACGCATTTATGAATGGCACCGTCACAAGTCACAGATGTGGAAGTGAACCCGGCGGACGTCGCGGGGGCCCGCATCCGGTACAAGTTGGGCACCGCGGAGTTCAGCATCGCCCTGTCCGCCCTGTACCAACTCCTGCTCAACCCTTCATTGCAGCCCGTGTATGACGGTGTCGACCCCATGCGGTGAATCATGGAGGGGTCTACGCCCTTCAATGATTCACCGAAGCTCTTGTAGATGGGTGTAAACAGCATGGAGTGAGTCATGGAAAGGTCTACAACCTTCAAGGATTGACCAGAGCCCTTGTAGATAAGTCTAGACCCCACGCGGTGAATAATGGAGGTCTCTACGCCCATCAATGATTCAACACAGCCCCTGTAGATGGGTGTACACCCGATGCGGTCAATCATGGAGGGGTCTACAGCCTTCAATCGTTCACCGCAGCCCTTGTAGATGACGGTAAACCCCTTGTGGTGAATCAACGAGGTGTCCTCTGCTGATGGCTGTAGACCCCGTGTGGTGAATGCCATGGAGAGGTCTACACCCTTGAATGGTTCACCGCAACCCTTGCAGTTATGTGTACACCCCATGCTCTGAATCTTGCAAGGATCAACACCCTTCAAGGATTCACCACGGCCCTTGTAGATGAGTGTACACCCCATGCCGTGCATCTTGGAGGGCCCTACACCCTTCATTGCGTCACCGTAGCCCCTGTACATCGGTGTACAGCCGATGCGGTGAATCGTGCAAGGGTCTACACCCATCACGGATTCACCGCAGCCATTGTAATTGGCACCCCATCTCTATTTGCCGTGAGCTGCAGCCTCCGTTGTGGTTGCAGCCTTGGCGCTTGTGACCGTAACCCAGCTAACATCCGAGTGTGCCCTTGGGCGACACCAATCTGTTTGTGGTCGCCGCCCTAGCGCTCGTGACACAAACCCCACTTCTCATCTCCGCGTGCCTGTGCTAGGAATCACCGTAGCCCGTGAAACCATGATCACATGAGCTTTGGTGATATGCATCATGGTGTACAAGGTGTAGGGAAAATTGTAGCCCCTATAATCATGTGCACATGAGGTGCGGTGACATGCAAGATGGTGTGCAATTTGTTAGGATTCACTACAGCTCTTGAAACCATAATCCCATGGTGTGTGATGATATGTAGGCTAGTCAACAAGGAACAAGGAAGCACCGCAACTGGTTTTGATGGGTGTACACTCCATGCGGTAAATCATGGAAGGGTCTACACCCCTCAAGGTTTCAATGCAGCCCTTGTGGATTGGTGTATACACCATGCGGTGAATCAGGGAGGGTTCTACACGCTTCAACGATTCACTTCAATCCTTGTAGATAGGTGTGCATCCTTTGTGGTGAATGATGGAAGGGTCTACACCCCTCAAGAATTTCACGGCAGCCATTGTAGATGGGTGTATATCGCCTGCAGTGAATCAAGGAAGGATCTGCACCCTTCAAGAATTCATTGCAGCCCCTATACATCGGTGTAGACCCGTGAATCTTGGAGGGCTCTACACCCTTGAGTGATTGACCGTAGCCCCTGTAGACGGGTGCACAGCCCATGCGGTGAATCATCAAAGGGTGTACACCCCTCAAGCATTTATGACAGCCATTGTAATTGGCACCTGATCTCTGCTTGCCTTGAGCTGCAGCCTCCGTTGTGGTTGCACCTTGGCACTTGTGACCCTATCCCAGCTAACATCCGAGTGTGCCCTTGGGCCACACCAATCTGTTTGCGGTCGCAGCCCTAGAGCTTGTGACATAAAACCTACTTGTCATCTGTGTGTTCTTGTGCTGCTAATCACGGTAGCCCTTGAAACCAAGTGTGCTTATGCTATGGTGATATGCATCATGGTCTAGAAGGTGTAGGGAATCATTGTAGCCCTGGTGTGCACATGAGGTGCGGTGATATGCAAGATGGTTTGCAAGGTGTCACGCTTCACTGCTGCTCTTGAAACCATGATTCCATGGCCTTTGGTGGTATGTAGGATAGTCAACAAGAAATAAGCAATCACCGCATCCTTGTAGAGGGATTTACACCCCATGCCGTGAATCATGGAAGGGTCTACACCCCTCAAGGATTCACCACAGCCCTTGTGGATTGGTGTAGAACACATGCTGTGAATCATTGAGGGGTCTACACCCTTCCATGATTCACAGCAAACCCTGTAGACGGGTGTACATCTCGTGCGGTGAATTTTGGAAGGGTCTACACCCTTGAATGATTCGCTACAACACCTGTAGATGGGTTGAGACCCCATGCGGTGAATCATGGAGGGGACTACACCCTTGAATGATTCACCGCGACCCCTCTAGATGGGTGTAGACCCCATGCGGTGAATCATGCCAGGGTCTACACCCTTCCGTGATTCACTCCAAACATGGGTGTACACCCCCTGCTGTGACTCATGGAGGGGTCAACACCCCTTAAGAATGCACCATAGCCTTTGTAGTTGGGTACACTGCTTGCGGTGAATCATGGAAGGTTCTACACCCTTCAAGAATTCATTGCACCCGCTGTATAACGGTGTAGACCCCATGCGGTGAATCATGGAGGGTGTACACCCTTCAATGATTCCCTGTAGTCCCTGTAGATGGGTGTAAACAACATGCGTTGAATCATCGAAACATCTACACCCTTCAAGCATTCACCGCAGCCCTTGTAGCTGAGTGTAGACCCCTTGTGGTGAATCATGGAGCGGTCTACGTACACCCTTTAATGGTTCAGTGCAGCCCCTGCAGCTATGTGTACACCCCATGCTCTTGGAAGGGTCACACCCTTCAAGGATTCACCGCAGCCCTTGTAGGTGACTGTACACCCCATCGCGTTAAACCTAAAAAGCTCCACACCCTTCATTGATTCACCGTAGCCCCTATAGACGGGTGTACAACCCATGCGGTGAAACATGCAAGGGACTACACCGCTCAAGGATTCACCACAGCCATTGGAATTGGCACCTCATCTGTCTTTGCCTTGAGCTACAGCTTCTGTTGTGGTTGCAGCCTTGGCGCTTGTGACCGTAACCCAGCTAACATCCGAGTGTGCCCTTGAGCCACACCAATCGGTTTGCGGTCGCCGCCCTAGCGCTGGTGACACAAACCCCACTTCTCATCTCTGCGTGCCTGTGCTAGGAATCACGGTAGTCCGTGAAGCCATGTGTGCATAAGTTGTGGTGATATGCATCATGGTCTACAAGGTGTAGGGAGAACTGTAGCCCCGGTAATAATGTGCACATGAGTCGCGGTGATATGGAAATGGTGTGCAAGGCGCCAGGATTCACTACAGCTCTTGAAACCATGATTCCATGGCCTGTGGTGGTATGTAGATTAGTCAACAAGGAATAAGGAATCACCGCATCCTTGTATATGGATGTACACCCCATGCGGTGAATCATGGAAGGGTCTACACCCCTCAAGGATTCACCGCAGCCCTTGTGGATTGGTGTAGACCCCATGCTATGGATCATTGAGGGGTCTACACTCTTCAATGATTGACCGCAAACCCTGTAGACGGGTGTACATCCCATGCGGTGAATTTCGGAAGGGTCTACACCCTTTGATGATTCGCCGCAACCCGTGTAGATGGGTGGCGACCCCGTGCGGTAAGTCATCGAGGGGGCAACCCCTTCAATGATTCACTACGGACCTTGTAGATTGGTGCATACCGCCCGCGGTGAATGTTGGAAGGGACTACACCCTAGATCGATTAACCGCAACCCCTGTAGATGCGTGTAGACCCCATGCGGCGAATCATGGAGGGGTCTACACCCTTGAATGATTCACCGCGACCCCTCTACATGGGTGTCGACCCTGTGCGGTGAATCATGGATTGGTCTACAACCCTTCAAGGATTCACCACAGCCCTTGTAGATGGGTGTACACCACCTGCGGTGAGCCATGGAAGGGTCTGTACCCTTCAAAATTTCACTGCAGCTAGTGTACATGGGTGTAGACCCCGTGTGGTGAATCATGGATGGGTCTACACCCTTTGAGGATTCACCACAACCACGGTAAATAGGCATGCTGTGAATCCCACTTGCCCCCTTTACAACAAAGGGCCGAGGGACAAGGAGTCGTAGTGGCACGCGGTTTGGCTGCACGTGCGTGTTTTCATCTGCGTTCACAGCAAAGGGTTTGACGGCAAGGGAATGCACAAGAATCAGTGGAAGCTATGATGCTTCAATGCCTACAAGGCACTGAAGCAGTGATTGATGATGGTGACATACTGCCCTTTTTTGGAGGGCCGGGTACACCGCTGACCATCACGGCACCATCTGGAAAGGGTGCAAAACGGCACAAGGTAGATGTCGTCACAATTGTTGCACAAGATGGTACCCCTGACACACAAGCTGGCAACCATGACTTCATCTTTTTTCGAAGAGGTATGCAGTGTGCCATTTGCAAGCAGGTGGTTAGCATATGATGCAAGGCATGTTTGGTTTGTCATGCATGGTTTTTTGCAAGTCCACACCGTTGTACAGAGGTGGCGGTGAATGTTGTAGAGGATGTCTACGAGGATGGTGAAAACAACAGCGCAGATGAATTGGCAGCACCATGTAAGCCAGACAAGGGGCGTGGTGGCGCCCGGATGCAGGCAAAGTTAATAACGGCAGCACAAAGTGGCAAGCTACGGCATTGGACAATGGCCGTGTTGTCCTTTTGTCTCAATGTGCTTGGTGTGAAAGTGCCATGTGGTAGCAACCGTACACAAGCAAGGGACATTGCTATGCAGCATGTGTTGCCTTTGTTGGCACAGTGGGATGCCTTTGTGCCCAATTCACACCGTGTAATGCGATCCAAGGTACCGCCTAGCAGCTCCCAACCATGCTACTCCCAACCTGTGGATGACGTTGATGGATTCATTGATGAATGGGATGGTGGTGCCCTCATGCGTGCATGTGCCTATTTGCATGTGTTTTGCCATTGCACTTTTTTTTCGGTCGTTGTTTTCCAAGGTGTTTCCCCATTGGTCCCCATTGATTTTTGGTGGTTATTGAAATTTCCCATTTTCCGAGCTCCCACATTTCCTCCATTTTCCCCTATTTGCTTTTAATGTTGCACATGTTTTTGTTGGTTTTTCTAATTACTATGTTTCTTGGTTTCCAAAGTGGTTCCCCAATCATCAATTTGTGGTGGTTTTTCAATTCTCCCATTTTCCAAGGCCTCCCATTTTCCCTGTACTTTTTTCTTTTCATAATGGGTTGGGGGGGGGGGCAGATTTAGGCCTAGTTTCTCCCCAACCCCCCTCCCCAACAACTTCCACCAAGCATGCGACCCACACCTGACATGAGACGTCCTCTTGGATACATTGCGCACACAACATGCCACATCAAACATCAGACATCAGACTTTATACACAATCCTGGTCTAGAAGCCAGCGAGTGCATGGGTTGGTCCTTGGGAGAGTTTTGGATGGGGTTGGCATTTGCGAAACTTGGAGGGGTCTTAGCCCCTTGTGGGTCATTTCATGGCCATCCTGTCATGAGTTATCCATACCTTTTTTCCCGACGTGGCCCGGGATCCACTGAGCACCGAGTTGGCGCTTCTCCTCTAGTGGGCGCGCGGGTGGAATGGTTGCGGAACGACATTTCCGTCCATGACGCACAATTGCAAAGCACATTTTTTTTCTAGAGGAATTCTTAGATGCGATGACTAGCATGTCCCCTGCGATGGCTTCAAGTCAATTAGGCGTGCAATTGGGAAGGTCCCGGCCGAGTGGTGCGACTGGATTCCCTTCGGCTTGGGCGTGGTTGCTTGCCGCGACCGGGCGAAGAAAATACTTCCAATGTTGGAAGCGGTGCTCCCGATGATTGATTGTGATGTCGGAAGCAGTGCCTCCAACATTTCTTCCGATGTTGTAAGCAGTGCTTCAGACAATTGGCTGCCGTCACACCCGACCACCGTTTCAATAAAATTGTGGGCAACGGCATGGACTACCCAGGTCCTGTGCTTCCCAAAGCCGCCTTCCGACCCCATGAGATTTTAAAAAAAACAGTCCCAAACCCATTCATGATACGGGCACCCACATCATTGCAGTTCGCCTCTACCTGCCCCAAATAGGTGCATAGATACCCGGAGGACACATTCCCTAAACTCTTACCTCTTTGTACAACACAATGGCCACATAAAATAACGTTGCTTTGTTACAACCGGCATGCCCCGTGTTTGGAAAACAATTGCGTGACCACTGCTCATGCATGCGGGTTTCCATCTCCTGCTTGGGCCTTTAGTGAAACAATGCAAACACGACACCCCCATCCCCAAATCCCCACAGATGGCAATGCATAGAGTAGGGCCACTTCTTCTATGGCAGTCTTTGCATTTTTTTGGTAGGCCACCGCCCCCGCCCCCGCCCCCACCCCTTGAAAATGGAATCCTTGCAGTCCCGGCGCCACGACTAACCCGTGGGATGCCATTGGGGATGAGCGATGCACGGAATCAGGTGGCCTATCCGGGGCATTGTCGACAGCCACATTTTCATGGGAAAAATGTAATTTCATTTTCAGGGGATCAAATTTCTTGTGTTGTGTGTGGTTCTATGCCGACGGTGCATCACTAGTGCCACCACGCATTGCTGGCATTTGAAAGTAGTGACGCCTTTCTGGAGAATGTATCAAAGTCAATTTGATTTGTGCACGCTGGTGATGTCTTTTTTGGGGACGCATTAGGTGGTTTCCAAGCCCTCTATGTTTGTTATAGCCCACACCCATTCCCATGGCATCCCCTTTCGATCCCAAGCAATACCTCCCCTTCCCTGCTGCGCGATGGTACGAACTGCCGGAAATGTTACAGTACGAAGATATTCAGGAGGACCTATGAGACTCGGATGACAAGACACCTCTGGCAGAAGTCACTCGTCTACAGTCTTGTACACCACCCTCCCAACCGCCGGTCCTTGATGCAGAGCATTCGTCTGAGCGTGCAGAGGATCCCTAATCGGACAAGCGGACTCCTTGAGTGGCAGTGGCAGAGGGACTGAGAGTGGGAGTGGGATTGGGAGTGGGAGTGATGACTCTTATGGTGACACAACTAACAGTGCTATAGGTCCACCACACTGGCCCCGCCTCCGCGAAAAAATTCCGCGGGACAGCCCCGCACTCTGTGCACAGCTTGTTAGAGCGCCTAGCCCCTCTTATCATCGATGCAACGTCTAGCTCAACCCCAACCCATTTGCCGAATGAGGGGGATCTTCCCTACCAACGCTGAAGCTGCTTTGAAACAACAAACCAAGCCGCAACCAATTCATTTTGCCGTGTATGTATGTGTATGTGGTGTGTGTGTGTGTGTGTGTGTGTGTGTGTGTGTGTGTGTGCATGCAAAGTGGGGAGGGCTAACCGGGCTAATCAAGAGGGGGGCCGTGGCGGAACGGGACACAAGGCTGGTGGGCTGGGGGCAGGGGGGAACCCGGCGCTCCATGAGTCTGTCCCAAGATCGGGGACATGTGATTGGCCACGCCTGGCTATGGTAGCTAGGGCAGCTCCTTTTTGAGGAGTCTTAGGGCGGTGTACAATAGTGTATTTCATGTACAGGTGATGGTGGTGGTGGTGGGGGTTGGGGGGGGAGGTAACGACTTGAAGAAACCACATTTTTGACATCAATTTTTGTTGGGGGGGGGCGCTTATTCTATGGCTGTCTCTAGGTATGTTGCACACCGCAAATTGGGCACGTGCACGAAAAAACTGGGTCCAAAAACGCTGCCAATGTGGGAATCGATGCTCCCGATGGATCTCTGGATGTGGGGAGCACTACCTCCAACTTTGCTTGAAAGGTTGTTACCGCAGCCGGCTGCAGTGCCCCCACAGCACGGTCGGGGCAAATGCTTGTAATGTAAGCAACGTTCCTGATGACCGGGGGAGGGTTTGAGCCGAAGCTGACAATGTTGCCAATTTACCAGATTGGTAGAATGATTGTCACCAAGGGTTGGCATAATGCGAAGCATTTCGGTCCCCAAAAAAGGAAATGCCGTGCTGTGCTTTAGACCGACATGTGTGGGTAAGCAGTCGCGCCCTCTAAACTAGCTGAGCTGTGGGCAGTTTGGTTGGCGGTGTGCTTGGCGTGTCAGTGGGGGGGGGGGCTATTTATTGATAATGCACGGGCCATGTAGCGGGGCGTGATGGGTCGAGCTTCGGTGGGGCGTTGGCTTCAGCAATGGCTCCTACGGCACATCAAAGTGCTACTCTTCCGCCACACTGTGTTTGAACCCACTTTTTTGCAACCCGCTTGGGACTGTGCCTATGGTGGGTCGTTTCTTTCGTCTGTGCAGCAGGCTAAGGTGGTGTGGGTGCGCTTGGAAGAGGAGCCCTCGCTTACCCTCTATATCGGTTCCGTGACTCGATATGTGGGACTTGATGATGACATGGGACCTGTAATACCTTTGCGGAGGCATTCGGGGTGCGAAGGCCCTAGGAGGGATATGTTGGGGCTTTCTTGGCTTTTAGGTGAGGTGTCAAGGGTTGGGGGTTTCATGCATTTTGTTGGAGCTAAAGGGTTGTTGATTTCGGTTCCGAATACCTCCCCGGCCGAGCTCTGTCCCAAGTGCACGGCGACGGGTGCGGAGAGGGAAGAGTCTGTGCATGGGTTTGTGGATTGCCCAAGAAGGTGAGGGGGGGGGGGGGGGGCACATGTAGTTCGTGGCTGGCGAGGTGTGAGGCATCGTTGGCCTTGCATCTCTTGGAGATTGTGCCTGCAGAGGGTATATCCCGTCATGGTTTGCTGCCGATATT
Organism: Eutreptiella sp. 'Long Island Sound 2002'; assembly: GCA_964036045.1. Lineage (NCBI taxonomy): Eukaryota > Euglenozoa > Euglenophyceae > Eutreptiales > Eutreptiaceae > Eutreptiella > Eutreptiella sp. 'Long Island Sound 2002'. The sequence continues at coordinate 117,090,657 of OZ038383.1, forward strand.
CCAACGTATGCCTATGGCTGCTCCTATGGCACGGGGGGGGGGGGTTGAGGTTTGCAATTTCTCTCCATTTCCCGCCATTTCACAATTTCGCAATTTTCGCATTTTTTGCACAGTTTTTCCAACTTGCCTGTTGGTGTCTCTTGCTATCAATGGTGAATGAAACTAGTGTGCACAACCATGCAGAACGATGAGACTCCATTTTGTCCACGCTTGAAGATGAGTGAACGGTTCTTTCCTGTGCCGCAAGGCAGGTGTTGCATACCTTGTTCCTCTTGAGTGTTAGGGGGTGGCTGAGTCTATGCTATTGCTATATATGGTCCTCCTACTTTGCATGCATGGTGGCAATCGCGTGCCCCTTCGCTTTTCCAAGAGAGGGTGCCGTTTTGGATTACAGAGCCCACTTTTGGTGGTAATGTGGAATTGTTTTTCTCACAGTGTTGGAAAGCAATGATGACCAAATCTGCAGTTCCATGTTGATATTGAGGGGTGCCTCCAGCAATGTTGCTGCTTGTGGACCTTTTGAATGACCAAAAGAAAAAATGTGACCCACCTGTCCAGAACTATTACACCTTAAGGGCTAAGGAGGGCTGCTCATGGTATTGCAATTTCCCTGCAAGTTCCGCAAAATTTGCCCATTTTTCTGCAATTTGCCCGCAATTTTCCTCCCGCCCCCCTAAAATAACAAGACTCCTGCGGCGGCCACAGACTGCCTTGTGTTTGCACCGCCTTGTGTGTGCACCACCTTGTGTATACTCCGCCTTGTGTGTGGACTGCCAAACCTCCCCTTGCTTCAGCTCGCTTCGCTTCACCCCTAGCTACATAACCCCAGTGAGTTTGGGGGGTCCCCCTCATCCCCCATAACCCCCCCCCCCTTACCTCCCCCCACTTCCCTCCCCCCCTTACCTCCGAACATGCCCCCCCCCCTCACCCCCGTCTATCACCCCCCCCCCTTACCCCCAAGGCAAGGGGGGGCGAATTTGTGCAATATATGGCCGGTTGACCGAGTGGAAATGCCCTGTCAGCAGCCACAAGCCCACATGACCTGTTGAACATTGCCATCCCACAGGGACTTCTGGTCACCAGATCCTAAGGGCAGAGGAGAAACCAACAGGTTTGTGCACACAAAAAGGGTCTTGCGCAAAATGTGACTTTTCCCAGGTCAGGTCCCGCTCCCCAGAGACTTGGCTACGCGCACATAGGAAAGTAAGAAGGGGTTTCTAGACGTTGTTGCTTCTCAGGGGCTGCAGCTTGTCAGCACCTTAATGCAAGTACACCCTACATCTGCATCATCCCGTGATCAGTGGTGATGGAGGTGGTCATTCCCGCGACAACAGGCATGCTACTTGAGCAACTGCTTTCGGGTAACTGCCAACTAAATATTCGTCGGTCGCTGTCCTGCAGCCGTCAATTAACAATTGGACGACCACACATGGGCAGTCTTTGACAAACACTTGGAGGCGCGAACAGAAGTGCGAATGCGGGAGTCAGCAGACTGCATGCGCACGCAGCCCGTGCGTGGCGCAGTGTGAACGGAGCTGGGAAAGTGGTATGCGCGATGTGGGGACCAAACATCTCCCTGGTCCAAAAAACTTCGAAGCTGACTAGAGCAAACCGCAGTGTGGCGGGTGCATGCAACTCGTTGCGAACTGGGCCTCCGCCGTTTGGGCACGAGGAACATAATTGTATCCTTCACAGCCGCTTGGAAATTGAACTTTCGGCAAATACTGTAGGGCTTGCTGGCCGCCATCCATGCGTCACGTGGGACCCGGCCAATCGTCGAGAAGCCCTTTGCTGCAACTCCGCCGGTCGCGGCTGCCAGCGCCACCGCTGGGACTCGCCCCACGGGCCGCTGCAAACCCCTGTATACTCTCACTGCGGCCACCAAGATGCCGGCGCCCCGGGCGCAGTCCTGTGTGCACTGCCATGCGCCGGTTGTGTTGCAGTGCGCCGCCTGCAGCGGCCCGAAGCAGGAACTTGCGGCCCTGCGCGACCGCGAGGAATCGCCGCCGGCCGCACCCAAGCGCAAGCGCCCAGAACCGGCCCCAGCAGCCCCGGATCCCCCTGCGCCGCCACGCACGACGAAGTACCGGCGTGTGTCCGGCGCCAACGGCCGCCCGCCCGCTGGCAGTGATGCAGGTCCTGCGTGCGGCCATGCACCCGCGGCCCGTTCAGCCCCCGGTCCCGTGAATACATCCGGCAACGGTGACCCTTTCAGTTCGCTGCTGTCACTGGCCACAATTGCTGCGTCGGAGGACCGGCGAGCGTCCCTGAGCCCTCAGGGAGAGGGTAGTGAGGGGGACGGTGAGTGCGATGGGGGCTGTTCTCCAGATCCAGAGCGATCGGGCTGAATGAAACGGACCCTGGGCGTCTTGAAGGGACCATATGGATTGAAATTGCGCCAAAGACGGCACAAAACCACGTGGGACTGGCAGATTTGTCGGCCGTGGCACACCGGACACTCAGGGGGTTGGAAGGATGAGTAGGGGCAGGGGCAGGTATGGGTAGGGCTTGGGATATCGGTAGGGCCCAGTGCACAGACACATGTGCTGAAGTGGGGACATGGACTCTGGCGTGGTGTTGAGGAAGGGATGGGGGTACAGGGACATGGCGGTGTCGGGCTCAGGCAACAGCCCCCCTGCCCATTCCAGCGGCGGTAATCGGCCCTCAACATTGAAACCTTGATAAGCTCTTGCTGGTACGAACGATGAGCGGCCAAAGCTACATGTCTGGGTCTTAGGAGCTGTCCCCTGTTATGCTCATGCCATCGATCCATACATCGGCCCTCACCCCCCAACGCAGCCCTAGCCCCCCCCCCCCCCCGAAAAAAAGTCGGTTACAGGTGGGGGGGGGTCCCACCAAAAGTTGGCCAATTCTGCCACCCGGCTATTCTGATTTGTATCTCTTGCTGTGCCTGATGGTCGTATATTTTTGTCAGGCTCAGGCAAGGCAACAGAGGGCTCCTTCAGGCGTTACAAAGCAGCCTCGGGCTCAGAGGTCTTGCATTTTGTGGGTATGATGTTTGCCTGCATCATGTTGGACTTTTTTTACACCACGGGTCCTCGTTGCAGGAGTGGAATCACTTGCGTCTCAAGGTGCACTTACTTGGGCAACATTAGTGGCTTGAAATGGAACATGATGAGAGAAGTGTTTGTGATTAGTGTCTACACCCTGCACAAACGCGGGAAGCAGGCTGCCAGAAGGTCGACATTTCTTCACGGAGTTCCAAGATTTTTTGTTCGAGCCCTTTTTCGCTTTCTGTGAAAGGCATTTGCCAGGTTGTTGTTCATGCACGCTTTGGGCAGTAACTCATTGGAGTGTCCAAACACTCTGTGTTGGCATGAGGGTGAGGATGCATTGGGAACCAGCTCTGGCTGCATCTGCCTGACTGGGGAATAGCTGACCAACTGGAATGCCCATGACTCTCTACAGTCAGTGTTCAGCTGAGTAGGTGTTGTGAGCCGTGCTCATCTGGACACCTATCCATTGGGCCACAATTGTCAGCGTTCAATGCAGGAAAGGGATACCTTTAGGGGCAGTGACACATGAAAGAGCCTGCGGTGTTGTGGGTTGGGCGATGGGCGGACCATGATTCAGTTTTTCGGCCTTTCTTGCAAGTGTGGTGGTACCCATATCTCTCGTGGACATCCGGTCTGTGCCAACGCGGAGGGTTTTGGCACTTTTTGGGAAATTTTGCAAGCCATGCTTTGATGTATGGAAGTAAGGACACCACCCCCAATTTTGAGGGTGGGAACTCAAAAACAAGATGTTTTCAAAGGTATGTAGAAGGGTAGGGGAGGGTTCTGGGGCCGAGTAAGGGGTTGGAAGGACTAAAAATAGGGCATGACATCATCCAACGCAGATTGCTCAATATAGGCAACTTAGGAAAAGATTGGTGACGTGAGCCATGATTTATCCCCAAAAGTGACTGTGAATGATGAAAATGAGCAAAAGGAAGGGGAATGCTTCCAAATTCTGTGGTAGGGGAAGGGGGGGCAAAGGGTAGGGGTGGGCTATTTTTAGGGGTAAAGGAGCTAATTTTTTACCACTCTGGAGAGGATGCTATCAACAGTGATGTCCTACCCCATTTTGCCCTTACTTTAGCCCTCGTACAGCTGCCCCACTGTCCCAACCTTCTCCAAAACGTAATTTTTGGAATTTCCCACCCCAAAAATAGGGGGGGGGTACTTCCAACCCCCCCCCCCCCCCCACCAAACAAATAGCGCACCCGGTAATGGAGGTAGGGGTGCGACGCATTCTGTCTGAAATCTGACCAGAACCGGCCAAAAAAAAACAACCATACTGTCAACGGTAACGGCCAATTTTCGGAAAATTATGGTTCCGGACCCCCCCCCCCCAAAACCCACACATCTCCAGGGAGCCCTGTTCAAGGATCTTCCAAATATACCCCACATACCCCTACCTCAGGGACACTCAGTGGGCACAAATAAGGGAACAATGACAACGACCCCCGAAAACCCTTCGTGTTGGCATAATTCCGAACATCCCCGAGAGATATGGCATGACCAGCATGAGCTGCTGATTTTTCAAATCTCACAACCCACTCGCAGCATATTAGCAGCAGAGGGCGCCAGGCCTTCTTTGCGGCATCTCAGAGGGCTTCATTCCACTACAGTGAGGCGCCTTTGCCGCATTGCCGAGCAGAGTTTCTGGCAGGTGGTTGGCAACTGTTTTGCGACTGTTTGTCATTTCAGATCTGTTGGCAGTCCCTTCCAGCGATGGGCCTTATGTCACTGGCTTAGGTTCCATTTGGCAGCTTGTTTTCGCAACATTTTCCCCGCAATCTCTCTATGCCTGTGTAGCAATCTTTCAGGTGTTTATGGCATCTGCAACAATGACTGCGTATCTCTATGCCACGTTTTCATCGCTTGCTCGCTTTGTATATCTGCGGTCATTCGCAATGACGTCAAATTTTTGACAATCGTTTCCAGTTGATATTTTGCAGTGAAATACCTCCATTTTTCTGCTGCTTTCTGCTGCTGTTTCCAGTATTTGTTGGCGTTTGTTTATGTTGCTGCCGAAAGGGAAGCAATGCATTGCTTTTTGGCGCAGAGCAATGTGGCATGCCCACAGCAACCCAATGTGTGCTGTTCTTTTTTCAGTCATACAATGAAACCTGTCAACACCTCCAGAACCACCAAACTCAACCTTGACCAGTGCTACATAATGTGCTGACTTTCCTCAGCCCTATGAGTTGCTGCAAGTGTGCTCGGCATTGCTGTGGTTGTGTTTGCACATCCATGTGGGTGAGTGAGTACGTATTCGGGGGTGTGACCTCACCATGGTGCACACTGAGGCGGTCATTTGAAACCCCACTACCCCCCCCCCCCTTGTATAAGCCACGCCCTTGTCCAAGCTACAGTAGGCGTAGGGACCGTAATAATTGTGTACGTAATTTAATTAGGTACGCAATGCAGTGCGGCCACATAAGACATGGTTTTGTCGTCACATTTGCCAATTACATAGAGTCATGGAAACATTTGTTATGAGTGTTTGCCCACTTGAACCCACATGGCTCTGATTTTGGGGATATTTGTGCTTTATATTCCCGTTTCTTGTCACTCATGTGTGTGTCGGTAGTTGTATGTGTTGCGCGCAAGCCACGCCCTTGCCCAAGCTACAGTAGGCGCAGGGACCGTAATAAAAGTGTACATTGGTGTAGCTTATACAAGGGGGGGGGTACATACAGCCCATGGCGTGGGCATTTTTTTTTTGAGAAGGTTCTTCCTGAGAAGGCCCTTTCTTCTTTCTGAGAACGGCTTTGCTCTACGTTCTATTAGAGAACGGGCAAAGTCTCTGCTTAAGCTTGCTTGCTTGTAGGCAGTTCGGGTGACCTCTTGACAGGTAGTCTTCAAGGCCCGTGTAATACGGCGAGGGACTATTTCACTGGCTAGTAACCCAAACTGCCTCATCTGTCTATATTCTCAGGTGGTTCAAAGGGCAAGGTAAAGTGGTGCAGAAGTACTCCGCCAAAAACGGAGGCACTGATCACAATTGTGTATTTCCTTTGCCACGTGGGGGCCCCGCACCCACAATAGACTTTTACAAACGTGTTGCGCACGGTTAGCAAACCCCTTACTCCAAGCCCTCATGGGGTAGCGCATGGCAGCGTCACCATGAGGCCAAGGTTACTCCTTAGGTAAGGCCTAGCGGCACCTCTTAATGTACAGAAGAGACTAGTGGCCCAAGACCTGTTCAACAGGGCAACACCAAGAGAGTGTGTAGGATTATAGGGGCGGCAAGCCCAAACATGTGTCCTTCGAGTGCTAGTGCCACCATTGGTGAACGTAGTGTAGTGGTCACGGGTGGGCCGTCTCCTCGCTTTTGTACGCGACTCCCCCCCCCCAGTAGAAATGGGCCGAAGGCCCCCAGGGGGGCGGGGGGGCATTGGAGGGGGGGTTCAGGGATGGGTGATGGGGGGGGGGGGGCGATAGGGAGGGTTGGGGGGGGGTCCAAGTGGGGCGATTTGGGGTGGTGGGGGGGGGCACGGGCTTCCGTTACCTCCCCTTGCCCTCCCTCTGGGGTGAGAGCTAGGGCTAGGGTTGGGGTTAGGGTTAGGGTTAGGGTCATGGGTAGGGTTAGGTGTAGGGTTAGGAGCAGGCTAAGGGTTGGGGTGGGCGTTAGAGTGAAAGTTGGGTTCAAGCGTTGGGGTGCTCCACCGCCCGGGCGGGGAGGGATGCTACGTTGGCAAGGGGAATGAAAAAATTTTCGGGTGCCTTCGGCCCCACCATATGTATGGCTGTAGCTATTGACCTTTGGTAACTAAGTGGTCCCGGAGGACAGAGAGGGCGGGGGCGGGGAGGGGGGAGGAGTCGCGTACCCGAACCGAGGAGATGCCCCTTCCGTGGTAGTGGTGTCTCACATCCCGCATGCTTTGTCATGTGGGCATGGGCGTTGGTTAGCATTTTGGATGCCCTTAGCACACGCAGCGCCCGTCATTTAGTAGGTAGTGGCTTTTGCCATCCCCACAAGCCGGAAATGGGGCACACAGTGAGGTAGAGTAGTCCGCTAGGACCTTCGGTCGACACCGGCGAAGGGCGGAATAGGCAGCCTCTGGAGTGAATGTGAGGGAGACACAAACTACACAAACCAATCACACACTTAGGGGTAGGTATTGTATGGATTTTTGAAGGTGGGGATCCAGGACTGAACCTGCCCCAAGGGTACCTAGTCCGGCTTTTGGGCGCCTTCTTGGTACTCGCAGGGTAGGCTGATGACCCTGTGGGACACTGGGCTAGTAGGACCTAGTGATTGTGGTTGCAATCCAGATAAGCGGCCATGTTTTTCCGATGACCCCCGGTATTGTTTCCATTGGTGGGGGGCAAGAATGTGCCTCCGGGGGGAGCCAATACGCCCGCAGACATGGCCAGAAGGAGAGGCCACATAGGAGGAGGGGATGTCCAGGTAGTACCACTACTTTCTGAACACTGCAGCCCTACTAGTCTGGTTAGGAATCCGAAATAGGTAGAACAAAGTCCCAAAGATAGTTAGTGTACCTCTTCCTGTTTCGTTGACACAAGTGGTCAGCACGAGTTAGGAGTTGTCTCTCGTTGTTCACTACGAGATAGGACGTGAAGATGGGGTTGAGAGTCCTATCCGGTAGGGTGAAGGCGGCCATGGGTTCCCAGCTTGTCTCCAAAAGCCCATTATTTGTCTACACGGTTACGAATTTCTACCCCTGTTTACATTTGTGGGATTCAATACCTACAACCACGTAGTACCCATCCACTGCCATCTCACCGACGGCGTGCGACACAATCGCTTCCACGTCGTGTGCGCTTGTTTGGGTTTGTTCCGCCAGTTTTGCGTGATAGGCCCATGGTGTATGTGTTCTCAGGATATCCCCCGTACATGTAGTATGCCACTTCTGCAAACCCAGATAACTATTCCGTCGCTTCTACTGGATGGTGTTGACAGCCTCAACGTTGTGTTGTTCGGACACACCCAAGTATTCCACATCTGTGAAGGTAGGTAGGGCTGTCGATGTGCGAGGCTTCGCGCATGCGAAGCCACACACGAAACAAACACACTGTTGTCTCTCCAGAGAACGATGTACATAGGTCTTGTTGGTGATGATGTCTGGAGTGAGTCACCACGTTTTGTCAACAGCTTTGGATCTTTCTGCATGAGCTAACTTTTGTTCTTCTCGTTATCGAATCTATGTTTTTCAGCTTCACGTCGATTTGTTTCCCATCCGCTTTGAGGCAATCGCCGGTGATCGTACCCAACGTGAGGGCAGGGTATGGTTTTCCCTTTTTTTTGTGACCTTTCTTCGGTGTACCAATATCCGATTCCCATTGCTCAGCATTGTATTTTTCGTATCCCCGTTCCTATGCTTTTTTCTTGGCCGGATTCTGCATTTTGCGGTGACAAAAAGTCTGTTGTGCAAAAAGGTAGAAGGATAAAAAAGAGAAAAAGTGGCTGAAAGCAACGGCTTTTGGCGGTTTTGTGGTGCAAAAAGATACTTTACCGTTAAAAATGCATTTCTACCAAGCATGGCGTTCGGTTGCAACACAGTAAGGTTGCGGCAATTGTCGCCCATGGGAACGTATGCAGAACTCTGTTATTGTATGCTGCATGCGCGCGGCCTTTGACATCAGAACATGCGCTCGAGTTTTGTTGTTACGTTTTCGATTTTGTTCTTCTCTCTCCGCTCCTCCAAAACACTACCCCGGGGAACAAGTGCACATAATGTTCTTCTGCTACTAGCTTTATGCGGTCCTTGCTGAGTCAGCGCTGTTAACACTTAAGCCAACACCTTTTTATAGGGGTTAGACTCCGTTGTGGTTAGAAATGATGATGGGAAGGTGGGTAAATCCCTTATTTTCGCTCCCATCCCCAATCTACCCTTGGTGCTGAACTCAGCACTCGCACATCACTGCCCAAACTGAGTCCCGAAGGAATCCTGAGAAAAACTAATGCTGACCGACACTCCCCTCACACGCTTGCCGACAGCCGTTCCAAGACTCGGAACTCTGTGAGGAATGGCGTGTTAGGGGCCGTGGTTGCCTACCATGGGGAGGGGTCACCATGCCTTCAGTTCTAGCCAAGGAGTGCCATACCCCAGGCACGGGGGGGGGGGGGGTTGGGGTTGGGGCTAGGCGAAACAAGGGGCGCGATCCCGCCCAAAGATCGTCGGGCTGCAGCAAAGGCCCGTGGGTTAACTCAACGGTCTCGGTCATGCTGCTGGTTAGGGGCGGCAGGGAAGGAAACCCTGGGGCCCACGTCTCGGTCCTGAAGATGAAGTCGATGTTGAACCGCTCAGGGTGAAGGTCTCCATGGCGGCGGGTCGCGGAGAGTTCGCTTGCTGTCTCCGGACTGACGACTTAATGGGGGTTGACTTCCCCATGAGGGTCGTCGGGGGTAGAGTTCTCCGGGAGGGAGATGGTGGTGGGGTTGATGTCCCCTTTGAGGGTGGTGGCGGGGACGCGGTTTCAGTCGATGGTCCCTTTGGGAGTCGTCCATAGGCCTTAAGGGCATGAGGGCCCTGAAATTCTCTGAGCTCCGGAGAGGGTTGTCATGGCTTGTTGTCCTTGGCCTTCTTATCTGGGTGCTGTGCAACTCGTGCCACGCAGTGCCACCGAGTGCCACGGGGGAAAGGGTCGAGCACGTACACGGGGGTGCGCATGCTCGCCTACCTACACCACACCCTCAGGTTATGGAGGGGAGAGTTAAATGTACCTACCCCATATAGCGGGGGTGTCGCTCTAGGCTTCCCACTCCCGAAGGAGGGCCAACCCGCTCGCGGTTGGAGAAAAAATAGAAAAATGAAGATGCAGGAACTACAATTCCTAAGGTCTAAGAGGTCAAAATGGGAGGGACACCGTCGGCTCAAGGTGGGGTTAAACGAGCGGAGGTGCATGGGGGTTTTTGGGGTATTGGGGTTGACCGCCTACCACCGGTTTCCTCCAGTAAATCCTTTGACCGACGGGTGGTGGGTCACTCATATGCGCTGGGTTCCCGCTCCTAAGCCCAGTAAATGGGTGGGGGGAACTACAAGGGGAAATGGAAAACATACAATATGAGGAAAGTAACAGAATGGAGGGGGGTGGTCTTGGCACCTTACTCATGAACGAGTAAAGTGGGGTGGGGTGATACCCTGGTTGGGGGGTAGGGTTGTGTAACCCATTGCCCTGGGTCACCCAAAAAAAAAACACCATCCAACGTTCATCTCACAAATGAATGGAAGATTGGCACTCACTAATGAAATGGTAACCCTCAAGGAGGAAAATGAAAGAAAAACTTCTCAAATTCATCAACCCTAAGGTCAATCTTTTCATGTCATTCACTCCTTGGGCTGCAAAACGTTGAATGAACTTCCTGGGGTGGGGGTTTCCTCTCCAAGGGGGAGGTGAGTGGGTGTCCCCACACTGAAAATCCCTTGCGGAGAGGGGTGGGGGGGGGGCGGGAGAGTTGGGGTGGGTTTGAGGATTGCTGGCTGGAATGGGGGGAGATGAGGGGGAATAGAAATAGGAGGGTGAGATGGGGGCGCAACCCTCCTGAAAAATTTTGGCAAAAATGTCCATTATGGCACACTGGGAATTGAACCCAGGAATCTTGCACCACGCCCCAGTGCTTTATCCACTGGAGCACTCCCTCTCTGAGGTGGGCTGCCCGAAAAACTTTGGAGGGAGGGGTGAAACTTTTAAAAACCCAATTGGGTGGTGTATACACACACCCTTTGCGAAAGTGTTTTCTGAGCACTGCTGCCAGGACAGCCTTGTGCTTCCCCTACCCAACATCCCACGTCACTTGAAAAAATAACGAATCAATTTGATCAATTGAACATAATTGCATCATATCCACCATACCCTCCAAGGCCGGCAACTGGCTAGTCCACTTGGGCTTGAGCCTGGGCTTGAGCCCAGGGCTGGCTAGTGGAGGTGTCGCGCACAATGGGGCGCAGGATTTGCTTGCAAGAGGGTGTGCCCTCAGAAATTGACAATTCCACCGAAACACCTTCAAAATTTGATTTCGGCATTGCCGCCGAACAACGGACACACTCGCATGCACTTGAGACACTTCACACACGTGAAATACATACTCGGCGCGCAGAAAACACACACAGAGCGCGCGCAGCACTGAAAAACAATGGCGCCGAAGGTAAAAAAAAATCACCCCAAACTGGGTTCGAACCCAGGTCTAAAAAAATGGTACCGGACTGTCTGACCACTAGGGTACAACGGGTGTACTGCACCACCCAGCTACTGCCACATAGGGAGCTCGCGCCCTAAACACCACACACACTCCTACAGCTCGTGTACACGCCTCGCGCGCTGACAGACACACCCCAAGTGTACAAACACGCAACACACAACACGTACGCACACTCGGCGGCGCGAGCGAGTGCACACAATGCGCAGCAAACTCAAAAATGAAGTGGCGCCGGCGTCAGAAAAACGTGGAGGCTGGGATTCGAACCAGTGGCACGACTAATGGCGCCCACATATCTTACCACTCGGGTATAAGCAGCCTGCCATGGTCTGCGACCATCGCCGCACCGGTACGCGCGGCATACACTCTACACACACTGCTATACCTATCCTACACGCGCTACGCACTCACGGATACACGCCGAGTGTACCTGCACGCCATACACAACACAAACGCACACTCGGCGACGCGAGCGAACACAAACAGCGCGCGTAAAACCCAAATAACAAACTGGCGACAGCGCACAGAGATTACCTGCCCCAGGGTTCGAACCTAGGACTCCACGGCGCCGACCAGCGGGTTTGGCCTCTCGGCCACATTACCCATGGTTTACACCGTGGCGGCGACCGCTTAGGGACTTGGCCGCCGCGTGGAAAAACACAAGGGAGTGTTGCCTAAACACAATGCAAAAAGTTTTGGGCGGTGCCGCTGCCGCCCGCCGAAGTCGACTACACTCGCGCGCTCGAACACACGCAGAACTCGCGTGCGAGTACACACACATACTCAACACAAACTCGCTACACAAACCCGACTTTACTCCATAAGCAACTGGAACGAAGGTCTAAACTCAATACACCTCACCCATGGTACCAAAGCCAACTAAACTCAAACAAAACTCAGCAACAACAACCGAACACAACCGAACCTCGCGTTCGAGCACTCAAACAAACAGGAGTGCTCCAACGAAAGCGCTCAAGCGCTCGAAAAAGCAAGAGCGCTTCAAACAACAAAAACAGAACAACAAAGAACTTGAAAACACAAAACCAAAACCGTAACACAACAAAACATGACTCATGAGTTGAAACTTTGATGAAAATTAACAAAATTGAAACAAAGTGGAACAAACCAACAAAACAACAACCAAACACATCAACATAACGAGACTTGAAGCCAAAACGAAACTCGGCTTCAAAATTCAAAACTATAATAAGAACAAACTAAAACAAGAACAAAACATGTATGTAAATTAACAAACACACTCAATGAGCACATGAGTGTCTAAACAACACTCACCACACTACAAGAACACACCGAGACAAACAGCACACTATGACACAAGTATGGCACAATTATGACAACTATTCCAATCTCAAAAAAATGCAAATGCGAATTCAATGTTCTTGCCCATGTCCTTGTAGCCGTTGATTGAATAATTGGGAATTAAAGTTAAAAATGGCTGCTCATGTTGAAGTCCATGACTGTGCCGGTTACCAAACAGGTTTTCCGGCTCCCTTTGAATACAAATTCAATATTCTTTCGATGCGTGGGTGCCACCCTTGGGGCCTCTCTCCCACACATCCCAAGATAACTTGAGAACAAAAGAGACGAGAGAGTGGAAATCAAATGCAACAAATCAATGCACAATTGAATGCAACATCAAAAGTTAAATTTTGGGTTAGATGGGGAGGCAAGACAAAGCTTCATTGCGTAAACATCACAAGTCACTTGGCTGGTTAGTTGGGGAGGCATTTACCAATACCATACCAATACCAAAAATTACCAAGACAACAATTCAATATAAAATGAATACAAATAACACGTACTTGATTAGAATGAGAATAAATAAAGACGATAAAAATTCAAACACAACTAAATCGAGTCTTAAGCCAACTAAAAAGGATCATTGAAACTAAAAGTCGAAAATAGTCTAAAAAATGAAGTCCCAACCTGCAAAGCCCCTAGAGGGGGGGGGGGGGCATGGTCACAACCTAAACTGCTACCATGCAATAAGCTAGTCCCCAAGGGGGGCAGAGCAACTAGCTCATTATCTAAACTCCCGGCTAGGGAGGAGTCTCCTAAGAGTCCTACCCAGTCCCGGGCGTAGCCTAGGGGCTCATAACTAAGCTACACTATCAAAAACCATAAAATTTAAAATAAAATCCCAAATCCCTGAAAATACTACACCTCAACCAAAATCCCTACACACACGCAGTGCAAGTGCAAAAGACCATCTTCACCATGTGCCGCTTGGTGCCGGACTTTGCCACCGGCCTTGGTTCCTTGCTTGGCTTAGCGATTGCCAAGCAGCCATGGTGGGGGAGTGGCTCACCAAACCCTCATGTCTAAGAGACAATGAGGATGTGAACACATGCATTTGCACTATTACACTTAACACTACACAAGCATGCATACCACATACATAACTAACGCTAACAATCACAAAATCTGACTCAAACAGAAAACTGTCACCTCGGAATGCCGTATTTACGCCGTAACATTGGCATATGTCTAAAACCGACAAATCTACATTAACATCCTACAAAGCTAATTGGAGTCGATCTACAGACTAACACAGAACAAGCAACAACGGAGAAATCCAGCACATCGCGATTTGCGACGCGCGCACACCAACAGGAAATACACGGAAAATACAACTCTAAAGCTAGGCACGCAAATAATGAAAATTCATATACCTACGAAAATTACAACAATTACGCACGCATCTGGACTATTGCTGAAGCCTGAAGTGCAATCTGGGCTAAATTGGACGTCCTTATTACAGTTTGTTTCTTGGGAACTCTCTTGTACTCCTGTGCCTCTTGTTTCTCAAAATCCAAAATCCCAAATCGACAAACCTCGCAGGATCTTTAGACCGGGCACCAATACATAGCACAAATTCGACGACAAAAACCCTGTCCAGAGATCGAAGTATCTTACAGCGCTTCATTCACACAGTTGGCATTCGATGCTTCTTAAGTATTCACAGACTGCAGTGCGATGGTGACTCTGACTTGCGCGCTCGCTGCACTGCTGCTGTTCGAAGCCATAACACTCGTTGCCCCCATGGGCTCCCCAGTCGGGGGAACACAGCACCAAAAGGGATCGTTCCAGGGCCACCTTGGTCAAGACCCTCCCCAGTTCACTGAACCTGGGGTTCCCGTAGGCCATCCCGAAAGAGGGTCAGTAAAATTTGTAGCAGCAGTTTTTCCCCCCTGCTGTAGTAGAGGTCCAAGACATGTTGCTTGTCGCTGGCGAACAACTCCACGCTCAGGTCTTCTCCGGAGTAACCCAACTGCTTCGGACCTTGGTCTAGGACTTCCGCCAATAGTTGATAGTCCTCAGTTTTGGAGGCCGCCATCATGTTTGAGGGCCCCTCCTTCGATACCCTCAAGTAGCTCGAGGTATACTCCAACTGCTCTAGTGGCACGGACTCTCTGCAATTGCCGTGGTCCACGTAGAGGAGGTAGGGCGCTTGCAGCGCCAGGGAATGTATCTAGGAGTGCTTCACGAAGAAGTCGGTATCCAACACAAAGTCGAAGGCCTCCGTGTCCATCACATAGAACCGATGGGCGATAGTTCGGGAGCCCATCGGTACCTCCTGTAACCGCTGCATAGTGGTTGATCTTTGTTGTAACTGCGAAGCCTGTAGCCTTGATGCCCCAGGGGTCGTAACGCCCGACACTGCCCCTGATATCTCCGAACCCACAAAACCCTCTTCGGACCCATATCCAGCCTCTGGGAGCGACATATGCGAAGCACTTGTAAGTCCTTTGAACTCCATGGTGGAATATGAAGAGTACGAAAACCCGGTCTACAAAAATGGAGCAGACATGGAATCTCAATGCGCATTCATCGCACATAATGACACAACGTGAAATCATTCGAAATAATTTAAATAAATCCGATTGGGAAATCACGAAAGACAAATGCGACTCGACGCGCGCTCTCAGGCGACATCTGGCGGCGAACGGAAAACATGAAAGCAAGCGGAAAATTTACTGCACTAATGTACATCTGAGAATCATTGAAATTCTGATCACATCAGTGTATAATTGAGTGCTGCCACTGCTGCCGTTACACTCCCCCTCTGAAAACATACACCAGTATGTCAGGCTGGGTCAAGTGAAGTGAACGAAACGGCGAAAGTGACCAAAAACCGACTAATCTAAGGCAAAATGTGTGAAATTGAGCTGAATTGAGCAAAATTGTGCTGAGATCTGTGCTTCGCGATGGCCATCGACTTGAAGGAAATGCATAGGTACCTCAGGGCACACAGAAAAAGCTTCGTTCAAGCTCAAAAATTCGAAAATTGAAAGTCTGAGTGAAGAATGTACATGATGATCCATGATCCATGATTCATGATGAAATCAGGATCTGACATCCCAGTGCCAGAAAACAGAAAACGAGCGTTGCCATGTCGTCGAGCGTCAAAAAAATAGGGTATCCCCTCATGGAGTCCAAGATATGTGAAACTGGCTGGTGTCATCTGCAGTCATGAGACCAGATGCCAGATTATGGTACAAAATGTGCCTGAATTGAGACCAAATCCAGTGAATTGCACACGGATTGAGGGTGGCGAAATCTGCAACAAGCCAATACAGGTCCAATTCATTGTCGATAGACTCTGTGTGTTGTGTTGAACGGAAGTCCAGTTCTCATTCATAGCCAATCCAGGTCAAATCCTCATGATGATGATGAATCCCATGATGGAAATCCAATCATTTAAAGTAATGATAGCCACGAAAACCCAGTGGGGTATCCCCACACTGTCAGTATTGTTCCCAGGGCTTCATGTTTAATCCAGTATGAGCCAGAATGGGTAGTTGACTCGTTATAGTCCCAGAATGTATAAGCATCCAACGCTTGGTACTGGGAATTTGCCAAAGTTGAGCTGATTCTGAGGGGGCTTCCAACACAATCCACAGATGAACAGCGAGTCGACACAAGTAAGAACACCATCGTCGTCACTTGGTCTATATAAGCCCTTTGACAGTGGTCGATCGGAAAACAAACCAACTGTCTCAATGTAAGAGCTGATGGAAATCACATTTTCAGCAGATCCGTCAAACACATGAAATGAATCAGACTCAGTCATGTGCCAGAATCTCTGTAATGAGCACGAACTCGAACGAGTCCTTCCCAAGGCGAGTAAAGGGGCCCAGTCGACAGCAAAAGGCGATAGTGTCGTCGTGGTTGATGATAATGGTCTTTCGGATCTTCGGATTGGAATCATCTACAATGAAGCACATGATTCACATGATGACCATGATGGGAATGATGGATGGAATGACCAGGATGACCCCAGAATGTCCCATCATCTGTTCATCGAACCACATAGACGATGCGTCTGGACTGTTATGTCCCCATGCCAAGGGTATATGTCGACCGTAAACCTCTTCGAAAGTTTCGGCGACTCAAATTCTGATCAGATCTTGTCTGGAATGGATGATGCCACGATTGGAGCTTCTTCTTGTGCTTGTAAGTCTTCCTTGGTGACACAATCCTTGATCAGCGAGAGCTCTTTGTCAATCTCAGGGTGTTTCTTCAGGAACTTGATGAAAGTATCCGTATACCCATGGATGAAACTTGAAGCTGGCTCCCATTTGTCTTCTTCTGGACCGAATCCTTTCCATCTGCACAGAAAGTACCACTTGTTTCGAGCATTCTTCTTGTAATCAGGAATCTTCTCCAACTCGAAACTGCTTGTGACCATCTTCCTGTCGCTCAGGTACTTCGAAGTCCAATAGAGAGGCTTGAACCTTCCTTTGGGGCAGGGTACTTCGGCCTTCAAACGATCTCGATGTACTTCTTGATGCCTGCCTGGCTCAATTTCAATGTTGAATGTAGTCTCACTTAGTTGACCACTGACTTGGAATGGGCCATCCCACAAAGGTAACGATTTGTTGTCGTCCTTCAGGGTCTCGTCTGACTTACGAAGCCAAACTTGCTGGCCTTTCTCGAAGGGTTTTCCTTGCGTTCTTGACTTATTTTTGAAATTCAACCAGTCTGCTTGACTTTCCACTTTGGCTTGGATCCACTTGGACTCTAGATCCTTGATCCTCTCAAACCATTGCGAGGCGTCGTAGCACTGCCTTGGATGATACATCACTGGTCCTGGACCCATCTTCTCACGACCAAAAACCAGCTCATCCGGACTTAATCCAGTGTAATTTATGGTGCGATGGTATCTTCTCAAGACACAGTAAATTGTCTCCAACCAATTGTAGTCTTTTTCAGTCGCCAGGAATTTTCTCAGAATGCTGATAAGAATCCTTCGAGCGCGTTCAGCAGGGAGAGCTCGATGGTCGTAGACTCCGGCACGAAGGTGATGAACTCCCAATAGAGCACACATGTTCTCCCACCAAGTCCCAATGAACTCCTTCCCACTGTCCGTCAGAATTTCACTGGGAACATCCCAGTTACTCATCCACTGACTTGCAGTCCACTTGGCAGCCATTTCAGAGGTGAGATGCTTCGTGTTGCAAGGGAGGACCTGGATGTAGCCACTGTGGCGGTCTTGAATTACAAAACCCCATCGATAGGCTTCCTCGTGTAGAGACAATCCTCTTGGATTTGTCCCAACTCGAAGACATCTGCCGTCACCTTGTCGAACAGCCTCTCAGGAATTGGTAATCCCTTCAGTAATCCTTCTGCCTTTTGATTCTTGGGGATGGTCGCCTGACATTGCTTGCATCCTTTCGCAACTCGTTCACAGGCACTCTTGAGGTCCCGTGTGTACACTCTATGGCGTAGCTCCTGCTCCAGCACACGAGAATGTGTGTGGGCTGTCTCATTCCGATGCCAATGTTTGACATATTGGTCAATCAGACAATCAGGAACACAAATCCGTCCTTGCCAAAATTACTTGTCGCCTTGGACTTTGAAATCAGACGTCTCTTCAGAGTCGTAAGGCTTGTCCCCTTTCAACTTGTGGTATACAGACCCAAAGAACCTGTCCTCCTTGTACATCTTCGTCCAATCCACATAGAGGAAGGAAGTTTCCTTGTCCTTTTGCTGTGGAGGGAGTGTGGATTTCGCTTTGGATCTCGTCGTAGGAAACACATTCAGGAGTGGCAGCGACGACTCAGAGTCAGAGTTAACTCCTGCAGTCTGATCTGCCTTGGTAATCTCCTTGCATCTGACCAAATCCACCTTCATCCGATTTTTAATCGAACATTGGAGACAATGTTTTCTGATCAGTGCTTGTTCCTCCTTGTCGAACTCGATCACTTCAGCTTTATCCGTCGCTGTCCCATGAAAACTCACTTCAGAGTAAGCCTCTGAGGCTGGGTAGGCCCAGCGACTCAGGGCGTCCGCCACTGTATTGTAGCGACCCGGAATGTAAGTCACATGGAGGTCAAATCTGCTGAGAGTTTCATGCCAACGGCCTCTTCTCCCAGCTGGTCCACCAGGGGTATCCACATGTTCTGTCCTCCAGCTCTCCAGTGACCTGTGGTCAGTCAGTACCTCAACGCGATGGCCCAAGATCCAACCTTCATAACGCCGTAAAGCACAAAGGATTGCGTAGGCTTCTTGTTCCCTTGGACTCCAATTTCGCTGTCTTGTTGTAAGCTTGCGAGACCAGAAAGCCAGAGGATGATGGTGACCTTCGTCATCGACTTGTTCGATCGTAGCACCAATGGCGTAACGACTGGCGTCTGTACGAATATAAAAAGGTCTTCGGTCCAACCACGGAGTCTTTAATGTAACCACATTTGCCAGTGCTTCCTTGAGACCAGTAAAGGCTTCTTCACATTCTGGCGTCCACTTGAGCTTGACTTGAGATCCCTTCTTTCCTTCTATTTTGCCAACCTTCAGTAACTCTGTCAATGGACCAGAGAACTTGGCGTAGAGAGGAAAGAACTCGTGGTAGTAATTGCAGCAGCCTAAAAAGGCACGAAGCTGCGTGATGGTTTTAGGCCTTTCCCATAGCTGCAGGGCAGCCATTTTTCCTGGGGCTGGTCTTCTTGTCCCATCTTCCAAGACCGAGCCACAAAATTCCACACTCTGGAGGAACATCTTGCCCTTCTTGGGTCCACACACGAGCTTCTCTTGTCGAAGGACTTCGAGAACTTTTCGAACTTGTTCTTCGTGCAACTTCAGGCACTCATCAAAGTTTTTTCCCGACGGCGTGGCAATCAGAAGGTCGTCGATGTAGATGCTGCAGAATTCTTGTAAATCCAGATCTTTGTGCTTCTGAAATAAAATAGTCTCCATCATCTTCTGGAACATCGACGGCGCATTCTTCAGACCCATCGGCAGTACAGTCCACTGGACAGTGCCACAGGGCGTGCACATTGCCGTCAAATGCCTATCCTCCTTTCGAAGGGGCATCTGATGAAAGCCATGGCGCAAATCCAACACAGTAAAGAGCTTGCCTTTGGCTCTCGCGGCGATCACCTTCTCAATTAAAGGAAGAGGATGCGCGTCTGGTACTGTGGCGGCATTCAGGGCTCTGTAATCCACCACTAGACGACAAGCATCTATGCTGGATTGTTCAGCAGGTGGGGGTTTTGGCACAGTAAATGGTGCTGAACACCACTCAGAACTCATGCAGCCCTCCGACCAACCGAACTCATAGAGATTGCGCTCAATAATCTTTCGCAGGGCATCTGCTTTGGTGCCGTGGAGATAGAATGGACGTTGTTTGTGCACCTTTGAGCCTCCGATTATGTCAATCTTGGCTTCCCCATTTTCACATCGAATTGGGGGGTTTTTCCACAACTTCCCACTCAGCACGTCATCTTGATAATCTTCGAACACTGCGTCCCTTCTTGCAGATATCTTGTCTCCGTCGACCTGATTCCCACATTTAATCACCGACATTATGTCCACCAATTTGCGAATTGATGGTCGTGGTCTCATGTTCTTGGCCACTTCTTTCCAAACTTCTTCGTCGCATTGCTGGCGGATGAAGCTCACCTGAGCTCGCTCCTCCGTGGGATCCCACCAATGAAAGGGGTCCACGAATGTCTTGAAGGGATGGTCGGACGAATTCAGCTTCATTCCTGTCAATTCAGGCGAGATTCTTGGAGATTTGTCATCATTCTTGCTTGAAATCTTGACATTTTTGGCTTGATTCTTGTCTGATGGGGACGAATTGTAATGGATGGAGGCGTTCTCTTGAGGGACGCCGATTGTCCTTCCCTCCTTCCGCGACGATACGTCGGGATTCCGCTCTCGATCGTCTTCATCCACCTCAATTTCGTCGATTCTTGAGGAATTTGAAATGACCTCTTCTGTTCCCATTTCACTGCCATCTCGCCAATAATCTCCCAGATTCCCGTCAACTAAGCACGCCAACGTGCTCCACGAACGCTGTGGTAAAGGCTTGCCATTGTCTTCGCAATACAGCTTCACTCCTTTGTGAGGTAGCTCGACAATGTCGATTGAAATGTCCATAATGTCCTTGAACCACTCTTGTCTTGGCCAGTTGGGGACAATTAAAATCGCCTTTGCGCCGGATTGCTTCAGCTTCTGCACTACACGAGGGAAAACGTCGAAGGGCGGATTGATCCACAAAGGTTCAGACCAGTCCTCACCCCAGGCATCGTCGTAGAACTTTGGAAATCTTTTATTCTTTTTGTTTGCAAAAGCATAAACTTCAGGACGAAAATTGTGGTTCTTTTCGAAATAATCCACCAGAATGTCCCGCCATTTGTCGACTACACGATAGCAAACTGACTTCCACTTCTTGCTGTTCAACGAATCCACCTTTCCTTCGTCGAAATCTCCTTGATTCCTTGTCCATTCCTGCCCATCTTGCTGAAAATGCAGCTTATTTCTCTCCTTGAATTGGTGGATACTCTTGGTATATGGTGGCAGATAATACAGCTCAGACGGGTCGCTGGTCGACGGATCCTGGAGGAAGCATGTCCTGTGTCCCATGGGCGACACACGGTGAGCGTGAAGCCAGGGTTGACCCAAGAAAAAATCATACTTTATACTGGCTTCAGGGAATTTTCCAGGAAACTACTCCTCCGTGACCGTCTCTTCCACGCTCCAGACAGATTGTTTCACCAATCTGACCGCCAATTCTGCTTCTCTGTCGCCACCGTCAAGGCGATGTCCGCTGACTCCCTCTAGCTGGACAGGTGTCGAGGACATCTTCGACTCATCCTCCTGCAGAAAGCCTTTCCTCACCAGATTGACCTCTGAACCATTGTCAATCAGACATCTGGCAAGTTTAACCTTACCATCCGTCGATCTGACCTGGATCCAGCAGACAAACTGGTGCTGCTTGCCTCGCCGGACAGCGCTGAGGACCCAGGCAGGGTAAAGGAGGCCGGAGGAGCGCGCCAGCCGGTCCCAGCAGCGTCCATCCACCGCCCCAACTACCCTAATGGGTTTTGTCTCCTGCCACTCAACCCCAGTGTTGGGATTTGGGTCAAGTTGGCTTCCCTATTGCCATTCTTCTTCTTCGTTCGGCTGTACGTCCTGTACTTGTCCTTCGTCAACCCATTCTTCTCCTGCTTCGACAGCATTCACTCCTTTTCCACGTCCACGACCACCAAATTTTTTTCCACCACCACCTTTCTTACCTCCTTGGCCTTTGTTGTTGGAGGTGTTGGAATTGGGGTTGGATTCGTTGGATCTGCCCTTGCCTCGACCTCCAGTATCCTTGTTGTTGCCGAAGATCTTGTTCGCTGGCGTCTCCGCGTACAGGGGGTTGCCATTCACCTTGGAATCATCTTGATTCCCGGACTTTCCTTTGCCATTTCCACCTTTTTTGGCCAGATTTTCCACCAGATTTTCCACCAGCATCGGTCCATCTTGAGTCGCTTGGATCTCCGCCTTGCTGCGAGTAATCTTTTGGTGTCCAGTCTCTGTTCTTTCCTTTGGACTGCCCTTTACCCTTTCCCCTTCCATGCTGGTCAGCATCCCGTGCTCCATCCTGCTGGGGATTTTGGGGAGAATTTCCCTTTCCATCCATTTTGGACTGAATTGGTTTGAGATCTGAGGGCGTCCGCCTGTGATCTGCGGTCGTGTGAGTCGCCGCTCGACCTTCTTTTCCAAGGGCAATGCACACAGAGCATCCCTTCTCACCAAAGGCGTTGACCTTGCCTCCGAAGCCATGTGCATCCTGGGACTTCTGGCGCTCTAAGTTTGCATACTTTTCAAGTTGGTCCCAGATCTGCTCGACTCCATACGAGAAGATCCACGGTCGCACCTTCAAAACTGTTCCCTTATACTTCACTTTTCCATCCACCATGCTGCAGAAAAACTCCGACTGTTCAGAATCGTGGAAACCAACTCTCCATCTGCCCTCACAATTAGTGATGTCCTTCAATCCAGTAGCACTGATAGAGTGTAGTAACTCACGAACTGCCATTTTCCCCATAGTTTCAGGTAATCCTCGGACTTCAACCCAGTTGCCCAGGACTTTTTGGTCCGCCTGAGAGTCCCTGATCTTCTGCTTGGTCTCTGGCGTGAGTTTGCTCAGGAGGATCTTCTTCATTTCGCCTTCAGAAAGTCCTTCTCCAGAGTTCTCCGCCTCTTGCACCAAAAACTCCCAATCTTGCCTTGCTATTTGAATTTCTTCCAGAAACAATTTCTTGATCGCCCTGAAGTTCTCCAGACGGTTCCTGTAATGATCTTCAGAAAGTCGTGAGCCTTTCTTCTTGAGACTTCGGTACAGCTCTTCATACGTCAGGGGATCTCCTTGATTCTGCCTATCCACATAAAGATTGTAGGTACTTTCCCTTAGTTTGCCAGTCAAACAATCCATCAACCCAAGGATCCAGAGTTCCTTGTCCAGTTTCTCCGTCTGCAGCCAAACCATGAACTGTCGTTCGAACGAAGCCCAGTAATTGGGGTGCCCAGAGAACTTCGGCTGCTTCATTACTGAACCACGAAGCCTCATGTGCAACGGATTCAGCAGGTGGTTCAGGTTGAAGTTTGTGGCTGTGCCAACCGGATTGACGAACACTGGGTTGACTGCGGCGCCTCCCATTGCCTGTGCCTGCGCAATTGCGGCCGCCAGCAACGCCTGGTCCACAGTAGGCTGCACGAACGGCGTTGGTTGAGCTTGATGCAGCCTCATCTCCTTCAATTTCTTCTGCTTTTCTTTGATCTTGGCTTCTATTTCTTTCTGCTGCCGGTCCTTCTTCTTCAAAGCCATTGATCTCTCTTTCACGGTGGTCCTTGCTTCTCCATCAATATCTCCGACAGTACCAACAGACAATACAGACCTCTCCGACGAAGATTCTCCTCCTTCGGTACCCAGATTGAACCCAATAGGACTTCCAAATCCAGTAGGGGGGATACCCGAAATTCCAGTAAAAGCTGGATGGTGGCCAGTAAAAGCTGGGGGTGCTGGAGAATGTGGAGCGCCGTAAGGCGTGGATGCAGCTGCAGCTGAGGAGGTAGGTGCTGGGTGGCTTGCCATTGTAGGCGCTGGTCCAGTGAGCCCAGTAGTGCTCAGATTTTGTACCAGATCTGTAAGCTTCTCCAACTTCAGCTCCTTCACCCTGGTTTCCAGCGACGAAATCTGTCGTCGACAGGAGCAGTCCTTGGCGCATTCGCCACAGGAAGGGCATCTCGTCCCCTTTCCTTTGCTTCTCACCTCGTCGACCCAAGTGTCAACACTGGAGGTGGAGCTGGGAAGCTTGGACAGTTGCTCCCTGGAGAGGTGCGAATGTGTCGAATCACACCTCATTTCGTCGACCTCGTCGTCGTTCGGACCCCAGGCGCCCGACGGACCAGCGTGCGGATGCACATTCTGGCGTCTCTCCTCGGCGATGATGGCCATCTGCACCATCACGGCGGCCTGGTGGTTGAACTGGTCCATCAGCTCCTCCCAGTCCTCTTGCTCCTGCAATTGGGCGTCGAATCTCGACCGGCCGCTGTCCCTGAGGAACTGGCACGACGCCCTGAACCAGTCCCTCAGGCGGCCCTGATAGCCCGCCTCCGCCAGCAGCCAATTCTGCCTGTGCAGGAATTCCTCATTCCAAATCTGCTGGAAGTGGTTTTCCCAGTAATCACCACTAATTCCAGTATCAGACTTCTCTCCTTCGCTGCTGCTGTCTTCCAGATCAGGCAAAGCGTGAGAGGAGGAACCAGATTCACTCGAGGAGGGAGATTCTCGACCGGGTTTAAGGTTGGGTGGGGCGTTCACACAACAATCAGCACAAGTATGAACTCCAGGCCAATGCCTATGGCCACAGTAAGGGCACTCTGATGGTTGATCTTCGGTACGCTGGGGAGATGCTACGAATGTAACCTCAGGGGGAACACGCAGTGACTCTCTACGAGTGATAGCCCCGCTAAAGCTCGAAGATCTCAGAGTATCCGTGGAGATTCCAGAAGCAGAGTCATGATTACCTCTGCTACCATGTAACCGCTGCATAGTGGTTGATCTTTGTTGTAACTGCGAAGCCTGTAGCCTTGATGCCCCAGGGGTCGTAACGCCCGACACTGCCCCTGATATCTCCGAACCCACATAACCCTCTTCGGACCCATATCCAGCCTCTGGGAGCGACATATGCGAAGCACTTGTAAGTCCTTTGAACTCCATTATGGAATATGAAGAGTACGAAAACCCGGTCTACAAAAATGGAGCAGACATAGAATCTCAATGCGCATTCATCGCACATAATGACACAACGTGAAATCATTCGAAATAATTTAAACAAATCCGATTGGGAAATCACGAAAGAAAAATGCGACTCGACGCGCGCTCACAGGCGACATCTGGCGGCGAACGGAAAACATGAAAGCAAGCGGAAAACTTACTGCACTAATGTACATCTGAGAATCATTGAAATTCTGATCACATCAGTGTATAGTTGAGTGCTGTCACTGCTGCCGTTACACCTCCACCTCACAGTCCCCGCAGCTGTGCACCACATATCCATCCCCCATTTGTATAGCCACGGTGGGCATGGTGTTCCTCAGGCTCCCACAGAGTAAAATTTTCTCGGCCACCATCGATATGGTGGCTCCAGTATCCAGTACCCCCACGTATTCACGTCCCCCTAGTCCGATACGTACCCAGAACACCAGGTCCAGGGCGCCACCGGAGCGTCCCCGTCAGAACTCCGCGGGACAGGTCACCTCGAATCCCTTGTTCCGCAATTTGCGGGCCATCCGCATGAAAGGGCTTCTCTTCTTGGCGGTGCCGTCATCACCACCTTCATGCTCACGCTTGGCCCCTTGCTCTCGCTGGGCCTGAGTCTGCGAGCGTGTGGTAGGACCAGACTGCCCTCCAGAGGGCTCGGAGTTGCCCCCTGGATTAGGGTCCGGGTTAGCTCCGTTCTTGTCCTGGTTCTTGTTTTCCTTGTCTGGCTGGCAATTAGCGCCTCCTCCTCGTCCACCTTGGTTCGTGTCTTGTCCTTTGCCACGACCTTTCGCCTTGCCCTTGCCGGAGTCGTCGCCGTTGCCTTCGCCACCGCTCTTGCCAGCGCCTTTGCCAGGATCTTCGCCCTTCAGCTTCGCCGACAGGCGCTGCTTGTGGTAGCACTCATCCTCGTAGTGCTTCCTCTTCCCACAGAAGGGACAGGTGATAGTACACCTGTAGTGATCCGGCATCTTAGGCTTGGCGCCGGTGTTGGTCTCCCGCTTCTTCCCCTGGACCACGAAGCAATCGCGCTGATTGCAGTCGAGGGCGTGCTGCAGGTGACCATGCTCATCTCTGGCGTCACACCAGAAGAGCTCCTGGACATTGCCCATGATACGGGCGTGCTTGGGGGTAGTCTGCTGTCCAGGTCTGGGTCCTTGGTACCCTTTGCCATGGCTCCCAGAGCCTCCTCCTCCAGGACGGTAGGCGTTCAGGTGCTGGTCGCTTTCTTTCTCCAGCGGCAGCTCCAAGAGTAGCACAGACAAATCCTTGTAGTTGAGGGCTCTCGCCTTGCGCTCTGCTGTTGACCGGCACTCGTCCCACAGCTCCCGAGGGAGCTTAGCCACCAACCAGATGAGCAGCTCGTCGTTGCCGTAGGAACCGGGCGTCAGTTGTCCCACCCAGTGATCTAGGTCAGCCGGTAGCTCGGTGATCCTGGCTGGTTTGGGGTTGTTGGGCAGCACAGCCAGGTTCTGGATCTCGGCCCTGATGGAGAGGTCGGTTTCGTAGGTAGGGTACTGCCTCTCCAAGGCAACCAACACGTCGGCGAAGGTGGCGG
Source organism: Eutreptiella sp. 'Long Island Sound 2002' (assembly GCA_964036045.1). Lineage (NCBI taxonomy): Eukaryota > Euglenozoa > Euglenophyceae > Eutreptiales > Eutreptiaceae > Eutreptiella > Eutreptiella sp. 'Long Island Sound 2002'. The sequence goes on from OZ038383.1 coordinate 117,116,945, forward strand.
ACTTCGTCACAATGTGCTTGACCTGCTTCTCTAGCTACTTGGTCTTGCAGCACTGCAGGAGCAGGTCGCACTTGACTCGCCCACTAGCATGGGTTTGGCCGGTCATTCGGAGGAACCGGCCAAAGCTATCAGCAAACTCGCTGAGATCCTTGCCTGTGAACTCACGCAAGTTCACCACAATTTTGGAGGTGGCGATTGCCTTAGCCTCCTGAGACCTGCGTTTCTCGGCGCTTGGTCTTCCTCTTCTTCTTTTTCTTCCGCCCGCTTGGGTTCTCGGGGTCCTCAGGGTTGTCGCCCTCCGAGGGCGAAGCAGAAATCATGGACGGCGGCTCATTGTCAGAGGGGTCTCCGCCTAGGTCACTAGGGCCGTAGGGCTCCACGTCAACCATTGCTCTCAGGGCTGTCAGCCCCAGCCGGTCCAGCTCAGCTCTCATGGAATTCTCCACGTGGCTGTAGGGAGGCTGGGCCGTTCTTGGTATGAAAGGGCTTCTCGGTATCACAGCAAGGGTCGGCATCGGTCGGCTCCTCAGGCTCCCCAGGGTTTTGTCAACCCAGCCACGAGGGGATTGGCTTGTAATCGGTGGGGTGAAACTCCCACGATGGTACGTGACGCTTGGGGAGGAATCAGGGGCTCCAGTTTAGCCCGAATCTCTTGAGTGCGATCACCAACGAATTCAGAGGTGGCTCCTCGGAGTCCCTCCTTGATCTTCGACCGCGTCAGGGACCTGTTGGACTGCGCCCACTTGGTGTCGGTACTTGGTGCACAGCAGATTGAGTTTCTCCTGTACCTGCAAATGGATCTTTATGTGTGTTGGAGTTTCGGTTGGCCCAAAGGGAGCTTGTGGGGATCCTGTTTGGATGTCCTTCCACTTGCTGCTTACTGAAGAACTGTCTCGAGAGGGCGGAGGAAGCCCTGGTGTGGGCTTGCTACCACTACCCGTCAGATGGAGAGACCAGTTTATCTCAGCGTACCTTGCTCATGTGACCTGCGTCAGTGTGGGTCTTGGTGTGTGTTCTAGTTTTTGCTGACCCAAAGGGAGCTTATGGGGATCCGGTTTGGATTTCCTTCCACTTGCTGCATCCTTAATGGGGAGCGGGCATTATAAAGAAGTCCATTGATCAGTGTGTCACAGCAGGTCCCATTTTTGTTTGCAACATTCCATGAATTGTTCGTGGAGACACAACATGTGGGACGCGAGGTGTATCGCTGGTTCTGAACCTGTGAGCTGCGTGCGCCCCTTAAGGAGTTGCAGCTAGATGATGTTTCTGGACATAGATTCAAAGATGCATGTGTTATATAGGCATAGGTCTTGCAGTGGAGGCAAACCACTGGAGAGGCAACCGAGCTCCTCTGTTGAGGAAAGCTGCTGTGCCGTCGACAACAGAACGTTTGTCATTTGATTTTCAAGGGCGTGCTCCGCTGCCTCTTGTTCAACTATGCTGAACCAGGACTTGGTTGGAAGTTTCACAGGGTAGTGTGTTATAACAGGACCTCGTAAAACGCCTTGCATGCGTAAGAAATTTGTCATCGTTATTTCTGTGTGATGGAACGGGTCAATGTACCCACCATTGCACTGGGTCATTTGTCTCCACGCAAGTTGAAAAGCCTTGTTATATGAATTTTGCTTTATGACGAACGCAAGCACGACGCGATCGGGTGAGGTCTGATCAGGCCCAAATATTTTATAGTTTTTTTTTTCAATGAGCTGTACCATAAGCACACATGGAGGGACTTAGTCTACTGAGTCTTCCAATTCATTCAGCCAATTGACTGAGAGTTTGTAAGCCACCACAGACGGAGCCCCCTAGCACCCCAGGGGTAATGCGGGGATGCACAGTCCAAAAAAAACGGGACCTGTTGGAGGATCTCCCCGAGCCTCTACTTCTGCTCCCGCATGACTCAGGGCCTCTCGTCAGCCGACTCAGGGTTGCATACCCAGGAACATCAACATAGGCTCCTGTAGCGGGTAGAGGATGGTGATAGTCCGCCGCATACCAGCGCGGCGCAGAACTGGAGGCCACTGGCTCACTGGCAGTAGTTGCCTCTGGAAATGCAGTGGTGGATGGGTCCACACCATAGGCAGGGTAGGTAAGCATGCCAGTAAAGCCTGTGCCCTCAGCCATAGGTGGGGTGGTTATGGGTGTGGATGTTGCAGCAGCTGGGTCTGGAGTTGGGAGTGTGCTGGTTGTAGGAGAGGGTGATGCACAGAGGCCACAGGGGCTTGGTGCGCCCTCGAAGCTTGACTCGCTCGTGGGGTCGTGCCCATGGTCCACTCCTTCTTCTGCCATGCTTTCTCTCGCATCCTTCTCTCTCTCCCTCTTTCTCTTCACAGGATTGGTGTCCACCTCCTCGACTAAGAGGGCCCTGAAGGCCGACTGAAGTCCCTCCAGCGAGTTGTCAACCACGTCCACTGGCCCATGTAAGGGCACCGAAGGTACAGGGCTAGGTCCAGGTCCAGGCTCACCAGGCGCTGGCATTGCTGGTGCCTCAGGTGCCGTCTTCACGTCTGTGTCCTACTTCTTTGTGTCCATATTGGCCTTTCTTGCTCAGGACAGTACTCGGCGCACAGGGTGTACGGCACGGGGTTGCTGCTGGTACGCAGAGACTGTTCCTCTCTGCTGCCAGAAAGTTTTATAGTGTTTTCAGCACTGTGTTTTTGATGTGCCTGTCCTGCTGCTTGCTGCTGGTGTACGGTTCCTGCTGCTTGTTTTTGATGATGAAAATGTTTTGTTGTTGAAATAAAACCAATCCAGGATAACCCCGCCAGAGATAAGCAAGGAGAAGATAAACAGGAACAAAGCAAGAAGGGCTGCAGTCACAAAGAGTTAGATAAAGAGAGCTATCAACAATAGACCACAGCAAGAAACATTCAATGCAACTCAGGATGAAATATTTTACATGTTTGAGAAAAACTGATTGGAAAACTGCCCCTAGGGCTCACAATATCCATAGTGCCATCTTGAGATGTGCACTCTTTTTTTTTGGATCCCATAGGTGCTGAGGTGGCATGGCTTGTTGCGCTGAGGTCACTGCCATCTCACATGGGATATTTCTACTTAGCTAGGCTGACTGGGCATTGAACCAAGGACCTCTTAAACAGAGGTGCCCCAGCCCCCTAGGGTGCATACCACTAGGATAGCTAAGAATTCATGAGAAAACATAGATAAATTCATAGGCTCTGCCTCAGTATATCAGTGCCTCAGTGAACTCAGGAAAAGATGTTTTAATGCACATTGCTTGGGGATTAAGGGGTCCACACAACATCCTGATTTAGTGTTTGGTTCTATAGGTCAAAATGTGTTATCACCCAATTGGTTAGGCCAGTACTAAGATACAAATGCAAGAGTGCTTGGAGCACCTCTAATACAACTAAACTATACCCTAAAGCATTGGAAAAGCACTTTTTCTTACTATTGAGCGCCAAGAACGGTTGCAATACCTCAGACAGACCTGGAATCCTCCATCTGGTCTGAGGAGGACGATGATTCCTACATGCTGCCTGACCCTGAGATACCCCTAGTGTATTCTCTGCACTATGGGCAACAATGTCCCCCTGAGTGGGACGATGGCTCAGTACCTGCTGAAACTGCTGATCGGCAGAAAAAGAAAGAGCATGGTAAGAGCAACCTCCATGCTGAGGAGGATTTCCTGCAGAAAATTGAGACTCTGAACCTTGACCCCCGACTGAAGAAACTGCTCCTAACCTATGAGGAGGTATTCGGCGCCCTGCCGCCTCCGCTGTCCTCTAAAAAACTGGTCCAGATGGACCTGAAACTGAAACCTGAATTCGAGAAAACGCGAGTGAGGCATCGTCCCTACCCCACTGCTCAAGAACAGGTAGAAGAAATCGAGCGCCAGATCCGGGAATGTATTGATGCTGGCCTCGTGGAGGAATATAAGAAGGGGGACTACCCCCACCTTTGCAGTCCCTGTTTCATGGTTCCTAAACCAGGACCGACTGCCCTGCGATTGGTTGTTGACTATGGTGAGGTCAACAAGAAACCCCAGAACCACTCAGGGAGTATCCCCAACATGGAAAACACCGTGGAGCGTATTGCCAAATGCCGGTACAAGACAAAAATGGACAAACGCAGTGCTTTCTGGCAGGTTGACCTAGCAGCCGCAGCTCAGGAACTGCTGGCTTTTATAAACCCTAACGTTCGTGTGTTTAAGTGGAAGGTCATGCCTTTTGGGGTGGCTAACGCCCCGGCACTCTTCCAAGAACTCATGAACAAAGTTTTACACATACTGAGGCGCAGATTGCAATAGGGTTGGCTTTCCCCCTTTGGGTTACCCCCCACGGCATCGGTCCCAAGACCGATCCAAGCCCCCCACACACACAACATCCCTTTGGGGTGGGATGCAGTAGATCCTAGGGGTGCTGAATTACTCCTTTTCTGGCCTGGTGCGCGCGCGACACAAATCGCGATCAGGCCTGAGCCTAATGAGTTTTGATTTTCCAATTCTGATTTCTTTGGGTCTGAATTTACGGGATCGTGGATTTCTGTGGTTTTAGACCTATACAATTTGATTGGTGCCCTTGGTTTGCTGTGACGGGCTGATTTTGCCGTTCACACATGTTAGAGGTCCGACACACACGAATCTTTGTCGCCGTAGCGTTGCTCGTGGTGTAGAGTACTCAATTGTGTCGCTTTGGTATTAGTAAAAAACTGAGTGTCTATTTGTTTTGCTCTTGTTTGTATGTTTACTTATCTATTTCATAGATAAGTATAAGATGACATTATGTAAGGTTCATTGTTCGAATGTTATGTGATACTCTATGTGAGAGAACTTCAACAAGGATCAAGACCAAGTGTGGAAAGTGTCTTTGCTCGCCTTTGTCATTGTGCATTTACTTTGATTCAGGTTTGTGGTGTCCATCCATGTACCATGCTAAAGAATAGACATCCTTGGACATTGGCAAGTTGGAACTTTTGGATTTTGAGTTCAAAAATTTCAAAATATCATTGGGAGAAAGTTATTTGACTTGACCAACATGGGAGATCCTTACAATCTTATACTTATTTTATGTTGGAGATGGATGGAATCGACTTCTTGCTCTTTGCCAAGACAACATTGATTTGGTGAAGGTTATCACTCCTTCTTGCACTTCCCCCAATCCATTCTTGGCAAAATATTTAATTCGAAAAAATTCTTGAAGGTCACCAACACCTCATTTGAAGGTCACTCGACTCGAATTTACATGGGTTCGAATTTACTTCGACCTCTATGACGACCTCATGCTCTTTGCCAAGACTACATTGGTGTGGTGAAGGTTAATACTCCACTTGGCCATTTCTTGCACTTCCCCCAACCCATTGTGGGCGACCTATTTAATTCGAAAAAAATTTTTCTTGAACCCACACCCTATTTCGAGGTCGCTCGACTTGAATTTGCATGAGTTCGAATTTATTTCGACCTCTATTGCACACATTTTTATGCTTTTTGTTGGCCTATTTTTGACTCTTTGGCCATTTTGCATGTGTGCACATTATGCATTTTCCCCCAAGTGCTACAGGTGAGGTTGTTGAGTTCGAAAAAATTATTTTTCAACACCAACACCCTATTTCGAGGTCGCTCGACTCGAATTTGCATGAGTTCGAATTTGTTACGACCTCTATTGCACACATTTTTATGCTTTTTCTTGGCCTATTTTTGCCTTTTTGGCCATTTTGCATGTGTGCACATTCTGTGTGTACCCCCAAGTCACACAACAAGTTGTGTAGACTTTGAATAATTATGAAGTGTGTACACCCACCCTATTTGAGAGTCACTCGACTCAAATATGTGCGAGTTTGAATTTTTTTCGAATTTTATTGCATACTTTTTTGGGCTTTGTTTTGGCCATTTTTGACATTTTTGGCCATTTTTAGCATTTCCTCACGTGTCACTCCCCCCAAATTATTTTGGGTTGGGAAACTAAGCCCAAATAAATTCAACGAAGGGGCATACACCCTATTTCGAATATGCCCCACTCGAATATGCATGATTTCGAATTTTTTTCGAACTCAATTGTACATATCTTTGGGCTTTATTTTGGCCATTTTTGACATTTTTGGCCATTTTTAGCATTTCCTCACGTGTCACTCCCGCCAGATTATTTTGGGTTGGGAAACTAAGCCCAAATAAATTCGACGAAGGGGCATACACCCTATTTCGAATATGCCCCAATGGAATATGCATGATTTCGAATTTATTTCGAACTCCATTGTACATATTTTGAGGCTTTGTTTTGGCCATTTTTGACATTTTTGGCCAATATCAACATGTATTGATATGCCACACCCCCCAATCTTTTTTGGAGTGGTGGACAAAGCCCAAAATAATTCAAAAGGGATCATGCACCCATGCACCCTATTTCGAATGTGCTTGACACAATTGTGCACATGGTTCGAATTCATATGAGTGCATTGACCCACTTTTTTGATGATTGTTTTGGTCACGTTTTGGCACTTTTTGATCAATATTTGGGCCATAGTGACCAAATTAGCATATCAAGGTATCCATTGCCCCTGTTTTGAGGATGCCGGTCGCGATGAGAATAGTCGTGAGGCTTGAAAAAATGCGAATGACCCTTGAATTTCGATTTTTGTGTAAATTTAAAACGCTTTCTCCTTGCCCAACCTACTCACCGCATGCACTCTTTGTGATTTTTTCCTCAACCTACTACATGCTCAAGGAGAGGTTTTTTTTTATCATCAAGGACTGTATATTAGAGGATGACACCTTGGTTGAAGCCTTGTATGTACATTTGGGAGTGTGGTATGTGTTTGGACCTAACCTTTCCCTATTGCCTCCAAGTCTCGCGAGACCTCCTGTTTGTCTCTATTTTTTCCCCCTATCTTTGGCAAGTAGGGCCCATCCTCTTGGGATGTGGGATGCCACATTTAAGTTGGTCTTCTTCAAATTACTGGCGCGACTTGACTTTTCATGGACTCTACTCTCCCCACATCACACACACACAAGCATACTCACATACACGTGTGTTTGCCCCGCCTAATCTTCTTGTGAGATGTCATTTAAGCTTGATGGCCCTCTTCCTCTTTGCCTTCTCTGCATATGTCCAGCACCGAGCACGGGGCTTGGTGACTGCACGGCGCGTTCGGGGAACGCCCACAACCTCCATTCCTACGGGGACCGGTGCTAGATGGACCATTCCTGGTGTCCCCCCGTTGAAGCCGATCTACGGGCACCTGACGTGCGGTATATGCCGGTTACAGGTGGTCATTCACCCCTCCTACACGTGAGCTGTCTGTTGAACAGGGTCAGGGGATCCGCTGCACTTCGGCCGTAATGTGATGTGGAGCCGCCGACACACAAACAAATCAAGTCTTGGGTGTGCATTGAGCTTGTCTGGTTTGGTGTTTTCTTTCCCCCCTAACCCCCCATGTGTCCTACGCTCTTCTGCTTGGTCACATCCACACCAACATGTATGGCTGTAGTTCCATACCAGCCCGGAGAGAGCCATGGCCCATCCTCACGGCCATAAAAGATACGAGGTTATGTGAGTTGTTGTCTTTTGGGTCCTAAGGGCCCGGGAGGGCAGGTGCTGGCCACGTGAGCTGTCTGTAGGAGGTAGGGAGCCCACTGCACTTCGGCCGTGAGCTGTCTGCCCCCCCCCCCCATTGACGAGCGGTCAATATTTTTTTTCCCTCACTGGGTACCGCCGCAACAGGCCCCCGCCAAGACCGCCCACGCCACCGTCTTAGGGGCAAGGGGCTCGCCGGAATGTGCTGTGGTGAGCCCTATGGCGAGATGCAGCGTGTAGGTGAACAAGACCCCCCCACCCGAACCTTGCTTGGTGTGCCGTTGAGCCGAGAGTGAGTCTTGTGGCCGGTACCCCCCCCCCCATGGTATGCAACTGAAGGTAGTACTGCTGTGTGAGCTCTGTTTTCTGCCACGTCCATTTTGGTTGCCGACGGGTAGTCAAGTGCGGCTACGAGGGCGATGGAGGTAGGGTTGAGTTGGGCCCCCATGTGTGACCTGCGGCAGATATCCCGCCAGGAGAAGGCCACGTGGTGTTCAGCTTCCGCGGGCCCATAACACCCCATATATTCAGGTGCAGTGGTCGCTAAGGCCGTGAAGGCGTACTTGGGGTAGCACTGGGAGGGTGTGTAAGGAGGGTACACCTGCGGGTTGTGTTGCTGATTCCTGATTTTTGGCTTTTCTGGTGTTCCTGACGCCTGGAGTGCTAAATTTCTGTCACTCTGGACTCCTGGGGTCCTGAATTCTGTGACTGCTTGCTTTTGTGCTTGCCTGATGGCTGAATTTTTGTCTTTTTGTCTGAATTTCTGCCCTGTAGGGACCCAAGTGGTGCCGAGGCACTTGCGGTCTTGAACCCGCCCCACCACACCCGCAACCACGCCCACAAAGGGACACATAACCCCCCCACATCACTGTTTGTGGTCAGCCAATCCTATATGGTTCTGGTTTCAGCCCAAACTTAGGGTTGCACCCTAAGTTCGGTCTTGGGAGGGGAGTGCAATAGGGTTGGCTTTCCCCCTTTGGGTTACCCCCCACGGCATCGGTCCCAAGACCGATCCAAGCCCCCCACACACACAACATCCCTTTGGGGTGGGATGCAGTAGATCCTAGGGGTGCTGAACTACTCCTTTTCTCGCCTGGTGCGCGCGCGACACAAATCGCGATCAGGCGTGAGCTTACTGAGTTTTAATTTTCCAATTCTGATTTCTGTGGGTCTGAATTTACGGGATCGTGGATTTCTGTGGTTTTAGACCCATACAATTTGATTGGTGCCCTTGGTTTGGTGTGACGGGCTGATTTTGCCGTTCACACATGTTAGAGGTCCGACACACACGAATCTTTGTCGCCGTAGCGTTGCTCGTGGTGTAGAGTACTCAATTGTGTCGCTTTGGTATTAGTAAAAAACTGAGTGTCTATTTGTTGTGCTCTTGTTTGTATGTTTACTTATCTATTTCATAGATAAGTATAAGATGACATTATGTAAGGTTCATTGTTCGAATGTTATGTGATACTCTATGTGAGAGAACTTCAACAAGGATCAAGACCAAGTGTGGAAAGTGTCTTTTCTCGCCTTTGTCAATGTGCATTTACTTTGATTGAGGTTTGTGGTGTCCATCCATGTACCATGCTAAAGAATAGACATCCTTGGTCATTGGCAAGTTGGAACTTTTGGATTTTGAGTTCAAAAATTTCAGAATATCATTGGGAGAAAGTTCTTTGAACTGACCCACATGGAAGATCCTTACACAGACCTCTAGTACAGGAGTTGATTTCCCGAGGGGCAGAAATGGAGGCCCACATCGATGACGTGAGTTTGGGTACCAATACACAAGAGGACCATGTCTTTCTCCTCCGTCCATTTCCGCATCAAACTCGGAAAATGCGAGTTCATGAAAGAGGAGATGGAGTATTTGGGTTTCGACGTGGGGTATGGCTGGTGGAAACCAGCCGCGTCTAAGATGCAGCCCCTACAAGACATGCAGATTCGTGATGTCCCTAAGAAGGGTCTACATGACGTGAGGAGTTTTGTGGGCGTCTGTAACTTGTATAGGCGCCACATCCACAATTTTACCTACTCCTCTGCGCCTCTCACTGACCTAATCAAGAAAACTACCCCCTGGAGGTGGACCGCCAGAGAGGAGGAGTGTTTCCAGGAGTTGCAGAAGAAAATTGCCTCCTCCAACTGCCTGGGCGTACCCCGCCCTAAGGGCGAGATCGTCCTCATCACTGATGCCAGTGATGTAGGGGGGGGTGGAACGATATACCAGTGGCAAGAGCTTAACGCAGCTAAACTAACCCACTAGCGGACTGAACCGTGATGGCTCCTTGAAGCACGACTATCCTTCCAGTGAGTGGCGGCTTGTGTCACTGGGACACTGGAACCAAGCGCGTTCCAATTACAGCACCTACGACCAGGAACTCCTGGCCGGTATGCTGGTGCTCTCATCACAGTCCCGACTATTGGGATCAAATCCTATTGTCTAGCTCTGTGTCCAGGAACCGGTGAAGTCTTTTCAGAAGGGCCCACCACCAGAGAAAGCGAAACTAAAACGGTGGTGGAATTACCTGAACCAGTTCAGGTTGACAGTCCATCATATCCCTGGTATAAAAAATGAACTGTCTGACTATATATCGCGCAACAATTTCGATGCGCTTATTGGTGAGAGCTCTGAAGCACTCGCCAAAGAGGCTTTCTAGCGTATGGATGTCCAGCTTGACCTGTCCATGCGGACTGCTGGAATCCTCTAGGGTTGGAGCCTAACTGACTATCAGTCAGCGTATAAAGAAATTCTCCAAACCCTCAGCACTGGTCTCGAACCCCGTGTCATTGACGGGCACCAGTGGTAGAATAACAACCAGTACCTCTTCTACGAGGACCGTATTGTCGTGCCTGAGGCCCGACTTGATGGGTGCCTACAGTGATCCCATCTCAGCTCAGGTCACACTGGCGCTCATTGCTCAGTGGACTTCTTCCGTGAGTGTTTCTACTCTGGTCTAATCATGACTGAACTGAGGTCCCGTATGCAGACCATTGTGGATGCTTGTGGCTGTCATGCCAGCAAGCAGGGCAACAGGAGGGATAGGGGATTGATTTCCAGCTTACCCATACCCTATTGTACTAACTCTCTTCTCTACGTGGATTTCATCCACGTTCCGCGGCTATGATAGTTGCCTAGTGGTCACCTGTGGCCTGTCCCGCTTCAGCCGTGTGTTCCCTTGCAATAAGAAAATCACAGGTGAGCAGACTGTAAAAATGTTGGTCGAACAATGGTTCGAACCATATGGAGCAGCTAAGCAGGTGCACTTTGATGAGGATGTACGCATCCGCAGTGACACTGGATGGTACAAACGAAGGCTGAATGCCCTCAACGTTGAGGTAACCACAGGTGTGCCCTATACCCACACGTCTAACCCTCTTTGTGAGAGACAAAACCGTGTGGTCGAACAGAACCTGCGAATCCTGATGAAACAGGAACGTACCAAAGACTAGGTACGCCTAGTGCCCTGGGCAATGCTGACCATGAACTCCCAGAGGAGCTCTCCTACGGGTTTCACCACCCACGACCTCTTTCATGGAGGATGACCGGCTTGGTTCGTCACAACCCCCTTTCCTGAGGACTTCAAGAGCCCTGTTGGGGACTGGCTGGAACACAAGCAGTCTATGGGTGACCAGGCTGGGACTAACCTCAGACATATCCGTGACCGTGAACTGAGCCGACGGAATCTCCTACAGCGACCTGCCAGCTTCAAGGTTGGTGACCTTGTTTTGGTACACCATTCACGCCTACCCTCCTGGCCACGTAAATGCCTACAAGACCCTTTTTTTTGGCCCTATCCTATCATCAGGATAGATGGATCTAGGATCCATGTCAGCTGCAGTCCAGGTCTAGGTGGTGAACTACTTTGTGCACCTAAGCAGTTGAGGCACTATCACTCCCCTGACGATTTGTCCTGGGAGGAGTTGCGCCTCAGCGACAGCCAGGTTGAGCGTATCGACCTAGAGAACGCTGCCAGCCCAGAGAAGGCAGACGCACTGGAACAGATGACTGCCGCTGAGATGGCAATGGATGGCTACTACGTGGTTGCGGGTATTGCCCGCCACGAGTATAAACACGGCTGGAACATTCTAACCCTGTCGGATGGCTAAGGGCTATCTGAGGCGACCTGGTAACCCGTGTCCGCCTTTATAAAGCCAGATGAGGGTATCAACCCAATCTTTCGGTCCTACCTCGTTGAGAACAACGAGGGACAGCTACTAACCCGTGTTCAGACTCTGTCCCAACGGAAGAGGAAAAACTAATCTCCTTGTACCTATCTTTTTACTGTGCCTAACCGAACTCAGGATTTTGCAAGCTTCAGGAGGCGGTGGTGAGCCCCAGACATCCCCTCCTCCCGTTGCCAGTCTCCTTCGGGCCACTCCTGCAAGAGTATTGGCTCCGCCCGGACGTACACTTCCCCCGCACCCAGGGAGACGAAACACTGAGGATCGTCGGAACACCACCAGGCCGCTTATCTTGTTTGCAGCCCAACGGTCGGTGCGTCCTATTGCCCCAGCCTGCCACCACGCATTCTCCGCGCAGTGTAGTACCAAGAACGCGCCCACGCGCTGGACCAGGTACCCGTGGGGTCGGTTCAATCTGGGGTGCTCGCCTCCATACGTCCACCTCAACTCCGGATCACCTGAACACGCTGGCCTACCTGAAAAGATTCCCCTCTGATTGAGATTCACAGTTGAGGCCCTTTACTCGCAACCCCCTCTGTTTTCCAACCTCCCAGGGGCGGTGAGCACTCTTGTGCTGACAGCTAGACCTACTGAGTGTGTGCCAGGACAGGTTCAGGACTCCTGTAGAGCTCCAGTTACGAGGAATGTACTAACTGCCACCCTCAATCGGGTTCGGCACTCGAGACACCTACACATCCGCTGCTTGCGGAGCACTGTTCCTGCCATGGCTGTGCCCTGCAGTCCCATGCTTATGGTTGCCAGCGTGAACCAGATGGCCACTTATTAGGTTTGCAGCCGGCCAGCAAGTGTGTGCCTTGTTGACCATGTGGGGCATGGGAACTGCCCTGACGATATGACCTTGGGGAGCCGACGAAGAACGGTGGATTTCTACTCCAGGAGTGAATGACAAGCAAGGTCTTATGAAGCAAGGTGTGTCCACCCTCCTTGGGGACAAGCGTGCCCACAGTTAGGACCCCTGACTGGTCCAGACCCATGGGGTTCTACCCTTCCTTACAGGGTTTACCATACCCCTAAGTGTGCTACGTATGTCTGTATGTGTCTCACTTCTCTCCCGGGCGTGGCTCCCGGAGACCGGGCTTCGTTGACGTCGGACCGAAGGTCCTAATCAGGTACTATTACCACTCCTCTGGCGCCCAGTTTCTGTGCTGGCGCCTATCCTTGGGAAAAGACGGCAAAAGCCCTACCTACTAGAGGGGAGGGGTGGCCAAGTGTGCTAAGGGCATACAAAACGCCCATTGTTCTAAAAGCCAAAAGCTAACGCACTCCCCTGCCCACGTGGAAAAGCACGCGGGACAGGAGACACCACTACACTACACTCACTAACGCCAGCACCAGCCTTCCAAGGCAGGGTGAGCACTCATCACTTGCACTCAACTCCTGCCAGGCTTGCTGACCCTAACACCTACACACGCTACTGGGTGTTCATGACAATGAAGTCTCGGGCCCTATTGACCCTCCTGTGAAAGAACAAGAGAACACAGCGCTACTAAGCAACTGTGGCCTAACAGGGACGCCACTACGCGGGTCCCCCTCACGGCTTGGGGGGAAGGAGTGCTCTGTTTGCGTGCACAGCGTGTATGTCGAAGATGTCGGACTGCCCTCGCCTCTCACGACTGAGGTGCGGTTTTTGTTGTGATATGCGCAGCATGTTTTAGCGCTGCAAGGAACTGCACCAATCACCCTCACCTGCCGGACTGCAATGCAAAGACCAATGAACAAGGTAAGTGGCTGAGGAACCAAGGCAGCCTCCACGTATTATACGCTTCTTAGGCTGCCCTATAATACGCTGTCCACTTACCCTGTTAGTAAGAAAAAGTCACTGCCTTGTCTTTCTTGGAGGGCTTGATCCAGGCCAAGCCCCCTTTAAAACCCTCTTGTTGATGCTAGGACTAACCTAAGTATTTTTGTCACTCTTTTGAAGCCTTTAGTACACTTTCTCAAAGTAACTAGGGTTATAACCCTAGCCCCCCCCATGAAGTTCACCCCTACCACTAAACTGAGCGGAGGTACTTTCCTTCATGGAGGATATACCGAAATAAAATAGGCATTTCATGCTTTCGGCCTTGGAGGTTAAGCCTGGTGATCTCCCACCCCAAGACCCCTATACTCAATTGTTTCCACCACTTATTGTGGTTCTACTTTTTAACTGTTTCTGAATTCAGTTGCTTGGCCAAGTCATATTCTGCGTCTGGCCTGACACCTATGCCCCACATTCCTAACCAGCACCATTACACCCAAAAGAGTGCACATGAAGTGCTTGATGCTATCTTGGAGGCTAGAGTCAGTCCAGTTTTCATATAAAACCTTTTGTATTTTCCATTTGTGATTGAATGTTTGTGTTTATACCTGCTTTGTCTATCTGCAGCCCTTCTGTGTTACACTGGATTTCAAACTATCCATTGATTCGATCCACATCCTGTTCTTGCTCTACTTGCTCCTTTGGTTTTGGGATTTCACCATCAAAAACCTGCAGGATTTCATCAAAATCTGTAGGGCACTAATCAGGGACATCTTTCTGGTAGCAGAGGCAAACCCTGAGAATTTTTGGAACCGACTCTGAGCAGAAGCACAAGAAAAACACACTGAACATGTCCTACCGAACCTGGCCGATCAGAAGTGTACAAGTTCAACTATCTCACCCAGTGAGTGAACCGCCATTCAGAGCAGCATCTGGGTCTCAGGAAGATCCAGAGCACAGAAGGGCGGAACTAAATACACCCAGAACAATCCCATTAACCATGGAAACCTTAGCGGCCCATGGTGAAGACAGCCTGCAGAGGCTCCGCAGGCGTGTCGAAGCTTCCATCGCCCGGTCGGCTTGTCCAGCTTCGTCTTCTTCCGAACTTGGAGTTAGTCCTGAAGAACAAGAGGACCTACGAAGGAGGATGGATGAGTTCATGCTCCACGAAGAGTACCACCTGTCCACTGTAGGAGTAGATGGAGAACTACCTCTTGATGCCCTCGGGTCGCCGCCCCAAACTGAGATGGGCTCCTTCCTCTATTCTGGGCCATCTACAGACATAGCGGACACAGTATCACTACTGAGACGACCGAGAGTACACGAACACCCGAGAGCAAGGCATCCAGACCTGCCGATAGTGGATCCACCTCGCCCAGAGCCCACCCATGGGGCTCTGGATCGTACGGCCGAACTATTGGCCAAACTTCTATCCGGATCGGAAGACCCGGATGTGACAGCTCTGTCAGAGGCTGTCAAGGCAAAATAGGGTATCACTGAACCCTTACCCAAGCCAGCGCTACTCTCACCTCCACCAGGATTGAGCACGTTGGCTGATGATCTCAAAAGGTCAAGGGTGTCCAGGTTGCTACCCAAGGTTACTTGCCCCAGCCCTTTTCATCCTCGCGCCAGGACAGTCCCTATTGCTGAACTACAGGACGTGCCGGTGACGGAGACTAAGAAAAGAGGGCTGTCAGCCCTGACACCTCTTGCCGGCGTATTTCCTTCTCCTTCTGGCCTAACCCCGGGGGTCGGGAAGATGGGCAGACCTATTGCCCAAGGGAACATCAAGCTAGAACTGCCGGAGTTCAACCGGAACAATTTGCCTGAATGGGCAGAAGAATTTGCTGAGTTTCTTTTGCTCACTGGCCAATCCCATGTGGATGTGGCCACCAAATGCTCCTTGCTGAAACGCTCCTGCAAAAAGAAATTTTTGCAAAAACAGGTGAAACAGATTGTGAAAACCTGTTCAACATGGGTAGAGGTACTCCAGAGGTTGGAGAAAACGTTCCCAGTCTATGAGACTGACCTCAGTGTGCGCACACAGATAGAGGAGCTACCTATGCTCCCTGAGTTTCCTTCCGCTGCGCAAATCTCTGAATACGTGTGCGACCTGGAGTATCTGTTTTCACGGATGAACGTGGGCTCGTACGGAGCCACTGAGCCCCACCTGTGGCTCACGAGTAAGATCCCCCAACTTACCTGGGATGACTGCCGCGCCACCTCTGAGAGGAAAAGCCGGACCCACTCGTACGACGAACTGGTGGACCTGCTGATTGAGCTAGCTCTTGAGAGGCAGAATGACTCCCACATGGAGAAATTCCTCAAGAAGCACTTGGGTCGGGGTGGTACCCCTACTCCCGAACGTGGCGAAGAGAAAGGGCCTAAAAATCCCACTAACACCAACCAGGGAGGTTGTAAAGGGAGGGGTAACCTGCGTGCCATGAATGAGGTTAAACCTGATGCAGGTACACCCCCTTTGTTCTACTGCAAACCTGTCAATGACAAGGGGGGGCCTTGTCATGCCCCTGACTGCGATCAACGCAGTAGCTGTATGCTGCAGATGAAACAACAGCAGCATACCAAGGATGGGAAACCTGTGACCCATAGGGATCATTTCAGGTGTACCATCACCTGTGGCTATTGTGGCAAACGTCGTCACTACGAAGACGAATGTCACATAAAGAAACGCGAGAGTGATAAATCAAGCGGCAGGAGGCTGAACGCCAGAAGACCCAAACACCCACCAAAAACCCTCAGAATGGGGATAAAGGTGGTAAAGGAGGTGGCAAGGGGGGTGGCAAAGGTGGACCCCCTAACCCCCAGACGCGCTCATCAGCGCCCGTTGCTACACCCCCTCCTGCTGCTACACCCCCAGTAAGAAAAAGTCACTGCCATGTCTTTCTTGGAGGGCTTGATCCAGGCCAAGCCCTTAAAACGCTTTTGTTGATGCTAAGACGAACTTAAGTGTTTTTATCACTCTTTTGAAGCCTAAAGTACACTTTCTCAAAGTTACTAGGGTTGTAACCCTAGCCCCCCATGAAGTACACCCCTACCACTCAACTGAGCGGAGGTACCTTCCTTCATGGAGGACATACCGAAATAAAATAGGCATTTCATGCTTAAGGCCTTGGAGGTTAAGCCTAGTGGTCTCCCACCCCAAGACCCCTATACTCCATTGTGTCTACCACTTATTGTGGTTCTACCTTTCAACTGTTTCTGAATTCAGTTGCTTGGCCAAGTCATTTTCTGTGTTGGCCTGACATCTATGCCCCACATTCCTAACCAGCACCATTTCATCCAAAAGAGTGCACATGAAGTGCCTCAAGCTATCTTGGAGGCCTGATTCAGTCCAATTTTCATATAAAATCTTTTGTATTATCCATTTGTGATTGAATATTTGTGTATAAACCTGCATTGTCTATCTGCAGCCCTTCTGTGTTACACTGGATTCCAAAACAAATCATTGATTCGATCCACATCCTGTTCTTGCTCTACTTGCTGCTTTGGCTTGGGTTTTCAACTTCAAAACCTGCAGGATTTCATCAAAATATCTAGGGCATAAATCAAGGACATCTTTCCAGTAGCAGATACAGTCCCTGGTGACCTTCTGTTCTATGGGAGACAAGGGTCATACTGTCCTTGCTACTGGCTTCCTTTGCTCAGGGTGTTTTACAACTTCTGGCTATGGAGGGTTTGTATTTTTTTTACAAACAGGATACAGCAAGAACGTAAAACAACACCACACAGAGCATGTTGGTTTTCCTTTTACAAGTCCTGAGTTTTTTAGTGGGTATGTACCCTTGTGTAGGAGTCCCACATATTGTTTGTGCATTCCTGGCACAAACGAATGCGTAAAAGCATTTTGAGCTTAGGCCACCCCCAGAGGCACTGTACATATAGCGCGTGGTACGCCTTTTACCCCAGCTCAGGACAGGGCTATGGCAAACAATTACTACAACATTAGTTTTCTTTTTACAGATCTCAGGTACCACAGTGCTGGTTGCTGGTAGCGCCCATAGTGCCAGCCTCAGATGAGGGTTGTACGCTTGTACACTTCCTTGGAGCAGGGTATGCAGTCAGTGCTGCCGCTCCCATTGATATTTTCTTATCAAACACTTCACACACTGAGTGTACTGTCATAGGTCCACTCAGAGTATGAAGTATTTTAGGAAGGGGGTGTAATGGGATCGACAGAACTGTCCAGAGCAGAGCTGTCTTTACCCGCAGATCGCGAGCGCAGAGCGCGAGTGAATAGGATTTCACGTTACGTGGAGTAGCATGATTAAATTGCACCGATCCACACCAATTTGTGCGTTAGCAATTTTACTTATGCAGAAGCTGTTCAGACTATCTTTTTGTGTGTAGGCTATGCAGAAGCATAAAATCTGATCTCTTCGAGTTCCATTACTCCGCCAGCCGAAATATCCGAAGTTCATCAACTTCTTCTTGTCCGCCTGTGGGATTTTGGTATTGGGTTGCAGGGTTTGCCTGTGGATCAGTATAAAAACCAACAGTGAAGAAAACACGGAGTTTTCAGGAAACAAAGGACAAGAACATTACACTAACCAGGCTGGGACTAACCTGAGACACATTCGTGACCGTGAACTGAGCCGACCGAACCCCCTACGGCGACCTGCCAGCTTCAAGGTTGGTGACCTTGTTTTGGTACACCATTCACGCCTACCCTCCTGGCCATGTAACTGCCTACAGGACCCTTATTTTGGACCCTATCGTACCATCAGGATAGATGGATCCAGGATCAATGTCAGATGCAGTCCACGTCTAAGTGGTGAACTGCTGTGTGCTCCTAAACAGGTGAGGCACTATCACTCCCCTGACGACTTGTCTTGGGATGAGTGGCGCCTCAGCGACAGTGAGGTTGAGCGTATAGACCTAGAGAACGCTGCCAGTCCAGAGGAGGCAGACGAACTCGAAGAGATGACTGCCGATGAGATGGCAGTCGATGGTTACTACGTGGTTTCAGGTATTGCTCGCCACGAGTATAAACAGGGCTGGAAATTCCTAACCCTGTCGGATGGCTATGGGTTATCTGAGGCGACCTGGGAACCTATGTCAGCCTTCATACAACCAGACGGGAGTATCAACCCTATCTTCCGCACCTACCTCGTTGAGAAGAACGAGGGGCAGCTCCTAACCCGTGCTGAGACTATGTCCCAGCGTAAGAAGCGAAACTAATTTCCGTGTGTCAGTCTACTGACAGGTGCTGAGCACTGCACTGACCCTGTCTGTGCCCTGCAGACCCATGCCTTGTTGACCATGTGTTGCATGGGGACTGCCCTGACGATATGACCTTGGGGAGCCGACGAAGAACGGTGGCTTACTACACCAGGCGGGAATGACAAGCAAGGTCTTATGAAGCAAGGTGTGCCTTCCCTCCTTGGGGACAAGCGAGCCCACGGTTAGGACCCCTGACTGGTCCAGACCCATGGGGTTCTACCCTTCCTTACAGGGTTTACCATACCCCTATGTGTGCTACGTACGTCTGTGTGTGTCTCACTTCTCTTCCCGGCGTGGCTCCCGGAGACCGGGCTTCGCTGACGTCGGACCGAAGGTCCTAATCAGGTACTATTACCACTCCTATGGCGCCCAATTTCTGTGCTGGCGCCTATCCTTGGGGGAAGACGGCAAAAGCCCTACCTACTAGAGGGGAGGGGTGGCCAAGTGTGCTAAGGGCATACAAAACGCCCATTTTTGCTACAGGCCAAAAGCTAACGCACTCCCCTGCCCACGAGGAAAAGCACGCGGGACAGGAGACACCACTACACTACACTCACTAACGCCAGCACCGGCCTTTGAAGGCAGGGTGAGCACTCATCACTTGCACTCAACTCCTGCCAGGCCTGCTGACCCTAACCCCTACACACGCTACTTGGTGTTGCTGTCAAAGATGTCTCGGGTCCTAATGACCCTCCTGTGAAAAAGACAAGAGAACACAGCACTGCTAAGCAGCTGTGGCCTAACAGGGACGTCACAACACGGTTCCCTGCTAGGGCTTGGAGGGAAGGGGTGCTCTTGTTGCGTGCACAGCGCGGATGTCGATGGAGTCGAACTGCCCACGCCACTCCTGGCTGAGGCGCAGTCAATCGATTGTGTGATCAGCGCCCCTGTTTTGCTGGGGCAGAAAAATGGGTAGCCGCTGAAGGCAGCTGCTGCGTGCACCAATCACCCTGAACCTCTCCCACCTGTACAACCGAGGCAAATGAAGGGGTGTTTGCGGCTGAGGAACCAAGCCACACTCCAGGTATTATACGCTTCTCAGTATGACCTATAATACACTGTCCTCAAACACGCCCTGTCAAGCAAGCAAGCGTTAAGGGACTCCTCAGGTTCTCTTAAAGAACGTACCGAGGAGCCCCTGGGTAACCTAAACAAGGTTTACCGTGCGCATTTTGCGTGGCCTACCCTTTAATGCATTGTGTGCATGCATGTAGGGAAGGGAGGCTGGACCATAACCACTGACTCAACCAGGAGGTGAGCTCCTCCTGGGCTAACCAACCTTACTCACCATGCATCGTGTGAATGCCGAAGTGAAGCGAACGCAAAGCAACCCTATTGCGAGTTTTTAAACAAGCCTAAGCGTTTTAAGCAACCCTACTTTGACGCTACGGCTACACACGAACAAACACTTTCTTTTCTAACCTGTGAAAAGAGAACAAGGATGAATTGGGGTACAGGGAAAGGTTCACAGCGTGTGAATGCCTCGATTAGGCACATGCATCGCGAGCACAGCGCATATTCTAACCCTACGTGCGCGCTGCGCGCTCCATTCGCATCGTATACCTTTCATTCCTGTTTTGACCTGTGCAGAGCAAAGGAAATGAGCGCCCGAACCCCCAACGAACACAGCGTTGACAACCCTAACGTTTTAACGAAGCAACCAACACGAACACAATGCATGCGTGTGGGATGACACTGGCATACCTGAGAGGTGGGTTGTCTACTGCTCTGTGGTGCGGGTTGAATTTGAATACTTTTCTCTGAAGTTTATAAAAGTTTTGATGCAACTGTGCAAAAATTTCCTTTAGAACTTCAAAAACTACGGCTCATACCTTCGTTTTCAAAAGCCGTTTACGCTTGCGCAACCTTGTTTTTGAAGTCCGCTTCCTTTGCGCTTGTCTGTGACTCTGAGTTATGTGTAAAAATGACGATTTCCCGCGTGATTTCGTCGATTTGTAGCTATTTCACCTGCTAAGTCGCAACCCCTTCCGCTAAACCGCAGGAATCACTCCCTGTTGGTTACATTTTCTATTTTGTCCAGCTCCTAGAGGTTTGTGTCCTCCATTGGGAGTATTGCTCCGCCCTGGTCCTTGGTCAGGACGTTTACTAAAACGCTGTTTATACAGCGATCGCCGTCCGCATTAGAGCGTTCGACTGTACCCTAGTGGGCAAGCATATGTGCTCTAGGGAGGGAGTCCTGGGTTCAAACCCCACTACCCCCAAAATTTTTCCAAAAGTTTTCGTCGCACGCTGGCGACTTTTGAGGAATGCCCCATCGAAGGGACATCATTCACAGTACATTACACTGTTTTTTGAGGGTACCTACAGTGTGATAGGCTTCTATGAACTGATGAGGATGTTATTTGGTAGGTTTAATGCATTTTCTGAGGTAGTTTTGGGAATATTTGAGCCTTTTTCCTTGGTCCTACTAGCTTAGCTAACTAGTACTCCAGGGGGGAGTAAGAAAAAGTCACTGCCATGTCTTTCTTGGAGGGCTTGAACCAGGCCAAGCCCTTAAACCCCTTTTGTTGATGCTAAGACAAACTTAAGTGTTTTTATCACTCTTTTGAAGCCTAAAGTACACTTTCTCAAAGTTACTAGGGTTATAACCCTAGCCCCCCCCATGAAGTACACCCCTACCACTCAACTGAGCGGAGGTACCTTCCTTAATGGAGGATATACCGAAATAAAATAGGCATTTCATGCTTAAGGCCTTGGTGGTTAAGCCTAGTGGTCTCCCACCCCAAGACCTCTATACTCAATTGTGTCTACCACTTATTGTGGTTCTACTTTTCAACTGTTTCTGAATTCAGTTGCTTGGCCAAGTCATTTTCTGTGTTGGCCTGACATCTATGCCCCACATTCCTAACCAGCACCATTTCACCCAAAAGAGTGCACATGAAGTGCCTAATGCTATTGAAGCGGTACCCAGAACCTATGGCCCATGGCCCGGAGGCCTGTGAGCCGTCACACCCGTGCGGAAGCCGTTGACACCGGCTGTCAGCGGGATATCCCTGTTCTCTAACCCGCGAAATCTGGAATCCGATTTCTAACCAATAAATCGATGTAGAATTACCATAATTTTCTTGTCCTAGGCGATTTTCGGTCGGAAATCGGTGAAATACCCGATTTCTACCGCGATTTCTAATTGTCGTGAAATCGCCGCCTGATGTCGCCTGTTCGCGCGCTTTTGTCGCTTCTCCGTGGCGAGTTTTGTGAGGGATTTTTCTCGAGTACCTTTGAGGTTCTAAGAGAACTTAAGGGCTGAATCTAGAGGGTTTTTAATGTACTTTCATCTGGTGTGTTCACCAGAATTTTTCGCCGTTGCGTCTTCGGGAAAATCAGCGCGCAAGCCTTTCCGTCGATCGCTCGAACTCATGGTTCTCAAGGACCATGAGTTCCGACGGAACCCTACATTCCCCCCCTATGCCTTTCATCCATGCCCCTTTCACGTGGGCATATCACTTTGTATAGGGAAGCGGGCAATGGCGATGTTTTAGGCAGCCTATGGGTTTCGCAAACCCAAGTCGTTTGTGTGCGCAAACGCTAACTTTGTGGCCTTGTGAGCATGATCGTTAATAACCGAACACAATGCTCACAAGACCAAAAGCCCTAGGCCATTTTCGTTTTTCGAGCCAACTCAACGATGGCTCCACGCAATTCAATGCGTACCAAAACTCGTTTTTTGAGAAAGGGCAAATTTTGGTCGAAAATTAGGCAAAAATGGCCAAACCCCCGAGGCTCGTACTCGAAGCTTATAGGGAGTTGAGCCTCGAACCAAGGCAATATGTAAAGTAGAGACCACGAAGGACATCGTGGATGGCTTCGTTGATTTTTACAACCTTGTCTTCTATTTTGTATAATTTCGCCTTGTGAGCACGCGTGCCATACTGCCTCTTTGCACACGTGCTCATATGCAAGCACTAATGACACGACTGGGCGGAGACAATCTAACCATAGTGTGCATATTTGAAAGCACCTACTATGGGCCTACTCCAAACGTGTTTACTCACATTTTTGTTCCTCAATGACCCAAAGATATGTTCATGCCAATATCGCCGATATATGCACTTTTTCCCATAAATAGTGTGCTTCAAGGATTGAGGTGTTAAAAATGTTTCCATTATGCTTTGAACCTCAACCCTTGTTGCAAAAGGGAAGCAAAGATTCGGTTTGCATCCATGCAAAAGCCCGAGGCTCCTTTCTCTTGTGATACGGAGATACGATATTTGGAGGGACCACTTTTGGGTGAATTTTGGCCGTTTTGCCCGGAATGGCCACAAACCCCATCTCCCCCTGATTTTGCCCCTGAGGTTGCGTGCGCCACTTGACCAAGGGTAAGGGCAATTCGGAGAGGGCACATAAACCCGCATCCAATGGGGTGTTTCCTCATGTGGCCTCTCCTCTCGAAGGGAGAGTTGTGAGTCACCCAATTTGGGGTATGTTGCCATTCTGCCCCATTTGTGTATCACTTTCCCTCCAATGGGGAAAATAGCTAGAGGCGACCATGAGGGTTGGCAAGTGGCATATATTGGGACCTAAGTCCCATGTGTCTATAGCAATCTCGGGTGAAAGGATCCTCGCCGTGGCCATGGAGATATGGAATCATGAGTGTGGGCCATTTTGGCCATATTTCGCTGTTTTTGCCATTGTATGCCATGTTGGAATTACCATATCTCCATGGGGCACAGAATCTAGCCAGGAAGGAAGGGCGATTATTGTAGCTGATGACCAAGAGTTGAAGGCCATTGAGTTTCGTATTTGCTCCTCTGGCTCATCCGGAGTTATTCAACTTTTGGTGCGATCCATGATCCCCCCGTTTGCACCGCATGCTGCTTTCTGCCCCATCCGCGTGTTCATCCCCTTGGTGAACAGTAAGCAGCCAGCGTGACAGCAAGCGATATCCCAGGGCATGGGACAAAAGGGGATATCAAGGGTCGTGAATCAAGGCTTCGCGCGACAAAATCGCCAAGGTTTCCTACCCAGGACGGTCGCCCGAGACGGCCGATTTTGCCATTTCGGCAATTATGACCCCACTTGACGAACCCGTGGTGCCCTGATGCCGGGACCTCAGAGGGAACCAGGTTGGGTGAGGGCTCCAGAGAGTTTGTAGGCGAAGGGCATAGGGTCAGGGGAAAGCCTGCCTTGTTTCTTTTTCAAAACAGACCTTCTTGTGGCCTATGGTGCCGAAAGGGCAGTGCATTGCACCCCAGATTTGCTCTGTTTTTTGAAATTGTAAATACTGCAGCAGTCCTTCGAGGAACCTCGCAGATGCGCAATGATTGTGTGTTTTGGGCGGGAGACCGCCATGCCTAAAAAAAAAAAAGGGCATAGGGTCAGTTGCCTCGTCCCTACCTCTGGCGGGTCCGGATGAGGGGTCAACTATCGGGATTTTTGAGCTAATATCAGTTTGGGCTGAAACAGCCCATTTTCAGCTACCAACTCCTAGGGGATAATGGCGGGGCCATATCTCTGGCTCAGAGAGGAGTTCGGACCTGCCGTTAAGGGAGCATAGGGAGCCACTGTCGGTTGGGCCTTGGAGCCACTTGGTTTTCAAGAACTTGCCTGTGACGGGGGGAGGACACCTCCCCTATTGGCAGGGTTTCAGGGTCCGGACTGAGCAGGGCATGGGTTGTGTTTGAGCCCCCGCCCCCACCAGCCACTGAGAGGGTCGGACCTGGGATTGGGATATGAGTTGGGACTGAGTGTCTATTGCCCTGTGATGCCCGTACCTTAGTCCAGTCTCAACCCCATGTGTACATATCCTGATGTGTTGCTGTACATACTTCTGTTCCCTTGTTTCAAGGCAAGGATCCTGAAACGCAAAAGTATGGTGAAACCTTCTTCAGCGGAAAACCTGTGTTTCCCCCGCCGGTGCGTGGACCGTACGGCGAGGCCAAGATACGACTGAAGCAGGACCCCCGTCTGTATCGACACCGGGAGTTTGCCCTGCGGGGCGAGAGGAAGGAGGCCATGGAGAAGATCCTCCGGGATTTCATCGAGAGAGGCTGGCTTGAGCCGTACCACTCCGAGTGGGCCTCTCCGTGCTTCGTCGTCCCCAAGAAGGTGGACGGAGAGTGGCGGCTCGTGGTCGACTACCGCGGCCTAAACGCCCAAACGCAGCATGACACCTATACGCTGCCCCTCATTGAGGACATGCTGCAAAAACAACACCGGCGGAGGATCTTCACGGTGATTGACCTGAAACATGGTTATCATCAGATGCCTCTCGCCGAGGAGTCCCGTGCCTGCACAGCCATGAGCACCCCACTTGGACCTCTCCAGTGGAAGGTGATGCCCATGGGCATTACCAACGGCAATGCGGCTTTTCAGCGGATGCTGGAGAACCTGCTTGAGCCGGTGCGTGACTGTGCGGACCCCTTCGTGGACGACGTGATCATCGCGTCTGGGGACCGTACTATGAGCTACGAGGAGCTCCTGGAGGCACATCAGAGGGACGTCACCCGAGTGCTGGACCTTCTGGTTCGGCACAAACTCACGGGCAGCAGTGACAAGGCCACCATTGCGGTAAGCGAGGTGGTCTTCCCTGGCCACGTAGTTGGGAACGGGCAGCGGAAGCCCATACCTGGCAAGGTGGCTGCGATCGAGCACTGGGAGAAGCCCAAAACGGTCTCTGAGCTGCGTGCGTACTTGGGGTTCTGCAACTACTACTCGGGGTATATCAAGATGTATGCCGAGTATGCAGCCCCCATGACGACCATGCTCAAGGGCAACCGAGAGGAGACCAAGAAGGGGTCCAAGAAGGCTCTGGTCTGGAATGATAAGTCCGACCGTGCCTTTGAGGGGATGAAGCAGGCGCTGCTATCCGCAGTGGGTCTGCACCTCGTGGATCCTGACCGAGGGTTCGTCCTGCGCACTGATGCTTCCGACTACGCCGTTGGCGCTGTGTTGGAACAAGTGCTTGACGATGGGAGGCACGTGCCAGTGGCCTTCTGGAGCCGAGTCCTGGCGGAAGGCCAGAGACGGACGTGGACGCCCCGAGAAAAGGAGGCGTATGCCATCGTCATGGCTCTCAGGAAATGGGCTGGGTACATAGCCCTCCGTCCCGTCACCGTCTGCACCGACCATCAGAGTCTGCAGTCGTGGCACAAGTGTTAACCACGCAACTGAATTGCTCCACGGGCTAACCTGGGGTATGAGAATACCACCTTCCTGCTGGTACCTCTCCCACCGCCAGCGCACATACGTCCGCACCGGGGTACGTTAAACAGCTCAGGACCATGACAGGACGAGGCCCCGATCTGTTTCTGTGTTTGGTGCTGAATTTCAGGGTGTTTATAGTATTTTATTGTATACTATCCCATCTCTCTCTTGTCCTGCCCGCCATTGCTGAGAATGGCTACCTTTTTCTATTTTTTCACCCGCTGATGGCAAGCGGGCCCTTTCACTCTTGTACATATGTGGAAGTGGGAAGCTGTACTGCAGGTAGTCACCTCAGTTCTTGTGTACATAGTTTGCCCACTCGCCAGTTGGCCGTAGCTTTTTCTTTGAGAGTGGTCGCCAACTTGGTCCCCGGCGTTGAGCTGGGGAGGGGAGTGGAAAGCTGATGCGGCCACCTGTTTTTCATTGAGAGCAGGCGCCAACTCAGATCCTGTGTTGGTCTGGGGAGGGGAGTGTAAAAAACATTTGGCCGTTTAGGACAATTTTACACCCACCCGTCCCATCCCTTTGTATGTTTTGTGTCTACCACCACCTGGTGGTTTCTTCCGCCTCAGTGGGTGCACTGAGCTGGGGAGGGGAGTGTTTGGTGTCAGACAACCCCCCAAAACCCCCGCCTATGTCCTCCACTACTCATCCTTTACCCCCCCCTCTTCAGGTCACAAACTGTACTTTGTTTTCCACAACAAGTCCTCATGCCAAGTTCCCCGAAACTTGAATCTTTGGGAAACTTCAGGAGACTAGGCGCAGTTTTTTGGTTTTTTTGCGTCAATCGATAGGAAATGAAAATCCCTTCATATTTGTGGGCGAATTTCCGTGAAATTCGCAAACGTACAGGACCTGGATTTTGGGTTCGGCGCCTGCGTAAACCGGCGTCGCGCCAGTTCGCGCAACTACCGCCAGTTGGCGCCCGTGCGACCAAAATCGCCAAACCATGAACTGGCCTTTACGGAAATTTAACAAAGGCCAGCAACAGTGATTTGACTTCACTGTTGCTTCATTCAATGTCATAATTATACAATGGAATCAAAAAACCGCAAAGCGGTGAGGTAGAAATCGAAAACTGGGCATCGACATGGTGCCCCGGCAAAATAAGATGCTGAGTAGGTCAAGGAGCTTCGCCGGCACCTTACGGTGCCTTTCATTTCCCTTGCCCCTCATTTGACTAGTCATGGCATGCCATTTTTATGCATTTCATAGGGTCACTTCAGCAGAGGATATCTTTGAGCCACTGCTTCCGTAACCTTTAAAGTAAAATGCATCGGAAAGCCAGAGGTGTCTATTTTAATTGTATACTAAGTAAACATGTGAGTTGCAAGTAGATTTCAAGTTATGAGTGATTTATTGACTTTGAGCCATAAAAATAGGATTCCAAGAATACCATGAATCTCCCCATGAAAAGAAAGGTATGCATCTCTTCCCATGGTGTACACGGACCCAAAACATCTTGGGTCACTTTATTTTGACGTTTGGAATTCATTTAATAACCATGGTGGGTCAAGACATCCATGGTGGGGCTGCCATCCAATGCCCAAAAGAGCCATTTTTGGCCCTGGTATGGACCCACTTTGAGAGATTGGTGCGCGGAGCCATTGTGTCGAATTTCGCTAATTTCTCGACATGCATGTTCGTGCATGTCTCGAGTGCATGTATGATCAATTTCAATGACCTTCACTTGAGCACACCTTTTTTCATGTGCTCAAAGTTGGACATGATATCTCTAACATATCATGGAGCCGGAAGTCAAGTAAAAGCTTGTTTTGTACGTACTTGATGCGTAGTTTCGAAATATAGAAGAGTTTGACTCGCTTCGAGCCTCAAACATCTCTTTTTTGTAAAGTATTTTGAAACATTTTAAGCTTTTTTCACCATGTCATTTTCATGTCAATTTTCACTCAATTTTTCCCACTCATGGGCTCACTTTCCGGGCCCGGTTCTGGAAGCCCGTGGAGATTTTGAACCCAATTCCTGTTTGTGCATGTTCAGGTATGTG
This sequence comes from Eutreptiella sp. 'Long Island Sound 2002', assembly GCA_964036045.1. Lineage (NCBI taxonomy): Eukaryota > Euglenozoa > Euglenophyceae > Eutreptiales > Eutreptiaceae > Eutreptiella > Eutreptiella sp. 'Long Island Sound 2002'. Next base: position 117,144,825 of record OZ038383.1, read on the forward strand.
TCTACGGTGCATTTCCCCATTGTTTGCATTATTTGCGGCCATGTACCGAGTTTGAGCATCAAATAGATCGACTTCGTTTTCGACCTTTGAATTTCATGTCCTCACTTGTGGTGACCATGGAGATCCACTACCATGGAGCTTTTGTTCGAACTTTGGATCCCTCGGTGCCTACTCGGTCCCTACTACGCATATATGGTCGAGTTCCCAACCTGTCAACGCTCGGCGGCTCGTTCCGGCCAATTTTGTGCAAGCATTTTTGAGTAAATTTCATGCCTAGGAAAAATTGCCCAGCATGCATGTCCAATTTTTCCCTGTGTATGTGCTCACTTGTGGAGCTCATAACTCCGAGCCATCGTTGAGTTTTGACCCAGAAATTGATTCCTCTGGGAGCCCCATCTCTCTACTCACGAAATTTGATTTGTATAATGGATTCCGAGCTGCCAGCATCTCAGGGCAAACGGATCTCTAAAGCTTCTTTAGAGATCTCAAATTTCATGTGTCCACTTCAGGGACTTGGTTTGCTGGGTTCTTTGGGTCAAATTCCCTTGTTCTTTGACCCTCATTCACTCCAAGGTGTATACCTCGGGTATTGAGACTTGTTTGGGTATGCTTGATAATGTACTTGAGTCATTCGAGCCCGTTTTGCCAAGCCTATGGCATAGTGGTTTTACATGGCTCCAACCAGGTCTATACAGAGCCTTCAAAAACACCCTGTCATGAAGTCACTTTACAGGCTAACAGTAAAACACCTATGAGGAGTTAGACCTTGGGGTCTTCTCCTATGTTTCAATGGTGCTCTCTACTTTACGTTGAGCATTTACTTGAAGCTTACTGGTACATGAGTTCACTATTTTGAATTTTACCAGGAATTTTGTCAAGAATTCCTAATTTCATGAGGTCACTTCAGGTCAATGGCAAAGCTAGGCCACAGGTCAGTTTTGGGCCAGTTTTTTGTCCATGGCCTACCAACAGTGTCTTTGGGTCATTTTTGGGTCATTGGACCCTTGGTCTATCCTTGAAAGATCGGTCCAAGTCCATATGTCACTTGAATTTTGACTTGAATCCTGTGTGTAAAACATGCTCATTTCTGGTTTTTCCTGCTTGTGTGCCCTGATGCCTGCAGTAAATCTCAGGGCCCATGTTGAGTTGTATCCTGCCCCCCTACGTGTGTCAGGGTGAAGGTCCTGGGTTCTCATAACTACCCTTGTTTCCGTATGGGACCCTGTCCAATTGCTCTGACTCCCTTTGTGCCATTTTGTCTTGTGTACATACTGTTTTTGTGGTTGCATGATGTATCTCTTTTCGTCCTTTTAGGTACGAAAGGGCTACTTTTGTGATTGCTGCGCTCACTCTGAGTTTCAGCAAGGTTCAGACTTCTTGTCCAGTGCTGTGCCTTCGCTTGTGACTCGCTCGGTTCAGGGAGACGCGCCCGTACCGGCCCCGCTTACAAACCAGTGGGTAAAATAGCACCGGGAGTACTATCACAAAATGAATGACCTTGAACTTGTTTTCCTCGAAACTTATCCAAGTTTTCCTTGAAATAACCCAAAAACACACCCCAAATGCAACCACAAAAGGCGACAGAAAGATACTACGTGTTCGACGAAATCACGGCAGTGATTTTGAAACGGTCCCTTTCATGTCCTAAGAAGATATGAACAAAAGGGGACATATAACAATGAAATATCACCAAAACAATGCATAAATGCAACATGAACACGGGTCTCCCCCCAACGCGTGGTGCCGGTGCACCGACGCATTTGGAAACCCAATCAGCATATGCATGCAAAGCCCAACTGATGGGCTTTCATTTGGTGCGCTTACATTCAGGATCTGAGCAACCTGTGTTTTTAGAAAAAATCAGGAACATGACCTACTTGGGCCAAAAAAACTAGCACGGATCGGGACCGCGATAGTGCTGTAACATTCGCTTATGTCTAAAACTGATATAGAATTAATCTTCCCTGGGACCTTGTGATAACCAGAGCTGTGTTAAATTCAATGCAACTCGGACCTCGTCCACATTGTAGCCCTTGAATTTCGAAATGTCATAGCCAAAAACCACTTCCCAGTTTGGTGGAGAGCTGCCTTCCATGCGCATCGGCACGTAGTATTTCACCAAATCTTTCAACTCCACTTCAGGTCGCTCCTTGGCTGGGCTAAATCGAAACTATAAATTCAGTTGGATTGAATTTAACACAGCTCTACTTATGACAGGGTCCTAGGGTATCAATAAAACTGATTGAATTCTCTTAAACATCGTCAGAAAACAACTATTTCTGGATCGGCGCGCGCGATCTCAGGACTGGCCGTCGCCGACCCAAACTCAGTTTTATAGTACAGAAAATGGTGAAAACACCATCAATGTAAAACTACAGAAATTGCTGATCCACTGATACCAACACTGTCCAAAACAGTGCTGGGATCGTGGTTTTCTGTGGGTGTAGATATATCAGGATTTTGCACTGAAAAAAGCGAGAAAATAGGTTGCACGAAAACCTTACACTCCCCTCCCAAGTCCTGAGACACATCTCAGGCTGAAAAGCACAAAGAAGGTGCAGTGCAACAACAAAATTGGGTGGCAAAAATGCAAAGCATTTGGGTCGGGTGTTAACCACGCAACTGAATTGCTCCACGGGTTAACACTCCCCTTGCAAGCTCAGAAACACCCACAGAAAATGGGTGCTTCTGTGGCTGAATCTATGAAGATAAGCCGAGGAGCAATAAAAAAAACACAGATTTTTACTTTGATCCCGGACCTGGGATTTTAGGAGGCACCGCTGGGTTCCGGTACCCGCATGTAATGTACATGTCTACACACACACCACTCATGGCACTCACAAGTGCCTCACACATAGGGTCCTCTGACCCCCAGGCTGAATCACAGTAAAATTTCTGCAATCCTGGACAGAGATTGATCATGAAAAAATGACCTCTGCACAGAATTTAAAATGAAGAATAGTGGAAAAAAAATAGTGAACAAACAAAAAATAAAAAAATGCACTTCTGAGATGTCCTGACCCTAAAACCAAAGACAACACAAAGCAAATTAGAAAAATTCACAGTTTGTAAAATCATCCAATGATCATATAATATAATACGGAAACAACCAATAGGACCATTTCTCACGGCCCATAGTTATTATGATTACAATTAAGGTCACCAATCTTCTTGGCCCATACCATGAATTATTTGGTCTGAAATCTTCATATTTTTGACTTCCAACTTGACCACTTCGTAATCTGCAGGATGTGGGCAGCGCTGTCCTCCTTGCTGGAGGTTGAGAGCTCACGATGGTCATGATATAATCTTGAGAACCATCCAAAGGTCCATGGCACTTTGTCCATGGCACCTACATGGAGTAATCAAATGAAAACTATCATGCGCTGACACCATTGGGATAATCGCGCTGCAGCTTGTTCTTCAGCGCTACGCACTCCCAGCGCGATGGTGAAGGTCTCCTTGGTAATAGGGCTCAAAATACTCAAATGGTCCTCAAATGATGTAGGCACCAAGGACCTTCTTGAACATGATTTTGGGGTTTACCAATTGCTCCATAGATCTCGTTGACGATGTTTGCGTCGTCGTGGTCGTCGTCTTCAACGTCGTCGTCGTCGTCCTCGTCGTCGTTGAGGGCGCTTCGAAATTCTTTTCATTTTTGGAAATGAATGACCTTGAACTTGTTTTCCTTGAAACTTCTCCAAGTTTTCCTTCAAATGACCCAAAAATACACCCCGAATGCAACCACAATGTAACCGCTGCATAGTGGTTGATCTTTCTTGTGATTGCGAAGCCTGTAGCCTTGATGCCCCAGGGGTCGTAACGCCCGACACTGCCCCTGATATCTCCGAACCCAACTGACGCTCTTCAGACCCATATCCAGCCTCTTGGAGCGACATATGCGAAGCACTTGTAAGTCCTTTGAACTCCATGGTGAGATATGAAGAGTACGAAAACCCGGTCTACAAAAATGGAGCAGACATAGAATCTCAATGCGCATTCATCGCAACTGATGACACGACGTGAAATCATTCGAAATAATTTAAATAAATCCGATTGGGAAATCACGAAAGACAAATGCCACTCGACGCGCGCTCACAGGCGACATCTGGCGGCGAATGGAAAAAATGAAACTGAGCGCAAAAGTTACTGCACTAATGTACATCTGAGAATCATTGGAATTCTGATCACATCAGTGTATAATTGAGTGCTGTCACTGCTGCCGTTACACTCCCCCTCTGAAAACATACGCCAGTATGTCAGGCTGGGTCAAGTGAAGTGAACGAAACGGCGAAAGTGACCAAAAACTGACAAATCTATGCCAAAATGTGTGAAATTGAGCTGAATTGAGCAAAATTGTGCTGAGATCTGTGCTCCGCGATGGCCATCGACTTGAATGAAACGCATAGGTACCTCAGGGCACACAGAAAAAGCTTCGTTCAAGCTCGAAAATTCGAAAAATTGAAAGTCTGAGTGAAGAAAGTACATGATGATGCATGATCCATGATTCATGTTGAAATCAGGATCTGACATCCCACTGCCAGAAAACAGAAAACGAGCGTCGCCATGTCGTCGAGCGTCAAAAAAAATAGGGTATCCCTTCATGGAGTCCAATATGTGTGAAACTGGCTGGTGTCATTTGCAGTCATGAGACCAGATGCCAGATTATGGTACAAAATGTGCCTGAATTGGGACCAAAATCAGTGAATCGCACACGGATTCAGGGTGGCGAAACTCACCGCAAGCCAAAATAGGTCCAATTCAATGTCGATAGACACTGTGTGTAGTGTTGAACGGAAATCCAGTTCGCATTCATAGCCAATCCAGGTCAAATCCTCATGATGATGATGAATCCCATGATGGAAATCCAATCATTTAAAGTAATGATAGCCAAGAAAACCCAGTGCGTGCACCACACTGTCAGTATTGTTTCCAGGGCTTCATGTTTAATCCAGTCTGAGCCAGAAGGGGTAATTGACTCGTTATAGTTCCAGAATGTATAAGCATCCAATGCTTGGTACTGGGAATTTGCCAAAATTGAGCTGATTCTGAGGGGGATTCCAACACAATCCACAGATGAACAGCGAGTCGACACAAGTAAGAACACCATCGTCGTCACTTGGTCTATATAAGCCCTTTGACAGTGGTCGATTGAAGAACGAACCAACCGTCTCAATGTAAGAGCTGATGGAAATGACATTCTGAGCAGATCCGTCAAACACATGAAATGGATCAGACTCAGTCATGTGCCAGAATCTCTGTAATGAGCACGAACTCGAACGAGTCCTTCCCAAGGCGAGTAGAGGGGTCCAGTCGACAGCAAAAGGTGCTAGTGTCGTCGTGGTGGAGGATAAAGGCCTTTCGGATCTTCGGATTGGAATCATCTGAGATGAAGCACATGATTCACATGATGGCCATGATGGGAATGATGGATGGAATGACCAGGATGACCCCAGAATGTCCCATCATCTGTTTGTCGAACCACATAGACGATGCGTCTGGACTGTTATGTCCCCATGCCAAGGGTATATGTCGACCGTAAACCTCTTCGAAAGTTTCGGCGACTCAAATTCTGATCAGATCTTGTCTGGGATGGATGATGCCACGATTGGAGCTTCTTCTTGTGCTTGTAAGTCTTCCTTGGTGACACAATCCTTGATCAGCGAGAGCTCTTTGTCAATCTCAGGGTGTTTCTTCAGGAACTTGATGAAAGTATCCGTATACCCATAGATGAAGCTTGAAGCTGGCTCCCATTTGTCTTCTTCTAGACCGAATCCTTTCCATCTGCACAGAAAATACCACTTGCCTCGAGCATTCTTCTTGCACTCAAGAAAAACTTCTCCAACTCGAAACTGCTTGTGACCATCTTTCTGTCGCTCAGGTACTTCGAAGTCCAGTAGAGAGGCTTGAACCTTCCTTTGGGGCAGGGTACTTCGGCCTTCAAACGATCTCGATGTACTTCTTGATGCCTGCCTGGCTCAATCTCAATGTTGAATGTAGTCTCACTTAGTTGACTTTTGACTTGGAATGGGCCATCCCACAAAGGTAACAATTTGTTGTCGTCCTTCAGGGTCTCGTCTGACTTACGAAGCCAAACTTGCTGGCCTTTCTCGAAGGGTTTTCCTTGCGTTCTTGACTTATTTTTGAAATTCAACCAATCTGCTTGACTTTCCACTTTGGCTTGGATCCACTTGGACTCTAGATCCTTGATCCTTTCAAACCATTGCGAGGCGTCGTAGCACTGCCTTGGATGATGCATCACTGGTCCTGGACCCATCTTCTCGCGACCAAAAACCAGCTCATTCGGACTTAATCCAGTGTAACTCTTGGTGCGATGGTATCTTCTCAAGACACAGTAAATTGTCTCCAACCAATTGTAGTCTTTTTCAGTCGCCAGGAATTTTCTCAGAATGCTGATAAGAATCCTTTCAGCGCGTTCAGCAGGGAGAGCTCGATGGTCGTAGACTCGGGCACGAAGGTGATGAACTCCCAATAGGGCACACATGTTCTCCCACCAAGTCCCAATGAACTCTTTCCCACTGTCCGTCAGAATTTCACTGGGTACATCCCAGTTACTCATCCACTGACTTGCAGTCCACTTGGCAGCCATTTCAGAGGTGAGATGCTTCGTGTTGCAAGGGAGGACTTGGATGTAGCCACTGTGGCGGTCTTGAATTAACAAAACCCCATCGATAGGCTTCCTCGTGTAGAGACATTCCTCTTGGATTTGTCCCAACTCGTAAACATCCGCCGTCACCTCTCAGGAATTGGTAATCCCTTCAGTAGTCCTTCTGCCTTTTGATTCTTAGGGATGGTCGCCTGACATTGCTTGCATCCTTTGGCAACTCGTTCACAGGCACCCTTGAGGTCCCTTGTGTACACTCTGTGGCGTAGCTCCTGCTCCAGCACACGAAAATGTGTGTGGGCTGTCTCATTCCGATGCCAATGTTTGACATATTGGTCAATCAGACAATCAGGAACACAAATCCGTCCTTGCCAAAATAACTTGTCGCCTTGGATTTTGAAATCAGACGTCTCTTCAGAGTCGTAAGGCTTGTCCGCTTTCAACTTGTGGTATATAGACCCAAAGAACCTGTCCTCCTTGTACATCTTCGTCCAATCCACATAGAGGAAGGAAGTTTCCTTGTCCTTTTGCTGTGGAGGGAGCGTGGATTTCGACTTGGATCTCGTCAGAGGAAACACATTCAGGAGTGGCAGCGACGACTCAGAGTCAGAGTTAACTCCTGCAGTCTGATCTGCCTTGGTAATCTCCTTGCATCTGACCAAATCCACCTTCATCCGATTTTTAATCGAACATTGGAGACAATGTTTCTTGATCAGTGCTTGTTCCTCCTTGTCGAACTCGATCACTTCAGCTTTATCCGTCGCTGTCCCATGAAAACTCACTTCAGAGTAAGGCTCTGAGGCTGCTTAGGCCCAGCGACTCAGGGCGTCCGCCACTGTATTGTAGCGACCCGGAATGTAAGTCACATGGAGGTCAAATCTGCTGAGAGTTTCATGCCAACGGCCTCTTCTCCCAGCTGGTCCACCAGGGGTATCCACATGTTCTGTCCTCCAGCTCTCCAGTGACTTGTGGTCAGTCAGTACCTCAACGCGATGGCCACAGATCCAACCTTCATAGCGCCGTAAGGCACAAAGGATTGCGTAGGCTTCTTGTTCCCTTGGACTCCAATTTTGCTGTCTTGTTGTAAGATTGCGAGACCAGAAAGCCAGAGGATGATGGTGACCTTCGTGATCGACTTGTTCGATCGTAGCACCAATGGCGTAACGACTGGCGTCTGTACGAATATAAAAAGGTCTTCGGTCCAACCACGGAGTCTTTAATGTAACCACATTTGCCAGTGCTTCCTTGAGACCAGTAAAGGCTTCTTCACATTCTGGCGTCCACTTGAGCTTGACTTGAGATCCCTTCTTTCCTTCTATTTTGCCAACCTTCAGTAACTCTGTCAATGGACCAAAGAACTTGGCGTAGAGAGGAAGGAACTCGTGGTAGTAATTGCAGCAGCCTAAAAAGGCTCGAAGCTGCGTGATGGTTTTAGGCCTTTCCCAGAGCTGCAGGGCAGCCATTTTTCCTGGGGCTGGTCTTCTTGTCCCATCTTCCAAGACAGAGCCACAAAATTCCACCGATTGGAGGAACATCTTGCCCTTCTTGGGTCCACACACGAGCTTCTCTTGTCGAAGGACTTCGAGAACTTTTCGAACTTGTTCTTCGTGCAACTTCAGGCACTCATCAAAGTTGTTTCCCAACGGCGTGGCAATCAGAAGGTCGTCAATGTAGATGCTGCAGAATTCTTGTAAATCCAGGGACTTGTGGTTCTGAAATAAAATAGTCTCCATCATCTTCTGGAACATCGACGGCGCATTCTTCAGACCCATCGGCAGTACAGTCCACTGGACAGTGCCACAGGGCGTGCACATTGCCGTCAAATGCCTATCCTCCTTTCGAAGGGGCATCTGATGAAAGCCATGGCGCAAATCCAACACAGTAAAGAGCTTGCCTTTGGCTCTTGCGGCGATCTCTTTCTCGATTAAAGGAAGAGGATGCGCGTCTGGTACTGTGGCGGCGTTCAGGGCTCTGTAATCCACCACTAGACGCCAAGCATCTATGCTGGATTGGTCAGCAGGTGGGGGTTTTGGCACAGTAAATGGTGCTGAACACCACTCAGAACTCATGCAGCCCTCCAACCAACCGAACTCATAGAGATTGCGCTCAATAATCTTTCGCAGGGCATCTGCTTTGGTGCCGTGGAGATAGAATGGACGTTGTTTGTGCACCTTTGAGCCTCCGATTATGTCAATCTTGGCTTCCCCATGTTCACATCGAATTGGGGGGTTTTTCCACAACTTCCCACTCAGCACGTCATCCTGATAATCTTCGAACACTGCGTCCCTTCTTGCAGATATCTTGTCTCCGTCGACCTGATTCCCACATTTAATCACCGACATTATGTCCACCAATTTGCGAATTGTTGGTCGTGCTCTCATATTCTTGGCCACTTCATTCCAAACTTCTTCGTCGCATTGCTGGCGGATGAAGCTCACCTGAGCTCGCTCCTCCGTGGGATCCCACCAATGAAAGGGGTCCACGAATGTCTTGAAGGGATGGTCGGACGAATTCAGCTTCATTCCTGTCAATTCAGGCGAGATTCTCGGAGATTTGTCTTCATTCTTGCCTGAAATCTTGACATTTCTGGCTTGATTCTTGTCTGATGGGGACGAATTGTAATGGATGGAGGCGTTCTCTTGAGGGACGCCGATTGTCCTTCCCTCCTTCCGCGACGATACGTCGGGATTCTGCTCTCGATCGTCTTCATCCACCCCAATTTCGTCGATTCTTGAGGAATTTGAGATAACCTCTTCTGTTCCCATTTCACTGCCATCTTGCCAATAATCTCCCAGATTCCCATCAACTAAGCACGCCAACGTGCTCCACGAACGCTGTGGTAAAGGCTTGCCATTGTCTTCGCAATACAGCTTCACTCCCTTGTGAGGTAGCTCGACAATGTCGATTGAAATGTCCATAATGTCCCTGAACCACTCTTGTCTTGGCCAATTGGGGACAATTAAAATCGCCTTCGCGCCGGATTGCTTCAGCTTCTGCACTACACGAGGGAAAACGTCGAAGGGCGGATTGATCCAAAGAGGTTCAGACCAGTCCTCACTCCAGGCATCGTCGTAGAACTTCGGAAATCTTTTATTCTTTTTGTTTGCAAAAGCATCAACTTCAGGACGAAAATTGTGGTTCTTTTCGAAATAATCCACCAGAATGTCCCGCCATTTGTCGACCACTCAATAGCAAACTGACTTCCACTTCTTGCTGTTCAATGAATCCACCTTTCCTTCGTCAAAATCTTCTTGATTCCGTGTCCATTCCTGCCCATCTTGTTGAAAATGCAGCTTGTTTCTCTCCTTGAATTGGTGGATACTCTTGGTATATGGGTGCAGATAATACAGTTCGGACGGGTCGGTGGTCGACGGATCTTGGAGGAAGCATGTCCTGTGTCCCATGGGCGACACACGGTGGGCGTGAAGCCAGGGTTGACCCAGGAATAAATCATACTTTATGCTGGCTTCATAGAATTTTCCAGCAAACCACTCCTCAGTGACCGTCTCTTCCACACTCCAGACTGATTGTTTCACCAATCTGACCGCCAATTCTGCTTCTCTGTCGCCACCGTCAAGGCGATGTCCGCTGACTCCCTCCAGCTGCACAGGGGTGGAGGACATCTTCGTCTCATTCTCCTGCAGAAAGCCTTTTCGCACCAGATTCACCTCTGAACCATTGTCGATCAGACATCTGGCAAGATTAACCTTACCATCCGTCGATCTGACCTGGATCCAGCAGACAAACTGGCGGTGCTTGCCTCGCCGGACAGCGCTGAGGACCCAGGCAGGGTACAGGAGGCCGGAGGAGCGCGCCAGCCGGTCCCAGCAGCGTCCATCCACCGCCCCAACTACCCTGATGGGCTTTGTTTCCTGCCAATCAACCCCAGTGTTGGGATTTGGATCAAGTTGGCTTCCCTATTGCCATTCTTCTTCTTCGTTCGGCTGTACGTCCTGCACTTGTCCTTCGTCAACCCATTCTTCTCCTGCTTCGACAGCATTTACTCCTTTTCCACGTCCACGACCTCCAAATGATTTCCCCGCACCACCTTTCTTACCTCCTTGACCTTTGTTGTTGGAGGTGTTGGAATTGGGGTTGGATTCGTTGGATCTGCCCTTGCCTCGACCTCCAGTATCCTTGTTGTTGCCGAAGGTCTTGTTCGCTGGCGTCTCCGCGTACAGGGGGTTGCCATTCACCTTGGAATCATCTTGATTCCCGGACTTTCCTTTGCCATTTCCACCTTTTTGGCCATTTTTCCACCATTTTTTCCACCCGCATCGGTCCATCTTGAGTCGCCTGGATCTCCGCCTTGCTGCGAGTAATCTTTTGGTGTCCAGTCTCTGTTCTTTCCTTTGGACTACCCTTTACCCTTTCCCCTTCCATGTTGGTCAGCATCTCGTGCTCCATCCTGCTGGGGATTTTTGGGAGAATTTGCCTTTCCATCCATTTTGGACTGAATTGTTTTGAGATCTGAGGGCGTCCACCTGTGATCTGCGGTCGTGTGAGTCGCCGCTCGACCTTCTTTTTCAAGGGCAATGCACACAGAGCATCCCTTCTCACCAACGGCGTTGACCTTGCCTCCGAAGCCATGTGCATCCTGGGACTTCTGGCGTTCTAAGTTTGCATACTTTTCAAGTTGGTCCCAGATCTGCTCGACTCCATACGAGAAGATCCACGGTCGTACCTTCAAAACTGTTCCCTTATACTTCACTTTTCCATCCACCATGCTGCAGAAAAACTCCGACTGTTCAGAATCGTGGAAACCAACTCTCCATCTGCCCTCACGAATAGTGATATCCTTCAATCCAATAGCACTGATAGAGTGTAGTAACTCACGAACAGCCATTTTTCCCATAGTTTCTGGTAATCCTCGGACTTCAACCTAGTTGCCGTGGACTTTTTGGTCCGCCTGAGAGTCCCTGATCTTCTGCTTGGTCTCCGGCGTGAGCTTGCTCAGGAGGATCTTCTTCATTTCGCCTTCAGAAAGTCCTTCTCCAGAGTTCTCCGCCTCTTGCACCAAAAACTCCCAATCTTGCCTTGCTATTTGAATTTCTTCCAGAAATAATTTCTTGATCGCCCTGAAGTTCTCCAGACGGTTCCTGTAATGATCTTCAGGCAGTCGAGACCCTTTTTTCTTGAGAGATCGGTACAGCTCCTCATACGTCAGCGGATTTCCTTGATTCTGCCGCTCCACATACAGATTGTATGTACTCTCTCTCAGCTTGCCAGTCAAGCAGTCCATCAACCCAAGGATCCAGAGTTCCTTGTCGAGCTTCTCCGTCTGCAACCAGACCATGAACTGCCGTTCGAAGGACGCCCAGTAATTTGGGTGCCCTGAGAACTTAGGCTGCTTCATTACTGACCCTCGAAGCCTCATGTGCAGGGGGTTCAGCAAGTGGTTCAGGTTGAAACCTGTGGATGTGCCGACCGGATTGACGAACACTGGGTTGACTGCGGCGCCTCCCATTGCCTGTGCCTGCGCAATTGCGGCCGCCAGCAACGCCTGGTCCACAGTAGGCTGCACGAACGTCGTCTGCGGTGCTTGATGCAGCCTCATCTCCTTCAATTTCTTCTGCTTTTCTTTGATCTTGGCCTCGTTTTCTTTCGCCTGCCGGTCCTTCTTCTTCAAGGCCGTTGATCGCTCCTTCACGGTGGTCCTTGCTTCTCCATCAATATCTCCGACAGTACCCACGGACAGTACAGACTTCCCTGACGAAGATTCTCCTCCTTCGGTACCCAGATTGAACCCAATAGGACTTCCAAATCCAGTAGGGGGGATACCAGAAATTCCAGTAAAAGCTGGATGGTGGCCAGTAAAAGCTGGGGGTGCTGGAGAATGTGGAACGCCGTAAGGCGTGGATGTGGGTGCAGCTGAGGAGGTAGGTGCTGGGTGGCTTGCCATTGTAGGAGCTGGTCCAGTGAGCCCAGTAGTGCTCAGATTTTGTACCAGATCTGTAAGCTTCACCAACTTCTGTTCCATCTCCTTCCACTTGTTGTCATCATCCCTCTTTTTCTCCTTGGCGGCCTTCTTCAGCTCCTTCACCCTTGATTCCAGCGACGAAATCTGTCTCCGACAGGAGCAGTCCTTGGCGCACTCACCACAGGAAGGGCATCTTGTCCCCTTTCCTTTGCTTCTCACCTCGTCGACCCAAGTGTCAACACTTGAGGCAGAGCAGGGGAGTTTGGACAGTTGCTCCCTGGAGAGGTGCGAATGTGTCGAATCAGACCTCATTTCGTCGACCTCGTCGTCGTTCCGACTCCGGGCGCCTGACGGACCAGCCTGCTGACGCAGATTCTGGCGTCTCTCCTCGGCGATGATGGCCATCTGCACCATCACGGCTGCCTGGTGATCGAACTGGTCCATCAGCTCCTCCCAGTCCTCTTGCTCCTGCAGCTGGGCGTCGAATCTCGACCGGCCGCTGTCCCTGAGGAACTGGCACGACGCCCTGAACCAGTCCCTCAGGCGGCCACGATAGCCCGCCTCAGCCAGCAGCCAATTCTGCCTGTGCAGGAATTCCTCATTCCAGATCTGCTGAAAGTGGTTTTCCCAGTAATCACCACTAATTTCAGCTTCAGACTGCTCTCCTTCGCTGCTGCTGTCTTCCAGATCAGGCAAAGCGTGAGAGGAGGAAACAGATTCACTCGAGGAGGGAGATTCTCGACCGGGTTTAAGGTTGGGTGGGGCGTTTGCACAACAATCAGCACAGGTATGAACACCAGGCCAATGTTTATGGCCACAGTAAGGGCACTCTGACGGATGATCCTCGGTTTGCTGGGGAGATGCTACGAAGGTAACCTCAGGGGGAACAAGAAGTGACTCTCTACGAGTGATAGCCCCGCTAAAGTTCGAAGATCTAAGAGTGTCCGTGGAGATTCCAGAAGCAGAGTCATGATTTCCTCTGCTACCATGTAACCGCTGCATAGTGGTTGATCTTTCTTGTGATTGCGAAGCCTGTAGCCTTGATGCCCCAGGGGTCGTAACGCCCGACACTGCCCCTGATATCTCCGAACCCAACTGACCCTCTTCAGACCCATATCCAGCCTCCTGGAGCGACATATGCGAAGCACTTGTAAGTCCTTTGAACTCCATGGTGAGATATGAAGAGTACGAAAACCCGGTCTACAAAAATGGAGCAGACATAGAATCTCAATGCGCATTCATCGCAACTGATGACACGACGTGAAATCATTCGAAATAATTTAAATAAATCCGATTGGGAAATCACGAAAGACAAATGCGACTCGACGCGCGCTCACAGGCGACATCTTGCGGCGAATGGAAAACATGAAACTGAGCGGAAAAATTTACTGCACTAATGTACATCTGAGAATCATTGGAATTCTGATCACATCAGTGTATAATTGAGTGCTGTCACTGCTGCCGTTACGCACAAAAGGCGACAGAAAGATACTACGTGTTCGACGAAATCACGGGAGTGATTTTGAAACGGTCCCTTTCATGTCGTAAGAAGATATGAACAAAAGGGGACATATAACAATGAAATATGACCAAAAAAATGCATAAATGCAACATGAACACGGGTCTCCCCCCAACGCGTGGTGCCGGTGCACCGACGCATTTGGAAACCCAATCAGCATATGCATGCAAAGCCCAACTGATGGGCTTTCATTTGGTGCGCTTACATTCAGGATCTGAGCAACCTGTGTTTTTATAAAAAATCAGGAACATGACCTACTTGGGCCAAAAAAACTAGCACGGATCGGGACCGCGATAGTGCCGTAACATTCGCTTATGTCTAAAACTGATATAGAATTAATCTTATCAATAAAACTGATTGAATTCTCTTAAACATCGTCAGAAAACAACAATTTCTGGATCGGCGCGCGCGATCTCAGGACTGGCCGTCGCCGACCCAAACTCAGTTTTATAGTACAGAAAATGGTGAAAACACTATCAATGTAAAACTACAGAAATTGCTGATCCACTGATACCAACACTGTCCAAAACAGTGCTGGGATCGTGGTTTTCTGTGGGTGTACATATATCAGGATTTTGCACTGAAAAAAGCGAGAAAATAGGTTGCACGAAAACCTTACAACAAGGAGCACGTGGACACCCCCTCAGGTCCCGCCTCCCGACGGGCACGATGGCATGAGACCTTGGCCAAGTTCGACCTCACGGTTGTGTATGTTCCTGGTAAGGACAACACCGTGGCGGACTGTCTCAGTAGGTGGGCCTATCTCGCCAGCAAGGGCATGACAGACGTATCTGCCCATGGCGATGACGCTGAGACCGCTCAGGCCAAGAGGATCATAGAAATGGAGCGCCTGATGGAGGAGGAGGGTGTTGAATGCTTCGTCGTGATGGCTGCGGATGCCCTCCTCGGAACGAGGATGGGCAGAGCGGTCAGAGTACTCGCCCCTGACGGAGCTGAGTCTGACAAGCACCTCTTCCCTGAGTCTTGCCTCCAGGACGATTGGACCGATGACTACGCCAAGTCCGAGGCCTTTGCGGCCGAGTATAGGGCTGTGACCGACCCTGATGACGGGCAGAAGTGGCCGAAGGGGCTGACTGAGGAAGATGGCAAGCTCTACCGGAATGGTAAGCTGCTGGTCCCAGAGTCCCGAGTGCTCGAGCTATGTGAAGCTTGGCACCACCACATGATGCACCCAGGGGTCAAGAAGCAAGCCCTGGACATGCAGCGCCGGTTTGAGATCGACCAGATCGGTCTCTACGCCGCCATCAAGAAGGTCAGGAAGGGTTGTTCGGTCTGTCAGGCCTGCAATCCCGATAACCGGAACGTCAAGGGGGAAGCCCAATGGACTCCGGTGCCTGACCAGCCCATGGAGAGCGTGGCCATGGACGTCTTCTCCAGGCCCGAAGTTCACATTGGCAAGGAGACCTTTGACTGTGTGGTTCTTTGTGTGGATCGCCACAGTGGCTACGTAGTAGCCGTTCTGGCACGCAAAAAGGGGTTGCTTGCCAAGGAAGTGGCAGTCATGATGATTCGTCATTGGCTGACCGTCTTTGACATCCCCCGCACCATTTGCAGTGACCGAGGGCCCCAGTTTACTGGTGGCTGGTTCAAGGCTATGTGTTCCCTCATGGGAATACGTCATGCCAAGAGCGTCGCCTATCTCAGCCGGTCTAACGGCCGTGCTGAAGTGGCTGGACGGCAGCTGTTCGAGAAGCTGCGCAAGATTCACATCACCCATCCACGTCGGAACTGGTTTGAGGAGATGTGGCCTGCTCTGAAGGCTCATCATGACACCCCCACTCCGGGTGGTTTGTCCCCTCACCAGATTCTGTTCGGCAGGGACCCCCTGGGTCGGGGACTTCCCTTGTCTGGTGATGGCATGGCCATGGACGCCAAGGAGTTCTTTGCGCGGCAAGAGGCAACGACGCGAGACATCCGCCAGCAGCTCGAGAAGGAGCATGCTGAGCGTCAGAAGTCCGCCCCAAGCTCGACAGCGCAGAAGTTCAGGGTGGGAGACCCGGTGTGGGTGATCAGACCCCGCCCTATGGGCACCCACCGCACCAAAACCTGGTTCACACCCGGAGAGGTGGTCCGCAGGATTGGTGAGGACACCTACCGCATCAAGGTGGGTCACGGACAGTTCCGGGAGCGCCACGAGAGTCAACTCCGTGTGCGGGAACCCAACCTCCGTGGCCAACATGTGTCCCTGGACTATGCCGCACATGAGGCTAATTCGGACGACGACTATGCTGAGCAGGACGACTATACCGTCGAGAAGATCCTGGCCCAGCGTCCGAACGCCTCGGCACCCGGAGGCCTGGAGTTCAAGGTTCGTTGGCGACGCTATGGGCCGTCCCAAGACACCTGGGAACCCGTCTTCTCGTTCGTGCCGCGGATTAATACCCCCTTCATGGACTACATCCGCAAGCACAAGACCAAGATCCAGGTCTCGGACTTGGCAGCACTCACCCGGGCAATTGCAGCCGGGGGCGCCTGATCATCGCCCTGAGCTCTCCCCTGATGCATTTTGAGCGCTTGTTAGGTCGACGGATTGTCCCTCACTTGCTTGCTCTCTTCCATCTTCCGGTGACCTGCCATCAGAGTGGCCATATACCCCCCCCTGCTGAATCCAGAGGAGGATGGCCCCTCTCTTCCACTTCTATTTGTCACTCCCCACCTGCTGAATCCTTGGGAAACCAGGCAGGGCGACTGACCTTGATACTTTCTGGGCTCTTGGGGCCTTGAAGCCCATACGACGTTGCGCAACGGATGCCGCTGTCATCGGCATTGCGATTTTTGGGTGTGTGGTCTGGTCCCATGGCACTTGCGGGATCCAGACCAGTCTACGTGTGTCTGCAGACTATATATGGCCTGAACTCAGGTGTTTTCCTGTCCACCCTCCTGCATATGCCTTATCCTAACCGGGGCGTGGTTTGGCGCTCTGTCCAGAGTGTGTTTACACGCCTATTACCCCGCTTATTGCTTGGTTTTCTGCCCCCCAGGATATGTGCATCTGTGTGTTGCGTATTATCAGCCCATCAGCGCCTATGGACTGTTTTTCCCCCCCGAGGGGATGCGAATCGGAATACGCAAGCGCCTTGAGTCGCCGTGTACATGCTCTTACATAAGGTCCAGCCTGGACCAGTACCTAAGTACAGATTCTTCTGTTTGAGTGCCCGTGATACCGTGTGCCCTAGTGGCTGTGATGTGCTGAGATCCTGATGGCGCCAGGCGGGAAGCCCAGTTGCCTGACTACACTCCCAGCGGTCCGCCACTGTCAGTCCCAGTGTGAGCCTACCGACTCGCAGACGCACTTGCAGTCGGGTGGCGACCTCCGGTGTCCTGACCTCGGTCAGTCTGCCTGGGAAACTGGTGGTTTGAGGAGTCGACGCCTCCGCCCAGACTGCATGGGGACTCCCCCATGCATGGCCTTCGTGGTAATGGGGCGAGGGAAAAGACGGCCTTGATGCCCGATTCCTTATGGAGGAGCTGGTTCGGCTTCAGCACTCTGGACTCGCGTCGTGGATATGAACATGGTGCGCCCAAGGAAGGACCCGTGCGGACTCACCCCCAGACTGCGGCCTTGGGAAGCCTGGGGTAGCCTGATGGATCTTTGTGGTCGCTTTCGACCTGTGGGACCACCTCGGTCGTCGTGTGACGCCTATGTTGGCGGTGTATGCCACTGCCACTGTGGTAGTGACCGTCGCAGCCGGCACCCGGTGCACCTGGTATGGGTTAACGGGTCCTTTGGATGCCGAACAATCGCCGCCAGGACCCGGGACTTGATACTTGATACTATACTTGCAGTTATTAACAGCTACAGCACCGTACCTGTCTTACTGTGGGATTTGGGCAGCCTAACCTGCAAATCAGCCTGAAGTGAGGATGTGACACCCTCCCCCTTCAGGGGATGGTCCTGGGTACCCGCTGCCATGCTTGGGTGTTATCGAGCCCCTCCCAGGGTTTGCTCTAAGGAGGGGGGTGAAGCGGTACCCAGAACCTATGGCCCATGGCCCGGAGGCCTGTGAGCCGTCACACCCGTGCGGAAGCCGTTGACACCGGCTGTCAGCGGGATATCCCTGTTCTCTAACCCGCGAAATTTGGAATCCGATTTCTAACCAATAAATCGATGTAGAATTACCCTAATTTCGGTCGGAAATCGGTGAAATACCCGATTTCTACCGCGATTTCTAATTGTCGTGAAATCGCCGCCTGATGTCGCCTGTTCGCGCGCTTTTGTCGCTTCTCCGTGGCGAGTTTTGTGAGGGATTTTTCTCGAGTACCTTTGAGGTTCTAAGAGAACTTAAGGGCTGAATCTAGAGGGTTTTTAATGTACTTTCATCTGGTGTGTTCACCAGAATTTTTCGCCGTTGCGTCTTCGGGAAAATCAGCGCGCGAGCCTTTCCGTCGATCGCTCGAACTCATGCTTCTCAAGGACCATGAGTTCGGACGGAACCCTACATTTCCCCCCTAATGCCTTTCATCCATGCCCCTTTCACGTGGGCATATCACTTTGTATAGGGAAGCGGGCAATGAGGTGTTTTAGGCAGCCTATGGGTTTCGCAAACCCAAGTCGTTTGTGTGCGCAAACGCTAACTTTGTGGCCTTGTGAGCATGATCGTTAATAACCGAACACAATGCTCACAAGAGCAAAAGCCCTAGGCCATTTTCGTTTTTCAAGCCAACTCAACGATGGCTCCACGCAATTCAATGCGTACCAAAACTCGTTTTTTGAGAAAGGGCAAATTTTGGTCGAAAATTAGGCAAAAATGGCCAAACCCCCGAGGCTCGTACTCGAAGCTTATAGGGAGTTGAGCCTCGAACCAAGGCAATATGTAAAGTAGAGACCACGAAGGACATCGTGGATGGCTTCGTTGATTTTTTCAACCTTGTCTTCTATTTTATATAATTTCACCTTGTGAGCACGCGTGCCATACTGCCTCTTTGCACACGCGGTCATATGCAAGCACTAATGACACGAATGGGCGGAGACAATCTAACCATAGTGTGCATATTTGAAAGCACCTACTATGGGCCTACTCCAAACGTGTTTACTCACATTCTTGTTCCTCAATGACCCAAAGATATGTTCATGCCAATATTGCCGATATATGCACTTTTTCCCATAAATAGTGTGCTTCAAGGATTGAGGTGTTCAAAATGTTTCCATTATGCTTTGAACATCAACCCTTGTTGCAAAAGGGAAGCAAAGCTTCGGTTTGCATCCATGCAAAAGTCCGAGGCTCCTTTCTCTTGTGATACGGAGATACGATATTTGGAGGGACCACTTTTGGGTGAATTCCGGCCGTTTTGCCCGGAATGGCCACAAACCCCATCTCCCCCTGATTTCGCCCCCGAGGTTGCGTGCACCACTTGACCAAGGGTAAGGGCAATTCGGAGAGGGCACATAAACCCGCATCGAATGGGGTGTTTCCTCATGTGGCCTCTCCTCTCGAAGGGAGAGTTGTGAGTCACCCAATTTGGGGTATGTTGCCATTCTGCCCCATTTGTGTATCACTTTCCCTCCAATGGGGAAAATAGCTAGAGGCGACCATGAGGGTTGGCAAGTGGCATATATTGGGACCTAAGTCCCATGTGTCTCTGGCAATCTTGGGTGAAAGGATCCTCGCCGTGGCCATGGAGATATGGAATCATGAGTGTGGGCCATTTTGGCCATATTTCGCTGTTTTTGCCATTGTATGCCATATTGGAATTACCATATCTCCATGGGGCACAGGATCTAGCCAGGAAGGAAGGGCGATTATTGTAGCTGATGACCAAGGGTTGAAGGCCATTGAGTTTCGTATTTGCTCCTCTGGCTCATCCTGAGTTATTCAACTTTTGGTGCGATCCATGATCCCCCCGTTTGCACCGCATGCTGCTTTCTGCCCCATCCGCGTGTTCATCCCCTTGGTGAACAGTAAGCAGCCAGCGTGACAGCAAGCGATCACCCAGGGCATGGGACCAAAGGGGATATCAAGGGTCGTGAATCAAGGCTTCGCGCGACAAAATCGCCAAGGTTTCCTCTTTCCTACCCTGGACGGTCGCCCGAGATGGCCGATTTTGCCATTTCGGCAATTATGACCCCACTTGACGAACCCGTGGTGCCCTGATGCCGGGACCTCAGAGGGAACCAGGTTGGGTGAGGGCTCCAGGGAGTTCGTAGGCGAAGGGCATAGGGTCTGTTGCCTCGTCCCTACCTCTGGCGGGTCCAGACGAGGGGTCAATTTTGGGGATTTTTGAGCTAATATCAGTTTGGGCTGAAACAGCCCATTTTTAGCTACCAACTCCTAGGGGATAATGGCTGGGCCATATCTCTGGCTCAGAGAGGAGTTCGGACCTGTCGTTAAGGGAGCATAGGGAGCCACTGTCGGTTGGGCCTTGGAGGCCCTTGGTTTTCAGGAAGTCGCCTGTGGCTGGGCGGGACACCTCCCCTATTGGCAGGATTTCAGGGTCCGGACTGAGCAGGGCATGGGTTGTGTTTGAGCCCCCGCCCCCACCAGCCACTGAGAGGGTCGGACCTGGGATTGGGATATGAGTTGGGACTGAGTGTCTATTGCGCTGTGATGCCCGTACCCCAGTCCAGTCTTAACCCCATGTGTACATATCCTGATGTGTTGCTGTACATACTTCTGTTCCCTTGTTTCAGAGTGGCAAGGATCCTGAAACGCTTTGAGTAAGAAAAAGTCACTGCCATGTCTTTCTTGGAGGGCTTGATCCAGGCTAAGCCCCCCTTAAAACCCTTTGTTGATGCTGAGACAAACTTAAGTGTTTTTATCTCTCTTTTGTTGCCTAAAGTACACTTTCTCAAGGTAACTAGGGTTGTGACCCTAGCCCCCCCCATGAAGTTCACCCCTACCACTCAACTGAGCGGAGGTACCTTCCTTCATGGAGGTCATACCAAAAAAAATCAGGCATTACATGCTTGTTGGCCTTGGAGGCTAAGCCTAAGTGGTCTCCCACCCCAAGACCCCTATACTCAATTGTTTCTACCACTTATTGTGGTCCTAATTTGTAACTGTTTCTGAATTCAGTTGCTTGGCCAAGTCACTTTCTGTGTGGTCCTGACATCTATGCCCCACAGTCCTAACCAGCACCATTACACCCAAAGGAGTGCACATGAAGTGCCTATTGCAACCTCTGAGGCTAGAGTCTGACCAATTTTCATATAAAAACTTTTGTATTATCCATTTGTGATTGAATCTATGTGCATATACCTGCTTTGTCTATCTGCAGCCCTTCTGTGTTACACTGGATTCCAAAACCAATCATTGATTCGATCCATATTCAGTCCTTGCTCTACTTGCTGCTTTGGTTTGGGGTTTTCAACTACAAAACCTGCAGGAATACATCAAAAGACCTAGGGCATAATTCAAGGACATCTTTCCGGTAGCAGAGACAGTCCCTTGTGACCTTTTGAACCGACCCTGAGAAGAAGTGCAAAACAAAAGCTCAACAACAAGTCCAACATGTCCACGCCAAGCGTCAGGACCTGGCCTATCCGAACTGTCCAAGTACAAATGGGCAGTGTGGTCCACCCAATGAGTGAACCACCACACCGAGCACCACATCACCTCAGTGGCGCATCTGGGTCCCAAGGAGATCCAGAACGCAGAAGGGCGGAGAAGAATAAAGGCCTTACCACCGAGGCCTTAGCAGCACACGGTGGGGACAGCTTCAGTCACCTCCACAGACGTGTGGCTGCTTCAGTATCAAGATGCAATTGTCCAGCTTCATCCTCAACTGCCATTGAAGGACCTGAGGAATATGAGAAGCTGAAGATGAAGATGGATGAGTACATCATGCATGAGGAGTACTATAAATCCATCCGTGGGGAAGATGGAGAGGAGCCCTTAGCTGTACATGGATCCAGACCACGTACAGATCTAGGGTCCTACGCTCACTCAGGTCTGCCGTCCACAGCATCCCTGCCAAGACGACTACGACCTGAGTACCCAACCCCAAGGGCTCCCGAAGTGGGCCCAACACGAGTTGAAGAACACCATCCAAGGCCAACCTACGGTGCCCTGGATCAAACGGCCGAGCTGCTGGCCAAATTCCTGTCTGGATCAGAAGATCCAGATGTGACCGCCTTATCAGAGGCCATTAAGGCTAAACTGGGTATTGCTGAACCCTTACCCAAGCCTGAGTTCCTATATCTCTCTCCAGGGCTGAGTACCCTGGCCGAAGATCTCAAGAGATCGAGGGTCTCAAGGCTGTTGCCTAAGGTTACCTGCCCCAGCCCCTTTCACCCCCGTGCCAGGACTGTGCCTATGGCGGATCTACAGGACGTGCCTGTCACAGAGAGTGAGAGAAGAGGGCTGTCAGCCCTGGCCCCTCTTGCCGGCGTGTCGCCTTCAGGCCTAACTCCGGGGGGTGGGAAGACGGGCAGACCAATTGCCCAGGCGAACATCCAGCTGGAACTGCCGGAGTTCGACCCTAAAAATCTGCCTAAATGGGCAGAAGAATTTGCGGAGTTCCTTTTGTTGACTGGCCAATCCCATGTGGATGTGGCCACCAAATGTTCACTGCTAAAACGCTCATGCAAAAAGAAATTTTTGCAAAAACAGGTCAAACAGATTGTGAAAACCTGTTCTACTTGGGCGGAGGTACTCCTGAGGTTAGAGAAAACATTCCCAGTCTATGAGACTGACCTCAGCGTACGCACACAAATCGAGGAGCTACCTATGCTCCCGGAGTTTCCATCCGCTGCGCGAATTTCTGAGTATGTGTGCGACATGGAGTACTTATTTTCGAGGATGAATGTGGGCTCCTACGGAGCCACTGAGCCCCACCTGTGGCTCATGAGTAAGATCCCCCAGCGTACGTCGGATGATTGCCGCTCAACCTCTGAGAGGAAGAGCAGGACCCACTCGTATGATACACTGGTGGATCTCTTGATTGAGCTAGCTCTTGAGAGAGAGAACGACTCCCACATGGAGAAGTTCCTCAAGAAGCATTTGGGACGAGGTGGTACCCCTACCCCCGAACGTGGCGAAGGGAAGGGGCATAAAGATCCCACTAACACCAACCAGGGAGGCGGTAAAGGGAGGGGCAACCTACGTGCCATGAACGAGGTTCCAACTGATGCAGGCACACCCCCCCTGTTTTACTGCCGACCTGTCAATGACAAGGGGGGACCTTGTCATGCCTCTGACTGCGATCTCCGCAGTGGCTGTATGCTGCAGATGAAACGTCAGCAGCATACTAAAGATGGGAAAACTGTGACCCATCAGGACCACTTCAGGTGTACCATCACCTGTGGTTACTGTGGCAAGCGTCGTCACTATGAGGACGAATGCCACATCAAGAAACGCGGGAGTGACAAACTCAAGCGTCAGGAGGCGGAGCGCCAGAAGACCCCGACGCCCTCCAGAAATCCCCCGAATGGGGATAAAGGTAAAGGAGGTGGCAAGGGGGGTGGCAAAACTGGACCCCCAAACCCCCAGAGGCGCTCATCAGCGCCCGTTGCTACACCTACTCTGCTGCCACACCCGCTCCTGCCGCGGGTGTCCCCCAGAAGCGCCCCCAAGGGGATAACGCTACCCCTGAGGGGAATAATTCTAAGAAGAGGCGCTTGGCCTGGATGGCCAGGTCCCTCATGGCTGCAGGAGTGGATGTGAAATTCCCTGATGAGGAATAGGGGGGCGGCTCCGAAGAGGAGGACTTGGTTTTCTGGATCCTCGTGAAAATCGGGGATCAAGTTTTTCGAGCAGTGCTTGATACCCGTGCAACACTTTCCATAGTGGCCCGGCGCCTGCTTAAAACTTTCAGGAAGACTAAGACTGTGGCCATAAGAGTAGGGGATGGGCGTACCATCCATTCCTTGGGGGGGGTCGATGTGACCATATGTCTGGGCGACGAAACCGTGACCCAACACTGCAGAGTGTTGGACACTGACGCATTTGACATTGTCATTGGCACTGACTTTCTAAGAAGAAACCCCCAGGTTAAAATGCTGTCCCTACAGCGTCCTTACTCTTTGCACTGCGACTTTGGCAGTGGGCTATTCTCCGTTCCTTTGGAGCTGTCAGGACGAAAAGAGTCTGGGCTGCGCTACGCAGCCAAGACGAACTATCGTACTGAAAACTACCAACTGGCCCGTCATGTTCTCGAAAATGGACTGGCGGCCCTTCAGGTAAACCTGGATGAGATCCAGGTGGAATTGTTTGCGAGCTAACAACAGCACATCATGCAGTTGTACTGCTCGAAACAAATGAACAATGCTTTCCGTTTCTTCTGGAAAGCAATGGGCCTAGCGTATGCTAACCCTCCCTTCTCCCTGCTCGCGAAGGTTCTAACCAAGATCGCTTATGAGGGAGGAAGGGTTGTTATGTGCACCCCTGATTGGGGTTGCTCTGGTGAACATGCTTACTGGCGCCGTATGCTTGACCGAATGACCGTGGGAAGAGTGCAACTCCCCGACGGCCCCATCTATGTGCCTGAGGACTCAGACACAGCTATGCAGGCCCCTGAGTGGGCCAGTTTCCTTTCCATCATCGATGGATCTCTCAATCCTGTACCCCTGTGTGACCTGGACCAGGTGCTACTAAAAGAGGTCATGGCCGAAAATCGTGGCCTGACCCTTTCTGATCTCAAAAATCGATCTCCTGAGCACCTATCTGCCACACTTACAGGGTGTGAGTCTCCTGATGACTATCTGGAACCTGCAGCTGTAAAAGAGGATGCTGACGACCAACTGTCTGAGATCGCCAGCACTATTCCCTCTGTTGATCCCAGCTGTGTTGACCTAAAACATAGTGCTTTCCTGGCCCAGCTGTTGCTAGAGGAGGTAGATCTAGAGTCAACCTCTGAACCCGCTTCCTCTGTTGGGAAACCAGTGCTACACATGCAGCCTGTGCACACAGGTGAACCCGTGGCCCGGAGTACTGATGCTCTGGCACGGCCTGCTGCTAATAACATGCCCCTGTCTGAGCATGACACGCAAGAACTCCGACGGCTGTTGTACCTGAAGGCCGAAGGTATTGAGCGCCAAGAGCGGCTGCAATACCTCAGACAGACCTGGAAATACTCCATCTGGTCTGAGGAGGACGATGAGTCCTATACGCTGCCTGATCCTGAGATACCTCTAGTGTACTCTCTACACTATGGGCAGCAATGTCCCCCTGAGTGGGACGATGGTACTGTACCTGCCGAAACTGCTGATCGGCATAAAAAGAAAGAACATGGAAAAAGCAACCTCCATGCTGAGGAGGATTTCCTTCAGAAAGTCGAGAGTCTTAACCTTGACCCCCGCCTGAAGAAACTGCTTATAACCTATGAGGAGTTGTTCGGCGCCTTGCCGCCTCCCTTATCTTGCAAAAAACTGGTCCAGATGGACCTGAAATTGAAACCAGAATTTGAAAAGACGCGAGTGAGGCATCGTCCCTATCCCGCTCCACAGGAACAGGTTGAGGAAATCGAGCGCCAGATCCAAGAATGCATTGATGCTGGCCTCGTTGAAGAGTACAAACATGGGGACTATTCCCATCACTGCAGCCCCTGTTTCCTTGTTGCTAAACCAGGGTCGACTGCTCTACGTCTTGTTGTAGACTATGGTGAGGTCAACAAGAAAACCCAGAACCACTCAGGGAGTATTCCTAACATGGAAAACACCCTGGAGCGTATTGCCAAATGCAGGTATAAGACCAAAATGGACAAACGCTCTGGTTTCTGGCAGGTTGACCTAACCGCCGCAGCTCAGGAGCTGCTTGCCTTTATAACCCCTAAGGGTCGTGTCTTCAAGTGGAAGGTTATGCCTTTCGGGGTGGCTAACGCCCCAGCGCTCTTCCAGGAGCTTATGAACAAAATTTTGTACATACTGAGGCGCAGGCCTCTAGTGCAAGAGTTGATTTCTCGGGGTGCAGAAATGGAGGCTCACATCGACGACGTGAGTTTGGGTACTAATACCAAAGAGGACCATGTCCTTCTCCTCCGTGAATTCTTCACTGTCTGTCAAGAAAACCATCTCCGAATCAAACTCGAAAAATGCGAGTTTATGAAAGAGGAGATGGAGTATTTGGGTTTCGACGTGGGGTATGGCTGGTGGAAACCAGCCGCGTCTAAGATGCAGCCCCTACAGGACATGCAGATTCGCGATGACCCTAAGAAGGGCCTACACGATGTGAGGAGTTTTGTGGGCGCCTGTAATTTCTATCGGCGTCACATCCACAATTTTACTTACCCATACCCTATTGTGCTAACTCTCTTCTCTACGTGGATTACATCCACGGCCTACCACGCTTTGGCGGCTATGATAGTTGCCTCGTGGTCACCTGTGGTCTGTCTCGCTTCACCCGTGTGTTCCCTTGCAATAAGAAAATCACAGGTGAGCAGACTGTAAAAATGTTGGTCGAACAATGGTTCGAACCCTATGGAGCACCTAAACAGGTGCACTCTGATGAAGATGTACGCATCCGCAGTGACACTGGGTGGTACAAACGAGTGCTAAATGCCCTCAACGTGGAGGTAACCACAGGTGTGCCCTACACTCACACATCTAACCCTCTCTGTGAGAGACAGAACCGTGTGGTGGAACAAAACTTAAGAATCCTGATGAAACAGGAGCGCACCAAGGACTGGGTACGCCTAGTGCCCTGGGCAGTTCTGTCCATGAACTCACAGCGGAGCTCTTCTACGGGTTTCACCCCCCACGAACTGTTCCATGGAGGACGACCTGCTTGGTTCTTCAAAACCCCCTTCCCTGAGGACTTCAAGAGCCCCGTGGGAGATTGGCTGGAACACAAGCAGTCTCTGGCTAACCAGGCTGGTACTAACCTGAGGCACATTCGTGACCGTGAACAGAGCCGACGGAACCGCCTACGGCGACCTGCCAGCTTCAAGGTTGGTGACCTTGTTTTGGTACACCATTCACGCCTACCCTCCTGGCCACGTAACTGCCTACAGGACCCTTACTTTGGACCCTATCGTATCATCAGGATAGATGGATCCAGGATCCATGTCAGGTGCAGTCCACGTCTAGGTGGTGAACTGCTATGTGCTCCTAAGCAGTTGAGGCACTATCATTCCCCTGACGACTTGTCTTGGGATGAGTGGCGCCTCAGCGACAGTGAGATTGAACGTATAGACCTAGGAAGCGCTGCCAGTCCAGAGGAGGCAGACGAACTCGAAGAGATGACTGCCGACGAGATGGCAGTCGATGGTTACTACGTGGTTGCAGGTATTGCTCGCCACGAGTATAAACAGGGCTGGAACTTCCTTACCCTGTGGGATGGCTATGGGTTGTCCGAGGCGACCTGGGAACCTATGTCAGCCTTCATACAACCAGATGGGAGTATCAACCCCATCTTCCGCACTTACCTCGTTGAGAACAACGAGGGGCAGCTCCTAACCCGTGCTGAGACTATGTCCCAGCGTAAGAAGCGAAACTAATTACCCTGTGTCAGTCCACTGACCCTGTCTGTGCCCTGCAGACCCATGCCTATGGTTTCCAGCGTGAGCCAGGTGGCCGCTTATCAAGATTGCAGCCACCCAGCGAGTGTTTGCCTTGTTGACCATGTGTTGCATGGGTACTGCCCTAATGTAATGACCTTGGTGAGTTGCTGAGGCTCACTGAGACGCTTGCCTCCAAGACTAAAGCTAGGGACTGAACTTTACCCTTACCTGCCAGAGCGTATGTGTGAGTGTGCTAGTCCTAAGGTCCTGAGAGCAAGCCGCAGAAGTGGTGTCCTAATTATACCCAAGTCTGCGCCCTTGCTAAACCTGGAGGGTTGGCTTATTGATGCCACGGGGTACGCCCCGGGTCTCCCCTCCCCTATGCGCCCAATTTCTGTGCTGGCGCAAAACCTTGGGGGAATACCCAGCGTGCTAATCCAGGTATTATTTTCCCTACCTATCTGTCTACTACAGGGAGGGGTGGCCAAAAGCTATGAAGGCATGCAAAACGCCGTTTTGCTATGTGGCCAAAACACTGACCTAACCACTGCCACAGCCCACCAACCCCGCTAAAATTGCAGGAAAAGGGTGGGACAGTGACACACCCCCTACAGGTCCTACACACCCTACAGTGGCACCATCCTGGTGGGCGAGCACTGGGCAACTGGCTCTAGCCCCCACGAGGACTACCACTCCTACACGCACACTCTACTGGGCGTTGCGAAGAGGAAGGTCTCATGGGTCCTAGCGACCCACCTGTGAAAGGACAAGAGAACACAGCGCTCCTAAGCAGCTGTGGCCTAACAGGGGACGCCACAACGCGTTTCCCCTGCTAGGGCTTGGAGGGAAGGGGTGCTCTCGTTGCGTGCACAGCGCAGATGTCGTTGAGGTCGAACTGCCCTCGCCAGTACTGGCTGAGGCACAGTGATTTGATTTGTGATCAGCGCCCCTGTTTTGCTGGGGCAGAAAAATGGTAGCCGCCGAAGGCAGCTGCTGCGTGCACCAATCACCCTTAACCTCTCCCACCTGTACAAAAGAGGCAGATGAAGGGGCGTTTGCGACTGCCGAACCAAGCCACACTCCAGGTATTATACCCTTCTCAGTGTGACCTATAATACGCTGTTCGCAAACACGCTGCAGATGCAGCTACCCCTATCAAGCAAGCAAGCTTTAAGAAACTCCTCGGGTTCTCTTAAAGAACGTAGCGAGGAGCCTCTGGGTAACCTCAACAAGGTTTACCGTGCGCAATTCGCGTGGCCTACCCTTTAATGCATCATGTGCACGCAGGGAAGGGAGGCTGAACCATTGACTCAACCAGGAGGTGAGCTCCTCCTGGGCTAACCTACCTTACTCACCATGCATCGTGTGAATGCCGCATTCAAACGAACACAAAACAAACCTAAGCGTTTTAAGCAACTCAACTTGAACGCCACGGCCGCACACGAACAAACGCTTACCTGTGAAGAAGGAAACAAGGGTGAATTAGGGATACAGGTGAAGCGACACAGCGTGTGTATGTCTCGATTAGGCACATGCATCGCGAGCACAGCGCATACTCTAACCCTACGTGCGCGCTGCGCGCTCCATTCGCATCACATACCTTTCATTCCTGCTTTCACCTGTGCAGAACACGAGAGATGAACACCCGACCCCCCAACGAGCACAGCGTTGACAACCCTAACGTTTTGACGGAACAACCAACACGGACGCAATGCGTGAGTGTGAGGTGACACAGACATACCTGAGAGACGGGTTGTTGAGCTGCTCGGTGGTGTAAACTGAATTTGAACGTTTTACTCTGAAGTTTATAAAAATTTTGATGCAACTGTGCAAAAATTTTCTTTAAAACTTTAAAAACTACGGCTCATACCTTCTTTTCCAAAAGCCGTTTTCGCTTGCGCAACCCTTTTCTTGGCGTCCCCTTCCTTTGCGCTTGTCTGCGACATTAAGTTATGTGTAAAAAGGACGATTTCCCGCGTGGTTTCGTCAATTTTCAACGATTTCACTTGCTAAATCGCAACCCCTTCCGCAAAACCGCAGGAATCACTCCCTGCTGGTTCCATTTTCTTTTTTTTCCAGCTCCTGGGGGTTTGTGTCCTCCATTGGGAGTATTGCTCCGCCCTGGCCCTTGGTCAGGACGTATACTAAAACGCTGTTTATACAGCGATAGCCGTCCGCATTAGAGCGTTCGACTGTACCCTAGTGGGCAAGCACATTGGCTCTAAGGAGGGAGTCCTGGGTTCAATTCCCACTGCCCCCACACTTTTTCCAAAAGTTTTCGCCGCACGCCGGCGACTTTTGAGGAATGCCCCTTCGAAGGGACATCATTCACGGTACATTACACTGTTTTTCAAGCGTCCCTACAGTGTGATAGGCTTCTATGAAGTGATGAGAATGTTTTTGGTAAGTTTAATGCATTTTTTGAGGTAATTTTGGGAATATTTGAGCCTTTTTCCTTGGTCCTACTAGCTTGATCAACTAGTACTCCAGGGGGGAGTAAGAAAAAGTCACTGCCATGTCTTTCTTGGAGGGCTTGATCCAGGCTAAGCCCCCCTTAAAACCCTTTGTTGATGCTGAGACAAACTTAAGTGTTTTTATCTCTCTTTTGTTGCCTAAAGTACACTTTCTCAAGGTAACTAGGCTTGTGACCCTAGCCCCCCCCATGAAGTTCACCCCTACCACTCAACTGAGCGGAGGTACCTTCCTTCATGGAGGCCATACCAAAATAAATCAGGCATTACATGCTTGTTGGCCTTGGAGGCTAGGCCTAAGTGGTCTTCCACCCCAAGACCCCTATACTCAATTGTTTCTACCACTTATTGTGGTCCAACTTTGTAACTGTTTCTGAATTCAGTTGCTTGGCCAAGTCACTTTCTGTGTGGTCCTGACATCTATGCCCCACAGTCCTAACCAGCACCATTACACCCAAAAGAGTGCACATGAAGTGCCTATTGCAACCTCTGAGGCTAGAGTCTGACCAATTTTCATATAAAAACTTTTGTATTATCCATTTGTGATTGAATCTATGTGCATATACCTGCTTTGTCTATCTGCAGCCCTTCTGTGTTACACTGGATTCCAAAACCAATCATTGATTCGATCCATATTCAGTCCTTGCTCTACTTGCTGCTTTGGTTTGGGGTTTTCAACTACAAAACCTGCAGGAATACATCAAAAGACCTAGGGCATAATTCAAGGACATCTTTCTCTTTGTCACATGACACGAGCGTAATGATGCCCCTGTGAGCGCAGTGCTTTGCCTGCCTGCTTGCTTGTGCGTGTCACCCGCAGCGTCCCGTGCCCAGGCCCCCCACGTGAACGCGTCACTATCTTGGAGGCCTGAGTCAGTCCAATTTTCATATAAAATCTTTTGTATTATCCATTTGCGATTGAATCTTTGTGTATAAACCTGCATTGTTCATCTGCAGCCCTTCTGTGTTACACTGGATTCCAAAACCAATCATTGATTCGATCCACATCCTGTTCTTGCTCTACTTGCTGCTTTGGTTTGGGGTTTCAACTTCAAAACCTGCAGGATTTCATCAAAATATCTAGGGCCTAAATCAAGGACATCTTTCTCCCCCTCCTGCCGCAGGTGATCCCAAGAAGCGCCCACAGGGGATAACGCTACCCCTGAGGGGAATAACTCCAAGAAGAGGCGATTGGCCTGGATGGCCAGAACCCTCATAGCTGCAGGGGTGGATGTCAAGTTCCCTGATGAGGAGTAGGGGGGCGGCTCCGAAGAGGAGGACTTGGTTTTCTGGATCCTCGTGAAAATCGGGGATCAAGTTTTTCGAGCGGTGCTTGACACCGGTGCAACACTTTCCATAGTGGCCCGGCGCCTGCTAAAGACTTTCAAGAAAACTAAGGCCGTGGTGATAAGAGTAGGGGATGGGCGTACCATCCATTCCTTGGGGGGGGTCGATGTGACTATATGCCTGGGCGACGAAACCGTGACCCAACACTGCAGACCGCTTGACACCGACACCTTTGACATCGTCATTGGTACAGACTTCCTACGAAGAAACCCCCAGGTAAAAATGCTGTCTCTCCAGCGCCCCTATTCTTTAAACTGCGACTTTGGCAATGGGCTGTTCTCTGTACCTTTGGAGCTGTCAGGACGAAAAGAGTCTGGGCTGCGCTACGCAGCCAAGACTAACTATCGTACTGAAAACTACCAATTGGCCCGTCACGTTCTTGAAAATGGACTGGCGGCCCTTCAGGTAAACCTGGATGACATCCAGGTGGAATTGTTTGCGAGCCAACAACAGCACATCATGCAGTTGTACTGCTCGAAACAATTGAACAATGCTTTCCGTTTCATCTGGAAAGCAATGGGCCTAGCGTATGCTAACCCTCCCTTCTCCCTGCTCGCGAAGGTTCTAACCAAAATCGCTTATGAGGGAGGAAGGGTTGTCATGTGCACCCCTGACTGGGGCTGCTCTGGTGAACATGCTTACTGGCGCCGTATGCTAGATCGAATGACCGTGGGAAGAGTGCAACTCCCCGACGGCCCCATCTATGTGCCTGAGGACTCAGACACAGCTATGCAGACCCCTGAGTGGGCCAGTTTCCTGTCCATCGTTGATGGATCTCTCAATCCTGTACCCCTGTGTGACCTAGACCAGGTGCTACTGTAAGAGGTCATGGCCGAAAATCGTGGCCTGACCCTTTCTGATCTCAAAAATCAATCTCCTGAGCACCTATCTGCCACACTTACAGGGTGTGAGTCTCCCGATGGCTATCTGGAACCTGCAGCTGTAAAGGAGGATGCTGACGACCAACTGTCTGAGATCGCCAGCACTATTCCTCCTGTTGATCTGAGCTGTGTTGACCTAAAACACAGTGCCTTCCTAGCCCAGGTGTTGCTGGAAAAGGTAGATCTAGAGTCAACCTCTGAGCCCGCTTCCCCTGTTGGGAAGCCAGTGCTACACATGCAGCCTATGCACACAGGTGAACCCGTGGCCCGGATTCCTGATGCTCTGGCGCGGCCTGCTTCTAATAACATGCCATTGTCTGAGCATGACACTCAGGAACTCCGGCGGCTGTTGTACCTGAAGGCCGAAGGTACTGAGCGCCAAGAGCGGCTGCAATACCTCAGACAGACCTGGAAATCCTCCATCTGGTCTGAGGAGGACGATGATTCCTATACGCTGCCTGATCCTGAGATACCGCTAGTGTATTCTCTGCACTATGGGCAGCAATGTCCCCCTGAGTGGGACGATGGTTCTGTGCCTGCCGAAACTTCTGATCGGCAGAAAAAGAAAGAACATGGAAAGAGCAACCTGGATGCTGAGGAGGATTTCCTGCAGAAACTTGAGAGTCTTAACCTTGACCCCCAACTGAAACAACTCCTTATAACCTATGAGGAGGTATTCGGCGCCTTGCCGCCCCCCCTCTCTTGTAAAGAAATTGGTCCAGATGGACCTGAAACTGAAACCTGAATTTGAAAAGACGCGAGTGAGGCGTCGTCCCTATCCCGCTCCACAGGAACAGGTTGAGGAAATCGAGCGCCAGATCCAGGAATGTATTGATGCTGGCCTCGTTGAAGAATATAAGAAGGGGGACTACCCCCATCACTGCAGTCCCTGTTTCCTGGTTGCCAAACCAGGGTCGACTGCCCTACGACTGGTTGTTGACTATGGTGAGGTCAACAAGAAACCCCAGAACCACTCAGGGAGTATTCCTAACATGGAAAACACCCTGGAGCGTATTGCCAAATGCAGGGAGAAGACCAAAATGGACAAACGCTCTGGTTTCTGGCAGGTGGACCTAACAGCCGCAGCTCAGGAGCTGCTGGCTTTTATAACCCCTAAGGGCCGTGTCTTTAAGTGGAAGGTTATGCCTTTTGGGGTGGCTAATGCCCCTGCGCTTTTCCAAGAGCTAATGAACAAAATTTTGTACATACTGAGGCGAAGGGCTCTAGTACAGGAGTTGATTTCTCGGGGTGCAGAAATGGAGGCCCACATCGACGACGTGAGTTTGGGTACTAATACCCAAGAGGACCATGTCCTTCTCCTCCGTGAATTTTTCATTGTTTGTCAAGAAAACCATCTCCGAATCAAACTCGAAAAATGTGAGTTTATGAAAGACGAGATGGAATATTTGGGTTTCCACGTGGGGTATGGTTGGTGGAAACCAGCCGCGTCCAAGATGCAGCCCCTACAGGACATGCAGACTCGCGATGACCCTAAGAAGGGTCTACACGACATGAGGAGTTTTGTGGGTGCCTGTAATTTCTATTGGCGTCACATCGAGAATTTTACTTACTCCTCTGCCCCCCTCACTGACCTAATCAAGAAAACTACTCCCTGGAGGTGGACCGCCAGAGAGGAAGAGTGTTTCCAGAAGTTGAAGAAGAAAATTGCCTCCTCCAACTGCCTGGGAGTACCCCGCCCTAAGGGCGAGATAGTCCTGATCACTGATGCCAGTGATGTAGGGGGGGGTGGTACGATCTACCAGTGGCAGGAGCTTAACCCCGCTGCACTAACCCACTGCCATTATCGTACTAGTGGACT
This sequence comes from Eutreptiella sp. 'Long Island Sound 2002', assembly GCA_964036045.1. Taxonomy (NCBI): domain Eukaryota; phylum Euglenozoa; class Euglenophyceae; order Eutreptiales; family Eutreptiaceae; genus Eutreptiella; species Eutreptiella sp. 'Long Island Sound 2002'. The sequence goes on from OZ038383.1 coordinate 117,178,802, forward strand.
GAACCGTGATGGTTCGTTGAAACATGACTATCCTACCAGTGAGTGGCGGCTGGTGCCACTAGGACACTGGAATTGGAAATGGAACCAAGGGCGTTCCAATTACAGCACCTATGACCAGGAACTCCTGGCCGGTATGTTGGTGCTTTCGTCACAATCCCGACTCCTGGGATCTAACCCTATTGTCTGGCTGTGTGACCAGGAACCTGTGAAATCTTTTCAGAAGGGCCCACCACCAGAGAAAGCAAAGCTAAAGCGGTGGTAAACTTACCTGAGCCAGTTCAGGCTGACACTTCATCATATCCCCGGAATAAAGAATGAACTGTCTGACTATATATCGCGCAACAACTTCGATGCGCTTATAGGTGAGAGCTCTGAGGCGCTCGCCAGAGAGGCTTTCCAGCGTATGGATGTCCAGCTTGACCTGTCCATGCGCACTGCTGGTATCCTGGACGGTTGGAGTCTAACCGACTATCAGTCAGAGTATAAAGAAATACTCCAAACTCTCAGCACTGGTCTCGAACCCCGGGTCATTGACGGGCACCAGTGGTATAAAAACAATCAGTACCTCTTCTACGAGGACCGAATTGTGGTGCCTGAGGCACGACTGGATGGGTGCCTACAGTGGTTCCATCTCAGTTCTGGTCACACTGGCGCTAATCGCTCAGTCGACTTCTTCCGTGAGTGTTTCTACTCTAGTCTAACCCTGACTGAACTGAGGTCGCGTATGCAGACCATTGTGGATGCTTGTGGCTGTCATGCCAGCAAGCAGAGCGACAGTAGGGATACGGGCCTGATCTCCAGCTTACCCATACCCTATTGTGCTAACTCTCTTCTCTACGTGGATTTCATCCACGGCCTACCACGCTTCTGCGGCTATGATAGTTGCCTAGTGGTCACCTGTGGCCTATCTCGCTTCACCCGTGTGTTCCCTTGCAATAAGAAAATCACAGGTGAGCAGACTGTGAAAATGTTGGTCGAACAATGGTTCGAACCCTATGGAGCAGCTAAGCGGGTGCACTCTGATGACGATGTACGCATCCGCAGTGACACTGGGTGGTACAAACGAGTGCTAAATGCCCTCAACGTGGAGGTAACCACAGGTGTGCCCTATACCCGCACGTCTAACCCTCTCTGTGAGAGACAGAACCGTGTGGTGGAGCAAAACTTAAGAATCCTGATGAAACAGGAGCGTACCAAGGACTGGGTACGCCTAGTGCCCTGGGCAGTGCTGACCATGAACTCACAGCGGAGCTCCTCTACGGGTTTCACCCCCCACGAACTGTTCCATGGAGGACGACCTGCATGGTTCTTCAAAACCCCCTTTCCTGAGGACTTCAAGAGCCCTGTGGGAGATTGGCTGGAACGCAAGCAGTCTCTGGCTAACCAGGCTGGGACTAATCTGAGACACATTCGTGACCGTGAACTGAGCCGACGGAACCGCCTACGGCGACCTGCCAGCTTCAAGGTTGGTGACCTTGTTTTGGTTCACCATTCACGCCTACCCTCCTGGCCACGTAACTGCCTACAAGACCCTTATTTTGGACCCTATCGTACCATCAGGATAGATGGATCCAGGATCCATGTCAGGTGCAGTCCACGTCTAGGTGGTGAACTACTGTGTGCACCTAAACAGTTGAGGCATTATCACTCCCCTGACGATTTGTCTTGGGATGAGTGGCGCCTCAGGGACAGTGAGGTCGAGCGTATAGACCTAGGAAGCGCTGCCAGTCCAGAGGAGGCAGACGAACTCGAAGACATGACTGCCAATGAGATGGCAGTCGACGGTTACTACGTGGTTGCAGGTATTGCTCGCCACGAGTATAAACAGGGCTGGAAATTCCTAACCCTGTGGGATTTCTATGGGTTATCTGAGGCGACCTGGGAACCTATGTCAGCCTTCAAACAACCAGATGGGAGTATCAACCCCATCCTCCGCTCCTACCTCGTTGAGAACAACGAGGGGCAGCCACTAACCCGTGCTGAGACTATGTCCCAGCGTAAAAAGCGGAACTAATTCCACTGTGTCAGTCTACTGACTGTGTCCTAACTTCACAGGTGCAGTGAGCACTGCACTGACCCTGTCTGTGCCCTGCAGACCCATGCCTATGGTTTCCAGCGTGGATCAGGTTGCCGCTTATCACGTTTGCAGCCACCCAGCGAGTGTATGCCTTGTTGACCATATGTTGCATGGGGACTGCCCTGATGTAATGACCTTGGGGAGCCAACGAAGAACGGTGGCTTACTACACCAGGGGGGAATGACAAGCAAGGTGTTATGAGGCAAGGTGTGTCTTCCCTCCTTTGGGACAAGCGAGCCCACAGTTAGGACCTCTGACTGGTCCAGACCCATGGGGTTCTACCCTTCCTTACTGGGTTTACCGTACCTCTAAGTGTGCTACGTATGTCTGTGTGTGTCTCACTTCTCTCCCGGTCGTGGCTCCGAACTCAATGGGCTTCGCTGATGTTGGACCGAAGGTCCTAGTCAGTTACTAGTACCACTCCTATGGCGCCCAGTTTCTGTGCTGGCGCCTATCCTTGGGGGAACACGGCAAAAGCCCTACCTACTAGAGGGGAGGGGGCGGCCAAGTGTGCTAAGGGCATACAAAACGCCCTTTTTTGCTAAATGCCAAAAGCTAACGCACTCCCCTGCCCACGTTGAAAAGCACGCAGGACAGGAGACACCACTACACTACACTCACTAACGCCAGCACCGGCCCTTGAAGGCAGGGTGAGCACTCATCACCTGCACTCAACTCCTGCCAGGCCTGCTGACCCTAACACCTACGCAGTCTACTTGGTGTTGCTGTCCATGAGGTCTCGGGTCCTATTGACCCTCCTGTGAGAAAGCAAGAGAACACAGCGCTACTACGCGGCTGTGGCCGAACAGGGACGCCACTACGTGTTTCCCTGTCAGGGCTTGGAGGGAGGGAGTGCTCAGCGTGCGTGCACAGCGTGGATGGCGGTGAAGTTGGACTGCACTCACCACTCCTGGTTGAGCTGCAGTTATTTGTTTTTGCGATCCGCGCAGCATATTTTAGCGCTGCCAAGAGGGACTGCACCAATCGCCCTTACCTTCCCACCTCTAAAGCAAAGGCCAATGACTGAGGTTCAAGACTGAGGAACCAAGACAGCCTCCACGTGTTATATGCTTCTCAGGCTGCCCTATAATACGCTGTTGCTGAACCTCAGTACAAGCAAGCAAGCTGAAGGAACTCCACCTGTTCTCTTAAAGAACGTAGGGTGGAGCCCCTGGGTAACCTAAACAAGAGTTATACCGTGCGCACTCCGCGTGGCCTACCCTTTAATGCGTCATATGCATGCACAAGTATGCACTGATCGTTCAACATAACCAATCTCAGCGTGACTCAACCAGGAGGTGAGCTCCTCCTGGGCTTACCTACCTTACTCACCACGCATCATGTGAATGCGGAGGAAAACACGAGCGCAAAACAACCCTACGCGCTTAAACAAACTTACGGCAAATTATAAACCACCCTAAGCAATTAATGCACTGTGTACCATGCATGCTTCCCTTGTCTTGTTTCCTGCAGAAAGAGGAGAGAAAGTGGCGCACTGCACAGCGCAAAACAAGCCTAAGCGTTTTAAGCAACCCTACTTCAGCGCTACGGCTACACACGAGCAAACAAACACGAGCAAGCACTTTCTTTTCTTACCTGTGATGAGAGAACAAGGGTGAATTGGGGTACATGGAAAGCGCCACAGCGTGTAAATGCCTCAATTAGGCACATGCATCCCAAGCACAGCGCATATTCTAACCCTACGTGCGCGCTGCGCGCTCCATTCGCATCGCATACCTTTCATTCCTGTTTTGACCCGTGCAGAGCAAGAGAGAGGAGCGCCCGAACCCCCAACGAACACAGTGTTGACAACCCTAACGTTTTGACGAAGCAACCAGCACGAACGCAATGCATGCATGTGAAATGACACTGGCATACCTGAGAGGTGGGTTGTCCACCTGCTCTGTGGTGTGGGCTGAGTTTGAATACTTTTCCGTAAAGTTTATAAAAATTTTGATGCAACTGTGCAAAAATTTCCTTTAGAACTTTAAAAACTACGGCTCATACCCTCTTTTTCAAAAGCCGTTTTTGCTTGCGCAACCGTGTTTTTGAAGTCCGCTTCCGTTGCGCTTGTCTGCGACTTTGAGTTTTGGTGTAAAAATGACAATTTCTCGCATGATTTCGTCAATTTTTAGCGATTTGACTTCTTAAATTGTTACACCTTTCGCTAAACCGCAGGAATCACTCCCTGTTGGTTACATTTTCTATTTTTTTCAGCTCCTGGAGATTTGTGTCCTCCATTGGGAGTATTGCTCCGCCCTGGCCCTTGGTCAGGACGTTTACTAAAACGCTGTTTATGCAGCGATAGCCGTCCGCATTAGAGCGTTGGACTGTACCCTAGTGGGCAAGCATGTGTGCTCTAGGGAGGGAGTCCTGGGTTCAAACCCCACTACCCCCAAAATTTTACCAAAAGCTTTCGTCGCACGCTGGCGACTTTTGAAGAATGCCCCATCGAAGGGACATCATTCACGGTACATTACACTGTTTTTCAAAGGTACCTACAGTGTGATAGGCTTCTATGAACTGATGAGGATGTTATTTGGTAGGTTTAATGCAGTTTCTGGGGTAATTTTGGGAATTTTTGAGCCTTTTTCCTTGGTCCTACTAGCTTAGCTAACTAGTACTCCAGGGGGGAGTAAGAAAAAGTCACTGCCTTGTCTTTCTTGGAGGGCTTGATCCAGGCCAAGCCCCCTTTAAAACCCTCTTGTTGATGCTAGGACTAACTTAAGTATTTTTGTCACTCTTATGAAGCCTTTAGTACACTTTCTCAAAGTAACTAGGGTTATAACCCTAGCCCCCCCCATGAAGTTCACCCCTACCACTCAACTGAGCGGAGGTGTAACGGCAGCAGTGACGGCACTCAGATTATACATCAATGTGATCAGAATTCCAATGATTCTCAGATGTACATTAGTGCAGTAAATTTTCCGCTTGTTTTCATGTTTTCCGTTCGCCGCCAGATGTCGCCTGTGAGCGCGCGTCGAGTCGCATTTGTCTTTCTTGATTTCCCAATCGGATTTATTTAAATTATTTCGAATGATTTCACGTTGTGTCATTATGTGCGATGAATGCGCATTGAGATTCTATGTCTGCTCCATTTTTGTAGACCGGGTTTTCTGACTATTCATATTCCACCATGGAGTTCACTGGACTTACAAGTGCTTCGCATATGTCGCTCCCAGAGGCTGGATATGGGTCTGAAGAGGGTTATGTGGGTTCGGAGATATCAGGGGCAGTGTCGGGCGTTAAGACCCCTGGGGCATCAAGGCTACAGGCTTCGCAGTTACAACAAAGATCAACCACTATGCAGCGGTTACATGGTAGCAGAGGAAATCATGACTCTGCTTCTGGAATCTCCACAGACACTCTGAGATCATCGGACTTTAGCGGGGCTATCACTCGTAGAGAGTCACTGCGTGTTCCCCCTGAGGTTACCTTCGTGGCATCTCCCCAGCAAACCGAGGATCATCCGTCAGAGTGCCCTTACTGTGGCCATAGGCATTGGCCTGGAGTTCATACTTGTGCTGATTGTTGTGTGAACGCCCCACCCAACCTTAAACCCGGTCGAGAATCTCCCTCCTCGAGTGAATCTGGTTCCAGCTCTCAAGCTTTGCCTGATCTTGAAGACAGCAGCAGCGAAGGAGAGCAGTCTGAAACTGGAATTAGTGGTGATTACTGGGAAAACCACATCCAGGAAATTTGGAACCAAGAATTTCTGCAACGCCAGAATTGGCTGCTGGCGGAGGCGAGCTGACGTGGCCGCCTGAGGGACTGGTTCAGGGCGTCGTGCCAGTTCATCAGGGACAGCGGCCGGTTGTGATTCGACGCCCAACTGCAGGAGCAAGAGGACTGGGAGGAGCTGATGGACCAGTTCGACCACCAGGCCGCCTTGATGGTGCAGATGGCCATCATCGCCGAGGAGAGACGCCAGAATGTGCCTCAGCACGCTGGTCCGTCGGGCGCCTGGGGTCGGAACGACGACGAGGTCGACGAAATGAGGTGTGATTCGACGCATTCTCACCTCTCCAGGGAGCAACTGTCCAAACTCCCCAGCTCTGCCTCCAGTGTTGACACTTGGGTCGACGAGGTAAGAAGCAAGGGAAAAGGGACAAGATGCCCGTCCGGTGGTGAATGTGCCAAGGACTGCTCCTGTCGACGACTGATTTCGTCGCTGGAAGACAGGGTGAAGGAGCTGAAGAAGGCCGCCAAGGAGAAAAAGAGGGATGATGACAGCAAGTGGAAGGAGATGGAGCAGAAGCTGGAGAAGCTTACAGATCTGGTACAAAATCTGAGCACTACTGGGCTCACTGGACCAGCGCCTACAATGGCAAGCCACCCAGCACCTACCTCCTCAGCTGCACCTGCATCCACGCCTTACGGCGTTCCACATTCTCCAGCACCCCCAGCTTTTACTGGCCACCATCCAGCTTTTACTGGAATTTCTGGTATCCCCCCTACTGGATTTACAAGTCCTATTGGGTTCAATCTGGGTACCGAAGGAGGAGAATCTTCGTCGGAGAGGTCTGTACTGTCTGTTGGTACTGTCGGAGACATTGATGGAGAAGCAAGGACCACCGTGAAGGAGCGATCAATGGCCTTGAAGAAGAAGGACCGGCAGCAGAAAGAAAACGAAGCAAAAATCAAAGAAAAGCAGAAGAAATTGAAGGAGATGAGGCTGCATCAAGCTCAACCAACGCCGTTCGTGCAGCCTACTGTGGACCAGGCGTTGCTGGCGGCCGCAATTGGGCAGGCACAGGCAATGGGAGGCGCCGCAGTCAACCCAGTGTTCGTCAATCCGGTCGGCACAGCCACAAATTTCAACCTGAACCACCTGCTGAACCCGTTGCACATGAGGCTTCGAGGGTCTGTAATGAAGCAGCCGAAGTTCTCAGGACACCCAAATAACTGGGCGGCCTTCGAGAGGCAGTTCATGGTGTGGCTGCAGACGCCGAAACTGGACAAGGAACTCTGGATCCTTGGGTTGATGGACTGTTTGACTGGCAAACTCAGAGAAAGTACATATAATCTCTATGTGGAAAGACAAAATCAAGGAGATCCCCTGACGTATGAAGAGCTGTATCGAAGTCTCAAGAAGAAAGGCTCTCGACTTCCGGAAGATCATTACAGGAACCGTCTGGAGAACTTCAGGGCGATCATGAAATGTAATGGTCTTGTCCTTGGTTTGATTTTGATCATCCTTGTCGAAATCCTTCATTTTGATCTATCTCCTTCTAACGTCTGCGAAGCACTCAAGAACAATAACCAAAACTTAATATCATCCCGTCAATCTGTACAAACATTTTGAATGTAAAATACATACCTAAATTATGCTTTCTGATATGCCTACTTTATTCTGATCTGGCCTATGCTATGCATGCGCGACACACGCGATCGCACTAGCGATCTTTACTCTGTGTCCTATTACACTCCCTTCCCAAGCTATTTGCCGGGGTTTACCTCAGCAAATGGCTGACTAAGGAAAATAGACACTCAGATCTTTACTCTAGTGTGGGGGGGGGGGGGGGCTGAGCTGCTGTAGACAGCCCAGGGCAGGGTGTCAAACAAAAAAGTCAAACACACACCCAAAAAAAATTTTACTGTGGCGTGCTGCAGGACTGAAGTACACTGCAGCCCTACATACTAGTTAGAGTGGAGGTGGGGGTGGAACTGTGGGCCTGGACTACACTGCAACCTACAATACTAACCCGCCTACAAACAGAAACTGCCTGCAGCAATGGCTAAGCAGGCAATGCAGCCTCAAAAGCCCTCTGGAAAAAAAAAGGGGGGCTGTCAGAAAATCTGTAACAATGTTCTGCCTGCCTGAAAAGGTTAGCTAATGTACAAAATCCCTGCCTGCCCTGCAGTACACGCAGCAAGTGGAGACTTGTCTCATTTTGTTTGTGCGTGTGTAAAAACAGTGCTGAAACTTGATGTAATGTACAAATCCCATTAACCTGTACGTTGTTAAAGTTCTTTGGTCCCGCCCCGAATTCAGGACCTCTGATATTCTTTGACGTTCTTCTGGTCCCGCCCCGAATTCAGGACCCTCTGATGTCTTTTGAAGTTCTCCACTTGCTGGCACTGCAAAAGCAAAACAGAAACAACAGAACACGCATGTCATATAAAAAAAAACGACGACGTGTCGGATCGTCAGCACATATCCACCATCCACTGTTGATGTGTATTTTTTTTCGATTGACGGGATTGTAATGGTCTTGTCCTTTTTTTTGATTTTGATCATCCTTGTCGAAATCCTTCATTTTGATCTATCTCCTTCTAACGTCTGCGAAGCACTCAAGAATAATAACCAAAACTTAATATCATCCCGTCAATCTGTACAAACATTTTGAATGTAAAATACATACCTAAATTATGCTTTCTGATATGCCTACTTTATTCTGATCTGGCCTATGCTACGCATGCGCGACACACGCGATCGCACTAGCGATCTTTACTCTGTGTCCTATTACAGAAATTGTTTCTGGAAGAAATTCAAATTGCAAGGCAAGATTGGGAGTTTTTGGTACAAGAGGCGGAGAACTCTGGAGAAAGCCTTTCTGAAGGCGAGATGAAGAAGATCCTCCTGAGCAAGCTGACGCCAGAGACCAAGCAGAAGATCAGGGACTCTCAGGCGGACCAAAAAGTCCTGGGCAACTGGGTTGAAGTCCGAGGATTGCCGGAGACTATGGGAAAAATGGCAGTTCGTGAGTTGCTACACTCCATCAGTGCTACTGGATTGAAAAACATCACTATTCGTGAGGGCAGATGGAGAGTTGGTTTCCATGATTCTGAACAGTCGGAGTTTTTCTGCAGCATGGTGGATGGAAAAGTGAAGTATAAGGGAACAGTTTTGAGGGTACGACCGTGGATCTTCTCGTATGGAGTCGAGCAGATCTGGGACCAACTTGAAAAGCATGCAAACTTAGAACGCCAGAAGTCCCAGGATGCACATGGCTTCGGAGGCAAGGTCAACGCCTTTGGTGAGAAGGGATGCTCTGTGTGCATTGCCCATGGAAAGGAAGGTCGAGCGGCGACTCACACGACGGCAGATCACAGATGGACGCCCTCAGATCTCAAAACAATTCAGTCCAAAGTGGATGGAAAGGGAAATTCTCCCAAAAATCCCCAGCAGGATGGAGCACGAGATGCTGACCAGCATGGAAGGGGAAAGGGTAAAGGGCAGTCGAAAGGAAAGAACAGAGACTGGACACCAAAAGATTACTCGCAGCAAGGCGGAGATCCAAGTGGCTCAACATGGACCGATGCTGGTGGAAAATCTGGTGGAAAAAATGGTGAAAAGGGTGGCAAAGGCCAGTGAAAGTCCGGGAATCAAGATGATTCCAAGGTGAATGGCAACCCCCTGTACGCGGAGACGCCAGCGAACAAGACCTTCGGCAACAACAAGGATACTGGAGGTCGAGGCAAGGGCAGATCCAACGAATCCAACCCCAATTCCAACACCTCCAACAACAAAGGCCAAGGAGGTAAGAAAGGTGGTGGTGGAAAGTCATTTGGTGGTCGTGGACGTGGAAAAGGAGTCAATGCCGTCGAAGCAGGAGAAGAATGGGTTGACGAAGGACAAGTACAGGACGTGCAGGCGAACGACGAAGAAGAATGGCAATAGGGAAGCCAACTTGACCCAAATCCCAACACTGGGGTTGAGTGGCAGGAGACAAAACCCATCAGGGTAGTTGGGGCGGTGGGTGGACGCTGCTGGGACCGGCTGGCGCGCTCCTCCGGCCTCCTGTACCCTGCCTGGGTCCTCAGCGCTGTCCGGCGAGGCAAGCAGCGCCAGTTTGTCTGCTGGATCCAGGTCAGCACTACGGATGGTAAGGTTAAACTTGCCAGATGTCTGATTGACAATCTTTCAGAGGTCAATCTGGTGAGGAAAGGCTTTCTGCAGGAGGACGAGGCGAAGATGTCCTCGACCCCTGTCCAGCTGGAGGGAGTCAGCGGACATCGCCTTGACGGTGGCGACAGAGAAGCAGAATTGGCGGTCAGATTGGTGAAACAATCTGTGTGGAGCGTGGAAGAGACGGTCACGGAGGAGTGGTTTTCTGGAAAATTCTATGAAGCCAGCATAAAGTATGATTTATTCTTGGGTCAACCCTGGCTTCACGCTCACCGTGTGTCGCCCATGGGACACAGGACATGCTTCCTCCAAGATCCGTCGACCAGCGACCCGTCCGACTTGTATTATCTGCACCCATATACCAAGAGTATCCACCAATTCAAGGAGCGAAATGAGCTGCAAATTCAGCAAGATGGGCAGAAATGGACAGGGAATCAAGAAGATTTCGACGAAGGAAAGGTGGAATCATTGAACTGCAAGAAGTGGAAGTCAGTTTGCTATCGTGTAGTCGACAAATGGCGGGACATTCTGGTGGATTATTTCGAAAGGAACTACAATTTTCGTCCTCAAGTTGATGCCTTTGCAAACAAAAAGAATAAAAGATTTCCGAAGTTCTACGACGATGCCTGGAGTGAGGACTGGTCTGAACCTTTGTGGATCAATCCGCCCTTCGACGTTTTCCCTCGTGTGGTGCAGAAGCTGAAGCAATCCGGCGCAAAGGCGATTTTAATTGTCCCCAATTGGCCAAGACAATCATGGTTCAAGGACATTATGGACATTTCAATCGACATTGTCGAGCTACCTCACAAAGGAGTGAAGCTGTATTGCGAAGACAATGGCAAGCCTTTGCCACAGCGTTCCTGGAGCACGTTGGCGTGCTTAGTTGACGGGAATCTGGGAGATTATTGGCAAGATGACAGTGAAATGGGAACAGAAGAGGTCATCTCAAATTCCTCAAGAATCGACGAAATTGAGGTGGATGAAGACGATCGAGAGCGGAATCCCGACGTATCGTCGCGGAAGGAGGGAAGGACAATCGGCGTCCCTCAAGAGAACGCCTCCATCAATTACAATTCGTCCCCATCAGACAAGAATCAAGCCAGAAATGTCAAGATTTCAAGCAAGAATGATGACAAATCTCCAAGAATCTCGCCTGAATTGACAGGAATGAAGCTGAATTCGTCCGACCATCCCTTCAAGACATTCGTGGACCCCTTTCATTGGTGGGATCCCACGGAGGAGCGAGCTCAGGTGAGCTTCATCCGCCAGCAATGCGACGAAGAAGTTTGGAATGAAGTGGCCAAGAACATGAGACCACGACCAACAATTCGCAAATTGGTGGACATAATGTCGGTGATTAAATGTGGGAATCAGGTCGACGGAGACAAGATATCTGCAAGAAGGGACACAGTGTTCGAAGATTATCAAGATGACGTGCTGAGTGGGAAGTTGTGGAAAAACCCCCCGATTCGATGTGAAAATGGGGAAGCCAAGATTGACATAATCGAAGGCTCAAAGGTGCACAAACAACGTCCATTCTATCTCCACGGCACCAAAGCAGATGCCCTGCGAAAGATTATTGAGCGCAATCTCTATGAGTTCGGTTGGTTGGAGGGCTGCATGAGTTCTGAGCGGTGTTCAGCACCATTTACTGTGCCAAAACCCCCACCTGCTGACCAATCCAGCATAGATGCTTGGCGTCTAGTGGTGGATTACAGAGCCCTGAATGCCGCCACAGTACCAGACGCGCATCCTCTTCCTTTAATCGAGAAGGAGATGGCGGCGAGAGCCAAAGGCAAGCTCTTTACTGTGTTGGATTTGCGCCATGGCTTTCATCAGATGCCCCTTCGAAAGGAGGAAAGGCATTTGACGGCAATGTGCACGCCCTGTGGCACTGTCCAGTGGACTGTACTGCCGATGGGTCTGAAGAATGCGCCGTTGATGTTCCAGAAGATGATGGATACTATTTTATTTCAGAAGCACAAGTCTCTGGATTTACAAGAATTCTGCAGCATCTACATTGACGACCTTCTGATTGCCAGGCCGTTCGGAAACAACTTTGATGAGTGCCTGAAGTTGCACGAGGAACAAGTTCGAAAAGTTCTCGAAGTCCTTCGACAAGAGAAGCTCGTGTGTGGACCCAAGAAGGGCAAGATGTTCCTCCAGAGTGTGGAATTTTGTGGCTCTGTCTTGGAAGATGGGACAAGAAGACCAGCCCCAGGAAAAATGGCTGCCCTGCAGCTATGGAAAAGGCCTAAAACCATCACGCAGCTTCGTGCCTTTTTAGGCTGCTGCAATTATTACCACGAGTTCCTTCCTCTCTACGCCAAGTTCTCTGGTCCATTGACAGAGTTACTCAAGGTTGGCAAAATAGAAGGAAAGAAGGGATCTCAAGTGAAGCTCAAGTGGACGCCAGAATGTGAGGAGGCCTTTACTGGTCTCAAGGAAGCACTGGCAAATGTGGTTACATTAAAGACTCCGTGGTTGGATGGAAGACCTTTTTATATTCGTACAGACGCCAGTCGTTACGCCATTGGTGCTACGATCGAACAAGTCGATGACGAAGGTCACCATCACCCTCTGGTTTTCTGGTCTCGCAAGCTTACAACAAGACAGCGAGATTGGAGTCCAAGGGAACAAGAAGCCTACGCAATCCTTTGTGCCTTACGGCGTTATGAAGGTTGGGTCTTGGGCCATCGCGTTGAGGTACTGACTGACCACAAGTCACTGGAGAGCTGGAGGACAGAACATGTGGATACCCCTGGTGGACCAGCTTGGAGGAGAGGCCGTTGGCATGAAACTCTCAGCAGATTTGACCTCCATGTGACTTACATTCCGGGTCGCTACAATACAGTGGCGGAGGCCCTGAGTCGCTGGGCCTACCCAGCCTCAGAGGCTTACTCTGAAGTGAGTTTTCATGGGACAGCGACGGATAAAGCTGAAGTGATCGAGTTCGACAAGGAGGAACAAGCACTGATCAAGAAACATTGTCTCCAATGTTCGATTAAAAATCGGATGAAGGTGGATTTGGTCAGATGCAAGGAGATTACCAAGGCAGATCAGACTGCAGGAGTTAACTCTGACTCTGAGTCGTCGCTGCCACTCCTGAATGTGTTTCCTACGACGAGATCCAAAGCGAAATCCACGCTCCCTCCACAACAAAAGGACAAGGAAACTTCCTTCCTCTATGTGGATTGGACCAAGATGTACAAGGAGGACAGGTTCTTTGGGTCTGTTTACCACAAGTTGAAAGGGGACAAGCCTTACGACTCTGAAGAGACGTCTGATTTCAAAATCCAAGGTGACAAGTTATTTTGGCAACGACGGATTTGTGTTCCTGATTGTCTGATCGACCAATATGTCAAACATTGGCATCGGAATGAGACAGCCCATACACATTCTCGTGTTCTGGAGCAGGAGCTACGACACAGAGTGTACACACGGGACCTCAAGAGTGCCTGTGAGCGAGTTGCCAAAGGATGCAAGCAATGTCAGGCGACCATCCCGAAGAATCAAAAAACGGAAGGACTACTGAAGGGATTACCAATTCCTGAGAGGCTGTTCGACAAGGTGACGGCGGATGTCTTCGAGTTGGGACAAATCCAAGAGGAATGTCTCTACACGAGGAAGCCTATCGATGGGGTTTTGTTAATTCAAGACCGCCACAGTGGGTACATCCAGATCCTCCCTTGCAACACGAAGCATCTCACCTCTGAAATGGCTGCCAAGTGGACTGCAAGTCAGTGGATGAGTAACTGGGATGTTCCCAGTGAAATTCTGACGGACAGTGGGAAGGAGTTCATCGGGACTTGGTGGGAGAACATGTGTGCTCTATTGGGAGTTCATCATCTTCGTGCCCGAGTCTACGACCATCGAGCTCTCCCTGCTGAACGCGCTGGAAGAATTCTTATCAGCATTCTGAGAAAATTCCTGGCGACTGAAAAAGACTACAATTGGTTGGAGACAATTTACTGTGTCTTGAGGAGATACCATCGTACCAAGAACTACACTGGATTAAGTCCGAATGAGCTTGTTTTTGGTCATGAGAAGATGGGTCCAGGACCAGTGATGTATCATCCAAGGCAGTGCTACGACGCCTCGCAATGGTTTGAGAGGATCAAGGATTTAGAATCCAAGTGGATCCAAGCCAAAGTGGAGAGTCAAGCAGATTGGTTGAATTTGAAAAATAAATCAAGAACGCAAGGGAAACCCTTCGAGAAAGGCCAGCAAGTTTGGCTTCGTAAGTCAGACGAGACCCTGAAGGACGACAACAAATTGTTACCTTTGTGGGATAGCCCATTCCAAGTCAGTGGTCAACTAAGTGAGACTACATTCAACATTCAGATTGAGCCAGGCAGGCATCAAGAAGTACATCGAGATCGTTTGAAGGCCCAAGTATCCTGCCCCAAAGGAAGGTTCAAGCCTCTCTATTGGACTTCGAAGTACCTGAGCGACAGGAAGATCGTCACAAGCAGTTTCGAGTTGGAGAAGATCCTTGATTACAAGAAGAATGCTCGAAACAAGTGGTACTTTCTGTGCAGATGGAAAGGATTCGGTCCAGAGGAGGACAAATGGGAGCCAGCTTCAAGTTTTATCCGTGGGTATGCGGACACTTTCATCAAGTTCCTGAAGAAACACCCTGAGATTGACCGTGAACTCTCGCTGATCAAGGATTGTGTCACCAAGGAAGACTTACAAGCACAAGAAGAAGCTCCAATCGTGGCATCATCTATTCCAGACAAGATCTGATCAGAATTTGAATCGCCGAAACTCTCCAAAAGGTTTACGGTTTACATATACCCTTGGCATGGGGACACAACAGTCCTGACGCATCGTCTATGTGGTTCGATGAACAGATGATGGGACATTCTGGGGTCATCCTGGTCATTCCATCCATCATTCTCATCATGGTCATCATGTGAATCATGTGCTTCATTGTAGATGATTCCAATCCGAAGATCCGAAAGGCCATTATCCTCAACCACGACGACACTCTCGTGTTTAGCTGTCGACTGGACCCCTCTACTCGCCTTGGGAAGGACTCGTTCGAGTTCGTGCTCATTACAGAGATTCTGGCACATGACTGAGTCTGATGCATTTCATGTGTTTGAGGGATCTGCTGAGAATGTCATCTCCATCAGCTCTTACATTGAGACGGTTGGTTCGTTTTCCAATAGACCGCTGTCAAAGGGCTTATATAGACCAAGTGACGACGATGGTGTTCTTACTTGTGTCAACTCGCTGTTCATCTGTGGATTGTGTTGGAATCCCCCTCAGAATCAGCTAAATTTTGGCAAATTCCCAGTACCAAGCGTTGGATGCTTATACATTCTGGGACTATAACGAGTCAATTACCCATTCTGGCTCATACTGGATCAAACATGAAGCCCTGGGAACAATACTGACAGTGTGGTGATCACTCACTGGGTTTTCTTGACTATCATCACTTTAAATGATTGGATTTCCATCATGGGATTCATCATCATCATGAGGATTTGACCTGGATTGGCTATGAATGAGAACTGGATTTCCGTTCAACACAACACACAGAGTCTATTGACAATGAATTGGACCTGTATTGGCTTGTTGCAGATTTCGCCACCCTCAATCCGTGTGCAATTCACTGATTTTGGTCTCAATTCAGGCACATTTTGTACCATAATCTGGCATCTGGTCTCATGACTGCAAATGACACCAGCCAGTTTCACATATCTTGGACTCCATGAGGGGATACCCTATTTTTTTGACGCTCGACGACATGGCGACGCTCGTTTTCTGTTTTCTGGCAGTGGGATGTCAGATCCTGATTTCATTGTGAATCATGGATCATGGATCATCATGTACATTCTTCACTCAGACTTTCAATTTTCGAATTTTCGAGCTTGAACGAAAGGTTTTTCTGTGTGCCCTGAGGTACCTATGTGTTTCATTCAAAACGATGGCCATCGCGAAACACAGATCTCAGCACAATTCAGCTCATTTCAGCTCAATTTTGCACATTTTGCCTTAGATTAGTCGGGTTTTGGTCACTTTCGCCGTTTCGTTCACTTCACTTGACCCAGTCTGATATACTGGCGTATGTTTTCAGAGGGGGAGTGTAACGGCAGCAGTGACAGCACTCAGATTATACATCAATGTGATCAGAATTCCACTGATTCTCAGATGTACATTAGTGCAGTAAATTTTCCGCTTGTTTTCATGTTTTCCGTTCGCCGCCAGATGTCGCCTGTGAGCGCGCGTCGAGTCGCATTTGTCTTTCGTGATTTCCCAATCGGATTTATTTAAATTTTTCCAAATGATTTCACGTTGTGTCATTATGTGCGATGAATGCGCATTGAGATTCTATGTCTGCTCCATTTTTGTAGACCGGGTTTTCTGACTATTCATATTCCACCATGGAGTTCACTGGACTTACAAGTGCTTCGCATATGTCGCTCCCAGAGGCTGGATATGGGTCTGAAGATGTGGGTTCGGAGATATCAAGGGCAGTGTCGGGCGTTACGACCCCTGGGGCATCAAGGCTACAGGCTTCGCAGTTACAACAAAGATCAACCACTATGCAGCGGTTACAGGAGGTATCTTCCTTCATGGAGGATATACCGAAATAAAATAGGCATTTCATGCTTTAGGCCTTGGAGGTTAAGCCTGGTGATCTCCCACCCCAAGACCCCTATACTCAATTGTTTCTACCACTTATTGTGGTTCTACTTTTTAACTGTTTCTGAATTCAGTTGCTTGGCCAAGTCATATTCTGTGTCTGGCCTGACACCTATGCCCCACATTCCTAACGGGCACCATTACACCCAAAAGAGTGCACATGAAGTGGTTGATGCTATCGTGGAGGCTAGAGTCAGTCCAGTTTTGTATTATCCATTTGTGATTGAATCTTTGTGTTTATACCTGCTTTGTCTATCTGCAGCCCTTCTATGTTACACTAGATTTCAAACTATTCATTGATTCGATCCACATCGTGTTCTTGCTCTACTTGCTCCTTTGGTTTTGGGATTTCACCATCAAAAACCTGCAGGATTTCATCAAAATCTATAGGGCACTAATCAAGGACATCTTTCTCTGTTACAAGCCAGCAAGCTTAAGGAACTCCACCCGTTGTCTTAAAGAACGTAGGGTGGAGCCCCTGGGTAACCTAAACAAAATTTTACCGTGCGCAACACGCGTGGCCTACCCTTTAATGCGCATGCACAGGTATGCAAAGGTTTACCAATCTCACTCTGCTTCTCCTAATCTAACCCACCACACCAAATCATAACGTGACTCAACCAGGAGGTGGCTTACCTACCTTACTCACCACGCATCATGTGAATGCCGAAGGTAACACAAGCACAAAATAACCCTAAGCATTTGAACAACCCTACGGCGAATTATAAACAACCCCAAGTGATTAATGCATTGTGTGTCATGCACGCTCTTCTTACTTTGTTCCTTGCAGAAAGAGGAGAGAGACTGGCACACTGCACAGCGCAAAACAAGCCTAAGGGTTTTGAGGAACGCTATTTTAATGCTACGGCAACGCGAACACCAGCAAGCACTTTCTTTTCTGACCTGTGAAGAGAAGAGAAGGGTGGATTGAGGCACAGGGAAAGCGACACAACGTGTGAATGCTTGAATTAGGCACATGCATCGCGAGCACAGCGCATACTCTAACCCTACGTGCGCGCTGCATGCTCCATTCGCTTCGCATACCTTTCATCTCAGTCTTGACATGTGCAGAGCAAAGGAAGTGAGCACCCGAACCCCCAACGAACACAGCGGTGACAACCCTAGCGTTTTAACGAAGCAACCAACCCGAACGCAATGCATGCGTGTGAAATGACACTGACATACCTGGGAGGTGGGTTGTCTACCTGCTCTGTGGTGTGAGTTTTTGTTCATTCCTTTTTCTTAAAGTTTATAAAATTTTTGATGCAACTGTGCAAAAATTTCTTTTAAAACTTTAACAATTACGGCTCATACCCTCTTTTTCTAGAGCCGTTTGCGCAACTCTTTTTTGGAGTCCGCTTCTGTTGCGCTTGTCTGCGACTTTAGGTTTTAGGCTAAAAATAACGATTTCCAACGTCGTTTCGTCAATTTTTAGCGATTTGACTTTTTAAATCGCTACCCCTTTCGCTACACCACAGGGTTCACACCCTGTTGGTTGCATTTTCTATTTTTTTTCAGCTCCTGGAGATTTGTGTCCTCCATTGGGAGTATTGCTCCGCCCTGGCCCTTGGTCAAGTTGTATACTAAAACGATGTTTGTACAGTGATCGCCGTCCGCATTAGAGCGTTCGGCTGGTACCCTAGTGGGCAAGCATGTGTGCTGTAGGGAGGAAAACCTGGGTTCAAACCCCACTACCCCCAAATTTTTACCAAACGTTTTCGTCGCACGCTGGCGACTTTTGAGGAATGGCCCTTCGAAGGGACATCATTCACGGTACATTGCACTGTTTTTCGAGGGTACCTACAGTGTGATAGGCTTCTATGAACTGATGGGAATATTTTTGATTGGTTTAATGCATTTTCTGAGGTAATTTTGGGGAGATTAGGGCCTTTTTCCTTGATCCTACTAGCTTGATCAACTAGTACTCCAGGGGGGAGTAAGGAAAAGTCACTGCCATGTCTTTCTTGGACGGCTTGTCCCAGACCAAGCACCCCTTAAAACCCTTTTGTTGATGCTAAGACTTACTTAAGCATTTTTCTTTCTCTTTTAGAGCTCAAAGTACACTTTCTCAAAGTAACTAGGGTTATAACCCTAGCCTCCCATGAAGTTCACCCCTACCACTCAACTGAGCGGAGGTATCTTCCTTCATGGAGGTGATACCGAAATACAGTGGGCATTTCATGCCTAAGGCCTTGGAGGTTAAGCCTAGTGGTACCCCACCCCAAGACCCCTATACTCACCTGTTTCTACCACTTATTGTGGTTTCACTTTTTAACTGTTTCTGAATTGAGTCGCTTGGCCAAGTCATATTCTGTGTCTAGCCCAACTCTTTTGCCCCACATTCCTAACCAACACCATTTCACCCAAAAGAGTGCACATGAAGTGTTTGAGGCTAATTGGGAGGCAAGAGTCATGCAAGTTTCACTTAAAAATCATTTGTCTTATCCATTTGTAATTGCATCTTTGTACTTAAGCCTGCTTTGTCTATTTGCAGCCCTTCTGTGATACACTGGATTTCAAAACTATTCATTGATTTGATCCACATCCTGTTCTTGCTCTACTTGCTGCTTTGGTTTGGTTTTCCCACACCAAAACCTGCCGGATTTAATCAAAAGTATTAGGGCACTAATCAAGGACATCTTTCCTGCCCTCTACTCACCCCTAACCCACTGCTTCATCGGCCAAATCATGTGCAGCCTCAGGGCTAAGAAGTGCCATGTAGATACCCATAGAGTACCGGGCCTAGTGTGACACAGTTGTCCCCCTAGCGATAGAGCGTGGAGCTCCCTTTTACCATGTAATGTTGCACTCCTATGGCACCCTTGCAATGGGCGGGTCCCCACAGGCGAGGGTGCTCATGTAAAGCTCCTCACTGTTGTAGGTCCATGGTATTCAGTCCATGGCAACAATATCGCGAAGCATTTTCTTAGATTTTGGCCATCATAGACTGACACACCCCTATAGAGACGCAAATCAGCTAATGCAATGGTTGCTGTATACAATAGACGGATTGGCATACGCTGCTTGCAACGGGTCAAGCGAAAGAGCCAATTTTTGCAGTTTTATGTCACAATCTTCACAACATTGGCTGCAATTGTAAGAAATTTGTTGAAAAGAAAAAGAATGGTATCGCTAGAGATTTGCTGGTTCCTGCTCCAGTCTCCGGGATCCCCGTTAACCACAGAAAGCTATCAATATCCCACTGGGCTAAAAATCAGAAACTAGACCTTCCAATATAATAATGGGTCTTGTCAGGGTAGTGCCACTCTCCGTTAGTCATCCGGTCGCGCCTAACGGAGACACGTACGCGATGGATCATGTCTGTCATGAAGTCCCCAATGGCGAACTGTGTTGATCATTGTGTACTGAGAACAATCGGTGGACTCATTGAAACTCTCGGTGCCGCGCTTTAGTGTAGATTTGGCGGCATCGATAGGGGCTGCCCTTCCGCTGATGGGCGCTTGCCTAGCAACGCCGGGGTACCTAGGCGACCTTCAAGATAATGAAAAGAAAGCAACTGAGATAGGGTCCGCCACCTCGGGATATTGCAACGCCCGGTTGCACCTGTGGTTCCGCGCAGGTGCTGCCGGACTAAAAGACATAGAAAAGGCCCACGGAGGGCCACCGATGGCCTTCTTCATCGCTAAAACCCTCTTCTCTCTCACTAATATCCTCTTTTCCATCACCGAAATCCATTTCTGTCACCTGACAAATGAATACATGAACCGAATGGAAACATCGATCTTCCACAACATCCATGACATGCTATTCTGCCTTTCCTTTCTTCTCGTAACAACGCCTGCGCTTGTTTCTACCTACACAACACACCCGTACACCGTGGTATCATGGAACCATACCATCGACTGTGGGCAAGCTGCACAGCCCTACCACCAAACACCTATTGCTTATCATCTTCACGTGGTGCAGCAACTACCTTCAATCCATGCAGAGGTCCTCCAATTCTGCGCGCGGATATGATTGCAAGCTAGTCGTGGATTTAAAACCACCCCAAAATGGGGTATAAACCACCCCAACCCCTTCTTTGGCCTTTTTTGACCCCATGGGGTAGTTTTGCCCCCCTTACATTGGGGGAGGGGATTATTTCCCCAAAATGGTGGTTTTATGCCCCCATTTGTTCATGGAGGTGGTATCACCCCTTTGGTGTGGTTTTATCTCCAATTTTTGGTGATTTTATCCCCCCATTGGGCGGAGGATGTCACTGATTTTTGGGAGGGGGGGGGCTGGTTGATCTCTATGTGAATCAAGAATCACAGTCCCGGAAAACAGGTTGCCTTAGGGGGGCGCCTTAAGCGTAGTGCGCATGTAGTGCAACTATTTGGCCACCTGGCCATAGTAGAAATACATACTTTGTGGTACTATGGGCAGCCTTATTGTTTGATGACACGTTTTTTGGTGCTTCTGTTGCATAGGATATGGCAAAAGGGTGGTTTTATTCCCCCAAAGCGGTGGTTTTATTCCTCCAAAAAAAAAGCCAAAACCCACCCAGGGTGATTGTAAAGGTGGGTTTATCCCCCATTTGGGGGTGCTTTTATGCCCAGGACCAGCTTGCAAACGAGATGGACAATGACCATTGAACGTGTAATCTCATGGTACACAACCAAATATGCGATCTTGAGCAAAACATGTTGACCAACAGTGTCATCGTCCAAAGCGGCGGGTACAGAAAATGCTGTTGTGCAACACATGGACAGTTGAAGTGTTTCCAAAACCTTGTTAACTCGGCCCAATATACCTTGAAACCCTTCAACAAAAGAAATGGGTGCCTCTCCTCCAAGACAGCCAAGCAAACACTTCGCATTTCACCCGGAATAAATGTCCGGGAAACTCCAACAGGCCTTGAAACATGCCACAGTGTCAGCCAAAGCCTCAAGTGTGGGACACTTACACAGTCTTGACCAAATCGTTCGTTTTATGTCGTCTGCATGCTTCTGTTGTTGCGTACGGAAATCTTGCCAATCACTCTGCTTCATTTGACCAAGCAGCATCTTGCACATGCGGATGCCACTTCTTGTATGTCCTCTTTTCTTTGTTGAACAACTGGACCTGCAGAAAATACCCTTCTCTTCTCTACCATCTCAGACACCAGGAATACTGCATAGCAGTGCGCATCAAAGCTGCTCGGGAGCCCCAAAGAGGGCATTGTGGTACATAGTGGTCGTGTTAGGTATTGCAGAAATTGCACTGAAAACAATTTGGTGGCAAAAAAACTCCACATCACGATGTTGCAGAACTTCCCCATACCAATGCACAGCAACTTCATGAAAAAATGACATTGAAATGAAAACAGCAGTGTGCTCTGACAAAGTGGCTGTCTGCAACGAACACGACAACACCATGCAGTTGCTCCACTGTGCGGCCTCATTCCCTCGGTGCTGCATTTGATGAACACAATGTTCAATATTTTGCCTCCTACCAGTACCGAGCATTTTTGTGATATAGGGGAGGGGGTGACGGGCACTTTTTGGGAGAAGAACAGAACACAACACACAAGCCAAAAGACTAGCAGGTAAAAATTTGGGCCTTCTGGTTATGGATCCAAATACATTACGTTCGAACATCCAATTCTTCAAACACTGAGCTACCGCCTGAACCTGTTAGTATTGTCTCGCACAGGGTTCACAGTTTGAACATGCTGTCCAGGAAACAGGCCTGCTCAGCGCCTGAATGCATTCAATAAACTTCATCATTAATATTCTTTTGTATCCTCTTGGGATGCACCGGATGCACCGTCTAGCTCACCATGGCCCAAAATAACCCATATCTTCTATTAATTCGTAATAAATTCTATTGCCTTCGGCAGTGCACCTCGAAGAGAGGCTGACAGTCAGCCAATCAGTCCCTTAGCCAGGCCAGCAGTAAGTCAGACAGTGGGGACATCCTTCGCCGCAGGGCAAGCAGTTGCCGAATGGTACTGCAGCTGACCGGAGTCTTTATGGTCGGCGGTTCAAGCCCTGGAAAACGAACATTGCGCCGCCGGCGACGAGAGTCGACCGACCAGGATTCGAACCGCCGACCTAAAACATTGCAGTCGGCTGCGTTACCATTCGACTGGCGTTTGGCGGGACAGCTGTATGCCTCCCCACTGCTTGGAGCCTTCTGAGCGAAAACTTTTGACCCCACCCCCACCCCCCACCCGCCCACCCCCCCCCCTCAAAAAAGTGATATCCAGTTTTAGGGGATAGAGGCCTCAGAATCAAAAAATCCATGGGGGGATGGTCTTATTGGGCAAAATAATGATTTTACAATGGGTTGGACATATCATGCCTTGGGGTATGCTACGCGAATGACCCAAAAAAGGGGGGGCATACGACGCCCGCGCCTGCGCTTGATCTAACAACCTCTCTTCGAGGTGATTTCAAATTTGGTCAATATCCTGTTGCAGCCACTGCACCCTGACCATCCTGATTTTTCACCCCCTCCCAGTCCCTCATTGCACTTTTTTTATAGCCGCACTACGGCATCCTGCTGGGAGTTACTCAGGACAGAAAATGGTTTTCCATCTTCTGCCTCCCCAACGCATTTCTGCCAACAATCCTGCACCTATGAAAGGGCATTTCATGGCTATTGTGCATGCGGGCACACATAATCACTATGTGTTGGTCCAACCCCATAGCCATCTTTTTTCTTCTGTGGGGATCCTCTTGCCCATCCTTGATACCCCAGATCCGAGCCCTAGCAGAACCAGCAGATGTGGACCATGGTTTTGGGCATGGGGCAGGCCTTGTAACTAATGCAAGAGGTGGGTGTGGGTGTGTGGGGGGGGGGGGGGGGGTCGAGTCCTACCTCCAGGTACCCAGATTCTAGCCGGTTTCAGACCAGCATAGGTCGGCTAAAAAACCTGATTTGGTGAGACGATCCGCTGGAGGCCTTTGGCCAGCATTCGTCATTGCACCATTCTTCTGGCAACAAAGGTACAGAAACACCTGTCTGGGTCCAGATATTACACCCCCTTACTGTCGGGGTCCAGACATTACACCCCCTTACTGCCATTCCGCCCTTGAAAGGGCCACATTGGCCATGTGTGGGTATTCCTCTGTGTGCTGGAGGGATAAGAATTCTTGGAGAACCTGGGATGCCCTCGCAGGGGCCTTGGGCAACGTATTGGCATTACTTGGTACTTGGTAATAGTTTGAACACAGACAAACGACAGGGGCCCAAATATCACCTAGCAATTTGCGCACTCGCTTGTCCAAGCCCAGACCACAAGGCCTATTCCAGCCTTCGGACATATACGCCAAACCGCAACAACAAGTACAAAAAAACTACAACAGATACAGCAGCAACTTGCCCTGCAGGACGCTTCTGCTTCCCGAAAAGGCTGAGCCTGATCTGCAAAGAGTTTCCATTCACCTTCACTAGCTCCGCTCCACTGATCCCCACTGGATATGTGGCATTTGCCAGAGCATGTGCCAACTCCTCCATACGCTGCTGCATTGAGTGGTTGGACAAGAATTCCCGGGCTTCGGCCGCTGTGGCCTGAGGCCTCTCAAACCAAATGGGCTCATCCAGTTGTGCCACTGCTCTTGGGGGGTCGCTCGCCAGGCCACTCTCGTTGAAGGTTAGTGCAAAGGTCCGCAGCAGCCGTGCACATCGAAGAGGCTTGCACTTGGGCTGCCATATACAAGGGACCGTCACACGCCCCGCCAGTACCGCCCCTGCTGTCCATCTCAAAGGCGTGAACCGTTTGCACACATCCGACCGCCCCAGCCAATCCTCATAGTAGTGGCGCCGCCCGCCCGGAGGGACCCGCACAGGTCTGCTCACGGTGCGGATGTACGACAGGCGTGCCCACCAGAAATTGAACCAGGCCCAACCCCCGGACCCAATGGAGTGCCCCACGACATCAATGTGCCCAAAGCACTGGAAAATGCCGAGGACCCGCTGCCAGTCCCGCACGACAACATCGAACAGCCGCTGTGGGGCTCTTGGCCCATGGGTCACCCCCTTGGCATGGAAGTACAGCACAACACCCTCCAGGGACTTCTGCCCAAGCTGCCACACCTGGTTGATACCAGCGTACTCATAGTTGTTGCTGCGGGTGACAGTGATGGCCGCGCTGGGGAAGTAGGCAGCAATGATGGCAGCGGCCTGGGCGGTGCTGGTCAGGTTGTCCGTGACTGCAAAATGTGTGTGCACCAGATCAGACTGGGATCCAGCCAGGCATCTGAAGGGTAACCAACACCGACTGGAGCCAACACAGTTGAGGGCAAGGGACGACGGTTGCACAGTCCATCAACGCCGTTTGCAGGTGACTGGAACGTGACTGACGGCGGTTGGGTAGCAACCCAAGCCAGCCATAAGGGCACCCTGTGCATGTCCTTCGGAACCGCCCTGATGTGCTTCTACCTATCTGCATGAGCACCCTTCTCAAGAAGGTATTCACATATCCCTTGCGGCTAGAATGTGTTGGTGCCTGTGGGCACAAGAAACAGAGACATGGCGCCAGAATGAGTCAGTTGTGTCGGATGCAACTTTCATGACCCAAAGACTGCCCACTTTTGCTTTCAATGGATTCCTCATCATATGTGGAACATTCTTGTATTGACTGTTTATCCGACGCAGCACATGTAAATCACGCGTTGAAGGGGATGTGTGCTGGTACAAGCATGAGGAAAAGCAGGGCGGTTCGGCAGTATTCAGTGCAACAAGGGTATCAACCCGACGATGTTGGGCTAATTTGGCCATGGCCATGCATGTGATGCCCGCTGCAGGCTTCCCGGCTTCCTGTGCACTCCATCAGTCAAAAGGCGGCCTTGGTTTCAGCACCCCAACCAGTTGCCGCAGCCATTGACAGGGGCCATGGAGCGTTGAGACCTTGTGGGTGTGGACTCACTCTACGCATACCTAATTGAGTGTGGAGCTGCGCACCGTACTGTAGCAGGCCTGTGTCATTGAGCCACATCATATGCGTCTTCATGATCGCCAGGAAGTGATCCTGGTAAAGGAAGGCATGGTAAACGATGTTAACAGAGGTGGTGAGCTTCGTGCGGCACTTTGCAGGCAGGACTGGGTTCTGCAGCAGAGGCAGTGAGCGAACCATCACCTCGGTCTGAGACATCTTGGGCTCATCTGAGGGAGCATCAGAACCAACAATAGGCAACATCACACTCATTTCTCACACTCACAGAAATGTGATTCGCAGAGCCAAATGCCCCTGAATCAATGGCCGTTGTGCAAATGAAAGGTCACGTCCTATCACCCTCCAATGCACATGGAGCCTATTACAGACAACAGGACATTCCTTCCACCAGTCAGATGAAATCAGCTGCTGCCATTGACATCGCTCCAGGCTTATCTCTCCCTGCAACACAACCCCAGAACCAGGGTGCAGTCCATTGCGTTGCGGAAGGTCACAGAAGTGGACACACATTAGGATGAGTAAGTTGCGCATGGCACTGGCTCAATAGAAGGGGCCACATTCGCTAATGAATTTTGCTCGCAAGGTGTATATTGCATGGCCGGGAATGCGCTGTATGGCCATACCACACGCCCATGCTGTGGATGAGCACGGTCTTTGTCCACCAATTTCAATCCACGGGGATCGGCGCAAGCTTGTGTACAATGGGCGAACCTAACCAGCTTGGTCCTCCATTTCTCACCAAGGAGCTTTGAAATCCCACAAGTTGTGGCGTGGCATTGCTGGTCGCCACGTGGTTGCTTGGGTGGATAAATAGTGGCATGCCCGGTTTCACGTGAACCGTTGCAACCATAGCCTGGCTACATACCACTCCACAGCAACTGCTTCTTGGGCATACAATGCTACGGGACCTGCTAGCCCTGGACATAGTTGCTACTAGTGTTGTTGCACGGCACACGAAGATGGTGACGGTTTGTAACACCGTGTGATATACAACTACCTTACGCAGAAGGGCAAGAACCTTGTGTGGTTACTAGTGGAGTGTAGCGTCCATTACTTCAACTTGAACTGTCTTTCCTTCAAAGCATTGATTGGCTGGAATTTTTACCAGCTGTGAGACATGGCTTTAAGTTTTGGTGTCCAGCACCCTTACAAACACATGCACAATGTGAAATTATGAAAAAAATTTCCCCTGTTTCCACACCTTGTGCCCCATGCCTCAGAAGCAAGCACCAACATTTACACCCTACCCACCAATTTTCATTGAACAAAAGATAGGGGCCTTGCTTACTGCTTCAACATACCTAGGGAGCCCGTGCGAATCAAGCGATGGTGCATGCGCAAGATGCTTTGCCCGTTTTGCAGGGTTCAGATGCCCTTCTTAAGTGCTACCTCCTTGCAACATTTAGAATTGGACACCTAGCCCGCATCTACGCATGAACGGGCCTTGCCAATGGGACAAGTGGTGGCCATTCATGATGACGGTCGTCACCCTCTGGCTTTCGCCAGTTTGCAAGTCACTTCCAACTATGTTCAAGGGGCTTGTGCTATGTGCAACACGTATTAATACCTGCAACATTGCATATCATACAAAGAAAGCACACAGTGTTCTAAACTGCCTATCACTTGTCCCGGTATATCCATTCACCCACAGGACACTTCCTTGTCATGCATACCGTCTCACACAGGGCGGAGTGCACAAGAGCATGTACAAAACTTGAACTGCATCCCCGGTGAGGCGTTCCCCCTGACGAAAGAGGGTTTGCCGAAAGTGCCGCAGCACCCCAGGTTGACCCGTAAACCACAGCAACAATTGGAACGATTTTGGCCGCAGCAAGTGCGGCAACGTTTCAAAGTCCAGGCGCTCCAGAGGCTGGAGGAGATCGAGGTTGAAGCGTTGGGAACGTTGCGCATGACACACGTGGCGATGCTGTGGCGCACAAATCAGCGTGTGTGGCTCACGTTGCAGATCGCAGCGCCGTCTCCCATGCTGTGTGAGGTAGTGACAATGTATGGCCTCTCACATCATTACTCCAATTCGGTTCGATGTAATGCTACGTACACAATGCAGGTAGCTAACATACAACATGGGTCTGGCGACTTCATCACTCACCAAAAGCGAGCACCGTCATGCCTCGGCATCCAATGTGCACACCTATGTTAGCAACACAATATAAAGTATACAAAACAATGAACTCAATCAGTCATGAAGTTCTGACCTGTCATGAGGATAGAAAAGTGTAACCATGGTGCCCTGACCAATTGGCGCCACAGGGCACACAAACACAACAAAGTCAATCGGTTCCGCCAACCGCAGTCGTCCCATATACATGTACCGCACCCAAAAGATACCTTACCGGAAGATACCCAAGTATTCTATGAGGACAACACACCTACTACGCATTTCAAGCCACGGCAAGCTACGCCGCACACCATGCCTGGCGCCCATGCCGGCCGCCCGTACCAGGGCTCGAACCAACGCTCCCCGGCCCTCGGGGCAAGTGCACGACCATTGTACTAAGACGATGGGTACCCCAATAACCACTTCGGTACCATACCTGCAGAACCGCCAACAAACACCGCCACGTCAAACATTCAATACATAGAGGAGTAGGCGTATGCATGGCTCTGTGGGCAAAAGGCGCCTGGTGACTCGCACTCCTGGGCAAAAAGTCTCTGGGCACCCGCCCGGCGAGGCCACTCTATCTGCTGACTTCCAGGACTTGGCAGTTCAAATAAAGGGTTCTTCGGGATGTTCGGCGGGTCCCAATCCCCCCCGGGGTTCGAACCCACCTCCACGGGATGGAAGATGTGTGCTATACCCACTGTCCTACGAAGCGATGTGATCGGCACAGTGGATCAGACCTGTTTGGCCTTATAACTGCTGTGTCGACGATAGGGGCTTCTGTGGGTAAAAGGCGCGTGTTGGCTCGCCCCCGTGGGGCAAAAAGCCGCTTGGCACCCGCCCGGCGATGCCACTCTATCACCTGTTATCCGTGACTTGACCAGTCCATGGTTGAGGGCACAGGAAAGGAGATGAGTATTCCTTGTACATACACATGTGTAATTAAACATCCACTGCAACAGCTTCCGTGGGCAAAAGGTGTCTGGCAGCCCGCCAAATTGGCAAAAGGCCACCAGGCTCCCGCCCGTTGAGGCTGTCGCTACAGGAACAACCTTCTGGCCACCGGCAACTCCTCTTCCGGTTCATCCACTGTGAGAATGAAATCCTGATCGTCTGGGGGCATCGGTGTGCCCCAGATGCCTGAGTCTGCCCCTAGGTCCACATCAATGGAAAAATCAGTATCAAAGTCTGGCTGGGCTAGCGTAGCTGCAGACCCCAAGCACGGTCGTTGCCTACCAAGCAACGGAGTTTCATTTAGGATCTCTGCTCCGCATTGCATTCTGTCTGTGTGTGTTACATTCAATGGGTTGCGATTCCTACCCAATTCAGCAAGGTCATTGGCAACTTCATTGCCTCTGATATCACAGTGAGAGGGGAGTAACACCGTTCTGAGCTCCCTCCCTGGCATGTTCAAAAACTGCAACAGGGCCGACCAGCAGTGCACATTACCCACTGGTCCTGTCGAGCACCTCCAGCCATTGTCTTTCCATTTTTGCACCCCCCCCTTGATGGCGTCATTTGCAATCTTGCTATCCAAAGCAATCAAAATTCTGCCTGTAGTGAAGTGTTCCAAGACCCAAAGCACCGCAAATAGTTCGGCAGTGTTATTCGTCTGCCTCTCTCCCTCCGGGTTCGGCATGGCGCACTTAATCCTAAGCTGCGGGCAGTAGACACCAAAGCCTCCCACCCATCCCACCAGGTCCATTTTTACAGAGGACCCATCTGTGTAAAAAAACTAGCCACTCTCCGGATAAATATGGTTGTAGCTCAGCCAGCGCCGGAGCCACCCTTGCCTCCTTATTGAGTTTGCGTCTTTTAGCCCTCTGGTTACCCTGCTGGGCAAAAAACCAATCCCCTATAAAAATTATCGGTATTGTTGTGCCTGTGTGGAGCTCGAGCACTGCATGGCGTAAAGATCGAAAAAAAGAGGAAAAGCCGCTAGCACCTGGCCACTTGGCTAGCTCCATCAGCTTTTGAGCCCATACAGACAAAAATGTGTGATACTTGCGCGTGTCAGCCAGCGTATTAAAGCAGGAAAGGCAACGTGTGACCCACATTGCCTGTCGTGCTGTCCACAGCACTTTACCCGGCAGGGCTGCGAGGGGTCTCTCCCTCATGTGTGCTAGCAAATTGCAAAATTGAGTGTGATATGCCATGCATATCAATGTAACAGCCCAGAGCCTTGTCAATACAATCAGCTGCCACTTTAATCAGTGAGCAGTGAAACAGGGAATGCAAATTGTCCTCATTAGCCCCACAGATGGGACATGCCACTATGTGCCCTGTCAGTGTCTGTATTCTGTCCTCCGTACTGAGCTTCCCCCACAACGCCCTGAATGAATGAAATCCCGAGTTGTGGAGGATACTGATTGGGCTTGAAGTACTTCCACGGAAACTGTGACTCTTTGCAAAACCCGACCGGTAAAGTGAGGATGTGTTTGACCATTTCCCGAGATCCCCAAGTCTCTCAGAAGCTGGGACAAGAAAGCTCAATCGGATTTAGATGGGAACAGTGCAGCAATCTTTTGGCAGCAATGCAGTAGGGGGATTTGTATGTGTGTGATATTCCTTTACTTAAGGCATCATGAGAAATGTTGTGCCAATACACCACTCCTTTCCTGACAAGCTGAGGGTAGTGATAGGTGTCAGTTGCACCCCTCAGTTGCACCCCTCAGTTGCACCCTTCAGTTGCACCCCTCAGTTGCACCCCTCAGTTGCACCCCGCAGTTGCACCCCGCAGTTGCACCCCTCAGCTGCACCCCTCAGTTGCACCCCTCGGTTGCACCCCCCAGTTGCACCCCTCAGTTGCACCCCTCAGTTGCACCCCTCAGTTGCACCCCCCAGTTTGAACGGGCCATCTCCGTCGGTTTCTGGCATGCCTCCTCTGACTCGGCCAAGCACATGCAGTGTACTCTTCTGTTTTACGCCGTAGTCCCGCAAGGTGAGCTCACCCCTGGTGAAATGCTTCCTGGCGCATATCAGGCGTTGAATTTGTGATGTGATGCCTTCCCGTGCTGTTACCTGATCCCGCATATAGTCCACCAACGTGTGTTGCGTGTGCAGGTGGACCGGATGGTTTTCGTTCTTGTGCTGATGAAGATGCAGCGGTGTTCCTGTGCGTCTGACTTTTCTCCGTCCCCTGCAGCAGCTCGGTACCGCACTACAGCGTCCTCGATGCCGTCGTCCGCCGCCTCAGTGCCCGCGTGCGCCCCTGCTTCCCGCATTGCCGGTGTTGCCTATCCCGATTGCCCACCCTGCCGGCTGTCTCGGTCTCCCCCGCCCCACCTTTCGGGAGGGCCCGCTCCTCCGCGCCTATTCAAGCCACTGTGCTGGGTCTCCTTCCAAACGGCGGGAGTGACGGAGCCGACGGCGCCATCCCTGGGCAGATGGTCGGTCTTAGTAATGGTGTCGGCAATGTGGGACACTCCTCGTACACTCTCGCCATACGTCTCCACGTCTCCTATGCCGCGTCGTGGTATGGAGCACCTGCTGAGGCCGCCCTTCCAGGACTCGTGGATGTCCTTCAGGTGTAAGTCAGTGATCACTTCAGGGTCTTGTGCCCGCCTCAGAGACATTAGGTATGCGCCCGGACGCCGCATGTTCCACTCCATCAGTGGACGTCTCCTAATGCGGCGCAGCATGCTGCGCCTGGTGCGTCTGGGCAGTCCTGGGCGGTTTGGGGGCGCCGTGTGAGTCACGTCTGGGACCAGTGGCTCAAGGCCCCCCTGGCGCTATATGGACGCCGCCCCTCCAAGGGCGTACACTGCGCTCACACACTCCCGCTAGCGTATGCCCTGGGCGCTAGCTACGATGACGACCATGATGGCTAGGCCTTCAAGGGGGAGCGTTTGGTACTTCCAGGCGGTGTCGCATCGTGGGTGCACAGCCGTATGCGGCTGGCGCCGAGTCTAGACGGAGCATACGTTGCGCTGCCGCGCCCCGTATATGTCCCGCAACACGCCAATGACTGCGGGCCCCGTTGCCACCAAGGCCCACTTTTGTGGTACTTGCTGCCGTTTGTACCCTGAACGCCATTCTCCGTCATCGGCCATGATTGCCTGTGGAGAGGCTGAGGCGGGCTAGAAATACATCAAGCTGGGTGTGGGAGAAGGCAGCAGGTGGGTAGCATGTACCTCAAGTAGTGACACTGTCACTGTCGCTGCTGCCGTCACTGTCACCGCTACTTCTCATGTCCCCCCCCCTCTCCTACCCGGTAAAACAAAAGTTGCTATGCGCAACTTGTGTTGTGAACCGCGCCGATCTGCGTAGAATTTTTGTTGATGAATTTTAACTTTGAAAGTTATTTCTCTTGATTAAAAATTGGACAAAACGATGTTCAAGATCGGAATTTGGAGAGCTCAAATTGCGGTATGTTACCTCTCTGCAAAGGACAAGTTTGATTAAAGTCAATTTAATGTTTGTCGTATTATGGCTCCAAGTGATCATGTACCTTATTTTACACACCTCACGAATTTACAAACGCCCAATGGCGATTTTCATCACACCTTGAACCAACCACACCAATCAGAAGCATGCAGGTATGGAAGTGGTCACAGCACCTTGAATCCGTGCATCTCCAGTCGGGTGTCGTGAAGAGCTGTTTCAAGAAGAGATGAGAGTGCTACGTTGCCCCTTGTAATCAACGATGGTCGTCGTGACCCATCACTTGACCCATGGACAGTGAACATCCTATTGGGAAAGCTGAAAAATGGGATCACGGTGGTCTCATGGTTGCGGTACTCACCAGGATTAGTCATGCACGTCAGAGTGAGTGAGAAGAAGCAATTACTGTACTATATGGCATTCAGTTCCAAAGATTGTGAGAAATTTTCATTCTTCTCAGTGCATTGAGAAACGGTTGAAAAGTACCTGGTTAAAGATTTATACATTTCTTTATGTCTAGCCACGGCCTTGATCACCTAAGGTCGGCAAGGCAGTGAAAAAAAGGCGCTAAATCAAGTCTATTTTCTTCCTTTTCATCCCCTTTGCACAATCTAGGTGCTACGGAAGTGCTAACAAAACCCCTTGTTTCATGACAATAATTTCAATAACTTTTTATGTCAAACTTAGGACCGAGTTTTTCAAGTAAACATTAGCACTTTCATCAATTTGTAAATTTACTGATTGTAAGATAAGCTGGATCACACTATCATTGTGTTTACACTCACTTTTCTATGTTTTTGGTGCGGTGATAGTGAGGTAGAATGTGCCCCCTTTTTACGTATGTTTTCTACCATATCTTGCTCTATCCTATTGGTATGCCCCCTGGAATATAAGGCACCTCTTTTTGACAGGTCCTGGGTTCAATCCCCAGCAAGCCTAGCTGAATGAGAAGCACCCCATATGCTGCATGTGACAAGGCAATGACCCCTTGAGACACATACCATGCCACCTGAGCATAATATGGAGTGAATGCAAAAAATCCACATCT
This sequence comes from Eutreptiella sp. 'Long Island Sound 2002', assembly GCA_964036045.1. Classification (NCBI taxonomy): domain Eukaryota; phylum Euglenozoa; class Euglenophyceae; order Eutreptiales; family Eutreptiaceae; genus Eutreptiella; species Eutreptiella sp. 'Long Island Sound 2002'. Next base: position 117,211,822 of record OZ038383.1, read on the forward strand.
CATGGTGAACTACAATGAAGATGGTGAGACCCTGGGGCAATTGTCCTATGTTTTGTAGTCTACTTGTTACTATCTCTTAGAATGTGTGATTCTTTTTGTATATCTTCTTATCTGCGGACCCCCTATGTTGTTGAACAAGATCGCGTGTTTCCTGATTGATTGTTGTGCCTATCTTGGGTTAATGCATCATTAAAATTTCGAAAAACAAGTGGCAAGGAGACTTGATTTCTGAATGTTGTAGAAGAATGAAGAATGTTTTGTAAAAATATTTCAAGCCACAAGTTTAGACTCCTATCAATTTGGCGAATTGCAACAATACGAATATTTGCTAGCATAGCCTTGAGAACACGGTATAGTGAGAAGCGAGATAGCACTGTAGGGCACGTCAATTAGGCAATCCTCTCGTCTCACGTGCCCTCTCAAGGTCTTCGGAGAGATTGGCCAAACTAGGGGCGCGAGCACCCACGGTTGATCAGCTCAAGGGCTCTGTAATGCCGAGCCGGGCTTTCATAGCCCCCAACAATGCGGTGATCTGTGGGTCGTCCTTGTCGGGGCCATCTGCGAACAGCTTCGCAAGAATCTTAGCCGTCACATCGATGCTACCAATTGTGCTAGCCCGCGCCGACCAATTTATTCCTTCACAAGGTTCTTTATTTCCACAACATGGTGGCCAAGAAGAGAGAACTTTTTTTTTTTGGAAAAAGACGTAGTGCACGTGGTGCAAACCCCCTCCCCTCCCCGTGCTCCTCCAAAGGGTTTTGAAACATACACCAACTCTGCCTTGAAAACACCATGGTTCGGCATGGGTGGGGCGCCACTTGCAATAGTGGCTAGGAATTGACTTGGTGGAGCGTTTTTTGGTGTCTTGTTCAAAACGGGCGAAGAACATAGTACAAAAACACGGGGTCAATGTGAGAAATGCAGCGCGCGCTAGTTCTTGAGTTATGGCATCATCGTCAGCGGCGACGGTCTCCAGGTGTGCCTCCCCTTGCCGAAGGACGGGGGTGATCGCTAATTTTCGACCCCTCGGGGGGGCTATGCCCTTAAACCAAAGTACCACCTACCATGCCCCCCCCACCTTGTTGCAATTTTTTTTGCTTCTACATATGTACCTCAAACTGATCAGCGCGTTGAGGCGGCCATTTCACACCATATATGTAGGGGTCTGCCCCCCCCCCCCCACCCCTGCCCAGCCCCTCTAGCTGCCCCTCCCCCCCCCCAAAACCCAGCCCCCCCCCTCCCCGCCTGGCGCAGTGAAAGTGGCACCGAAGCGGGAAGGATTCAGCGCATGGCCCATTGAACCGACCCCTCGGGCCCTTGAGTTGGGGTGATGGACTCCCATGCTTTGGCTTGGCCCCTTGAGTTGGGGTGATGGATTCCCAAGCTTCGGTGTGCCTCTTTGAGTTGGGGTGATGGACTCCCACGCTTTGGTGTGGCCCCTTGAGTTGGGGTGATGGACTCCCACACTTTGGCATGGCCCCTTGAGTTGGGGTGATGGACTCCCACGATTTTGTGTGGCACCCTGAGAACAGGATGTGAACTCCCACACTTTAGTGTGCTCCGTTGAATTGGGGTGTTGGGGTCCCAAGCTTCAATGTGGCCCTTTCAGTTCAGGTGATGGACTCCCACGCTTGGGTGTGGCCCCTCGAGATGGGGATACGGACTTGGGGGGTGAGGAAAACGGTCAATCGTAGTACCTTTTTTGCGTAGCATTGCGCTGTGTTGCCATGTGTGCCGCATATGATGCAACGGGTTGGTCTACTGGACTTTACCATAACCTAGGTGCCATTACTTTGCCACTCATGGAAGCTGGGTTTAATGCATGCAAGGAGAGAAGGTGGAATAAATCCTTATTTTTTTGGAAAAGGTCGCAAAAATGAAACAAGTAGTAAGAAAAAGGAGCTACGATGTCTTCCATGGGGCCCTTAGACTAGGTAGCACCCCTGCTCATTAACTTGCACCACCCAAAAGCAACGTTTGGGCTAATTCTTTGTGGTATACTTTTATTCAAGGCACATATTTATCAAAAAGGACACTTTTCTTTGTCTTTAGGGTTATTAACCCGAACACCCCATGAAAATCACCCCTACCAATCCAAGGAGCGGAGAAATCATCCTTCATGGAGGTATATACCGAAATACAATGGGCCTTTCGAAACCTTTTCAATTAGAGGTTAAGGAAGGTTAAGCCCATTGGGCTCCCAGCCGAGGACCTAAATTCTGTAAAATTCTACCTACTTATTGTGGTTCTACTTTGTAACTGTTTTTCAATTCAGGTGTTGGCGAGGCTATCCAAGCCATATCCTGTATCCGGCCCAACCTACTTGCCCCATATTCCTAACCGATTGGCTACTTAGCAAAGCACTTCACATCAAGTGCCGATCTTAGTCTATTTAGCCAGAATGCTGTCACTTTTGCATATTAAATCTTGTGCACATTTGTACTATAAAACACCATTGCCTACCTTCCCATGCAGCCCTTCTGTATACTTGGAATTCTTGTTCAAAACTATTTCCATCCGACTTATTGGTGTCTCCTGCGTTTGGTGCTTTCGTTGGCCTTCAAAAGCACGTGGTTTTACATTTCCAAAACTTTGTAGGCATTCAATACGTTTTTCTCGTAGCAGTGGCTCCCCTTGGGGCGCCTTTGACAAACTTCCTGAAGAAGAAGAACAACGAAGCGGTAGCAACAAGACAAGTTCATGAACGACATGTCTGTTGGACTTTCGTCTCTTTTTTGTGTGGCCTCAAGCAAGGCGTCCCGCCACTTGCGATCTTTGGCCCGCTTCCCAGTGGACTTCAATGGCCGCGTCCGACAATCCCCCTTTGTAGTGGCCTCCGATTCGGAAGGTGGCGTTGTTGGGGAATGAGATGTTGTGGGTCGTGTGGAGTGGGAGGAGGAGGAGGAGGACGAGCAGGAAGAGCTATTGTTAGTGGTGGCATTGTTGGGGAAAGGTGTCGTGGAAGGAGTAGGCGTGTCAGCCACTTTTTCCCTAGTGGCCGAAATTAAACCCAATGTATTTAATATCTGGCCAAAAATTAACATGTGAATCTCAATTTTCAATTTTTTGGGGGGGTTAGGGGGTTCGCCGTGAAAATTATGACCCCCATGGGTCGCCTTACGGGCTTAGGTGTCATTTTCCCCCGGGGGTTGGTGGGGGGGTCCTACCCATGTGGTTGTTTCAAAATGTTAAAATGGCTCTCGGCTTTAATTTTTGTTTATAATTTTAGCATTAATATTTGAAAAGTTAAAAATTAAAGGGTCGCCACCATTAATATTAATCTCACAAATATTAACTCTTTTCCCCAAATATTAACCCTCCTAACAATGGCACCACACAACATGTTATGCATCATGTGTGTGTTCACGCATGTTGTCCATGGCCATTGTGGCCCATTGGGTCCCTATGCGGGCCCTCACACAAGGGGGGGGGATTCTCGGAAATCGGATATCATGCTTGAAACCCCCTCCAGAGCCAAATTTAAAAGGGGGGGTTAGGGGGGGTTTAAGGGGGTTTTCGCTGCGCGGGGGTATTGCCCACGGGAAGGGCACCCCCCCCCCCCCCCAATGAAATACTTAGTGTCGGGCACCTCCGAAAAGTTGGCTATGCGGCCGAGGTGTGATCCGACAATTCGCACTGCCCCTACCAACGTCTATGGTAGGGTTTCATAGCCTTGGGTATTTCCGGCCGTGGCCTTGGGACTGTGGGATGTGTGTGTGGCTGCACTGGTCGGCCGACGCAACTCCGGAGGCCCTTAAGGCTATGGTGGGCCAGGCCTCCCTCCCCGCGCCATTGTGTGGGCCTTTCAGTCCTAGTGTGCATGCTACTACAAGGGAAGGAGAGGAAGGGCGAGGAGGTGTAGGGGGTGGGGGAGGTGTGTGCATGTAGCTCCGCCTACTTCTTCCACTCTGACGTCTTCACATTGCAACGCTTCTTAGCACTTTGCTTGGGAGTGGTGATGGGCCACTTTGTGCCCTTGCCAGGCACAGCTTTCTTTTGCGGGAGACCTTCCACCCCGGAGGAAGAGGTAGAAGAGGAAGAAGATGAGGAAGAGGAGGAGCTATTACCGTCTACGGACGTTGCGGAACTCTCGTTACCGCTGGATGAATCGTGATCTCGGTAGACCCAGATTCCACGGAGCTTGCATCCTCCTCCGGTTTCCACTCGCAATGGGAGCGGCCACGAGAGGCTTCATAGAAGGATGCACTCTGGTTGCCGACCGCCTTTGCCACTTTCAACATGATGTTGGGCTTCATCGCCATGGGGTTTTTTTTTGCTCGCCCCTTTTTTTTCTGATCGTCCTGCCTGTCTACAACGCACTCTGTTATATCAACGGTGTTTGGTGCCACGGTTGGATGGCAACGTGCCAAGTGAGTTTTGATGTTCAAAACCCACGGGGTGCCAGTGCACCCGGGAATAGGACATTCACGGGGCATGTTTCCTTGTTTGCGCATGGCCACTGTGAGTTTCAATGGGACCACACACGGGCATGTGCCACTGATTTTCGTGCGCACAATACTTGTGGTACACGTGCCTGTTGTGAGCCCGCAGAAATCACAAGGTTCGGCCTCACCACGCATCCTTGGGTCCGTTACCACCTCTCCATTCTGCAAGTGCAGTGCCACATGATTGCGCATCCTTGCCACAGCAATGGCGCTCCACCAAACAAACAAAATTCTGTTGCTTCCGCGGGCCGCACGCTAGTATGTGCCACACCAGCGTATAGCTCTGCACGCAATTGAGGACAATTGGGCACCTTTGCACATTTCACAAAGGCAGACAGGGTGCACGACGGAATGAGCTCGTCTCCGCATAAGCAATTGGTCCATGTGTGTGCTTGGGGAGCACTTGGTCCCCAACAAAGTGGAATGAAATGAGAGTACCTAACCCCAACTCGAGGGGCCACACAAGGGGCGGAATCAAAGGTTGCCCACAGGTGGGCAAGGTGGCTACATAACCCCTGCTGCCTGGGGGATCCCCACCGCTTCACAGCGGGGGGCACAATCAGAGCTGGCCCACAAGTGGGCAAGGTGGCTACATAACCCCTGCCGCCTAGGGGATCCCCACCGCTTCAGAGCGGGGAGCGGAATCAAAGGTGGCCCACAAGTGGGCAAGGTGGATACATAATCCCTACCGTCTAGGGGATCCCCACCGCTTCCGAGCGGGGGGCAGAATCATAAGTGGCCCACTAGTGGGCAAGGTGGCTACATAACCCCTACCGCCCAGGGGATCCCCACTGCTTCAGAGCGGGGGGTAGAATCACAAGTGGCCCACACGTGGGCAAGGTGGCTACACAAGCCCCTGCCACCTAGGGGATCCCCACCGCCTCAGAGCAGGGGGCGGGATCAGAGGTGGCCCACAAGTGGGCAAGGTGGCTACATAACCCTTGCCGCCTGGGGAATCCCCACCGCTTCAAAGCGGGGGCAAAATCATAAGAGGCCCACAAGTGGGCAAGGTGGCTACATAACCCCTGCCGCCTTGGGGGTCCGCGACGCTTCAGAGCGGGTGCCAAACGCAGAAGTGGCTGGAAAATCTTATTTTTGGGGGGCCACGCAACAAAGCGTGGATTTCAGAGTGGGGGGACGACATGAAAAGTGGCGGAATTGGGGGGAAGGACGAAACTTTGGATGTGAAGTCCAAAAGAATACCACCAAAAAAATTTGCGCGGAAATGGTTTGTCTGCGTCAAGAAACACCCTTAAAACCCCCCCACAAACCATTTTGGAAAAAGGGGGTGGTTTTTCAAAAACCCCCACACTATCGGATTTCTCATAAACGCCCCGCCCCGTGCCCTCACACTTCATGGGACCCCGTAATGGGGTCCCATGTCTTCGTGGGTCCGGATGGGGGGTTAGTGGGGTTAGTGGGTTCCGTGGTTGGGTTCGGGTTCGGGGGGTTAATCTCTTCGTTTGTGGCGGCGGGGGGTTAGGGCTTTTTCTTGCCCGAACGGGCCTCGTCCCGGTACCGCTCGGCCTCCTCGTGGGGAAGAGGAGTGGCCGGGCCACCTCGTAGAGGTTGGTGCCGCCCGGGTATTCCACCCAAACGGCACCATACTTCCGCCCGTGGATACCACGGACGGTGCCCCTCTCTACTCCGGTGGGGTAGGGTACGTGGACGACCGTCCCGACGATCGGATCCTCGGGACCGTCGTCCGTCGTCTCGCAACCCTTGGGGGTGTCGGTCTTGGTCGGGGTGGGGGGGGGGGGGGGGGCGGTGGCGGTCTTGGGGGGGTTGGTGGGTTTGGGGGAGACGGCCTTCGTTGGCCGTGCGGTGGTGGTGGTGGTGGGGGGGGGGTGGACCTTTTGGTACGAGGATCGTCGCGTCGTCGCTATCCGAGCCGCACTCGAAGGCGAACCGCTCTTTCAAACGTTTTTTTAGGGTTGGGGGGGGGGTTGGGTGGCGGCTTGGCTGGGGAGGGGGGTTTGGCGCGGTGGTGGTGGACGCCCCCCCCCCCCTCTCGTCGCTTACCCCACCCCCTCCCATGCTCCCCCACAACCCCTCATCCCCCCTCCCCACGCATACCCCACCTCCTGCATCCGGCCCACTCGCTGGGCCGAAAGTGACGCGACGTCAACCAAACGCCGCTCACCACACGCGAGGTCTCCCAGTCATGGGGATCGCGCAAGAGAGCAAGGCCCAAGGGTGGGTCTCGGGCCACGATGCGCTGGAGGGACCCCAGGGGTACTTCTTGAAATCCCTTTGCGTTCAGCCCCTGCATCCCTTCTCCCCTGAACATGCACAAATCAGGTTTCCTCCGTGGACCGACTGCACTGCACTGTTGTGACTGCGATGGTCCTGATTCCCCGCGTCGCTGCGGGACGTAGACGAATTGGTGGGTGGGCGGGCCTGACTGCCTTGATGAAAAAGGAGACTATCGGAGAGATGGAGAGAGTGATGAGTGAGTGAGGGGGGGAGGTGCAGGGGATGCCGTATGTGCTGAACCTACTTTACTTCGAGGGCTGCGTAACTATGGTTTAGCCCCTGCATGCCTGCTCCCGTGAACATGCACAAATCAGGTTTCCTCCATGGAGCGACTGCAAGAAGTGCTCGCGAATGCGAGCCCCGGAGTCACGCTGGTCCTTTGTTGGCCTCCCCCCCCCCCCACTGTGCTAAACTCCAAGGGGCCTGAGGCAGATAATGGAGATGCAGAAATTTGTGTGTGCTGCGTTCCCAGAGCTGAAGCCTGTCATTGGCGTTCGTGACAGCGTGCCGCTTGCTCGGAAAGGTACGTAGGCGGCTGAGCGGGTCCGCGAGGTTCTCCGCAGTATCGACCCGAAACACACCGAGTTTGACGCGACTCCAAAGCCTCAGCCAGAACAGGCGCCTGAGAATTCTCTGATGGGCCTGAGAGGAAGCAATGGCCCTCTGTCCTGCCACCTGGAACCTGCTAGCGTCATTGTCTGTGCCGACCACCACGGACCTGTGTCCGGGGTAGACGGCGACTTTACATGCATAGTATATGCCGAAAAGTTCTGCCTGCTGTAGCGATGTGACCCATGCCGGGCATCGTATGGAGCGGCGGAATTGCCTGTCGCCCACTAGCCCTACCCTGAACCGCTATCCATCTGGCGCCGCGTCGGCAAACAGCAGGAGGTCTCTCTTGCCTGGCGCCTGCTGCAACCCTCCCTCGTGGGCGTCTGGCGGGTAAGACAACGCTACGGCACTGAACAGGAGCAGCGTGCCGAGGCCCCGCGCCATACTCCGTGTGAACCACCGCGCGCCCGAGTCCAGTGCTTGATAGCTCCCTGCCATAAAGCAGGAGGGCCCTGCATTGGGCCTCGAAAGCAAGCACAGCTGCGCAAGCAGTTTTCTGAGCCTTCGAGGCTCGATGGTTCCACGGCCCATGAGTCTTACCGACGCGCGGAGCGCACTGCGCAGCCCGCCTGGGGCGTCTTGGAAGTATCCTACTTCTGTGTTGATGTGTTTGCCAATGAAGCTGAGCTCCATTGTGGGCGTTGTTTCGCTTTTTTGGCTAATTATAAAACCCGCCCGCTGCAGACGCCGAATGATGAGCCGCACTGCGCGCCGTACCTCGGATGGACTGCGAGTGGTGACGAGAATGTCGTCTATATATACCCACGCCCGGGCCCGCACGCCTCGCAAGGCGACGGCCACGATGCCACGGACAAAAGGCTGGCAGATGAGGGGCGAATAGCGCCATCCGAAGGGCAGGCGCGTTTAGCGGTGTGACCGCCCGTCGGCGGTTTGAAGAACAAAAACTCTGCGCCAACCCCTTGGGAGCATGACGCTCCAAAATGCAGTCTCTACGTCGAGTTTGGCCATCCACGCACCCCCCCTCCCGGCATCCAGTCCATGACTTGTTCCAAGCCCGGGAGGGTGAAATTCTGGGGCCGTCCGGGGTCCGCCCCGTTGATGGGAGACACATCTAATATCGTCCTACACTTCTGCCTATTCTTGGAGCGTGGGGAATGCCCGAGAGGTGGGGCTGAGGTGCGTGTGTTTCACCCCCCGCGCGTCTACGCGCAGGGCCCGCATCATGAGCGGGAGCTTAGTGCATTGTGACTGTAGGTTGGCCCCCCTGGCTTTGGAGTGCTTCTCGTAAGCCCTCAGGATGTCCTGTGGCACCAGCATCCTCCAGAGCGGCGCATGCACGTGCACACGGTCCGCCGACCCGAGTCCTTTTGCCGATGTCTCCGGATCGATCTCGTCTTCGTCCTCCGATGAGTAATATCCGCCCTTCTCAACGTCCAGCCCGTCGTCCAGCACCCCCTACAACGCGACCCGCAGCTTGGCAGTGGCGTCACCGTGGCCCAGCCTAAGCTGTGCCGCCGCCATGATCAGCTCCTGGACGCCCTGTGGACCATGTCCCTGCGGCCTTGCTTCACTCCCGGCAGCTCGCTGATGGCACGCGCCAGGCGCTCGTCCTCGAGCTTCACCTCCCCCGCGGCCCCGTGATGGTGGCGCACCGACTGCCGCTTCTCCATCCGGCTTGCCTGCGCTCCCGCCGTCCGCCGGCAGTCTCCTCCACGCCACTGGCGTTGCCCCCCTCTGACGTTTGATGGTCTTGGGCGGTGGCCGCGATCTCGACAACGTCTCTCTTTGGCGATTCCGTGCATGAGCGCTTTTGCACCGGGGCAGAACCCCCTTTTGGACTCGGCTCTGCCCGAGCAAGTCGGACATGGGGCATCTCGAGCTCAATCCTGATCCAGCTTGGCCACATCCCCAGCGTCGTTCCAGGTTGCATATGCGCCGTCGTTGTGCTTGTCCCGTACTGAGGCAGGGGGATGGGCCCCCCTCGCTCAAACTGCCATCGCGGCGGCGCCTTGTAGTATATGTCCGCCACTGTAGCCGACTTCGAGCCCCCCCTAAGCATGATGAACCGCACTGGGAGCCCGAGGCCGTGGAGCTGGGCTGCCCCAAACCTCTGGAACGAGTGCCAGCGCAGATACTTGAAGGATCCACCGGGCCGGTCCAAAATGCTGTGCAGCCCCCTGTGTAGCCCGTCCGTCCCCTGGAACCACGCAGGGACGTCGGGGTGGTACCCATGGCTTGCCCTGAGCCGCGCCAGGAATGCGGCCCACTTTGCCGTCCACTGTCCCATCTCCTGCCGCTGCTCGCCGCCGCGGGAAATGGTCCCCCGGAACACCAGCTCGCTGCCCTCGGCGCGGGCCGTGATCGCTTCGCTCGCCCTGAGGCATGGTGCACAGGACAGTGCCGCCAGCGCCAGGATTTCCCACTGTGCCTTGGTGTGCACGACGCCCGCCATGTACCGCATCGCTTCCATGCGCCCTTCCCCTGCCGCTCTCTTTCTTCCTCCACCCCCAGGACGAGGTACCAGTCTCCGGGCCGCACTGTGCTTTTGATCCATCCCAGCTTCTCGAGTAGTCGTACCCCTGAGAGCAGCTTTTTGGTGTTGCCCTCCCCCGGGTCCTGGGCATCGATGTCGCCGAGCTCATCCTCCAGCACGCGCCTCCAATCGCATCCCGGCTGCATGCGCTCGCGCCTTCGAAGTTTCGCGAGAGCCCCCAGGTACCCTTCCAGCGTGGATTTGCTGAGACCTCGCACGACACTGGCGTCGCACCGTTCGACGGCCTCCACCACGGGCAGCTTACGCTCCTGCTGTCACTTGGTGCCCTTGCCCTTGACGCAGCCCCACTCGTCCCTGTCGAAGTACCTGCGTGCTTGGCTGCAGTCCTGGCATTTGGACTTTGGACGGTCCGTGCAAACTTCCCAGGCGCCTGAGCGCTTGCTTTTGAAGTGCCGGCAGCCGCCCAGCAGGGTGAACTCGGTGTTGGCGGCTGATCCCGTGCCCCTTCAGATTTCTCCTTCTTTGCGCCCCGCGATGTCGCTTCTTGCCCGGCGCATGGTGCTCTTTGTGTGCTTCTTTCGCGTTCGTGATGATCTCCCCGAGGAGGATGACAAGGAGCCCGAAGAGCTGCTGCTGGTGCCGCTGGAGGTCGACGAGCCGCTGTCGTCGGAGCTGGAGTCAGGTCGCTTACTCTTTCCGCGCCGTTTGCGTTCCTTCCGACGTTGTCGTTTCTCTCTCTTCCGCTCCTTCCTCCGCCGCACCCGGGCCCTGTCCTTTAGCCCGTCAGCCCCGGTCACGTCGCAGTGCAGCACGATTTTCCAAACCTTTCGCGCCAAGGCGCGGGGTCCCGCCTCGCCTTCCGCAGCGTGTCCTTTTAGCTCCTGCTCGTGGCCCCCGGCCGCCGCCTCATGCTGGGGGCCGCCGACGCCGTCAGGACGTTCCCCTTGACCTTGTCGCTCGCCCTGTCGCTGTGCCCATCATTGTCTCCCGGGCTGCACGCCGGCTGTGTGCCCGATGGTTGCGCCGCGCCGCAGCTGCTGTCGCCACCGGCGCCGTGCGCTCCTTGTCCTGCTCGGCGCTCCAGTTCCTGCAGGGACGCGCATAGCTCGAAGGCCGCCTCCAACTGGGGCTGCGAAAGCTCGACGTTGGGGACCTTGATGCCCGATGCAAGCCCCAGTCCATACAAGAAGGCGTCTCTGTAGGCCAGGAAGTTTTTGCATACCAGGCATACTCCCAGTCCACGGTTGAATATGACCGCCAGCTTGGATGTGTTGACGCGTGCCGTCCGCACCCAGCTGTTGATCCCCACGTCTAGTACGGTGCCGCGCCGCTCCAGTGGGACCTCTGTCGCCCGCCAGTGCTTCTGCATCAGCTCGGCCCATGCCGCGTCCATCACGAACTCGTCGTGAGCCAGCAGTCGCTCCTAGGCCCAAGCTCCGTCCCCATCGAATTCGTCCATGTGCTTGTGCGGGGGGCCTGACTGCCTTAATGAAAAAGGAGACTATCGGAGAGATGGAGAGAGTGATAAGTGAGTGAGAGGGGGGGGGTGCAGGGGATGCCGTATGTGCTGAACCCACTTTACTTCGAGGGCTGCGTAACTATGGTCTCGCCAGGCCACCTGGATGGGCTTGGCATGCGTCGCGTCAACCACGATGACCTACGGACATAGAAAAAAACATTAGAAGTGTGAATTAATTGTTCAAGAGACTGTTTTAATTTTTGGACATTAATAATAACCCTTAACTTTTAATGTTTCGAGTGGCGGTTCAAAATGTAAAATTAAACTCGAGAAATTCATGCTGGCGATCTGAAAAATAAGCGAAACAAACAAGCACCATACCTCAAACGTAGCACTGGTGCCTGCTGCCTATACTGCCCCGTTGGCATCTCGGAAGTGAGACGCTGCCGTGGGGGCCTCAATGGGGGCTGCCCCGCTGGCCGTTGGGGCCGATTGGGCCGCCTGCGGGGCCGATTGGGCCGCCGGCTTGGCCACGTTCGCGGCTACCAAGGCCGCCTTTGCCGTGCGCGGGTTGGGGATGAGGCCCTCGTACGAGGGGTGACACCCCAGATCATAAATGGGTCGGGGCAGGGCCAGGACAGTGCCCCAGTCGACCCGGAACACGACGGCCTTGCCTTGCTGCCACTGCTTGACCCAGCCCAGCCGGGTCCAATGCTATAGCAGCACGTGGTAGTGTGCCGTCCCGAAACGGACGGCGCGGGGGTCAAACAACAAATTGAGTGCGGGCAAACTGCCCGCACTCGCAGCCCCGGGCATGGGGGCCACGGGGGCACCAGGGAGGGGTTTCCAGACCGAACCCCCCCCCCCCCCTTGGAGGCATCCTGACCCCGGGTGCCTCGATGTTCCCCCTCCTTCCGGCGAATCAAACACTGGATTACCCTCCGGAAAATCCACATGATTGTCATGTGGCTATGCGCGGGGGAGGAAAAAACCGGTTGATATCCCGCATATCCCGGCTCCAGCACCTGGGCTGACCAGCCAATCGCCCCCGCCTTCCGGGCGGTGGCAGACTAGGGCCCCAAAGCTTTGAGGAGCCACTGGGGGATGGGGGGGGAGCATGGGGGGGGGGTCAACAACCTCAACTCCCTCCCCCTCCTCCCCGACCCCGTTCCCCTCGTCCACCCCCACTTCCCCCTCCCCCTCGTCTTTAACCCCCCCCCTCAGGCTGGCTTGTACCCCCCCCCCCCCTCCAGCGCCTCGCTCTTGTCCCTCTCTCTCCTCTCCCTCTTCTCCCTCTTCTTTTTCTTCTTCTCCTTCTTCTCCTTTTTTTGCCTATCCGAGGACTCGTCGCTTGACTCCTCGGATGGGCGCGCGGGCGGCGGGCGACTCTCCACGGGTGGAGGCAGGGCCGACGGAGCTGCTGGAGCTTGCGCTGGAGCTGCTACTACCAGTCGCTCCTCCACTTGGGCCATTTGTGGAGAGACGCACAAAAAAAAAACAAAATTCTTTTTCAATCTTTAATCCCCCGAGTTAATTTCTTGAACTTAATATTCCCGACCGAAAAAGTAATTAATATATTAAGTATTAATGGACGCGACTATCGATATTAATCTCAAACAATTAACGAACTCGCCACAAATATTAATCGGAAAACACACGCAAGGGTGCACAAGCAAAACACACCAGGGATTGCTGATTGCGAACATGTCGGACAACATCTTTTTCATTTCCGACGCGTGCATGGGAAGGCGAAAACAAAGCTAGCGGAAGGGAAGCAAGGGTGGAGGGCGGGGGGCTATGGGTGGCCATGAGTTTGGCCATTGTGCATGGGGCGGTACGGGGGGTCCCATAGTTGCGCAACGGGAGGTCAAATTTCAAAAACCACCACTCCCACACTTTTTTTTTATCAAATAGGCCAGTTCAGAGAGTGCCAAGAGCCGCTGTGGACCAAGTTCAAAACTAAATACAGATTTCGGCAATGGCAGGGTGAGCATACGGGCTTCAGCTCGAGGCTGGGCCCCCATGTTTTCCCGTTGAGGTTGGTGTGGTCATGTTAGCGGGATTTCCCACTCGTTTGGATCCCAATGCACTTTTTGTCGTTTTGGTAAGGATTGCAATGGGACTTCCCACAAGGTGGGGTCCCATTGTTCCCGTGGTCATTTCCGTATGAGGTACATTGTCTGGCGTGCCTGTCTGGACGCATCCCAGTACAGTGTTGTTTTCTGTTGGCGGCTGCTTTTGAACCCCTGCGTCAGGTTCATGATGTGTTCTTGTTGGCGCCACGTGTAATGTGCCTATTGCATGCGGTGGGCCAGCAGCAGGTTGGAGTCTATGCGCATTCTCTCAAACCTTTCATATGTAAGGAGCAATGTTTTTGAGTCCGCGTAACGTCTCACTGTGTCGTGTTTTGCTTGTTCGTACCATTGTCGGCGTTCCGAGTACATTGTTGTATATGTATTGTGTAGTCGCTGTGCCTCTATATGCTCTTTGGGCAGGTTTGTTACCAACAGGTGGTATTCTATTTTGGCTGTTAGTGTGTTGGTGTATAATGTGTGTAGTTCTTGTAGGTGCCGTCCTGTTAACTCTGATGCGTGTGCGTTGCAGTAGGCATCGTGGGCACGTTGTGCGTGCTGCCTAGCCAGCTTGTTAGAGGCCGTTAGGTGGTGCTCCCAGTGATGACGAACATCATACTGAACAGAAACACCTAGACACAGTCAACGAGCCGTTCCAGGGACATAAAACGGCCCCCCAAACCAACCAGATACGACGCCACGACAGTGTTCGTTGGGTGGACTCAGGGTGCGGGAGACGACACAGCTAAGGTTGTAGCGTCCTTCTTTGGATGCTGGAGCAGTTGGAAGACAGAAGCCAACATGTGGAGCGATGCAGGCTGCGCCTATGCCTCGCTCCAATACCAACACGCCACGGCTGTGGCCCTTACCGCCGGACAATACATAGGATTGCGCCCAGGGATTGACACTAGGAGACGATACAACCACCACTCCCACACTTGCGAAACTACCTCCCCCTCCCGTTCAAGTTGGGTTGTCCCCGGCATCCCCCCCCCCCGCCGGCCGAGTGGTCATTGTATGCGCGCTTAAGGATGGCGTTGAGGCTCTCAACGACATCCGCGCACAGGGCACCCAACCCAAACCCCAAGCGGCGTGCGTTCGCCACGGCCCTGGTGACATCCTCCTCCAAATAGAGGAGGTAGTTTGATTGGCACGCCTCCTTGCAAAAATGCGCACGGTAGGCACACGCCACCTCGGCCGCATGTAGGTCCCCGCGGGGCGGCTTGTCCGTGTACAACCCCCGGAGGAGGTCACACATGGCCACGACGGCTTGCCATTCACCATCCTCCGGGACGTAGTCCAACAACGGACCAAGTTCCTCCCACGCGAGGAACAACGCACGGGCCTCCTCCCAATCGGGTGCCACCAACGCACCCAACTTCACACCCGTGTGGGCTCGGTAGAGGACGCGTTGCACGGCGTTGACGTTCTCCTTGGGGAGGTCCACGAGGCGTGTCTCGATGAACGCCACTTGGAGGCGGCCTATGGCCACCCTAGTGACCTAGATTAAAGTCAATATGTTTAATATTTGGCCAAAAATTAACACGTTATTCTCAAGTTTCAATTTTTTTAGGGGGGGTTAGGGGGTTCGCCGTGAAAATTATGACCCCCATGGGTTGCCTTACGGCCTTGGGTGTCATTTCCCCCCGGGTGTTGGTGGGGGGGTCCTACCCATGTGCTTGTTTCAAAATGTTAAAATGGCTCTCGGCTTTAATTTTTGTTTTTAGTTTTTCCATTAATATTTGAAAAGTTAAAAATTAAAGGGTCGGCGGCATGAATATTAATCTCACAAATGTTAACCCTATTCTCCAAATATTAACCCTCCATAAAAATGCACAACAACAAGCCAAACATGCTAGGGGGCATGCATAATTGTTGTGCCTTACCAAAGTGGATATCCCCCCTTCCCCTTTTTCTGCACACACACACAGACACACACACACACACACACATACACACACACACACACACAATGATATTGGCACCCCCACACACCTGAACTCTGCCACACACATCCCTCCTTGCTCCTTCATCTCTCCTCCCGTTGCCCTTGCTCTTAAGGTTTGGGAGGGCCCTTTCTTTCCACAGGTTATTTTTTTGAAGAAAAAATTGAAAATTGTTGAAGATCGTTGCAAATTGAGCAAGGAGAAAAAGGTTGTAGGTATGTGTGTGTGTGTGTGTGTGTGTGTGTGTGTGTGCATGTGTGTCCATTGTGGCTAGTTTCTAGGTTGTAGAATGCCCCAAAGGAGATAAAGGGGCTAGTTTAGGTTTCATTGGCAATGCCACCCCAGCCCCCTTGGTATTGTGGTGTGTGATGTTTGGGGCTATGGGGTCTAGGGTTATGGTTCCTAGGGCTGTGGTGTGTGGGTGTGTGGGTTCGTGGGGCTGTGGTTTGTGGACCTATGGTACGTCTCGGTGTGGTTTCTAGGGCTGTGGTGTGTGGGGGTGTGATGTTTGGGGCTGTGGTGTGTGGGGGAGTGGTTTCTAGGATTTCGGTGTGCGGGGCTAAGGTTTCTAGGGTTGTGGTCTGTGGAGATGTGGTGTGGGGTTGTGGTGGGTACGGCTGTGGTATATGGGTGTGTGGTGGACATGTTCGGGGTTTGGTGTCACGTGCTGTGTTGTGTGGGGCTGTTGCATGGGGTGGGTGGGGGGTGCTGTGGGGGTGCATTGCAGCCCTGTGGTGGGTTGTGGTGCATTGTGGGGGAACAAAATCAGTGCACGAGGGACTGGGGGGCATAATTAATTTTTGGGACGACTTTTTAATTTCCGGTAAGGTAATATTATCGGTTAATTTTTAATGTTTGGAACGCCGGTCCAAAAATTAAATATTAATCTCAAGAAATTAAGACCGGCGGTCTAAAAATTAAACGGAAACAATGGGGGCAATGTGGGGCTGTGGTGTGTGCGCTTGTGGTGTGTGGGCCTTTGGGGTGTCTGGCTAGGGTGTGCGGGGTTGTGGGGTGCGGCGATGTAGTGTACAGGGCTGGGGTCTGTGGGGCCGTGGCCTGTGGGGTTGTGGTGTGTGGGGCTGTGGCAAGTGGGATCTAGCGTGTGGCCCTGTGGGGTGTAGGGCTGTGGTGTGTTGGGCTGCTGGGTGTGGGGCTGGGCAATGTTTGGGGCCGTGGTGCTTGGGCCTGCGGGGTGTGGGCATGTGGCGTGTGGAGCTGCGTGGTGTGGGGCTGTGGGATGCAAGGCGGTGCGTTTGGGGCTGTGGTGTGCAGGGCTGTGGTGCATGGGGCTGTGTGTGCGGTTTTGCAGTGTGGGGCAGTGGGGCATGGGGCTGTGGGGTGGGGTGCTGTGGTGTGTTGGGCCATGGTTTGTTGGGTTGTAGGGTGTGGGGCTGTGGCGTGCCGTGCTGTGACAATTTGGATTGTGGTGCTTGGGGCTGTGGGTTGTGGGGCTGTGGGGTCATGGTATGCCGGGCACGGTGCCCTTTGGGGCTGCGGTGCTTGGGGCTGTGGGGGGTGCCGCTGTGGGGGTTTGGGGTTTGTGGTGTGGGGCTGTGGGATGTTGGGGGTGTGCAGTCCAAAAAAAAAACAAAAAAAACCAAAAGTTAATTTTGCGAGATTAATATATTAACCGGTTCATGTATTAAAAATTAAAATTAACCATATTGACTTTAATTTCGGCCACTAGGGTTGCTTCTTTGCACTGTCCTTCAAGGCACCAATGTCCCATTTGCGGACACATGCTTCCTCGGGGACGCGAAGGCCATGTGGAATGGGAGCATGGGGATGGGCAGCCTCAAAGTGCGCAGCCATACTATACAACCAAACTGTGCTTGCACATTGGGGGCAATTCAGAATTGGCCCACAAGTGGGCGAAAATGCTACATAACCCCTACATTCTCGGGAATCCCCAAACAAAGGGGGAAAAAATCAGAATTGGCTGCCTAAACCCTGCTTTCTAGGGGGGCCAGAAGTGGGCGCAAATGCTACATAACACCTGCATTCTCGGGGATCCCCAACAAAGGGGATACCATCAAAGCACAAGGAAAAACAAAAGAAAACAAAGAGAAAATTTTCCATGTTGTCCCTATCCTGTCGGAGATGGTGGGGATTGAACCCATGACGTTAGAGTTGCAGAGGCACTGCTCCACCCACTAGGGTATGGGCCATCTCTGACATACCTCTACACAGGGGTGGTATTGATATTTGGTCCAAATTGGTTTTCATCCATCATTGGGTTCTCCTGAAACAACTGAGTATTTTTAGTATAGACACATAGGGTGAAAACCCATTTTTTGACTGTCTAGTCGTTCAAGCAAATTTGCCTAGGGCGCCTTTGGCGCTGATGGTCCGGCACTTTGGTGCCAATTTCTAGGGAGGGGGGGGGAGGGGGGGGGGGGGGGGGTGTCGGCGTAAAGGACCTGGGCCCGGCGACACCCGGGCTCAAGGGGCCACACCGAAGCATGGGAGTCCCTCGCTAGCCTGTGCAGTTACAATCCGCTACGCCGGGCGGCGGGGTTCGCCCGGGCGGGTGGTGGGCACATCGGCACTCCTTGGCGGGCGTGTGGGCAGGTGTGTGTGACGTGTGTGCAGCATGCATGTGTGCGCATGTAGGGAGTGCTAGGGCACTCCCCTAAATGCCGGAGACCTTGCTCAGAGGCAAAAAAAATTATAGCCTCTTGTTTTGGTGTCTGTTGCCTTGTGTGCCCCTCCTGCCCATCCCCCAAACTCAAGGGGCCACACCAAAGCGTGGGAGTGCATCACCCCAACTCGAGGGGCCTCCAACGTGGAGGAGAGAACTATGAACCGGTTCTCCTCAATAGCACCGGAAGGATAACGATAATTGACCCGGTTTCCTCAATAGCACCGGAAGGTTGAAAGCCTGCAATTGGGCTGGTTGGCTACATCACCCCTGCCTTCTCGGGGTCCCCATGGTGGGAATGAGCAAAAAGGGAGAAATGGGTGAAACATGCGAAAATCCAAAAATGCCGTATCCCCAACGCATCAAAACGTACTACCAAACAACAATGATGCCCAAAATACCACAAAGTATGGCTTTCTACTACGGCCAGACGCCCAAATAGTTGCACTGTGCAGGGTGGGGTCTCCGCACGCACCACATTCCCCCAAAGGTACCTAGGGAATCGCCCATGACGTTTTTTGACCACTCCTAAAATTTGTGGCATTCGCACTAAAAAAAAATTACTCCACGCAGAAACAAAATGTCGGGATATTTGTTTTTTGGCGCAGAATACTTTTTTAGGGCGGAATATTCTTTTAGTGCGGATTATTTTTTTTTGAGCGGAAAACAAACCTCTGAAAACAATATTCTCATCTTAAAAAAAAATACAGCACCCTGTGGTTGCTGCCATTGTGCAGCAATTATGTGTGCATTGGCATGCACCCTGGGCAGAACGGCACAAATGTGACTTGTTGGGGTGTGGAAGACTTTTTTGCACCTTCCAAACCGGGTCTTGAGTGTTCATCATTTGGCAGCAAATTTGTCTTTATGGCTTCCCATGCTCTGGTGGGTTGCTAAATTGGTGGCCGTTCCATAGCAGAAGCCCGCCGCCCCTCAACCTATGTATGCTTAGGCTTTCAACATGGGGCCGGAGCGGGCTGTTTGTGACCAATATTATTCCACCGCCAACGTCATGGGAGAGTTGGTTGCGATGCAAAATTTAGGTGCAGTATGGCACACATTGCCGCAACAAGTACTGGGCACCCCCCTCCTCCTTTTCCCCTTTTAATACTTCCTGGGCCCAACCTCTGTCTTACTTCTGGACAATGCTCCTGTCACAGTGTGTCCCTGTCCCTGACAGTACCAATTCTTATCCTGGTAATGTACAAGAAGGACGGGCAAGAATCAATATTCACAGTGTGATTGTGGTGAGCATGCCTGTCTTGTATCAGGGTTAGGGAAATCAGCGGAGGTGCTCCAAAAACTCCATGCAGTCCACAAGCATGGCTATCTATCTCGTGATTATGTCTGATAAAACCTCATCATTCCTAATACCACCTTTCCTTATCTCTGCCTCCAAAAAGGCTCTAAAATATGGATAACTCTAAAAAAAACGTAAAATGCACAACGGAGGCATGTGGTCGCAGGTTCACGATGACTTCTTGCCCCATCTGGGCTCCTGCACCAAGCAAAGCCTGTCTGCTAGTCCTTGTGAGTGGGTAGCCAGTTGGGTTACGTGGAGCCGGCAGGATAACCACCAGTGCATGAAGAACCCAATTGCACAACTAGACCAAAGACCCAAACATGCTTGAGGGGAATGAGGTGGATTGTCGAATGGACTGGGATCAGCACATGGCCCCAGTGCTGTAGCATATAATCTTTTTGTTGCCCTGCAAGTGTAACATTGGGCAAAGGTTTCTGGCTAGCCATCATAACGTCACAGCACAGAACAGGCTACTTGAGGCTGGAAATGGACGGGCTTCAGTCATCATGTTTGGTTGAGGACCTTTTTGGAACAAAGGCCATGTGTGTGGGAGGGGGTTGGGCTGCAATAAAGGCTAAGAATATGTGTTGGTTGGTGTTGAATTGTTTGTCTGTGGTGGGGGGGGGGGGTGTTTCATGTCAACATCAATGACTATAAAAAAAAAAACAACAACAGCTGTACAGTTCAGGCTTCGTTGCAACACCATCGTCAGTTGGCACCGTGCTGGCCTCGCGAGTGTTTAAAAACGGAGGATCAAATGAGACAAAGGGTTTGCGAACAGAGTGCGCTTTATATTGGCATAAAATTAATTAGCTTTCCCCAACCAACATAGCAAAACATTTTGAACATGCTGGGCCGTGTCTATTGGGCATGTGCAGGTCTGCAGTTGTCAAAAATAGGTCTTGCTTGTGCTACTGCGTCCCAACAAAAAAATTGAATAGAATAGTGAAAACCTGTGTACATGGGCAAGCACAGTGCATATCTGCATTTTCCCTTACAGGTGGATCTGGGCAGAAGGGCACAAGGACAACAACGCCCGAATTGCTCACACGCTGCGATTTTGTGATGGAAACCTCCACCGTGCGGCACCACGACAGGCAAATGAGGAGGGAAGGGGCGATAAAGCGGAACTGGTTCAAAGAGGTGTGCAACATCACCCTACGTCACCGTGACTGCCTGATCAGGGTACGCTGGCAGTGCAGGCATGTATGCATGTTTGCAGAGCCAGGGGCGGGTCAACGTTGCCTGAGGTTAGGGAGGAAGATGCCTTGCTGTGAGTCAATTGGGATGAGATGTCATACAGAGGGGGCAGCCTGGGTTTTCAGGCCTCAGTTATGCCTTCTTGCATATTCTCACGTTTTGTGTTTGGTCAACAGTGCCCAGACAGTAGGATCTGCATTCGTCCCCTGCTGTGCCCCCAACCCCGTTCGGGGATGTACAGCAGTGTAGCGGTGGTTTGGAGATGGGTAAATCCACGTCAGGTCATGCCAGCAACCACTGTCCGGCCCACCCAGAGGTGTCGAGTGGCAAGACGTCTGGCCGTACACACACACTTTGAGTCATTTTGAGGGCAGGATGGCCCTATTGATGCACGTCCTCTAGATTTGCAGCCACCACACGCAGCGCAAGCCCAGAACAGGCGCGTGCAACACTCTAGAACTGCAGTAAGGCACATGAATATGGCTGGGCAGGACAGCCTCAGCTGAGTAGAGCAGGATGGCCCCGTAAATACTGCCCTTGAAGTCCTGTGGGAATCCCAGAGAGGATGGCAAAGCCTAGAGAAAGCAGAGATAAGGGCGCACACCTACATCGTGAGCGCATGCATTGTGGCGGATGTGACACTCTAGAACTGCTGAGCAGCGAGGCACATGCAATGGTACTGTGCATTGCAGTTGCACCTCTGCCTCATCCGGATAGCACCGTCCGCGGGAGGAACGCCCTGTATTGGCTGATCCAGGTGGTGGGGGCCCGCTCCAGCCCAGCCGACTTGAAGACGGGGTAGTCAAACCGCCATCGGGCCCTAGAGCAGCCCCCTTTGTTCCACCTGGCGGAACCAAGTCCAGACCCCGTTCAGTCCAGGGCTCATTTGGGGGGGGGGGGTTCCAGCGGGGTGGGTGGGTGGGTGGATGGGTCTGGCTGGACACCCCCCCCGGGGGGGGGGGGGTGCCGAGTTTTTAAGGGTGCCAAAATGAATTTTTGGTGAAAAAACAGATCGCATCCCATGTGTAATGTAAAGAACTGGTCCCTGGAATTGAACTCAGGATAGCGTCCCTGGAATACAGTTGGTAGGCCACTAGACCATCTGCTGTCACTGCTGCACAATTTTCCAGTACTGTGTATAGCCTGACGTTCGACATGCCCCTGTCAACAAAACTGCGATTGTCCCTGATGCATCGTGTCCAGTTTCTGTGAACCATGGAAGGGAAATGTCAGGCAGGTAGTACAGGGACCCAAAACACAACAAACAAACAGAGGTGGCAACGGCAGGCCAAGGAATGCAGTACAGAGTACAAGGACGGCGACTACCGTCAACTATGCCGAAGGCGCCCAAGCAAAATTTTGGCCCAATCTTTTAAGGGGGGGGCTGGGCGGGTGATGTGGGACCCCAGGACACCCCCCACCCCCCGGGGGGTGCCGAGTTGTTAAAAGGAGCCCTGGTTCAGTCTCCATGCCAACACGTGCAGTCTGACTCGTCCCTTGAAAGCCTCACTTGGCCCTCACGCTATGCTTCCTCCTCCCTGTGTCGTCCCTGTGTGGCATATTCTCCGCTCTGCATGTCCCGTCAAAATCTGCCAGATCATCACGAAACTGTGCTTCCTTTCCCCCCACTGTTCAATCAAAGAGGCGGAGCATCCCCCTTGCCTTTTGGGTCAGGAGCCATTTGCACGTGCATTCAAAGCCTCTTCCGTGCACGTGTCATTGAGGTAGCTGTGCAGATGATGGGGCACTGTTCAGCCATTGATATGCTGCACACAAAACCCCCACTGCACCGTGGTGATGTTCAGAGGCCAGAGCTTAATGCGGGTTCGGTGTGGAATTAAGATCAGTTCCCAATGAGTCATGAGGCTGAGGTGGTCAGGGTTGGCCCAGTGGCCGTTTTTATTGACGCCCCAGAAAACCAAGCCCGGAAACGAACGTCGAATAGACGCACGCACCCCAGAATGGAGGGTCCGCCATACGGAAAGAGGTGCCAACGCACACCACCACCTCAAAGTGCAAACGGACAGTTGTAAATATCAAAGCGGACATTGGGCGCACAATTGGTCAGCATTGGGGATGCGGCAGCAGACATCACTGAAGATGAATATCCATCTCCTCCACTTTCACTTCAATGTTGTCCATATCTCCTGCTGGGACCTGCAGTGGTGCAGGGGGGCAGAGACCCTGGAAGGGGGGCTAGGAATGACTCAGAAGTTGCGACAACACATTAACTAGAACTCTCCATGCGAAACGGAAGCAAGCTGCTCCCCATGAGGGCTGCACTGCCCGGCTACTGTTTTCAGTTGGACAATGCAGCCCTCATGGGGAGCAGCTGTGGCTGAACAACCGCGGTATTTCACCAAATCTGACCCTCTACACAAGGGGAGTTTGTATGAATCAGTCCCTCTAGCAGGCCACAGAAGCAATCAATGTTGATGGCTGTCAGACCTTCGGATTGGTTGAAGAGTAGTGGTATGTCCAATTGGGCTGGTTGGCAGTGGACAACCAGTCCAGCCATCCTTGCTAAATATATAGGAGGGGGGGTGGGGGGGTATAGACCATAACAAAAACCGAGACAAAAAGATGCAAAGCATAAAATGTGCAAAGACCACCCGTCGCTAACCAAGACAAACGGCAACATAAGTAATGTAAGTATTTCCGTACCTATTATACAAAATGCTATCTTCCCGTGTACTTAGATAGTATATGGATGCCTATGCATCTATTTACCCACACATGTAGCCTGGACGCCTAGCATAGAATGTCATTATCCAATTCCATTATCCCAATTTTTTTCCCAGGGTTGTGTTTCCTCCACGGATTCGGAGACCGACACGGACTTCCAACTTTTCGGTCTGGGGTCCAAAGTCGGCCCACACATCGGACCCGACATCGGGGGCTCGTTTGGGTCGCAAAAATTAGGCTATTTTTTCCGGGCTCCCGCCAGGCTGCCGGTTACTTTCTTCCGGGAAATAATTTTTCGACGCGAAATTTCACAAAAACCAAAAAACCAAAAAATTTGGTATTTTGGAGCCTCCTAAGTAATATGCCACTCCGCCACTCTCCAAAGGGAAGCTGCCCCGGCTACCAAGGCCACGCGTGGCCAATCACATGTCCCCGATCGTGGGACAGACTCACGGAGCACCGGGTTCCCCCCAACCAGCCCCTGGTTAGCCCGGTGAACAGGTTAGCCCTCCATCGCGAATGTCGCTGGTCAGCCGCGGTCACAGTCACCTTTTGGTTAGCCTAATCAGGGTTATGGTCAAAGTCAATGGCACGGTTATGGTTAGTTCACGATTCGTTCTTTATTCGCAGTGCCACCTCTGTGTCTGTGGGAAAGAAATCACCCTCACTCAACAAGTGGGGTGCTGGGGCAGAACTGGATTCTGCATCCACATCAATGGCTGCAGAGATGGCAGGCTGACTAGCACGCACTGCCGATCGGCGAAACTTTTTCTTGGCAGGTGGAGGAGCAGGGGAGGCCTCCACTTCAGTACTCTTGGAGCTCTCAACACTATCTATACTATTTATCTCGATAGCACTACTCGTGCAAGCACTGCTGTCCCGCGAGGCCACACTGCCGTCACTGGCACCAGCACTATCACTATCGCTGCTGCTACTGCTGCCACTGCTACTGCTACTGCTACTGCTACTGCTACTGCTACTGCCTAAGGGTTGCTTAGTTACCTCAGCGTATGATGCCTCTACAACCGCCTCGCGCCGAAGCTTGGCTGCCCGTGGCGGCTGCACACGAGAGGGCGCCTCGGCCACCTCCGCTTTGAACGAGGCATCGAAGTCTACAGGGTTGGGATCAACAACGATCTCAACTGACGGTGGCACAAACACAGACCCCATGGATGGCCGATCTGCTTCCTGGCCTTAGCACCCTTCCGCCTCTTGGGAGGCTTGTACTCATGCAAACTTTGTAGACCGAGGTTGGGCTAGGCTGACATAATTGACTCAAGATGCCCCAGTGTATCCCAGTCTCACTGACTGTGTGGCACAATGCATGAGCAAAGAGCATTCAAATGCCTGTACCAAGGTGTCCACCAAGCGAAGGAAAATGTTCTGCCATACAGCATGACCGCCAATCACACATTGTTCAAATATTGTAGGCCGCCATACAGGCCGCCAAAACGAGGCACCCCTGCCCGTGGTCTTGGCCTTGCTTTGCGTACAGCTCGTGCTTTTGACGCTGTAGGCTCCGTGCTAGTCACGGGGGCAAACCTTTTGGCCAGGCGGAGATCCGCCTCCCTTGCTTCATCCCCAAACTGGATGGGGAGGCGGTCTCCAACCCACACATGGCTAAAGCCATGAAAGTACAGGGTGTTTGTGCACCCTTGCTCAGCGAACTCGGCCATGAGATGCACCTAGAAAGTGTGTGTGGCCCCAAGGGCACGCCACAAAGAGTGGCTGATGGGAAGGTCAACTGCATAGAGCAGCAGAATTATGTGACAAAAATACAGAATGCATGAGTGGAACGGAAGGGGTAGCAACATCCGCCTAGCCACAATACCGGCTATCGTGCCTCGCGGCCAGTCAAACTGATGCCGCTGCGGAAGCGCCGAGACATACATCTCATGACTTGACGTCTGTCACGTGGCAGCTGAGGCGGGGCATATCGACGCGCAACAACACTAATGGCTTCCAAAAACATCAACCGGTCCTCAGGGACCAAACATCGGCCAACCACACTAGCTAAACGGCTAAATGATCCTTTGCAGTTATGCAGGATGGGTTGGTGGACGGTAACCTCATCATCTCCGCTAACATCAAAAAACCGACATTTTGGCCCACATTGCCGCACAGTGCGGGGCGGATGCAGTAGAAACCTGGCAACCCCCTCTTGTTGCATCCACCCACAACACACGCACCCTTTACTGCCAAACTCCCCCCAAAGATGGTGGTGGTCGGCGTTTGTGAAACGAAACTTGAGGTTAATGGGTTGTGGTCGTTGTAACATCTTGGAAAGTGATAGGCATTTTGAATTTTGCCCGCTGGGCCACATTCAACTCTTCTCGGCGCTGGGGTACCCAGGTTTTAAAATCCCTTTCGGGAAGCTTTCACCACGTCAGCATGGGTGTGCTGCATGGCAAGTACCCAGAATTGGGCATGTAGGGGAACAAGCCTCCAGTCTGGTCGATCAACGCAAACTCCATGGTCACATTTGGGCGACCACGCGGTGTGTACCCATCACCGTACGCACTGATTGCAAGAGTTACCTCTGCGGGGGGGGGGGGGGGTCTTCGTCTGGCTACAAGCCCTTTACAATTATTCAGAAGAAGGCCATAGAGCCGAGCTAGCAATCTGACGTTCGACATCTCCCTATTAATATTGGGGAACATCTTAGCTTCTGCGGCACGCAGCTCTATCCATGACCATCCCGGCTCATGGGTTATGGAAAAGGGCCTGTGACCATTTTCCCCCATGGCGAAGAACAATGGCTACTAGGGGGGCCTTTGTGGATGCCGTGGGGGGATAGGTCTTGGACTCTGCGACCGGAGCCAAGCGGCGGCGAAGAATGTTTGCCTTCACCTCCGTCCGCACGGCACAATCGAGGTCCTTAGCGGAGAGGGCACGCTGTGAGGGGAAGTGGGTGATGAAGGCCAGATCTCAGTCGCGGGGATGGGGGTGACAAGGAGGAAGGCCTCCAAACGGGTCACGGAGCCGCGGACGTAGAAGGCGGATCCATCCACCACAAACTTGTGGGATCAGACAGCAGAAGTCGACATGGGTGTGCGACAAGACAGAGAGTTTTTTGCACGCCATCCGTAGTAGCACTTACACTTTGCACGTGTGCCACCATCCGCAGAAAGAAATGTATCAGTTAGTCAGTTAGGCAAGGGTGTTTCAAAGGTAGTGGTGTTGAAAAACACCGTTGTGGCACCGTGGCGCTGGTGGGCTCACCCTCGATACGGCCGGAGCCGCTGCTGGTCGGCTGGCCGGTAGGCCGAGGGCCGGGACGGGGTAGGGTGGGCGGGGGCGGAGCCGGAGGCAATGCCCACTGGCCGCTCCGCCATCGGCCGAGCCAAGGGGGGCGCTAGGGGAGCGGGACTGGGGCGTCGAGGGGCTTGGAGGGGCTTGTGCTTGTGCTTGCGCTTGGGGTTGCGCTTTTGCTGGCGCTGCAGCTTGTCCGTGTGCTTGTGCCTTTACTTGTCCTTGTGGGGGGCCTTGGTACAGTATAATCCGGACTTGATGTTTTGGGGGGCCTTGGTGCAGGATGATATTGACTTGTCATTGTGGGAGGCCTCGGTACGGGATGATATTGACTTGTCCTTGTGGGGGGCCTTGGTACGGGATTATCTTGACTTGTCCTTCTGGGGGGCCTTGATACGGTATGATCTTTTGCTGCTTCGCCCCACTTTCTTGCCGCCCTTTCTTCTCTTCTTTGCTTCTCTTCCTTTTCTTGTCTTTGGGCATTCTGTGGATAGACTGTAGTGTAGGGCACAATACAACGTATGCTGCTCTGCTAAAAAACACCTGATGGTCGCACCACAAGAGTCCTCTCACCGCCACTAATGCAAATGGTATGCTCCTTTATTGCAAAACTGCGGATGGTCGCACCACAAGAGTCCTCTCATTGACACTACTTTATTATATTATATTATATTATATTATATTATATTATATTATATTATATTATATTATATTATATTATATTATATTATATTATATTATATTATATTATATTATATTATATTATATTATATTATATTATATTATATTATATTATATTATATTATATTATATTATATTATATTATATTATATTATATTATATTATATTATATTATATTATATTATATTATATTATATTATATTATATTATATTATATTATATTATATTATATTATATTATATTATATTATATTATATTATATTATATTATATTATATTATATTATATTATATTATATTATATTATATTATATTATATTATATTATATTATATTATATTATATTATATTATATTATATTATATTATATTATATTATATTATATTATATTATATTATATTATATTATATTATATTATATTATATTATATTATATTATATTATATTATATTATATTATATTATATTATATTATATTATATTATATTATATTATATTATATTATATTATATTATATTATATTATATTATATTATATTATATTATATTATATTATATTATATTATATTATATTATATTATATTATATTATATTATATTATATTATATTATATTATATTATATTATATTATATTATATTATATTATATTATATTATATTATATTATATTATATTATATTATATTATATTATATTATATTATATTATATTATATTATATTATATTATATTATATTATATTATATTATATTATATTATATTATATTATATTATATTATATTATATTATATTATATTATATTATATTATATTATATTATATTATATTATATTATATTATATCATATTATATTATATTATATTATATTATATTATATTATATTATATTATATTATATTATATTATATTATATTATATTATATTATATTATATTATATTATATTATATTATATTATATTATATTATATTATATTATATTATATTATATTATATTATATTATATTATATTATATTATATTATATTATATTATATTATATTATATATATCATAAGTATTCTGCTGCTGCTGGCATTTGAGTTCTCATCTTCTTCAAACCTTTGGTTCCGGTGTGGGTTCATGTTTGCTTTGATCATTGTGCCTAGCTTGGTTCGAGGTGCGGGCTCGGACCCCACACTTTTCTGCCGATACTGGACGTTCTTTGGGACTCATGGTTCAAAATGATCCGTTTCTCTTCCAGCTTGTGCCACGTAGGGGAACAGCGGGTGTAGGAGAACATAGCATTTAAAGTATTGGCACTCAGACCGAGAAGCAAACCATTTGACGTATTGGCAGTGAGAGCACTCTTGTGGTGTGGCCATCCGCAGTTTCTCAAAAGGGGAGCATAGCATTTGAAATAGTGGCAATGAGAGGACTCCCCGGTGCGACCATCAACAGCTTTTCAATAGAGGAGCATGGCATGTAAAGTAGTGGCGGTGAGAAGACTCTTGTGGTGCGACCATCCGCACTTTTTCAACAGAGGAGCATAGCAATTAAAGTAGTGGCAATGAGCAGACTGTTGTGGTGCGCGGCTTTTCGGCAGAGGAGCAGGGCGTTTATAGTAGTAGCAAGTAGTGGCATTGAGTGACAATAAGCCTTGAAAAAAGGTAGCCAACCACCTCAAAAAGCAAAGCGCCACACCATGTAACCTCGGCATAACTCAAAAACCTGGGGAACTTAGGCCTAGGCACAACAAGCACTTAAAATTCACATAAAATTTTCGGCCATGTTGTAACTTGCTATCTTGCAACTTAGGTTGTACAACAACCCTTGGTGCGCGTTTGAACCCCAAGGTTGTTCCCGACTAGAATGTTCCCAATGGGAACAATTCCCGCCGGAACAATTTCTTTGGGAACACCACTGGAACAAGTGTCGCAGGCCAGATCACCAGATCCATCACCATGAGTTTCCAATTTCGTAAATGGTGTTTTTTGTCTCTTTCTTGCATGTGTAACGCGTCCAAGGCTTGTCTTTCCCATCGGGGCCATGTTGACATATTGTGGGCCGTTGGTGCCACCTTCCACCTTCCACTTTTCGTATCCATTTGCAAGCCTGCTGTTCCTTGTAGTTCAAACGCAGCGTTGTATGACTTTTCAACGGTGGCGTACCCGTTTTCCCGTTTGATTTGTGCATTGTTGCCATGCCAAGGGTCCCATTTTGGTATTTGTTCCTTGCTCGAATGCTCGGTGGGTCCGCAGGCATCTTCTCCTTGTGGTACGTATTGCCAAATTCTGCTGCGTAGTTCATTGTTGTAGCTTCATCATGCCTAGATCGCAAACCCGCGTTGGGCAACGAACCACCCACCTCGTCCATTTGGCCAGTGCTGTTAGCCTCCAGGACGGGGATCTTGTTGGGGGGCTCATAGCGGAATGGGCCATCTCCTCTCCACACGCCCGCCGCCAATTTGCGGTGGCCGTGCGCTTGGCCCAACCAAGCTGTGTCCGAGAGATACAGCAGGGGGCAATCGCCAAGTACGCCTCCGAGGTCCTCCCCCCGGATGAGTGTTGCGAGCTCATCCTCAACCTGCGTGCGCCCAAATGCGCTTGGCGCACGCCCAGGGAGGAGGCGGGGAGGATCGGGGAGGATCTGGGAGGATGCGGGGAGGACCGGGGAGGATGCGCGGAGGACCACGGAGAGAGCGGGGAGGATGCGGGGAGGATGCGGGGAGGATCGGGGAGAGAGCGGGGAGGACCGGGGAGGATGCGGGGAGGATCGGGGAGGATGCGCCGAGGACCGGGGAAGATGCGGGGAGGATCGGGGAGGATGCGGGGAGGACCGGGGAGGATGCGGGGAGGATCGGGGAGGATGCGGGGAGGACCGGGGAGGATGCGGGGAGGACCGGGGAGGATGCGGGGAGGATCGGGGAGGATCGGGCAGGATGCGCGGAGGACCGGGGAGCGTGCCGGGAGGACCGGGGAGGATGCGCGGAGGACCGTGGAGGATGCGGGGAGGACCGGGGAGGATGCCGGGAGGATGCGGGGAGGATGCGGGGAGGATCGGGGAGGATGCATTGAGGATCGGGGAGGATGCGAGGAGGATCAGGGAGGATCGGGGAGGATGCGGGGAGGACCGGGGAGGATGCGGGGAGGACCGGGGAGGATGCGGGGAGGATCAGGGAGGATGCGGGGGGGATCGGGGAGGAGGCGGGGAGGATGCGGGGAGGATGCGGGGAGGATCGGGGACGATGCGGGGAGGACCGGGGAGGATGCGGGGAGGACCGGGGAGAATGCGGGGAGGATCGGGGAGGATGCGCGGAGGACCGGGGAGCGTGCGGGGGGGACCAGGGAGGATGCCAGGAGGATCAGGGAGGATGCGGGGAGGATCGGGGAGGATGCGGGGAGGACCGGGGAGGATGCGGGCAGGATCAGGGAGGATGCGGGGAGGATCGGGGAGGATGCGGGGGGGATCGGGGAAGATGCGGGGGGGATCGGGGAGGATGCGGGGAGGACCGGGGAGGATGCGGGCAGGATCGGGGAGGATGCGGGGAGGATCGGGGAGGATGCGGGGGGGATCGGGAAAGATGCGGGGGGGATCGGGGAGGATGCGGGGAGGACCGGGGAACATGCGGGGAGGATCGGGGAGGATGCGGGGAGGATCGGGGAGGATGCGGGGAGGATCGGGGAGGATGTGGGGAGGACCGGGGAACATGCGGGGAGGACTGGGGAGGATGCGGGGAGGATGCGGGGAGGATCGGGGAGGATGCGGAGAGGATGCGGGGAGGATCGGGGAGGATGCAGGGAGGATGCAGGGAGGATGCGGGGAGGATGCGGGGAGGATCGGGGAGGATGCGCGGAGGACCGGGGAGGATGCGGCGAGGAACGGGGAGGATGCGGGGAGGACCGGGGAGGATGCGGGGGGGATCGGGGAGGAGGCGGGGAGTACCGTGGAGGATGCGGGGAGGATCGGGGAGGATGCGCGGAGGACCACGGAGAGAGCGGGGAGGACCGAGGAGGATGCGGGCAGGACCGGGGAGGATGCGGGGAGGACCGGGGAGGTTGCGGGGAGGACCGGGGAGGATGCGGGGAGGACCGGGGAGGATGCGGGGAGGATCGGGGAGGATGCGGGGAGGACCGGGGAGGATGCGGGGAGGATCGGGGAGGATGCGGGGGGGGTCGGGAATGATGCGGGGAGGACCGGGGAGGATGCGGGGAGGATTTGGGAGGATGCGGGGAGGACCGGGGAGGATGCGGGGAGTATCGCGGAGGATGCGGGGAGGATCGGGGAGGATCGGGGAGGATGCAGGGAGGATCCGGGAGGATGCGGGGAGGACCGGGGAGGATGCGGGGAGGATCGGGGAGGATGCGGGGAGGATCGGGGAGGATGCCGGGAGGACCGGGGAGGATGCGGGGAGGACCGGGGAGGATGTGGGGAGGACCGGGGAGGATGCGCGGAGGACCGGGGAGGATGCGGGGAGGACCGGGGAGGATCGGGGAGGATGCGGGGAGGATCGGGGAGGATGCGGGGAGGACCGGGGAGGATGCGGGCAGGATCGGGGAGGATGTGGGGAGGATCGGGGAGGATCGGGGAGGATGCGGGGAGGAATCGGGGAGGATGCGGGGAGGACCGGCGAGGATGCGGGGAGGATTGGGGAGGATGCGGGCAAGACCGGGGAGGATGCGGGGAGGATCGGAGGGAATGCAGAGAGGCTCTCGGAAGTGTACACCCTCCGGGGGCTGAAGTACACCGCGACCAGGGGCCTTCCATTTGCCCGTCCGATTTGCCTTGAGAGGGCTTTCCAGCAGCGCTGGCAAGATCTACTGGCCCCCTTGGAGCTGGCCCCCCCGGTGAGCACTTCGGATCCCAAGGCCACGGGCATCAGTTGGCCGTGGGCATCATGGCTGCGCTACATTGCTAGCCAACCCCCGTTCTGCCGCATGATCGATTGGTCGTTCCCCCTGACTTTCACTGTCAGGGGGGATGGCTACCCCTGCGCAGGCGGGGAGTGGTCCCAATTGTCTGTGTCCATCGCCAACATGGGCCTTTGGGGACGAATTCCCGCCTGCATGTGGGTCATCGGCCTCGCAATCTGCGGGGAAAAAGCGATGGCGACCCTAGCAACCCTTTGGGAAGACAATATTAAGGTGTGCCGCGTACACACCGTGTTGTTCCGGCGACGTTCCGATAACTTGTTCGGGCGATGTTCTGGCGACGTTCAAGTGTTTCGTTGGAACCGCCACCGGAACAATCTGGTTCCAACAAAATTGATATTTTTTTCTTAGGTCATCCAGGAGGTCGTGGACACCCACCGGGTGGTCTTCAATTCCAATGAGGAAGCGGCCGATGCCTGGCTCGGTGGTGATTCCCCACGGGTGCGCCGCATTATCGGGATCACACCGGCCCCACAAGTGGGGTCACTATACAACGAGGGGATTTGGGACTCCGACACCGCTGTGTGGCGGGGCAAAGACGTGGTCCGGACCACCGAGTCGGACCACGCACAGCGGACGTCCTTCTTGTTGGGAACACCATCGCTGAAGGCCGGCCGTTGTGCCGTGGAACCAATGGTGGTCATTGCCCGGTGCCGCGTTGTCATGTGCATTCTGCACTGTTGCATGGCGATGGGCCGGTTGCAAATGACCAACATTGAGCGGTTGGCGGAAGAACGGCTGGCCGGGGGCGATGAGGTGTCCCGTGCGGCGATTCAGGCGGTATTGCATGAGCATCGCACTGGGTGCCGCTTAGGCAAAGATTGTTCCCCGGACGGTGAGGAGACGTCACGCCTGTTTGCGGCCTGGCCCGATGTTGCGTTGTTGCTGTCGGTTGGGCCGGAGGAGCCCCTCTATAGGGCTGTGATGGGGATGGCGAAGCTTTTGAGGGACCTGTACCACACCTATCAGGTGGGTACGCGTGCCCAATGCCGGGCAGCGGCAGCTGCCTTATGGGAGCACTGTGCTCCTAGGTCCGCGTCCCATTACCTCCTGTTCCTGGAGGAGGATGGGGATCGGGTATTGGAGGACATTTGGCCGTTCGGATTGGCAATGTTCTCCAATGACATTGTCTGACGCCTGAACCGCTTCCTGAAGCAGGCTTTCAACGAACACGGTGCCCGAGGCGGTGGCCGGCAAACGGCTACTGCGACCGCCAGCTGCGGTCGCTCGCAGGCATCCATTGACTCGGACGCCGACGCCCTGCGGAAAGTGTTGCAATGGGTTTTCTTGTACTTTCCCATTCATCTCCACCAACATGACACTGTTCGACATGTGCCTTGTGTTCCCAGGGCTGCACTAGAGACCACCCCCTCTGCACCACCCCCGTTCCTCAGTTCTCTTCTTTCTTCTGCTCCTATCCATGGCCGCGCCCGTCAGCGCAGATATGATGCAAATGATGTTGGCGCTTCTGAAGGCCACCAAGAATATTCAGGTTTGCAAATGGGGTGGGGCTTGGGTGCGGGTTTGGGTTCAGGTGCGGGTTTGGGCTTGGGTGGGGGTTTGGGCTTGGGTTTGGGCTTGGGCTTGGGTGTGGGTTTGGGCTTGGGTTTGGGCTGGGGGTTGGGTGTGGGTTTGGGTGCGGGTTTTGGTTTGGGCCCAGGTTTGGGTTTGGGTTTGGGTGTATGCTTTGGCGAGCCTTGCGCGCAGTGGAAATCAGGGCGTTGGGTTTGTGTGTTTCGTGTGTTGCTCTACTCCCCCTGCTCCCCCTTGTGTCCCTTTCGCTCTTTGCCCCCCTGGGAATTTGATGAACTGACCTTCAAGCTCCGCGCTTGGGACCAATTTGCATTTGATTTCATGAAAAAAATTTAAAAAAAGTTTAGGTATGCGTGCCTTCCCTTCACAACCCCATGCCCATAAAGGGGCTAGGATCTTTTTTTGTGGATGGGAAGGGGAAAACCCTAGAACCCCCCGGTTATTGTGCTTGCCCCATGCCCAGAAAGGGGCTAGGATCCTTTGTTGTGGATGGGAAGGGGAAAACCCGAGAACCCCCCGGTTATTGTGCTTGCCCCATGCCCATAAAGGGGCTAGGATCCTTTGTTGTGGATGGGAAGGGGAAAACCCGAGAACCCCCCGGTTATTGTGCTTGCCCCATGCCCATAAAGGGGCTAGGATCCTTTGTTGTGGATGGGAAGGGGAAAACCCGAGAACCCCCCGGCTATTGTGCTTGCCCCATGCCCATAAAGGGGCTACGATCCTTTGTTGTGGATGGGAAGGGGAGAACCCGAGAACCCCCCGGTTATTGTGCCATTTGTAGTAGATGCCCCCCCCCCCCCCACCACGGGGCCGTAGTGCACGTAGTGCGCCCTGTGCGCGCGCGGAACTGTGTCTATTTTCCACTGTTCGGCGACGTTCCAAAAATCTGTTTTGGCGACGTTTTGGCGACGTTCCAGCGGCCACTAGAACGTCGCTAGAACGTCGCCGGAACAGGTTTTTGCAACGTCTCCGGAACAAGGTGTGTGGGTAGGGTTAGCCTCTCTCGCGCATCCTTGTCTGCAGGGCGGGATCACCGAGACCGAGGCCCTAGGGGCAGCACTGGCTGCGCCACCCCCGCCAGCCCCACCGGGGGCACAGGGGGCCACGCGCTCGGAGCCACGCAGCAGCTCTGCGCTGGCTTCGCCACGGCCTCCCCCACCTCAAGGCGCTCCCAAGGGTCCTCCGTGGGCAACTCCCGCTCACCGGCCACTGGAGCCGCCACGGCGTGCCCCACAAGGGGCCGCGCCAATCGCACCTCTCCAAGCGCATCGCCCCCCAGTAGCCTGAGCCCTGGACTGGGAGCTCAATGAGTAAGGGGGGGGGGGTTCGGGAGCAAGCCGTGGTTTTGCGGGAGCTGCAAGAGGCGAGGGGCAATGTCGAAAGCCTCCGCCGCTGGGTGAAAAAATGGGCGGGGAAATTGGCGGAGAGCCGTGGGCGTGGGGACCTAACCGGGGGGGGGGGGGGCGGAACGCGAGCGAGAGGGTTTTGGAGGGCAACCGGCGGGTAAGGGAGGCGCAGAAGGCGGTGGAGGTGCTTGAAAGGGAGTTGCAGGGCATGGGTGGGGGGGTGCAGGTGAAACAGGAAGGGGGGGGCAAGGACGATGAGATTGTGGAGCTGGGTGAGGTGGTGGTGGATGAGAAGGATGAAGAGCGGAGGGCTAACCCGGGGGTTAAGAGAGAGGAAGAAGAGGGGGGGGGGAGGGGGAAAGGGAGGGGGGGGGGGGATGACGCCGGCGGCGTCTTGCGCATTACGGAATGTATGCGCAACCGACTTGGCTCATCCTTGGCAGCACAAGCCGCCAACTTTCCCTGGACAAGGGAGATGGTAGGCCCCAACCCCAACCCCCCCCCCTTGGACACATGTGTCCTACGAGCCCCCCGCCCCACCATTTACGCGCTCCGTTGACTACTGCAGCGCTTCCTGCACAAGCAGCCGCACTGCAAGGAGCAGCGCGATTGCCGCTGGCGCCGGGAGCACAGGTCCGCGCCGGGGGGGATCCAGGTGTCCTCGGTGACCAGGCCGGGGACAGGGCGCACGGCACCCCTCCCCATTGACTGGCTCCCCAGCAAGGCGCAGGGGGGCAAATTCCTAACCGCGGGCTCTGTCAATGCGGGGAGTTGCCATTGGCACCTCATTTTTGAGCGTTGGGCCGACCACGGCCTTAGCGAGGTGAGGGCGACGCCCCGCAAGGACACCGTCATCTTTCGGGCCAATTGGACCCGAATCCTCCGCGACGGCGTATATCTGGTCGAGCACGAAGGCAAATACCATAGCTTCGTCGTTGGCCAACGCTGTCACGGCCTGGTGCCCTACGCGTCAAGTGTGAGGACGACGCGCAGCGGCGCCAACAATCCGCCGTTCGGGCAGTGCTAGCGGAGCGTGAGCGCACGCCGACCTCGCAATTGCGGCAAGCGTTGGCGGCGATCAAGGAGAACGTGGACACGCGTGTGCGGGTATGCCCCCCCGCAAGCATGTCCACATGGCCACTAGGGCCCAAAAAATGCACATGGTTGGCGTGCCGGTGCATTGTTCTGGCGACGTTCCAAACAGCTTGTTCTGGCGACGTTCGAATCTGTCACCAAAAAACGTTTGAAAAATCTTTTGAACGTCGCCGGAACAGCTTATTGGAACGTCGCCTGAACACTCATCTGGGCTATCCTCCATGTAGGTGGAGGACATCCAAATCAACCCGTCGGACCCGCGCGCCGTTCGGGTGATCCTTCGTTGGCCAGGAAGCGATCCACGGCCGGTCTACTTGGATACCTTGCTTCAGCAGTTGCACTTGCAGCCCGTCGCCGTGCTCGAGTTCCTCGCGGCCATGACGGACTACGTGGCAGCCCGCGGCAGCGTTCTCGCGACGAGCATCGAGGGGTGGGGCAGCATTGGCGACTTGTCCCCAGCGCCACCGCACTGCCAACAAGTGGCTGCAGACCCCCCCCGAAGGAATGCTGAGGTATTGCACGTGGGCACAAGACGCGGCCAGCACAAAAACGCAGAAAGAAAATCGGCTCGTCAGTGGCCTAACAGACCATAGGTACCTTTCTGTCACAAGAGCGAGACACAGAGGTGCCGGTGGGCAGGCCACCAACACGCGAAGCAATGGGTCGCAGCGGTACGTTGAGAACCACCGCCAAGCTGGTACCATCGGACCTGAGTTGTTAACTACAATCGACTTCACATATAGTGGGAAACCGTGATCCCCCCTCCCCCCGGGGGCAGAGCCCCGTTCGGATGAGTTCACAGGGATCCAGGAGAGGAGAGAAAACAGAGAGGACAGGAAAATTGTGGCACCAGTCTGCACATATGGCGCCGCATGGTCCCGGGTGTGGCATGTGCCAAGAGGCATACGCCGCAGGAGACCACACTGCATGTGCCTGGAGCCAACGGCGAAGGCGGGAGAAGACAGTGTCCCGCGTAGCGGGCAAAAAATATACGACGTGGCAGCACCAACCGAGGGTGCTGTCGACGTCCCAGGGTGTCCTGCTGATTATTCGCGGAACCGCCGAGTGCAGCGCGCGCAAAACTGTTGACCGCGGGTACCCGGACAAGCAGGCTAATTGCGCCCAGGAAGCAACACTCAGGAGGCAGCCCGCCCAGGTGTGCAGAAACGGGTGTATGTTGAGGACAGCACTAACGATGATGTTTGATATATGCTTGTGTGCGTGCGCTGGCGGTGACTGCAAGGTAACAGTGTACTTGAGGTGCCATGCGCTGGTGAGGCCAGAGGGCTGAGAATAAACCAGTGGGGGATGGTCACCGTGAATGTGCACTGTGAAACCCGTTGCTGTGATGGATGGCTGCATGCACTTCCCTGCACATACCCGATTATCGTCGGTCATGCAATCACACAGGACGGGGAGGGACCACGTTTCCGACAGCACGTCACAGACATGTTGCATTTCTGTAGAAGCTGTCGGCCCACGGGCGCCAAGGAGAACGTTGTCCTAAAATTGAGCCAGGGATATCGTGTTACCTCGTGGGGTAGACCACAGTGGGTGTCCACGGGGTGAAAAAGTGAGCTGTCCTAGCCGCCTCATCAGGTCCACTCGCGTTTTGGCTCCCCACACTGAGCGCAAATCCGCACTTTGGGCGCTAAAAGGTCCTCCCGTTGGGATGGCACCTGTCCTGGACCATAATCTGCCTGATGCCTGGGTGTAAGTGTCAGTTAATAGGGAAAAATACACGAGATTCTCCAGGTCTGTGTGAGTCATGTGGAAAAAACGAGACGTAGTGCCTACACCTGCACGGTCCAGGTGTTTGTTATCGCGGTGTATGCTCCATACCACCTCTTTGGCATTCCAACGGCGCTTAGCAGCGAGCCATTTAATAGCTGCCGACATGTCCTGCATGACGGACAGGGGGGTAACATTGTTAAACTGGCCTGAGCAGTCGCACTCTGCAATCAGCGTGCATCCCCAGTCACTGAGGCCGTGTACCCAGGGCTGGAGGTCGCATATCCTGAGGACTAAAAAAGAGGCAGTAATTTCTTCCACTAGCAGGCGCAAAAAGAGTGTGAAAGCACGCGCTGCATTGCGTAGATAGAAACGCTGGATTTGCGGCTGGACTATCGCAGCGATGGGCCTCCATAGGATTGTCCCTTTAAGGAGCGATTTGGCCTTACCGAGTAAGTACAAGAGGGGGACACAGTGTGAGGGGTTGGCAGGCCATTTGTTTTGGCGGATAATGCGGTGCAGGGAAGACAGTATCTGGTCTGTGTTGTCCAGGGACTGTGCACTGTACTTTTCCTTTTCCAAAAACGCAATGGTCTGGTCCCATACCCACTGGCGACAGAAGGCGAACAGCATTGTTTGTGCCTTGTCTGCGGACCGGATACATGCGACAGCACTGAGACTTTCTGCGATGGTGGTGACGCGGGTACGAAGCAGGGGGGGGGCTGTCCCAATCTGTTTCCGGTAACGCCTGTCTGAGGGTGATCTCCGTGTATGTGTGTGCAACGTGTAATGTGCGCGCCAGGTCATGTAAGCCAGTGAGTGCACGCTGCCGAGACTTAGCGCCGGAGCATGGGAGGGGATCCGTTCCACGGAGCGGGGCCCTGTTGTGGAGGATGTGCACCGGCAATAGGGCATAGTGACCGCCCACGTCGCGGACTGTGCCTGCCTGAGTCCAGGTGTGGAGGTGTTCGGGAGAACAGAAGCATTCGGGGCGTGTGGGTGCTTTCTCGTGTTTGTTGGATGGTCGCTCAAACGCGCGACGTACATTCAAGGGGGCAGATGACACTATGCGGATGTGTGCGCGCACCGCCTGGCGTTCCCATGCCGAGTATGTCGTCCTGCGGACCATTTGATTGATGATGGTTGCAACACTGGACCGCTGGCTCGGGGTGACATATGGGATGGTGACATTGACGGGACGGCAAAGGGGAATGTTTAGCTGAGAAGCAATGCGCTGGATGTCTTTCTGTAGTATTGCCGCTCGTGCGTAATCCCTGTTCACGCGCGCGATGTGTGCCTGACGTAACGTGGTTTGTAGCTGTTTTGTGTGCTGCGCGCCGGGTGGCTGGGATGAGGTGGCATTGGGCAGTGCGGGTGCTACGTCGTTCAGGGCCCATTTTTGGACCGTGTGCCACCAGGCTCTCTCACGGTAGCAGCCCAGTTCGACGTTGTCTGACAGTTAGACGGGGACTAGGGTCGAGTGGAGTTCAGTTGTCTGTTTCAAGACATCATGGAAGCTTGAGTCTTCCGTACCGGCGAGTGACGTAGTAGTGTGCTTCCGGAGTCGCTGGGTAGTGGCTTGGGTTGTCTTGCCCGCGTAACAGCACAGTAGGAAGGTGTGGACTGCGATGTAGACCAGGATGGTTGGGGGGGTGACGGATGTGTGCCAGTCGTGTGTGCGTGATGTGGCGCGGAGCATGCGGATCAAGGGGTGTGATTCATATGGAAGGTAGGCGACACGTGTTTGGAGCAGTGATGCCCACCGGCCTAAGTCTTTGGAATCCAGGGCCTGACGCATAGCCCTGCTGTACGCTTTGTACAGGAACTGTCTGTGCGGGTGGGGTCGCCACAGTGTGGAATAGACGTGGTGGTGATGCAGGAAGTAACAGTGGATTCTCAGGCGCTGTGTGTTTGTGAGGTGCTGTATCGTGTGTGGGGCGGCGTACAGGTACCAAACATGTTGCTGAAACCGGGCAAAGGCTGATGGAGGTGCTAATGGAGGCGGTAGTGCTGTCTCCCTGAGGACCCAGCTACGTGACGTGATTCTGGACTGGTAATCAGCTGGAGTTTTAGGGTGACAAATCAGGATGTGGGATGTGGGAGTAAGCGGTGCGTTCCATTGGGACCAGGGCTCGGTAGGCGTGTGGTACGGTTCGTACGCGAGTGCTTGCACGTGTGTCCAGACATTGATGGCATCAAGAACACTGCAGAGGTACCGGATCGTGTGAGGTGGTGGTGTCGGTACAAGTTCAGCCGTACTGTGAGACCGGACCATTTGATACAGGGGTGTCTGTTGTGTGTAGTGCTGTGTGGCGACGTTCTGCAGTGTAGGGGGGTGGGTGAGCAGTGGTAAGAAGGGGTGCATGTGGCGCGCTGCGAAGGCAAACAGTTTGATTTGGCCTGGTTCCATATGGAACTGAGATAAAAGGAAAGATGTCGGGCCGGTTGGGAGATCCAGTGGATGATACGTATAAGCTTCCTGGAACAGTTGGTGTTGTGTGGCCTGGCACACATGCTCCGCCAGAGCAAGTTTTTGCTGCACAAGTGTGAGTTCATACAATATGTCAATCAGTGACGGGTCGTCCGCAGACTGTTTAAAGAAGAGGAGGAGGCAGAAGCCCTTGCAGGACCCTTAGGGGCATGAGCAGAGAAGATTAAAGGGGGCACCCGGGCACCACGGAGGAGCGTGCGGAGGCCTGCATGTAGTGCGCGTCGCGTGGTGTTTGCTGTAGAGAGGGAATCCAAAGTAGTTTTCATTTCTTCAGTGCTGTGGACAGTGACCCATTGTTGCAGACGAGACATTTGAGTGTCAGTCCATTCGGCGAGAAGGGCGTCCAGGAGTTCTGTGTGCCAAGCAGAGGTTGTGTCGTCCGCAGCCAGGGGCTCTAAATCGACCCACCATCGACGTGTACTGCTGCGGCTGGAAGGCCGCTTTTTGGCTGGAGTCGTTGGGGGTGCTTCCCGATCTGTCCTTGACCGTTTGCCGGTAGTACGCGCCGTCGGCATATCTTCATCCTTATCATCATCACCGAAAGCCAGCTCTGGGCTGGAGTCGACATTGTGAACAAGGGCTAACGGGGAGGTGTCGGACGGGCGGTCGAGATCTCGCTGGAGAATTGAGTCGAAGTGTTGTTTCACCGGGGACCATTCCGCGTCGATTAAGTCTTGAAATTGCTTTTTATGAGGCTTCCACTCCTTATCTAGGAACTCCTGGAAAGTACTACGTGTTGTTTCCGCCTGTTGGAGCTGTGGTTCTGCAGCAGTTTTGAAAGACATCAGGACATTGACTTTGGTATTGAGCGTGGCAAGATCCTTTTTACAGTCCTCTATTACGCGGTGTGAGGTCTGCAGCGCCTTAACATCCTGCTGTAGTTGTTGAATGGCAGTTGCCTGTGACTCATGATCGGCAGATATGGTTGCAATTTTAGCATCCTGTTCACTTTGCACCTGAGGTAGTCGTCGGAGACACTCTGACATTGAATGGCCGAAGATCCCGCAGTGTAAGCAACCTCGCTGGACCCCATCATCAGGTGGGAAGTGGACAGGTGGGTCTTTGGTTTCACACTTTGCTGTTGCATGGCTGCTATTGCCGCATCGGAGGCACCACAGAGTATTCGCTGGTACTGCTGCTGACAGCGTCTTCACTGCTTTTTCGTAGTCAGGACATGCTCGCATCCAGTGCTCCGTTGAACCGCAGATGAGGCACGCGCCCTTTTGTTTTCTCTCCTGTTGAACTTTGCATTCATCGGACCAGTGAAGTTCGCCACATGTCCAGCACGGATCTCTGGGTGGTCCGCGTCCTCCGGGCTCCGCACATGGTACAGCGTCGCTTCGTTCCGGGCACTCGAAGGCCCGGTGACCACCGCGGTGACAATGGGAGCAAATAGTGGGCCTGCTGAGCTTTGGGGCCATGGTGGTATGTGTGAGAACGGGATGGGGGGCGCGCGGGATGAGAGAGAAAGGTTGTGAAGTCAAAGCAGTCGACAAAGAAGATCAGCCAAACAGAAGCTCCACTGAGGAGAGAGGCCAATGGCTTGACTTCCCCGAAGGAATGCTGAGTTATTGCACGTGGGCACAAGACGCGGCCAGCACAAAAACGCAGAAAGAAAATCGGCTCGTCGGTGGCCTAACAGACCATAGGTACCTTTCTGTCACAAGAGCGAGACACAGAGGTGCCAGTGGGCAGGCCACCAACACGCGAAGCAATGGGTCGCAGCGGTACGTTGAGAACCACCGCCAAGCTGGTACCATCGGACCTGAGTTGTTAACTACAATCGACTTCACATATAGTGGGAAACCGTGATCCCCCCTCCCCCCCCGCCCGCGTGTGCACCGCCCGTGCAACCCCAACCCCCGAACCCCCGCCCAGCCCCCAAAACAGCACCCAAACCCAAACCCAAACCCCAACGCCCCCCCAAGCGGCAACCCAAGAGCGCCCCCAAACCACCCACCCAAAAAAGGAAGAGGCTCCCGGGGGAGTCCTCTAGCGAGGAGTCGTCCAGCGACTCCTCAACGGACTCCTCCTCGGGGTCCACCACCGATTTCTCGGTGTTCAAGGAGCCCCAGCCCCGCCCCGCGGCCAAGGAGCCCACCCCCTCCAAACCCCCTCGCAAGGCTCCCAAGAGAGCCCCCCCCCCCAAACCCCAACCCAAGTCAAAGGCCAAGCCAAAGGCAAGAGGGGGGGGGGGTGCAAATACAAAGTGGGGGAGCAAGTGTATGTCGTTTTTTGCGACAATGGGGAGTGGGGGATCGAGCAGGGCAAAGAGGCCCTTGCCGCGGGTGGCCCCCCC
Organism: Eutreptiella sp. 'Long Island Sound 2002'; assembly: GCA_964036045.1. Lineage (NCBI taxonomy): Eukaryota > Euglenozoa > Euglenophyceae > Eutreptiales > Eutreptiaceae > Eutreptiella > Eutreptiella sp. 'Long Island Sound 2002'. Next base: position 117,254,221 of record OZ038383.1, read on the forward strand.
GGGGTTGGGGAGACGTGGATCTCCTTCCCCAAAAACCCCGAACTCTTTGCCATCCCGAGAGCGTCGGTTTGGAAAACCAAGACGCAAGCGAAGAAGTTCCTGGCCAAGATGATGGCGGCCAAGGAGGAGGACAAGGAGGACGACACGGACGCGGACGAGGAGGGGGACGAGGGCAACGACGGGGACGGGGACGGGGGAGACGAAGGGGATGGACCGGGGGCAGGTTTGGGTGCTACCGGGGCTAACCAGGATGGGGGCGGCGGGGAAGAGGTCGAAGGGGTGGAGGGGGAAAGGATGGAGGTCGAAGGGGTGGAGGGTGAAAGGGTGGTGGGAGAAGGGGTGGAGGGTGAAGGGGTGGTGGGTGAAGGGGTGGAGGGTGAAGGGGTGGTGGGTGAAGGGGTGGTGGCTGGTGAGGGAGATGGGGGGGATAGTGGGGCGGGTGACAAGAGTTCGGGGGCGCCCGCCGGGCCACCGACCACGCAGGACTTTTAGGTGAGGGACACACAAAGAGACTAACCCGATGGGCCCCCGGGGGCACCTTACACAACAATGTATGTTACCATTTTGCCCTTCCTTGTGCTTTGCTCTTATTGTAGATTGCTTGTTCCGGCGACGTTCAAATAACTTGTTCCAACGGTGTTCCAATGGTGTTCTAACAAAAACTGTCTTTGAAAACTAGTTTTTTTCACGTGGCAACGCGCTGGGCAAGAAATATAAGCATACCAGCGGGGACACCCAAGGCTACCAAACAACATATTTTGCCACCATGTACGGGTAGGCTTAGTTGGGGGGCAAACAAATTTCGAACCTTTTTTGTTCCGTCCAGATAGCCTAGAACACTGGAACTATTTGGCTGGAACAACCTTGGGGTTCAAACACGCACCAAGGGAAGAGATTAATGCTAGGTATATCCTCCTGCACAATGTCGCGCAGACCACCAACCACAGGCTTGACATTCACTGCTTCCCTGACGGGCCAACATGGGAACTCCTTTCACCCACTATTGCGCAATCAAGTCATGCAGATCGCCTATCCATGATGGCGGGACCTCCACAACGACCAGGGCAAATTAAATATAACAAACGGACCCAGGTAGTGGCGTCACCTATCTTAAACCCATGATTTGCACTTTCCCAAAGTCTTTGGTGGAGCCATCGTTATTTGACAGTTGAGCTTTAGTGCTCACAGCGATCAGTGCAGCACAAGAATCCGGTCGACGGCATGATAAGTGGTTATGACTATGACAATGACTATATATGCATGTATGTATATATGGGGTCTACAAACAGACACTTGGCCAAAAGAATGAGCTGTAGCTCATTCTTTCCTAAGAAGACTCATATACAAGGGTGCATTTCGAGGTTCGGCCAAAAGAATGTGCCAATGCTCATTCTTTTTGTAATTTCATTGTTTTACAATGGCCTCATACAGGATGCGAAGACTGTGTAGTTGAGTATTGCTTACATGTACACAAACACACTACACACGTTACGACAGTACGCACCAGGTCACAGCAGCCCGTACAGCACATCATGGCAGGCAACACAATGCTTAGCAAACAAAGAAACGACAAGTTTCACAGTATTGGCAAGGCTCTCACATGCAACGTGTGGTACAAAACATCCCCCAAAAATCTGATTTTGAAAATTGACATCAGGGGTCTCGGAGAGTCCAAAACAAGCAGTTAGGGCCGCCTAAGTCCTGAACTCCTACCCAAGGGACTCGCACCACAACATGGCAATCCTGGACTCCTACTCAAGGGGCACAAACAAAGTGAGCCCGATAATTCTGCTCATCCCACGAATTCGAATGGCATGATAAACTATGGCAGGTTGGAACCACAACTCAATGGGCCCGACCAAAGCGTAGCAAACCTTAACACCCACCTCAAGAGGTCAGACGGAGTACACTAGTCCTTCGTCCGAACTCGAGGGGTAAGGAAGGAGGCACGGTAAGTGTGATTGCCGCCGACTGAAACAACCATGGCCACATGCAAACGTGGGAGTCGGTAGCTGTAGTTCAAGGGGCAACAACTAATCGTTGGAGTCCTCACCCTGAACCGCAACAAAGAATGGTAGTCGTAAACGCCACCTCAAAGGACAACAACGAACCGTGAGAGTCCGACATCCCAAATAAAAAAGTTGCGTTGACGGTTGTGAGGCCTTATCCCCAAATCAGTGGGAACTCGAGGGGCCACACACAAAGAGGCCACACTGAAGCATGGGAGTGCTTAGCCCCACCTTACACAGCCACACCAAAGCGTGGGGCCCCACAACTCCAATCCAAGGGGCCACACCAAAGGGTGCTCTTTGCGTACTCCCAACTCAAGGGGCCACGTGGAAGCGTGTGAATGCTTAACGCCCACTCAAAGAGCAACACCAGAGCATGGAAGTCCTTGCCACTGACTCAAGGCACCATACCAAAACATGGGGTCCTTAACTGCATCTCAAGGGGCCACACCAAATTTTTTTGGGTCTGGTTACTCCCAACTCAAAGGGATACACAAAAGCGTGCATTTACTTAGCACCTATTCAAGGGGCAACCCAAGAGGCTAAGTATTTGTACGCTTTGCTTTGGCCCTTTGAGTTGGGAGAAAGCAGCACCATGATGTGGTGTGGCCCGTTGAGTTGCAGTGCGGGAGTGCTGTGCTTTGGTGCTTTGGTGCTTTGGTGCTTTGGTGCAACCCATTGAGTTGGTGTTCGGTTTTCGCACACATGGGAGTACCCCCTTGAGTTGGGAGTAAGCAATCCCACGCTTTGCTGCGGCCCTTGAGTTGGCACTGCCGTCGCTTCATTGTGGCGTCTTCAATTGAGCTTAAGAACTCCCACTCCTTGGTGTGGCGTCCTCAATTGGGGTCAAGGATTGCCATGCTTCAACGGAAGCCCTTGCACTGCTATGAAGGACTCCCACTATTCGGTACAGGCCATTTAGTTGGAGCTAAGGACACCTGAGCGTCACCGTGTACTCTTGAGTCGGGGTGTTGGACCCCCATGGTTGGTCGGTGGCGCTTGAGTTGTTGTTGAGGACTGCCATGCTTCACTGTGGCTCCTTGAGTCAGGGGTGAGGACTCCTAGGATGCACTTTGCTCTTTCATTTGCGGTTAAGAATTCATGTTGTGGTGTCGCTCGTCCTATTTGGGTTCATGATTCCCACACGTATGTGTGGTTGTGGGTCCTTCCGTTGGGGTGAAGGATTGTCATGGTTCTTTGTTGCGCCATCTGCCGTTTTTTCGGGCTGAGGACTCCCATGCTTTGGTGAGCCCTCTTAAGTTGCGGATAGCGAATACCCTGCTTCAGTGTGGCCTGTTCAGTTATGGTTGAAGTCCTCCAGACCTCTTGACTGGTTACCTAAGAGTTGGGTGTAAGGACACCCACATCCTGGTGTTGCAATTTCAGTTGGTACGTTATCCCTTGATTTTGCGTTAAGGACTCCACACTTTGGCTTGGTCTCTTGTGTTGGGAATAACCACTCCCATGCTTTTGTGCGGGCTCTTGTCATGCCCTAGATGCCTGGATGAAAAAAAAAAAGGTTAATTGTAAATTTTCATATATGAAAAGGGGGGGAAATTAACCTGGCAAATATTAACACGTTAACCCAATTTCGGCACATTTGCCCCGCTTTGCTTGTGCGCGTACCATGCCCACTTGAAGTGTTTGCGTGGTTAAAGGGTGCCCAACGGGATGCTATAGGGGTTGCATAGTCCTATAGGTGGTTACGTAGCCCCACACATCCCTCTCTGGTACCCCCACTCACCCCACTCCCAACCTCCTTTTTCCCGTGTGTAGCTCTTGTTGTGCCTTTCTCCCGGGGACCCCTTCTCGAGCTCAGTATGACACTCACGCATTTGAGTGGGGCCAAGAGTTTTCGAGACCCTTTGGTCTCCCAACTCCTTGGTGAGTGGGTGGCCTCGTCCCCTTTGGCCAAGGCCCGGTGGTACGAGGCCACCGAGGTTGCCCAACTTCCGCTCATCCGCAACAAGCAAATCGAGGCTGTGAAGCAATATGCCTCCGTCCTGTTCCCGCCACTTGATTGATCAGGGTACTTATGCACTTGAATGTCCCCAAGGGCGGCTTCCGGCATGAGGCAAAGTTCATGACCCGTCGGGAGGCCATGTACACCTCCGGCACCACCTGCAACAGCACCAGCACCAACACTAGCACTAGCGGAAGCAGCTGCACAAGCTCCCCCACAGCCGAGTCAAGGCGGAGAGGAGTCAAGCGGCAACTTCTCTGCCCGCCGGCAGGAGAGAAAGAAGCACAAGAAGGAGAAGAAGGGAGGGAAGAGAAGAGAGAGGGAGAGCTAGGGTGACAGCCAGGTTGGGGGGGGGGTTTAAGGCGGAGAATAATGGGGAGGTGGTGGTAGACGAGGGGGGGGATGGGGTGTTGGAGGGGGGGTGATGGGGACGTGGTGGAGGCCCACCCCCCCCAACCCCCCCCCAAAAATCGGCCTCCCCTAGTGGGTCCTGAAAGCCTTGGGGCCCACTTATGCGGCCGCCCGCCAGGCCGCAATGGTGCCGTGGTCGGCACACGCTCTCCAAGAGGGCCGCGCAAAGGACCAACCCTTGTTCGTGCCCGCGTTGCACGCGCACATGACCCTTGAGTGGGTCTCACACTGCCTGGTGCGGTGCCAAAGTTGGAGGCACGGCAAAAAGAAAGGGATCTGGTGGCCGGACAGTGGGCGAGGGGGCGCGCGGACCTCGCGCCCTCTCCCCATCGAAACCCTCAACCCAGTGCCGGAGGGCACCAGCATGAGGTCGCTAAGCGACGCTCAATTTTTGAGGCGACCTGCAAGGTGTGCGGTTCGAGACCGCAAACTTCCACGCGGCCCTCTAGCAATGGGTCACGTTGGGATGGTGCCGCCAGTGACGGCAGGGGAAGGGGGTCCACTTTGCGGTCTAGTGGACTACTAATGCTAGCCCCCACACGCCCCATGTATGACCGCGGTGCCCAGCACCAGTACAAGGGGCTGGGGGCGGCACACTGAACACCCAAGGCGGCCGTCCCTGCGCACCCGCCCCCCGCCCCCCCCGCGCCCGCCGACGTCATGGCGGATCTGGAGGCCCTGACGGCCTCCACATACTTTGGGACAGCGATGCCGGCTATCGAAGCGTAGGGAGCGCCGACTAGTTTTGAGGTATGTGTGCTTCTTTGTTAGTTAATATTTTGTCATTTTTCGCTAATTTTTGTACGTAATATTTGATTTCCAAATCTCCGGCGCAACAATCAAAATTAAGAGTTAACATTAACTTCCAAAAGTTGAAAAAATCGTGAGAACAATTGGCTGCTCTGCTGACTGTGTCACCGCAGGTGACATACATCGTGGTGAAGGCCGCAGACCTGCGGCTCGTGCGCGTCTTGTGGCGAGACCGCAATTAGGCGCATGAGGTGCCTCTGGGGCAGATCTGTACCTGCGGCTCACTTGGAAATGTGAAGTTAAGGCTCAGCTTGAGCTAAATCGGCTCATTTGGGGCTAAGTGGTGTTTTTCGAGGGGTTTAATGTGAAAAGTTGTGGCATTCGGGGGTGGGTTGGGGTTTTGGAATGTCTCCAAAGAGACAGCAATCCCTAGGCCAAGAGGATTTTACCGGGGGGGTTTCTTTTCTTTGACGGCCCAGTTGGCTGAGCACCCCGACTGAACCGTCACTGAGCCGTCACCGAGCCGGCTCACTGAGCGCTCACTGAGCGCTCACTGAGCGCTCACTGAGAGCTAATTGGGCGCTCACTCATGGCTCACTCGGGAGTTTCTCCCCCTTTCCGCCCTGTCTTCCCACCCTTGCTGGCCCACACTTCACCCTTTTCACACCAACATTGGTCCGCAATTCTCACCGCGTCTTTTCTCCAAGAACTTGAGCGTGCATGCACACATACATACTTGCATACATGTACCCGTGGCGACAAACACACAAACATCCAAACACACACACTTCGCCAGGGACACAAATATCCAAACACATACACACACATACACCATACACACGTCCACACACACATGCACATGCACAAATTGACAACCACATTCATTCTTGTGTGCAATTATCTTGCGTGTACATAAACACATGGCCACATTGAACCATGTGAAGTGAAGGGCTAGGGAGAGATGGTTACGGGGTTGGGGTTCGGGGATATGAACCTAACCATTTGCGAGGGTGTTCCTTGTTGCCTCATGAAAATGGCACCCACCCACCCCATACGCACACACACACACACCATGAAGCACAAATAAGGCACAAAGGACATTGCTCGCTTTTGTGAGGTTGGTCATACAACCATCTTGACCTACGCCATGACACATTGATCCCCCTCCCTCCTTATCCCCTCCCGTCCCCTTTCGCTATGTTGCGTTCCCCCGCTGCCCTCATGCGTAGCCCTTCTGTTCTCTTGCCTGTCCCGTCCCCTTTGTCCTACCTTTCCTATTTTTTGGCCATGGCATCGCATGCATGATGGTGGCGGCAAGGACGATGACCTGTGCAGGTATGTTGTGCTATTATGTGTGTGGCTGTGGGTGTGCGCGCTTGCATGCGTGTGTAGTTGTGCCCATGCGCCTGTGCGCAGCTGTAGATGGTTTGTTGGTTCTTGGTTTCTCTCATTTAGTGTGTTTGTATGTCTGCTTGTGTGTGTGTGGGGGGGGGGGGGGTTGCATGGATCGACGCTTGAGTGAAGGTGTCTTTGTGCGTGAGTGGTTGTGAGTGTGTGACTGCGTTCTTTGGTTTCGGGTTGTCTAGGTTCGTGTGTGTATGTGGATTCGTGAATGTGTGTACGCGCAGGTGTGTGTGTGTGTGTGTGTGTGTGTTGCAGCTGTTGTTTTGGATGTTGTTGTTGGTTTTGGTGTTGTGTGGCATAGGCTTTGATTGTGTGCACATAACATTGTGTTTGCGGCTGCACACGCAGGTATGCTTGTGTTTGTGGTTGTGGCTGTGGTTCTGGGCTTGCGTACGGTTGTTGCCATGGCTGTTGTGGTAGCTGTCGTTCTTGGTGTGGTTACGGTAGTGGCTGTGGTTGCGGCTCTGGTTGTGGGTGTGGGTGTTGGTGTGGGTGTGGGTGTGGGTGTGGGTGTGTTTCTGCAAGCTGTGTTGTGTGTGGATTTGGTTGTGGTTGTGTCAGTGTGTGTGGCCCTGGCTGTGGCGAAGGCTGCAGTTGCAGCTTTCACTGTGGCTGCAGTTGTTCTTTGGGTTCAGGCTGTAGCTGTGGGGGGGGCGGGGCGGGGTAAAGGACTGCAAAGAGGGGGGCTGAAATCACCATCCACCCCCTGCCAAAAAACACCGCACCAATTCTACAGTGACAGTGTAACCTGACAGTGAACAATGACAGTGTATAGTGAGAGCATACAGTGAGTGTAGAGTGACAGTGTAGAGTGCTAGTATAGAGACTTGGGCGTTGCGGCGGACGTACTGTGTGTGGGGATACGTTCTATGAGACCTTGGGGAGTACAGTGTACATAGTAGAGTGTACAGTATACAGTGTACAGTGTACAGTGTACAGTGTACAGTGTACAGTGTACAGTGTACAGTGACAATGTACAGTGATAGTGTATAGTGACAATGTGCAGTGGCAATGTGCAGTGTGCAGTGACAGCGTACAGTGCCAGAATACAGTGTACCATGTATAGTGACGGTAGACAGTGACACCATTGACAGTGTAAAGTGACAGTGTACAGTGACAGTGTACAGTGACAGTGAACAATGAGTGAGCCCTCACTGAGCGCTCACTGAGCCATTTGGCGCGCTCAGTGAGCGCTCAGTGAGGGCTCACTCATGGTTCACTGTCACTGTTCATTGTCACTGAACACTGTGTATTGCACACTGCACACTGCACACTGTGTATTGCACACTGCACACTGCACACTGTGTGTTACAAATGGCACGGTGGAGACTGTAATGCACACTGCACACCCTGTAATGCACACTGCGCACTGTGTATTGCACACTGCACACTGAGCGCCGGAACGCTTGCACTATACGGTGTGCAGTGTGCACGACACAGTGTGCAGTGTGCATGACACAGTGTGCAGTGCGCAGTGTACACTGCGCACTGCACACTGTGTACTGCACACTGCACACTGTGTATTGCACACTGCACATTGTGTATTGCACACTGCACACTGTAATGCACACTGCACACTGTGTATTGCACACTGCACACTGCACACTGTGCATTACAAATTGCACACTGCACACTGTAATGCACAGTGCACACTGTGTATTGCACACTACACACCGCACCCTGCGTAATGCACAGTGGGTATTGCACACTGCACACGGTGCACTATGCAATACCCAATGTGCAATACACACGGTGCAGGGTGTAGTGTGCATGACACAGTGTGCAGTGTGCATTACACGGTGTGCCGTGTGGATTACGCTGTGCAGTGTGTAATACACAGTGTGCAGTGCATTACAGTGTGCAGTGTGCAATACACAGCGTGCAGTTAGCAGTGTACACTGCGCACTACACGCTGTGTAATGCACACTGCACACCGTGTATTGCACACTGCACAGTGCACACTGGGCATTGCACACTGCACACGGTGCATTGCACACTGCACAGTGCACACTGGGCATTGCACACTGCACACGGTGCACTGCGCAGTGTGCAACTGCACACTGGGTATTGCACACTGCACACGGTGCACTGTGCAGTGTGCAGCGTGCAATACACATTGCTCAGTGTGCATTACAGGGTGTGCAGTGTGCATTACAGTGTGCAGTGTGCATTGCAGTGTGCAGTGTGCAATTTGTAACACACAGTGTGCAGTGTGCAGTGTGCAATACACAGTATGCAGTGTGCAGTGTGCAATACACATTGTGCAGTGTGCAGTGTGCAATACACCGTGTGCAGTGACGGTGTACAGTGACAGTGAACCATGAGTGAGCCCTCACTGAGCGCTCGCTGAGCCATTTGGCGCGCTCACTGAGCGCTCAATGAGCGCGCCAAATGGCTGAGTGAGCGCTCAGTGAGGGCTCACTCATGGTTCTCTGTTACTGTACACTGTCACTGTACACTGTCACTGTACACTGTCCATGTACACTGTCAATACTGTCACTGTACATGGTACACTGTTTTCTGGCACTGTACGCTGTCACTGCACACTGCACACTGCCACTGCACACTGTCACTATACACTATCACTGTACATTGCCACTGTACACTGTACACTGTACACTGTACTCTGCACACTGTACTTTCGAAGGTCTCATAGAATGTATCCCCACACACAGTACGTCCGCCACAGCCCAAGTCTCTATACTAGCACTCTACACTGTCACTCTACACTCACTGTATGGTCTCACTATACACTGTCATTGTACACTGTCACTGTACACTGTCACTGTAAATTTGGTGCGGTCTTTTTTGAGAGGGGGTGGATGGTGATTTGAGACCCCCTCTTTGTAGTCCTTTACCCCTCCCCCCCCCACAGCTACAGCCAGAACCCAAAGAACAGCTGAAGGCACAGTGAAAGCTGCAACTGTAGCCTTCTCCACAATCAGGGCCGCACACACTGACACAACCACAACCAAATCCACACACAACACAGCTTGCACACGCAACCACAGCCACTACCATAACAACACCAAGAACGACAGCTACCACAACAGCCATGGCAACGACCTCACGCAAGCCCGGAAACACAGCCACAACCACAAACACAACCATACCTGCATCTGCAGCCACAAACACAATGTTATGCGCACACAATCAAAGCCTATGCAACACAACACCAAAACCAACAATAGGATCCAAAACAACGGCTGCAAAAGCTGCAACACACACACACACACACACACACACACACACACACACACACACACACACATTGGCACACACACACACACACCTGCGCGTACAAACATTCGCGAATCCACGTACGCAGACAAACCTAGACAACCGGAAACCAAAGAATGCAGTCACACACTCACAGTGACGCACAAGGACACCTTCACCCACGCATCTATCCAAGCAAGCCCCCCCCCCCCCCACAACTCACACACAAACATGCATACAAACACACTAAATGAGAGAAACCAAGAGGGAACAAACCATCCACACTTGCGCACATGCGCATGGGCACAAGCACACACCCAAGAACACACACACTAGCACAACATACCTGCCAAGGTCATCATCATTGCCGCCACCATAATGCACTCAATGCCATGGCGAGCAATTAGGGAAGGCATGGCAAGGGCAGGGCAAGGGGAGGCGACAGAAAAGATAAGAGAAGGGGCTGGCATGGGGTAAGCGGGGGGATCAGGCATGGCAAAAGGGGACGGGAGGGGATAAGGAGGGAGGGGAATGAGTGTGTCATGGTGTAGGTCACGATGGTTGTATGATCAACCTCACAAAAGCGACTTATATCCTCTGTGCCCAATTTCTGCTTCATGGCGCGCGCGCCCCTGTGTGTGTGTGTGTGTGTGTGTGTGTGTGTGTGTGCGTATGGGGTGGGTGGGTGCCATTTTCATGAGGCAACAAGGAACACCCTCGCAAATGGTTAGGTTCATATCCCCGAACCCCAACCCCGTAACCATCTCTCCCTAGCCCTTCACTTCACATGGTTCAATGTGGCCATGTGTTTATGTACACGCAAGATAATTGCACACAAGAATGAATGTGGTTGTCAATTTGTGCATGTGCATGTGTGTGTGGACGTGTGTATGGTGTATGTGTGTGTATGTGTTTGGATATTTGTGTCCTTGACGAAGTGTGTGTGTTTGGATGTTTGTGTGTTTGTCGCCACGGGTACATGTATGCAAGTATGTATGTGTGCATGCACGCTCAAGTTCTTGGAGAAAAGACGCGGTGAGAATTGCGGACCAATGTTGATGTGAAAAGGGTGAAGTGTGGGCCAGCAAGGGTGGGAAGACAGGGCGGAAAGGGGGAGAAACTCCTGAGTGACCCCTGGGTGAGCCCCCAATTAGCTCTCAGTGAGCGCTCAGTGAGCGCTCAGTGAGCCATTTGGCGCGCTCAGTGAGCGCTCAGTGAGCCGGCTCGGTGACGGCTGAGTGACGGCTCATTCGGGCGCTCAGTCAACTGAGCCGGCCAAAAAAAGTCCCCCCCACCTTGAACCTTGACCAAGTGAGTATCTGAAACTTCTAAAAACATTAAATGCACGTTACCTAGCATGCAAAACGCACAACAAACAAGCACGAAGACATCGCAATGCACAATTGAGCCCCAAATGAGCCCCAACTTCCCATTTCCACTTAGGCACCAGTGAGCCGCAGGTACATCCACCACCTCCTTGCGGCCGACCGCCCTTGGGGTTGGCCATCTTGAGGGGGTTGAGGGATTGGGAGCAAGGGAGGGCTTGCTCGGAGGTGTGGGTGGGTGCAGGGAGGTACAAGGTGGAGGAGTGGGCCACGTTGGGGCAGATGGGGTACATTGGGGCGAAGGACGAGGGTATATGGGCAGCGATGGTGGGGGGGTGATTCGGAGGCCGAGGAAGCGGGGCGGGGGGGGGGGGAATGTTGCCGACGACCACCTCGTCGGCAACAAAGTCCGCGTCCCGTACCCCACGGGCGTGGAAGTGGGCATCGCCACCGGTGTCCACCGGAGGAAAGCAGGTGTTGTCTGGGTGGAATACCAAGGCAACGACACGCTCTACCAGGTGGCCCGCGGCCTCCTTTTCCCCTCCCCCGAGGCCGCCCAAGAACACCTCGAGCGTGTTCGCAAGGGCAAGGGGAAAGCCACCGCCCTCCGCCTTCGAGCCAGCTTGATCCGAAGACTAACGCCTTGACTAAGCCGGACAAACCCCAAAAACTCACCTCCCAAGTAACCGCAAAGCACAAAACAACCCCACTGCCAAACCCACCCCTGACCCAACCGAGCAATCGGCGGACACCAAAATGGGGTCTCAAGAAGTGAAACCGACAAGTGATACCATTTGTGGTACTGTTGGAATACAGGCAATGGAGCCAGTAATGAGTACTAGAAGTGATTCAAAACGTATTTCTTGTCTTGTTGTGTGCTTGTAGAGATTTTCCGGGAGGGTTCAATTTTGGAAAAAACCGGTTAATTTTTGCCCGGTTAATATTAACGTTGGCGACACATTAGTTTCTAATATTTCAAATACTAAACGAAAAAATAAACTCAAAAATTAGACCCCTGGACCATTTTGATATTTTGGTCGGTGCAAAAAGGTGAGACGCCCCCCCAACCCACGGGTGAAAATGACACGCGATCCTATAAGGCATCCCATGGGGGTAGAGTTTCTGCCGTCTAAACCCCTCAACCCGCCCCCCCATAAGGGTCAACTTTGGGTTAACGCATTGATTTTCTACCCAAATACTAAAGATATTGGGTTTAACCTATGTCTCTAGGCTGGGGTTAAGTATTTGCACGCTTTGTTGTGGCCCTTTCACTGCGAACTAAGCAACCCCACGGTTTGGTGTCACCCCTTCAGTCGCACTGAAAGAGTTCCACATCTTGGCATGGTTACTTGATTTGGGGTTTGCGACTTCCACACGTTCGTGTGGCCATTGCCCATTGACTTGGGGTCAGGGAGTGTTCTAGTTCGTTGTTGCCCCGTGAGGTGGGGCTAAGGGCTCCCATGCTTTATTGTGGCCTTTGAAGTTGGGGATAAGGATTGCACCGCTTCTCTGTGGCCCATTGAATTAGGGTTTGGGTCGGCCACACGTTACTTTCTCCACTTGACTTGTCGTCAAAGAGTCCGACACCTCGTTGTGGCGCCTTGAGTTGGGTTTAAGGACTCTCCAATCCGGGTTTGGGCCAAGGAGTTGGGGTTGATTTGTGGTTAAGGCCCTCCCACACTATTGTGTGGCCCCTTGAGTTCACATGAAATATTGGCACGCTTTGATGTGGCCCTTTGAGTTGCTGGTAAGCAGTCCCACGCTTTGGTCTGGCCCTTGAGTTTGGGTTAAAGACTCCCACGCTTTCGTACGGCCCCTTGAGTTGGGGCTAATGCCTTGGACGATGTGGTGTGGCCCTTTCAGTTGGGGTTAAGCATTCACACCCTTTGATGTCGCCTATTGAGTTAGTAGCAAGCAATCCCATGTTCTGGTGTGGCCCGTGAACTTGAAATTCTGGAGTTGTGAGCTTTGGTTCAGCCCCTTGAGTTGTTGTTAAGCATTCCGCCTTTTCCTTGTGGCTGATCCGGTTGAGCGTAAGGATTCCAGCTCTTTGGTGTGGCCTCTTGAGTTGGGCTTAAGTGTTTGCACTCCCTTTGAGTGGCCCTTTGAGTTGGGAGTAAGCAATCCCAAGCTTGGGTGTGGCCCCTCCAGTTGGAGTTATGAAGGGCCACGCCTTGGTTTGGTCCATTGAGTTGGGGTTCAGTATTCCCTTGCTTCGGTGGAAACATGTGAGATGCCATGAAGGACCCCCACTATTTGGTACATGCCACCTAGCTGAAGTGATGCAGTCCCAAGTTGGACTGTGAACCCTTGGGTTGGGGTGTTGAAGTCCCATGCCCCTTGAGCTGTTGTTGAGGGCTGCAATGCGTCGCTGTGGCCCCTTGAGTCGGGGTTTGAGACTCCCAGGATTCAATGTTGCCCCTTCAATTGGGGTTGAAACGTTATGCTTTGGTGTTGCAACTTGCCACTTGAGTTGGTGTCAACGATTTCTGCTGCTCAGTCTGGTGCCTTGAGTTGGGGCGTTACCCCTTGATTTTGCGCCAAGGGCTCTGACGCTTTGGTTTGGTCCCTTGCGTCGGGAATAACGACTGCCTTGCTTTTGTTCGGCCCCTTGACTTGGAGTTAATCATTCACAATCTTTGCCGTGGCCCTTTGGCTTAGCACTAAGCAGCCCCAAGGTTTGGTGTGGCCCCTTGAGTCGCAGTGAGGGAGTCCCACGCTTTGGTATGGCTCCTTGATTGGGGGGCAACGACTCCCGCACTTTCGTGCGGCCATTGCCCTTTCAACTGGGGTCCAAGACTCTCATGGTTCGTTGTTGCCCCGTGAGTTACGGCTGAGGACTCTCATGCTTCGATGTGGCCTCCGGGGTTGGGGATAAGGGGTGCATCGCTTTTACATGGCCCATTGATTTGTGGTTTAGAACTACCACGCGTTATTTTCGTTATTTGAGTTGTCGTCAAGTCGTCCGACGCCTCGCTGTGACGCGTTGAGTTGTGCTTGAATATACCCACATCCAGGTTTTGCCCCTTGAGCTGGGGCCAAGGCCCTCCCATTTTAGTTGGGGTTGAGATCTTGTACTCCTTTGTGTGGCCGGTTGACTCGATGTTAACTATTGGCACGTTTTGATGTGGCCCTTTGATTTGGGAGTAGGCGACACCAAGCTTTTGTGTGCCCCCTTGAGTTGCCGTTAGGGAGTCGACACTTTCATGTGGCCGCTTGAGTTGGTGTTGAGGTTTCCGATGCTTTGGTGTGGCCCTTTGAGTTGGGGTTAAGTATTTGCACCCTTTGGTGTGGCCCGCTTAGTTGGGAGGGATCAATCCAATGTTTTGGTGTGGCCCCTAAACTCAAACTTATGGAGTTGCATGCTTTGATTCGGCCGCTTGAGTTGGTGTCTAGCACTCCTCCTCTTCGTCACGACTCATTGAGTTGGGCGTGAAGACTGCCGCTCTTTGGTGCGCCCCCAAGCCTAAGGATACGCACACTTGCGTGTGCCCCCTTCGGTTGGGGTTAAGGACTCCGACCCTCTCGCGTGCCCCCTTGAGTTGTGGTTAAATGTTCACCCGCTGTGATGAGGCCCTTTGAGTTGGAAGTAAGCAGTCCCAAGCTTTGGTGTGGCCCCTTGAGTGGGAGTTGTGGGATTCCAAGCTTTGGTGACGCCCTTTGAGTTGGGGTGATGGACTCCCATGCTTCGGTGGAACATGGTGAGTTGGTGTTAAGGACTTCCACCATTTGGTGCAGCCCACCAAGTTGGAGTTAATAAATCCCGAGCTTAGCGGCGGACCCTTGCATTGGGGGATTGGAGTCTCATGGTCCACCCGAAAAAGACAGGGCCATAGACTCCTTGCAGTCATGAACCCCAACTCAACGTGCAGCAGCAAAACATCAGATTTCTAAACCCCCATTGAGGGGGCAACAATGGAATCTTGAGAGTCTCCAGCCCGACTCAAGGGGACACACTAAAGCGTGTGATGGTTCCTTTTTGCCGTGTGAGTAGGGGCTAAGGACTCACAAGCTTTGTTGAGGCGTCTTGAGTTGGCCTTAAGGATTTCTTCGCCTTGGCCTGGCGCATTTACTTGGGGTTCCGGATTCCCACGTGTAAGCGTGGCCTCTTGAGGTGTGGCTAACGACTCCCACGCATTAGCGTGGCACCTTCAGTAGGTGTTCAACACACCTTTGCTTCGCTGTGGCTCCTTCAATCGACATTGAACACTCCTACCCCTTGGGGTTGTCTCTTGAGTTGAAGTATTCCCAAGCGCCGGTGGAAGCCGTTGCGTTGGTGCGAAGGACTCCCACTATTTGCTCCACGCCGCTTAGCCGCAGTTAATGACACCCGAGCTTCACAGTGGATCCTTGAGTCGGGGTGGTGGAATGCCATGGTTGGTTGGTGCGTCTTCAGCTCTCGTAGAGGACTGCAATGCTTCACTGTGGCCCTTTGAGTCGGGGGGGGGGCTCCTAGGATTCAATGTGCCCCTTCGTTTGGGGTTAAGAACTTATGCCGCCTTTTGTATTTGGGTTCACACTTCCTACGTGTCCGTGTGGTTGTGGCTCTTTCCATTGGGGTCAAGCATTCTCATTCTCATCCCTGTGAGTTCGGGCTAAGGACTCCCATGCTTCAGTGAGCCCTCTTGTACCTGCGGCTCACTTGGAAATGTGAAGTTGGGGCTCATTTGGGGCTAAAACGGCTCATTTGGGGCTAAGTGGTGTTTTTCAAGGGGTTTAATGTGAAAAGTTGTGGCTTTCGGGGGTGGGTTGGGGTTTTGGAATGTCCCCAAAGGGATCCCAATCCCTAGGCCAAGAGGATTTCACCGGGGGGGTTTCTTTTTTTCGACGGCTCAGTTGACTGAGCATCCCGACTGAGCCGTCACTGAGCCGTGACTGAGCCGGCTCACTGAGCGCTCAGTGAGGGCTCACTGAGCGCTCAGTGAGCGCGCCAAATGGCTCAGTGAGCGCTCAGTGAGCGCTCAGTGAGAGCTAATTGGGGGCTCACTCAGGGCTCACTTAACATGCACGGGCACAAATCATCCATCATAAGCACTTACTTGGTCCTTTGTCGCAATGCACGTTCCACAATCCTCCTCACCATGTTCTCCCTCCCCTTCCTCTCCCGCCGGGCACGTGACCAAGTCATGCACCGTCGTTGGAACCTCCTTTGCTTGGTCACGGCCCTACTCTCCACCTCCCAACCTTCCTTGCGGAGGTGGTCATCTAGCGTGTGGTTATCCACCACACACTGCAAGCCGGACCTATCGTTCAGCAAGCTAACCCCCCCACTATTCCTAAGCAACCGTTTCAGTCGCACGTGGCTGCCCTCCAATGCAAAGCAACTAAACCTTGCAATGGTCCCCCACCGTGCAACATACGCATACATGTGGTCAACCCACATGTGCGTCCACAACGTCTTCCCCCATCCCAGGTCAAGGTGCCTTGCCCCCATGGTCCGTTGCCGTTGCAGCAAGGCACGTTGCTCTGCACCACTCAGAAAGTCGGCCTTCCAGGCCACCTCGGCCATGGCCGCAAACGCCTCCCACCACTCCGTGCACACATCAACCCATGGCCTGCCCCCCACTTGATGGTTCCCCATCACCGGTGCAACCAGCTGCAACAGTGGGCCCCACAGCCGGGCCTTGACAAAGTGCGCAGCAGCCCCCAACTCCATGCGCACCTGTCCTTTGGCATTTGCCTTGTCCGCCCCCCACTTTCCAGGCCGCACCGTGCGGGCCACTTTCCGTGCCCCGTTTATAACCCCCTGCACCATGGTGGCCGCACTCTTCCTCGATACCCCGCCATGGGTCACCAGCCCCCGCACAATTCCATTGACCCCCGCAATGGCAACACGCATGACTCCATGCGCACCGAAGTCAGGAATGCGGCGGTCCGCCGGGATGTCACGAAACACCCCGGTCAGCCGTACATGTCCCTTGATTCCTTCCAGGGCAACCTCTTGTCCCCCGAACTTGCGCAAAACCGTTTCACTGTTTGCCCCGCAGCAGTGGCACACCATGGCCCCGGGGCTCTTCTTGGTGAAGCCGTCCCCGCCGGCCAGCATGATGTGGGCCTTGCCATCGGCCCGGACGAAGAATAGGGGGCTGCGTGCCACCCCATCCGCATGCGGCAGTTGCAGGGCCGTAGCAGCGCGGAGCTGCGTATCGAAGTCACACTCCGATTGCATGCCGTACACCGTGGCCCACATCTCGCTACCCTCAAACAGCCACCAGCTAGCAAGCTGTGTGGGCCCACAACCCGGTGCAGCCACTGCACAGTGCACGTAGGCCCGATTCCACCGGTTGGTGCCGTCAACGCCGATGGTCACCCAGGTGTTGCGCTGCGCGCCCGGTTGCAAGGCTTCCGGTGTGCGTACGGCACGCGCTTCATAGAGCAGGGCTAGCCGCTCAGCAATATTGCAGTACGCCCCTTGCATCTCATACTCCCCCTCAAGGATACAAACCCGCCGGCTAGCAGGTTGGCTGAGGTGCTTCAGCCACGGGGCCACGTCGGCCCAGCTAACGGTGCTGTCCAGGTCGGGCAGCAGGTAGGCCATGTCGCGGCGCGACATCTGTGAACTACGCATCCGCCACAGCACGCGCAAGGCCTCCGACTTGATGTCGGGGGTGGTGTCCGTGGGCCGGCTATAGTCCTCAGGGACTAGCAGTATGCTACCATCGGGTTGCAGCTCGGCCCGATATTCCTCACATAGGGAGGCCGCCACCGCGGCCTCCAGATGCTCAATCCGGGTTGCGCGCTGGCGCTGTGTTCCCAACAAGGAAAAGGGCCGCTTGGGTGGCATTTTGTGTAGGACCTGTGGTAGAGGTGTATTGCCACATGCAGTCCCCGTGCTTGCGTCACACTTACCTCTTTTCACATCTCTTTGCTATCCCCCCCACCTGTTTCCCCTTGATTGTTGTCCCTAGCCTTCCCCCCCCTTGCCCCTGCAGGATTCACACTCTTCGTCGGGTTGGGGTAGTGGGGTTGCACCAGGGTGTTTGTCCCACCCCCCCCCCCCCCCGGGGGGATGCCGCCATGGTGTTTGCCCCCCTCTCCCCCCCGGGGATGCCGCCAGCGTGTTTGTCCCGTCGTACCCCCCCCCGAGGATGCCGCCAGGGAGTTTGTCCCATCCTCCCCCCCCCCCCCCCACCCCCCGCAGCGTCTCGCATTGCCCCCTTTGACGCCCCCCTCCGCCCGGTTGCTGCCGTAATATGCGCTGCAGCCCCCCCCCCCCCCCCCCCAGCCCTGGCACACACCTGTTTTCAGTCCCTGGTGGTAGGTGGCACATCCCCCTTGCACCCCCTGCCCACAACCACCTGTTTGTGGCGGCCAACAATTCCATCCACCCGACTGAGAGCCCACTGAGCCGTTTGGCGCGCTCACTGAGCGCTCACTGAGCGCTCACTGAGCCATTTGGCGCGCTCAGTGAGCGCTCACTGAGCGCGCCAAATGGCTCAGTGAGCGCTCAGTGAGCTCAGTGAGCGCTCAGTTAGCTCTCACTGAGCTCTCAGTTACCTCTCAGTCACTGCACACCAAAAGACAGGCAGTACACAGGCACCACACAAGAGGCCAATACTGTTTTCAAATACTGTTTGCGGTCTGTGTGGCCTGTGTGAACAAAGGCAGCACACCCCTGCTCTGGTTCGTGCCCGTAACAGGGCTGAAAGACGTGGCCTCTGGCCTGCATGCAAAATTGAAAGAAAAAAAAAAGGGTCGCAATTAACATACCACAGGGGCCAGAGTCGGCCCTGGTCTTGAACACAGGCCCACAACAGGGCTGAAAGTTGTGGCCACTGGCCTGTGTGAAAAAAGGCAGCACAGCCCTCACTTGTTCGTGCCCATACCAGGGCTGAAAGTTGTGGCCACTGGCCTGTGTGAAAAGAAGCAGCACATCAGAGCTGAAAGTGGTGGCCCCTGGCCGCCTTGGAAAATTTTCAGCTCCGTCAATATTTTTGGAATAACATACAGTTGCAATCGGTACACGGCCACAATCACGGCACGTACAGGCCCCCATACAGGCCCCGTAAAGGCCAGCAGCAGACTGGCACGGCCTGTGCAGTAGGCCCACGCGCTGGCCAGCCTCTGCACATGTTAAACCCACTCGTGGGGCACCCTGTGCACATGTTAAACCCACTCGTGGGGCACCCTGTGCACATGTTAAGCCCGCTCGTGGGGCACACAGAGAACCCCCTGCCAGCCCACAGCCCCACAGGCCCACAGCCCCAGACCCACCTTTCCAAACACCCTGGTGCACCCCACCACCACCCTGTCGCGCCCCCTACCAATATTCCGCCCAACACCCCGGTGTGAATCCTGCAGGGCAGGGGGAGAAGGGAGTAAGACCTTGCCGCTGCAGATGCAGCGCATCAAAAGCGGGACCTCGGCGCCCGCATCGCTCCGTGTACACCGCTTCTCCGGCCCGCGATGCCACGAGAAGCCGAGCAGCAAAGCCTGCTGTGCGGAGATGGGGCGGGAGCAGGGGGCCCAATACTGCTGCAGCATGGCGGCCTCCCCGGGTCCACTGTTACCCAGGTCGAGCCATGATGGCCCGCTTGTCCACAGAACGTCGCCTTCCTCCACGTACACGTGGCACATAGGGTCGGCGGCGTCCAGGGCAGGCCTGGCCAGCAGCAGCGGGTGGTATGGGCAGCCGGGGCCTGACGCGCCCACGGGGGCCAGCCAGTCGTCCAGCTGCTCAAACCGCGGCAGACCGACCGCGCCCTGCAGTCCCTCGCCGAAGGCGAAGTACTGCCCCCAGTGGCTGATAGCCCTGGGGTTGGGCAGCGGCCCGTCTCCCCGTGGCCGTGAAGCCAGCTCATCCTTGGCCCCTGGCAGAGGGTCAAGGATGAACCGCTCCACGTCCACCCACTTGTGACGCTCGTCGGGGGTGAGGAAGCGGAAGAGAACGACCTGCTTCCCCACCCCCGGCAGCGCGGCGAGACCCCGATGTCTCAGCGTGGAGGCAAAGAGAACCATGTCCCCACGCTGAAACTCGAAGGTCTCGACCCGCAGAGCGTCATGGTCACCCAGGTGGCTGCCCAGGTGCACCTCTAAATGATACTTGTCCGAGAGGACAAGCATCATTGAGAGATGGTCGGGCAGCTCACCCATGATAGGGAGCGTCCCTGGCAACTTATCAATGTCAGTGTGCCAGGTCTGCTCCCTAGCATCTTCCCCGGCGGCAATTGCCGACCACTGCGTTGGGAAGAGACCCCTCATCTCGGGCCAGCGAGCACTGCACTGCTGACTAGCCCGTTGCAAGGGGTCCCTTCCCAACACAGAGATAAGCTTGCCGGGCCGAGTACCCCAGCGCCGTGGCAGTTTGGGATCAGCCAAGCACTCCTCGCGAGAGTGTGCATTGGACAGCAGATCCCAAATTGCATCCGGCTGGGTGCCGCAGGAGTCGACGAGAATGTGGTACCAGTTCTCGCACTCCTTGGCCTCTACCGCCCCCCTAACCACCCGGAGCCCCAAGTCGCACAAGGACTCATCCGACTCAAGGTCATGAGCCGGGAGTTCATGTGAGAACACCGGGGCAGCCAGGGAAATGTAGGGGGGAGGGGAGGCGGCACCGCGGAGGAACACGGGCTCCTTGGTCCTGTACAAGGCTGGGGTGGTGTAGTCGGGCACCACATGGCACCACTCAGGAATGATGGGACAAGCCGAAAGGCTTTCCCACCATTCCCCTGACACCACCCCGACCCCGAAAGGCAGGGGCTCAAGGAGTCCCTTCTTGGGAGCGACGTGGCTCACACCAAGATCTGAAGTCCAACCGTGTTGGAGATCTTTGGTGTCATGAACCCGTGTCCCGAACTCGTGGGGGGTACCGATCAGCTTTCCTGAGGACTGCTGCACCAAATCTTGGACAGCAGCCACAGGAAAGCGGAAGCGTACGGCACGAAGAGCTGGATGCACCTGGCGCAACATTTGGTTGCACCGGTGCATCCAGCTCTTTCCAAGAAGGGTCACATCGGTCACGTTGATGTGGACCACTTCTGGGGAAGGGGCAGGGAGCTGCTGGGCCCACAGCTTCAAGGGCTCTAGGTCCGTCGAAGGCACCCCCGGGTACGCTGCCTCTGTGAAAGCGGTAGGTACCCGGGGGCGACTAAGGAAAGACGCGAGAGCCTTTGAAGCTGCCGGTTCCAGGCCTGGGACAACAATAGACATGGTGTGAAAGAGAGGACCTATGGGAGCGAGAAGGAATGGATGGGTAGGCGGATAGGGGGGCGGAGGAGAGGCGGAAAGGGGGGGGAACCCTCTGAGTGAGCCCCCAATTAGCTCTCACTGAGCGCTCACTGAGCGCTCACTGAGCCATTTGGCGCGCTCAGTGAGCGCTCACTGAGCGCTCACTGAGCGCTCAGTGAGCCGGCTCAGTGACGGCTCAGTGACGGCTCAGTCGGGCGCTCAGTCAACTGAGCCGTCGCCAAAAAAAGTACCCCCCCCCTTGAACCTTGACCAAGTGAGTATCTAAAACTTCTAAAAACATTAAATGCACATTACCTAGCATGCAAAACGCACAACAAACAAGCACAAAGACATCGCAATGCACAACTGAGCCCCAAATGAGCCCCAACTTCACATTTCCACTTAGCCACCAGTGAGCCGCAGGTACAATGTGTTTCGGCCCCCTTATTTGGTTTTTAGCATCCCTCCTGTTCGTCGTGCCGCAGTCAATTGAGTTTAAGCACCTCTCCTTTTTGGTGGCGCCCCTTCAATTGGGGCCAAGGACACCCACCCTTTTGAGCCCCTTGAGTTGGGGTTAAGTGTCGAACGCTTTGGTGTGGCCCTTTGAGAACGCTTTCTACGTGCCGCAGGGTTTGAGAAACCTGTTTTATTCGAGACGTTTCCGGAAACAAAGTAGATAATTGAGAAGTAGCACACGTTGATCTTCCGGCACCAGCGCTGCATCAATACGGCCCCGGCTCAACGTGTAAAGCGGGGTAGAGAAGTCTCACCCTTCTACTGTGGTTAAGGAGAAAGGGCGTAACTCCGTCGGTAAGAGGAAGCGGAGCCCCAGTACTACTTCCTTCCCCACACCCCCCTAGGGCCCATTCTTGATCCCTGCCCACGGGTTGACACCTCGTAACATAACCCGTGCCTTCGCGAGGTCCCCGTGGTAGGGAGAGATCAATATGGCTACACAAAAGCGCCGCCCTATATGGTAAAACCGGGCCCCATGCCCCCCGGGGAAACAACAGAGTGGAATCTAAAAAGCTCCACAAATTAGGCAAGTTTTCCAAACTGCGCGGCGCAGGGTGCAGTGCATGGCGCGCCGCAGACGCCGCAGGAAAAGCCTCCTCTTTGAGTAGGGAGTAACCAGTCCCAAAGTTTGGTGCCGCCCCTTGAGCTGGGGTTAAGGATTCCCATGCTTCGGTGGAACATGGTGAGTTGGTGTGAAGGACTTGAGTTGACGTCAAAGATTTCATGACTTCGAGGTGGCCCATTGAGTTGGGGTTCGGGATTCCCACACGTAAGTGTGCCCTCTTGAAGTGTTGTGAAGGACTCCCATGCCTCGGTGTGGCCCCTGGAGTTGGGTTTAAGAACTGCCGCATCCCGGTGTAGCACCTTGAGTTGGGGTTGTAGCACGTAGACTAAGGGTCCACGATTCGGTTCGGCCCCTTAGGTTGGGGCCAAGGACTCCCACCATTTTGGGTCGGCAGTTGGAGTTAAATATTGGAACAATCTATTGTGGTGCCGTGAGTTGGCGGCAAACCATCGCATGCTAGGTTTCAAATACAGCGTTTAACACTCCTGGCGTTCGTTGTTGCCCCTTCAATTGAACCTAAAGACTCCCACTCAGTTGAGGCCCCTTCAGCTTGGGTTAGGGTTTCCCATGCGTCGGTGTGAACCCTTGAGCTGGGGTAAAGGACCCCCGAACTTTGGCGTGGTGCACATAGTGGACCCAACAACTCCAAACCTTCTCGTCAATGTGGTCATCCCAGGACTGCACGTTGCATGCTTCGCAGAGCTGGCCCACTACTTTCGCTGGTAACTCTCATGGCCTTCAGAGGCTATGCTGCCCGACAGCTCCTAAGGGAAAGGTGGTCATCTGCGATGGCAACGGCGAGTGCCTTGTAGGTCTCGCAGTGCTGCCGGAGTTTGCGCCCGCCGTTTGCGCACGCAGCTTAGGCGACGTACCCCGTGTCGTTGGCCCCAGCGAGGCGGCGGAACAGCACATGGGCCCATTGCCGGTAATGCACTTCTAGGTGCGGTGGTTGCATGGGGGTGGTCATCCAACTGTTCGGCTTGGCAGCATGCCTTCCGGATGGCCAAAACAGGCACGGTAAACACGGACCGTACCTGCCAGCCATGTCGTCCCAACGACCATGCGTACGGCAACCAAGGGCAAATAGCCCATGGCGGTCACAGAACTCCCGTGGCAGCGTCTCGTAGTTCCGTTGCATGACGGGGTACATCCACCACAGCTGCTACAAGGTGGGAGCCTAGTTACGAACTTATACTGGGCATCCGAGCAGTGGATGGCAAATGCCTTGGTGATCGAGGCCTATGATGTGTGCAGGACCTTGCCACACAGGCACCGCCACTTCTTACCCGCGATGTGGCGGCTCTACCACCCGGACAAAGCGCTCATGAGAGGCATCCGGGATGAGACGCATGCATGTTAGCACAAGAAGCTATTCGTGAGATTTGGAAAGTTGGTTGAGATATGTAACCATGGCAGGAAAGTGGAAAGTAACAAGAACGGTCGAACGATCCGAGAGGTCCTCACGGGCCGTGTGTCTTACAACACGACCCATATCCCACCCCCACCCCCCAAAAAGAACATTCTGCACAAACAAGCATCCCATGAGGAAGACACAAAATGTCCACGGAAGAAGCCGTTCGTGAGATTTGGATTGTTTTTTGGGATCTTCAACCAAAGTAGGGATATGAGGGGTAGCAGGAATGCTCGCGCAGTTTGAGAGGTCCTCACGGGTTGTGTGTCTAACGACACACCTAGATCCCCGTGCCGAAAAGAACCAACATTCTGCACAAAAAAACAACGCACAACAAAGACGCACTTTGGGGACGGCGCCCCCGGGAGGGAGCCCTTATTTGGGCAATACACTTTATAAAATAAAAAGAGTGTACTGCCCAAATAGGGGGACATTTGGACTTCGGCACTGCACTGGCACCTCTGTGCTCCCAAGCTCATGAAGGGCTAACGGATTTAATGGACCGTCCCCCAAAACCTCTAATGCCGCAATTACTCGGGGTGATTAACTTTGCGCCCCGTGCCACTCCACTAACATGCCTTTTTACAACCACAACGGTGGTCCCGGGCATACCCCCAAAAAACAAGGGATTTCTTCAACGCTAGCTGGTTTTTTTTTTAAGCACAACACTTGTCCGCCCCCCTACTGGGTTGCAAGTTCGCCTGCTAGGTTGATTTTTTCCGCTGCCGCCCTACGTATTCCAACGGTAAACCACTCCCAATTGGAAAGGTCCTCCCTCCAACTTGATGGAATTCGAAACCCCAATGCACTACCCATCCGACAGGAGCAGCTTCGTGTGAGCCTGTGGCAAAGAATCTACAACGCTTGACCCCCGATGAATTCATACACAATCTGGTGGACCGCCCAGACCTGGAGAACATTGGGAGACGCCAATCGCCGTGGAACATTCTCACGCGTCCCAAGCAATGGTGCAATCCGGGTAGGCCCACCAAAACTAGGGGCTGATCGACCCAAACCTTGGAGGAAACCTCTGGCGCCGAAAACGAAAACCCATGGCACATTGGCTCGCCCAGCACCGGCCAAAGTACCCGCGGCCCGCCCCAAATTGGAGTGTGCGGACGTACCTAGGCAGAGTCCAAGTTCAATGTAAACACGGCCGGGAACACAGTTCCAAATCCGGCAATAATTGTGCCCGCAGCACATGAAATCAAGCCCAAGAAATACCGAGACTACGTGCATGGTGAACCAAGCAACGTACCCATGATGTGACTGGTGCCAAGAAAAAGGGTGGTGACTTGGGAGAAGGCAGGGGAAAATGGTGGGAATGGGGGGGGGTTAAATAGGGGGAGGTGGGGGGATATAAGAAATAGTGCAAGGTTGGGGTGGCACAAACTGGTTTATGACGTCTTGGTGCAACTCATCTTTGGCGGCCTCGGGCATGGCATGAGTGGAGGTTGCCAATAACACGAACAACAACACATTACCGAATTCGATTACTTCACAATGCCATTGTGCTCAAACCGCGAAGGGGGTAGTAGGAACCCCCCCCATCTTCTCGGATTGGGTTGACCCCGACTCCAAAGGGACCACATGTAGGTGGTCCAATTGGACGGGGGGTGTGTACATAGCCTCTGGGGTGCCTACATGTGGAAAATTTGCGGTCCCGGGCCAAACGGCCAAAATGGGCCGTTTTTGTGTTTGCCTTCTCGGACCTCCCCGTTGTGTTCTCGGAGGCACTTTCTGATTGGGAACCCCTTCTCAAAATGACTTCTCGGTCTACTTTCCGATCAAGAAACCCTTCTCAAAATGACTTCTCCGACCCCCTTCCTGGAATTGAACATGCACAAAAAACACTTCCCCAAGGCCATGATATTCACTCCTCTTCCTCTTTTGCCCTCTCCCTGTCCCGGTGGATGGGCTCCCAACACGTTTTAGTCCAACATCCAATCCACACATGTTGAGCAAACGCCGCATGCCCCTCACGGAGACACGTTGATTCTTCACCGACCACCGACGGAACCGATTTTGGATGTGCACTTTATGGGCCAAATTCCTCCTGTTAGGCACCAAACTAAAGAAGTACAGTGTGCGGTACTTCCACACAAACCATCCACTATGGCACAACGTCCAATGCACCCATACTGTTGCCTTCCACCCCATAAACTTCCAACGTTCCCCCAATTTTTTGGCCCATCTTTCGGCTTCCTCAACCTCAACATCCAAAAGGTAGACCCTTTTCCTCCACAAAGGGTGAAAATGGTTAGGGTTAGGGCAAGCAACATGGTGTGCACTACGGTGTACGCCTTTATTGCCCCGTTCGGGGCCCGACGATTGGGGTAGTATTCCTTGATTAGGTCAATTACTCTTTGTTGATATTGTGCGTCATCTAGAAAGACACGTGCGGAGGTTAGGTCAAAAGCGTCCTTCTTTGTCAGACGCAAGGCCACACGTTCTGCTTTAGGGATATTTTGTGAAGCTTCAATCAAGTCGCCCCACACATCCTTTAGGCGGCCAATCACCCCCCGACCATCTCCTTCTTGCACCCAACAGGAGACATCTTGTTGCAATCTCTTTTGGGTTGCATTGCAAAGATGGGCGGTTGCATGGGCATAGTCCCCAACACGCCGGGGGGGCGGGATGGCCCGGAAGAAGGCCCCCCACCTCACTTGTTCTTTAACCCGTCTACCGGTTCCAAGCTGTCATGGTCATCACACGACCAACAATTTCCGTCCGGGGAGTGGTTGGTGACCTGCATGCCCTTGCCGCTGCCCGTCATGCCCACATACCCCAAAACCGTGCCGTCTGAGGGCACATTGCAGTTTGACTGCCAATGTTCAATTTGGGCGTTAAGCCCTGCCTCCATTGCACGTACACAACCACGGTGGTCACTTTCGTCCACGACACACCAGGTTACCCAATTGTCTGGGTTCCCGGCACTCGCTAGGCCACCAGGCCAAACCCCAATAAACACATCGCAGCGGGTGGCAGCAGCCCGCCACAACGGTGTGGCGTCCGCGCATACCAACACGGGGATCTTGTTCGTGACCCTTGGGGGGGTGAACACCCCTTGTTCTTGTGCAAAGCACACTTGCTCACCTACAAGCTCCACCAAAGACACCGCAGCCGCCGCACGAATCTGGCCCCCGTGTCCCCGCACACTCACAGCCAGGGCATCGTACAGCGTTATCGCACGCAATGCCTCATACAACTCATTAACGAGTGCACCTACGAGGCAACTGCAATGCCCGTGGCGTGGATAGTTGCATTGCACGAGCACGGCGCAACACATCAACGGCATATCTGTTGACGTTTGCCGCCGCAGCCATCACCTCCCCTGCATTGTCCATATTGCCACCCACCCTGGAAACCACACCGGTGGCATCGCGCCGCAAAGAGACCTCCGGATCTTGGAGGATAGCCTGCACGATGCGCTCTGCCACTGCCAGCCGCTCACGTTGCTGGTGTGGCCCAAGGTCAAAGTAGGGGGTGCGCAGCATTTTGCCAGCCTTGGCCTCAAAGGAGGCCACCGTGTGGTCCATCTAGAAAACACAAGCACATGGTGTTCCCGTTTCACGAACCCCTTTCTAATTAGGAACCCTACCGGGAACCCCATTTCAGGAACCCCTTTGTGATCAGGAACCACTTCCTAGGTTGACTTCTCGGGTAACTGTTTTATTTTCCAGATATGTGACCGCTTTGCATGAGCAAAGGTGCACCCAGGGGGGGGGGGGCTTCCGGTCCCCCGTTACGCGGGGGGGGGGGATTTGCCCCCCCCCCTCCCAAGGACAGACTCACGCAAACAAGCAGGCACGACCATTCTCCACTTCTTTGCTTGACGATGGTTCAAATTCGCACACGCTTTGCGCAAAGCATCCCCATAGGGAGACAAAAAGAAAGCCACTCGCAGCAAGCTTGCTGCAAGCCGGGCGCGTTGCGCTCAATATCCATAGGGGTGTATATATGGGCGCACTTGTGCGCGAACTTAGCTGCCGCGCCCCCTGCGCTCAACGCCTACCTAATGATGCACAGGCACAGGTCCCGTCACCAAAACATGTGACTGCCGCAAACCCCCTTTCCATGAATCATGACATGCATACACTCATACCGCCGCTGCACTGCGCACCACCACATCGTCACCACATTCGTCGCCACAGATTTCATCCATGTTATAACACTAATTCTTTCGCTTGCCCTTGGACATTGGTGAGGGGATCACGTTCTAAGTCTCGCGTGGGTTCCCATGCCAAAACTGCCGCTGCCCATGCCTTGGCTGCCCCTCAATGAGGCTGTCACCACCAAGACGGCCCACCAGTTGCCAAAGCCGGATCACGTCTACCAGACCCCGCTCGCGCACCTGCAGTGCATTGTCACCTTCCGATCGCAGCCGTGCGTTTTCCTCCGTGAGTCGCACGACATCTGGTGCCCCTGTGGCATGGTCCTGCGCACATCATAGGCCTCGATCACCAAGGCATTAGCCATCCACTGCTCGGATGCCCAGTATATCTATTGGGTGCGGTACGGCAACTTGTGCCTAAACAATGCCCTACTAAAGATGCTCATCCGCGTAGACAAGCATCTAGATCTCCCAGGACCTGTCCGGCTAGCAGCTACATTGCTTACCGCTGGTGCAGCACTCGTAGCAGACCTTGCGCTTGTGCACCCGGCGGTGAATGATGAGGGCACCATGGTTTTTGCACTCATTTTGGACCGTGACGTTCCGATATCCTTGACGGAGCGCAAGTGTCCCGAGGTGCAAGTAGGCTCCCACCTTGCAGTAGCTAGGGTGGATGCACCCCGTCATGTAGCGGAACTACGAGAAGCTACCGCGGGAGTTCCGTGACCGCCATGGGCTATTCGCCATTGGTTGCCGTACGAATGGTCGTTAAGACGACATAGCTGGCAGCTACGGTCCCTGTCTACCGTGCCCGCAGAGGGTGTGCGCAAACTCCGACAGCGCTGCGAGACCTACAAAGCGCTCGGCGTTGCCTTCGCAGATGACCACCTCTCCGTGACTAGCCATCAGGCAGCATAGCCTTTGAAGGCCGGGAGGGTTACCAGCGAAAGTAGTGGGCCAGCTCTGGGAAGCATGCAATGTGCAGTCCTGGGATGACCACATTAACGAGGAGAAGGTTTGGAGTTGTTGGGTCCAACTAGGTGCACCACACCAAAGTTCGGGAGTCTTTTACCCCAGCTCAAGGGTTCACACCGACACATGGGAACCCTTAACCTAAACTCAAGTGCAAAACTGCAGTGGGGACCACAAGGCGTACCAAGCGGCCGCAATAGGTGCCAAGGGGCGTGAAATGCAGTCCTACAATCGCGACATGATGAAGGTTCCCGATGGGAAGAGGGTGGTGTTCGCCTTTTTTTGGCCTTGGACGCGGACTTGTATTCCGTTGATGGCACCGACACCGTCTTCTTGCCACATAGTAGTGAGGGTCTGCCCCGTGCATGGGACCCTATTTCCATCCCGCTGCGACGCGCGGACTGTCCGTATTGTACAGCGACTTAGTCCATGCGGGCGGGTGTACACCTCTTTCCAAGGCGGCGTCATGGTGGAGACGAGCGTTGTTCTTGGGCATTGCCACTATTGCCGTCACTTACTCGTACACGGTCAGAGTTCGCGTTCCGTTTTGGGGTTTGGAGAAATGCCGCGACGTTGATGAGCTAGAGCGCTGTACTATCTCGGGCTGTCGGAGGAAACCCACGAAGGATTGCTTCAGTTGTGCGATGTCGAGGCTCTGTGCCACTCACGCGGGGGAGCTGTGACCGGCGTGCTCGCAGGTTAGTGTTGGTAGTAAGGCGAATGCGGTTGCTAGTGCTCCTCGGGCGCTGGGGTTTCAAGTCGGGGTCATTTGTTTGCTTGCCCTCCTGGCCACCCCACTGCACCTTGCCTTACACCCCCTGCCAGCACCCCCTCCCGATCGTTTTTGACCAGATGATCATTCTAATGTCAGGTGGGATGAGTGCCCGCTCGGGTCATGGGCACACGAGGCCGAGAAATTGGAGTCAGTCAAGGACCAGAACATCACGGTGAGCAGGGTTCCTCCTGGGTACATCATGGCACTAAAGTGCCAATTTGGTGGCTTCGGCATAAATCGAGACGACGAGCAGGCCTCCACCGTGCGTTGGGACATGAGACATCCACTGCAGCCAATGCTGCACCCCCGCTTGGGGCTTACGTGTGGCTGGCTAACCGGAACATTGACGGATGGAGCCCACTGGTGTAGATGCAGGCAGGTATTGACTGTACCGGCCTAGTGTACCGCCTTGTGCCTGACATGATATGCAGGAGGGTTTGTGGTGCCTGCACGATGCTTCATTCTGTCTGTTCATCGGTGTGCCATGCAATCAGGAAGTCCGCCAAGAAGGGGCTTTGAGAGGGGGTTCCTGATCAGAAAGGCGACTGAGAAGTGCGTTTGGGAAGGGGTTCCGGATCAGAAAGGGGTTCCTGAAATGGGGTTCTTGGCAGGGTTCCTGATAAGGAGGCGGATCACGTCTGCCAAACCCCGCTCGCGCACTTGCACTGCATTGTCACGTTCCGATCGCAGCCGTGTGTTTTCCTCCGTGAGTTGCACCACATCCATGTCAAGGCCCGCCATCTCCGCCTTTGTCCGAACTGCTGCTTCTTGCAATACATCCACGTTGCTCTACAAGTGGTCAACCCGTTGCTGGAGGCCGTCTTTCTCCTTGCCGAGGCGCGCAGTCGGGGCCTCTTTGGACCCTGGCTTGGGCTTCACGCCTTGCTGGACAGCCGCCCTTGCAGTGGAGTACACTTGGGCGGAGTGGTCATCCAGGGGCGCCGCAGCCACCTGGCCCACCTGGCCCGCCTTGTGCTCATGCTCTGGCTTGCTCCGTTTGCTTGGTCGTGGCATTGCACAGGGCGGTTCATTGTCGCCTTCGTCCTCGATGTTCACATACGTGCGGACGCCCAAACACCCCGATTCCTGCTTTTGCTTGTACTCAAACTCCTTGTGAGGTGCATGTCGCAATGCTGGTGCGGACACCTCTGCACCACCCGCAGAAGACAAGGGGCTAATCATCTTTGCTCCCTTGCGGACCTGCTGCCCATCCTCCAAGCGAATGTGTCATACTTGCCATACTTGCCATACCATACACAAACGCTGTGAAGAGCCAAGTAGCTGTCCCCGGGGCCTCGGGGCTCTCGTATACCGCAATCAGCACACAGTTGAGCTCCATGAGGTGTGTCTTGCCCCCCATCCACCATTTGACATGCAAGGCGCACTGCTTGTACCACTTCGAATCCCCCTGTCCCATGATGCACTGCAACACAGCCTGGTTCTTCACTGATGCCTTGAATGGTGTCGGCCAAAACACATGGGGGCCTGGTCCAACCCCTGTGATCTGCACTTGGGGCACTTGCTGCCCTTCTGGTGCATCCTCTGCTGCACGCCCGTCGCCCAAGAACGCTTGCTGATCCACCACCAGTGTCGGCCAGACGTCAACAGTGACCTACAGGGGCGAACCGGTGTGACAAGGAATGCAGGGGGTTCAAGAACCCAGACTGAGAACCCCTTCAGTGGCAACCGGTGGACCGTCCCGGTGGTGACAGCTTCATGAGGGGCAGCCAAGGCATGGGGAGCGGCAGTCTTGGCATGGGAACGCCCGCGAGATGCAGAACGTGATCTCCTCACCAATGTCCAAGGGCCAGCAAAAGAATTAGCGTTATAACATGGATGAAATCTCCATCCCCCCCCCCCCCTCCCCCGGTAGTGCGAGCACGAAAACGGTCGTGCCAACTGCAGCGTTGGTATGAGTGTATGCATGTCATGATTCATGGAAAGGGGGTTTGCGGCAGTCACATGTTTTGGTGACGGGAACTGCACATGTGCATCATTAGGTAGGCGTTGAGCATAGGGTGCGCGGCAGCTAAGTTCGCGCACAAGTGCGTCCATATATACACCCCTATGAAGATTTTGCGCAACGCTGCCCGGCTAGCAGCAAGCTTGCTGTGAGTGGCTTTCACTGCGTGTTTGTCTCCCTATGGAGATGCTTTGCGCAAAGCGTGAGCGAATTTGAACCATCGTCAAGTACAGAAGTGGAGAATGGTTGTGCCTATTTGTTTGCGTGAGTCTGTCCTTGGGAGGGGGGGAGGGGCAACCCCCCCCGTCACGGAGGACCGGATGTCCCCCCCATGGGTGCACGTGTCTCATGCAAAGCGGTCACATGTCTCGAAAATACAACAGTCCCCCTAAAAAATAGCGCATGGCCTCAAATCAGAAAGATATCCCAAACGTCAATCTAAGAAGGGGTCGGTGATTAGAAAGGTACCCGAGAAGTCAATCTGGGGAGGGGTTCCTGATCACGAAAGGGTTCTTGAAATGGAGTTGCCGGTAGGGTTCCTAAGCAGAAAGGGGTTCCTGAAACGGGATTCTCGGGCACTTCCTGTTGAGACACCATGTGCTTGTGTTTCCTAGATGGACCAGACAGTGGCCTCCTTTGAGGCCAAGGCTGGCAAAATGCTGCGCAACCCCTACTTTGACCTTGGGCCACACCAGCGACGTGAGCGGCTGGTAGTGGCACATCACATCGTGCAGGGAATCCTCCAAGTTTCGGAGGTCTCTGTTCGGCGCGATGCCATGTATTGCAAGAAGCAGCAGTTCTAGCAAAGGCGGACACGCGATGTGGTGGTTCTACCACCCGGACAAAGCGCTCATGAGAGGCAACCGGGGGTGAGACACATGCATGTCAGCAGAAGAAGCTATTTGTGCGATTTAGAAAATTGGTTGAGATCCGCAACCATGGCAGGAAAGTGGGGGGTGACAAGAATGCTCGGTGTCTTACGACACGACCAATATCCCCCGCCCCCAAAAAGAACATTCTGCACAAAGCAAAAACCCATGAGGAAGACGCAAACCGTCAACAAAAGAAGCCGTTCGTGAGATTTGGAAAGTTTTTTGGGATCTTCAACCAAAGTAGGGATGTGAGGGGTAGCAGGAATGCTCGCGCAGTTTGAGAGGTCCTCACAGGTTGTGTGTCTAACGACACGACCTAGATCCCACTCCCCAAAAGATACCTTTCGGAACAAACAAACAACACATAACAAAGACGGCCCAAGTTGCCCCCCCCCCCCCCCCAAACGGACCCCCGACAAAGATGTCGCAAATGATGGTCATCAAAGTTCTACAGGGGTGAAATTTTAGCAACAAGCAGCGCACGTCGGTTTCCGCTTGTTTTTGACTACCCCCATATACGTGTTTGGCACTTTGCACACAACACCAACTTGAGGCTGGGCCCTGTGAAATATGGGAAAAACAGTCAAATTCTGAGGAGGAACCCCACGGAATGCATGTTGGTCTATGCACGCTTCAATGTTTGTTCTGCAAATAGTGAAACACAGAAGTTTGTTTGGAAACAGACAGATCTCACCAAAACCCGCTGCACAGGGACAAAATTTGCAAACAGTTGTCAGGTTCCAGACACACGACGCGTAACGTGGTGAAAAATTGCTGTATTCCACAGAAGGAACTGTGGTCCGCAACCAAATGACCTAAACAAGTGACAAAGGACTGTTAGTCTCGTGTTCGGGAAGGGAAAACCGTCAAAACAAGCCACTGCGACCAAGAGAGCAGACTGGCACGCCAACGGGGTGCCACAGTGTTTATATATTGTTAATAGATATCGTGGTCACTGAGCAGGCTTCCAACGACAGTGTGCAACCAACAGCAACGACAACAGAGCACATTTAATTCTTTTTGGAGCGATTGAATCCGTCCTTCCATGCCTGAAACCCAATCCTGGCCTTCTTGGAAGCAAACGACTGAGAATCGGTTCCCGCAGCTGCAAACTCGTTAGGAGGTGATGCCTGGGCTTTTTTGTTGCCTTTGCCTTTTGACTGTGATGAGGAGGCCTTGTTCTCGTCTCCTTTGCGTGTGCGACCACCTTTTATGCAACGGCCCCGTGACTGCTTCGGTGTACCATACGCACCGTTCTCTGGGGTGGCGCCCACATTGTCGACTTCCTCCTGAGACTCCCGCTCTGCCTCTGCCTTATCAGGCACACAGCTGCAGCCCACAGGGCAACCCTCCGCGAAATTTTCAAACACTGCATTCCAAGGAATAGGGCTCAGCCCATCAGCGATGCGTAAATTGCTGCATACGAGGGCACCAACGTCTGCAATAGACTCCTCCTCCGTGGGCAAACCTAAAACCACACTGATGGATACCGGCATGCGCACTGTCAGACTGCAGGCTAGCTGTACAGAATTACTGATCACCAGGAACCATAGGGTACTGCATCCGCCAGGTGGTGCATGATAAACCCAACAACGTCCGTACACAGCTGGTTCACCATTGGACCACGAGAAAAGGCAAAGTAGCGAGGCACCTGTATAAGGGAACGGTGAGTTTGAGACCCCTACAGGTGCAGCTGGACTGGCCGATGTCGTCTGGTTCCAGACAGTTTCCCACAATTTACCCTTCTCAGGACGCATTCTGCCTCATAGGTGTCTGGTTCTAGACAAACTTTAGGATTTACCGGTGCAGACACCGTGACTGTGGTAGCAGGCAGCAGGTAGCAACAGCTGACAGCGATACCTTCTTGGGCAGCGGACTGTTGGAAACAATCCATAGCTCAGTGAATTCCATCGAGTACTGCTGTGTGAGAGATCCCAAAATAAAGCGGGCCACGCAAATTGTTGTCAACCCCTCGTTGTCGTGCAACTTTCGGAGACCATCCAGCACTCCCAAGACGTCACAAGCGGAGCCAACAATGAGAACAAGCGTCCCGGACACGAAATTGCGGCTGACAACGGAATGGATGCCTTCCATATGTCCCTTTGGAACTTCAACGATGATCAGGCAATACGGCATATTGGCCACCGTAGAGTGTGGCGGAGTACCAGATGCCATCCCAGTGATATGCATGACCCCATCCAGGGACTTGCTGTTAGTCACCCCCGCCTCTGGGGCCTAAGACCAAATGTTCACAGTGATGAAGTTGACATCAGCAGCGATCTTGACCTCAAGGTTCACCAGGGGACGTTTGAGGGCATCACAGAGGGGAGCATACGTGGGGTCACTCCGGATTGCAGCAGTGAGGTCGAGGTCTGGTGGGATGAGGCCTTCGATGCACTTCCAAAAGTGCAACTTTATTGGTGATCCATGCTTCTCCAATCCATCGACAGCAGCCACAACCTTATCCCCCATCACTTGCACCCAGGCGGCAATTGGAAACGAGGCTGACAGTGTCTTGCAGAGCAGACAGGGGTGTTAGCAGACACAACAGGAGGAATTCTGCTTTGACAGGCCGCATCAGTGAAATGTTGTGTGGTTCCAGACATGGAGGTCCACGCATAGGCTTTGACAATGATAAAAAAAAATCGTGTATGGTACCGGACACAAACAGGAGGAATTCTGCTGTGACAGGCCGCACCAGTGTAATGTTGTTTGGTTCCAGACATGGAGGTCCAGGTACAGGCTTTGACAGAGATAAAACAAAGGTGTGTCTGGTTCGAGACACAAACAGGAGGAATTCGGCTTTGACAGGCCGCATTAGTGAGTTGTTGTCTGGTCCCAGACATGGAGGTCTTGGCACAGGCTTTGACAGAGATGAAAATGCATCAGGTGTCTGGTTCCAGACAACTGTGACAACCTTCGTTGTTGCATGGGACAACTTACCTGGCTAGGGACGCATGTGCACATAGTTCCTGTACTGCCACCCTGTGCAACACCAGGCATACCAGTGTCCCCTCCTTCAGTGTATAGCCACCCTTCACGTACAGCACTCCCAGGTGTGTTCTCGTATGGATTTCTCCACCAGTTCATCGCGGTCCAGCTCAACACGTAGGAGTTCCATCCGTGTAGACAGCTTCGGCAAGGTCGTGGCAGACTGCACAGCCTGTGATGCGACGGATGGTCACAGCAATTGACCCCCCCCCCCTGACGAAGCGGCTAGTCACGCAGGAGAACGGGCAGGTCGAGATGGACGTCACAGGCGCAGGATATTTCACTGGTGTGGGCATGCAGTATCGCAGTGCACTGTCACAGTCGATATACCTGTGACATGCCAGCGGTTAACCCCCGTATGTGCAGAGTGACATCCGTACGAACCACTTGAGCAAGAAATTGCAGTGACCATGTTGGCGGTTCTAGATCGGCATTCATATACTCCCGTGAGATTCGTCGATGGGCCTCGGCGATATGCTGCCCCCATAAGATCCAGTACTGCCCCACTGCGTCACGCCACACTATGATTCGGATTTTTGCTGCACCTAGTGGATTCCTGTGTAGTTCTGTCATCTTGTCCTGCACAAGATCTTCATCCAGCACCCTGATTAGGCCATGCTCCCTTTTTTTGTCCCATTGCAGTCTGTTGAGGGGCAGCAGGACATCCTGGTCTTTAGTATGGTAACCAGGTTTCACTTGAGCATCTTTCCCCTTCACTGTGTCACCACGTTGCGGCTTGTGCTTGGAGGGGGCATCGTCCACGGCACTGAATCGGGATGCCAGATCAATTGAGGGTACCTTGTGTAAGAGCAGACATGTTGGAACCAACTGGGCGCAAAACGCAAAAAGACACAAAGGCGGGCCGTTTAGCAATGTGATTTCAACTTTCCAGGCTTGCCGACGTGAGCATACCCTTTTCACACTTAGACCACATAATGTGCAATACACACGGGTGTAAAAAACACACTCTGTCTGGTTCTAGACACAACAATTTGTTTTTGAAGTGTGCAACCGGTGCGAAACAATTTAATGTCTGGTTCCTGACAAGCATGTAATGTTCTGGCAATTGACAGGGCATAAACAGTCGGTGTCTGTTTCTAGACACATATGCAGTCCAATTCCGAGTTAGCTGGCTACCCAATGTGATTCTAGCCTTTCCCAAAACAGAGCAGATGACGTTGCAGGCAATGGAGGGCACAACACACAGTCTGTCTGGTTCCAAACACAACAGCTTGACCTCAGAAGATGACATGGGTGCAAAACCATTAATTGTCTGGTGCCAGGCGGCTACGGTACTTCTGTGGGCACTAGATGGGGTACAAACAGTTGGTGTCTGGTTCCAGACACACATGCATGCAGTGTTTATTGTGCTGGATTCCTAAGCCAGGTATTTGGTTCGTCAGGGTCACATGATGTGGTCTTGCGGTGAAACAAGGATGTACAGCAATGCAACAGTGCACGTACGCCCGCATCTCATCAGTCTAGCACTGCGGTGGTTGACATTACTGGCCCCATGCGGGAGTACCCCGATGCTGCTGTGGTAACCAACTCCAGCCCTGTGTCTGCTTCCAGACACACACCTTTGACGCACCCCGGCCACTTCGGTGAGGTGCCAGCAGTCCATTGAGTCATCCTCCAGACTCACGACCTCATACTCCTCCATTTCTTGCAGTAGGACAACAGGTGGTGGTTCATCATGCTGTGCGTCCGCGTCCACTATCAAGTCCCCCACGGACCGATTTGAACTTGAATCCGACACAATTGCAGCTTCCGGTGCCTCATTGTCATCATCTGCTCCGCAATTGCTACGTCCCGCACCCGCTCAGCCTGTGCATCTCGGCCTGCATATTGGCGGGGGTCCATGCCTGGAACAATGGTTCTCAACAACCATGAGACGTCATCGGTGGGCGACCGCGCTGCACGTGTCAATGTGGAGAGTGATCTAGTCAACAGTCTCTGGTACAGGGCCACACTGCTGTTGTCCAGTGGTTGCCCTGGAAATTTAAAATCCTCAGGGAGAGCGGTGAATGCTGCCTTCTTTCCATTGTTCCATTCAACATGTACCATGCGGTTCGTTGTAATGGCCAACGGGAACCTGCGTAGCCGTGATGACATAATTGCAACCGGGCCACTGCGTATCTGCCCCCGCGTCTTCTTTTCCCCACGCTTTGGTGGTGCCATGCTCAAAAACACGTCCAATGTCTGGTCAAAAGTCTTCGTCTGAGGGTATGTGCGGCACCTACATCCGAGACGACTCAACATGGCCTCCAGGCGTTCCTCAGCATAACAACCGCCCGGGACGGCGTCATTCCAGGGTAACCACAACAGAAGGGCAACACAAAGGGTGCGTACGTAGGGGACGTTGCAGTCAGTGTCCATTGTCAAGACTACAATCAATACTAAACTCAACTCCAATACTTTGCGGGCCGTACGGCCTTTGCCTGCTGGTCGACCATCCCAGTTGCAGTCACGAACCAAGTTTCCAAGGAGGAACACAGCCGGAATGTAGAAGTGCAGGAGGTTCTTCAGTCCAGTCAACCATACGAGCGGTAGCTTGCGGGATGCCTCCCGAAACTGCATAATTGAAGTCCCCTTGTGGACAATGTGGTCCTCAACGTTGGGTGTGGCTAATAGTAGGGCACAAAATTGCTTCTCAATGTGCAACAGCTTCGGGTGGCACATGATCTCTTCATCTACCGCGGGCATTTGCTACCCAAAGTAGCCCAATATGGGGAAGAACTTACGGTGGATCGTGGTACACACATACTTACAAGGGTGCCAGCAGCCACACAGCATTGGGAGAGTGGCATAGTGCTGGGACAACTTAAAGGGGTTGTATGTGTGGGCCCTTATTGGGGCAATATGCTTTAAAAAAGAAAAAAGAGCGTATTGCCCAAATAGGGGGACCTTTGGACTGCGGCAAAGCTGCTATGGTATCTCTAAGCTTCCAAGCTCACGGAGGGTTAACGGATTTAATGGACCGTCCACCAAAGCCGTTAATGCCGCAATTACTTGGGGTGATTAATTATGCGCTCCGTGCCAATCCACTAACATGCCTTTTTACAACCACAACGGTGGTCCCGGGCATACCCCCAAAAAACAAGGGATTTCTTCAACGCTAGCTGATTTTTTTTTTAACCACAACACTTGTCCGCCCCCCGACTACGTTGCAAGTTCGCCTGCTAGGTTGATTTTTTCCGCTGCCGCCCTACGTACTCCAACGGTAAACCACTCCCAATTGGAAAGGTCCTCCCTCCAACTTCATGGAATTCGAAACGCCAATGCACTACCCATCCGACAGAAGCAGCTTCGTGTGAGCTGGTGGCAAAGAATCTACAGCGCGTGGCCCCCGATGAATTCATACACAATGTGGTGGGCCGCCCATTGCTGCAGAACATTGGGAGACGCCAATCGCCGTGGAACATTGTCACGTGTCCCAAGCAGGGGTGCAGTCCGGGCAGGCCCCCTAAGACTAGGGCGTGATCGACCAAAACCTTGGAGGAAATCTCTGGCGCCGAAAAAGAAAAACCCATGGCACAGGGGCTCGCCCAGCACCAGCCAAAGTACCCGCGCCAGGCGCCAAATCGGAGTGTGCGGACGTACCTAGGGAGGGTCCAAGTTCAACGTGACCACGGCCGGGAACACAGTTCCAAATCCGGCAATAATTGTGCCCGCGGCACATGAAATCAAGCCCAAGAAATACCGAGACTACGTGCATGGTGAACCAAGCAACGTACCCATGATGTGACTAGTGCCAAGAAAAAGGGTGGTAACTTGGGAGAAGGCAGGGGAAAATGGTGGGAATGGGGGGGGGGGGAATAGGGGGAGGTGGGGGGATATAAGAAATAGTGCAAAGTTGGGGTGGCACAAACTTGTTTATGACGTCTTGGTGCAGCTCATCTTCGGCGGCCTCGGGCATGGCATGAGTGGAGGTTGCCAATAACACGAACAACAACACATTACCGAATTCGATTACTTCACAATGCCATTGTGCTCAAACCGCGAATGGGGTAGCGGGAACCCCCCCCCCCTTCTTGGATTGGGTTGCCCCGGACTCCAAACCGAACACATGTAGGTGGTCCCGTTGGACGGGGGGTGTTTTCATAGCCTCTAGGGTGCCTACATGTGGACAACTTTCCGTCCCGGGCCAAACAGCCCAAATGGGCCGCTTTTGTGTTTGCCTTCTCGGACCTCCCCGTGGGGTTCTCGGAGGCATTGGAAACCCCTTCTCAAAATGACTTCTTGGTCTACTTTTGGATCAGGAGCCCCTTGTCAAATGACTTTTGAGACCCCCTTCCTGAAATTGAACATGCACAAGTGGCGCAACAAAAGACACTTCCCCAAAGCCATGATATTCACTTCTCTTCCTCTTTTGCCCTCTCCCTGTCCCGGTGGATGGGCTCCGAACACGTTGTGACCCAACATCCAATCCATACATGTTGAGCAAACGCCGCATGCCCCTCACACAGACACGTTGATTCTTCACCGACCACTCACGGAAACGATTTTGGAGATGCACTTTATGGGCCAAATTCCTCCTCTCGGTAGGCACCGAACTAAAGAATGACAGTGTGCGGTACTTCCACGCAAACCATCCACTATGGCACACCGTCCAATGCACCCATACCGTTGCCTTCCACCCCATCAACTTCCAACATTCCCCCAATTTTTTGGCCCATCTTTCGGCTTCCTCGACCTCGACATCCGAAAGGTAGACCTTTTTCCTCCACAGAGTGTAAAAATGGTTAGGGTTAGGGCAAGCAACATGGTGTGCACTACGGTGTACGCCTTTATTGCCTCGTTCGGGGCCCGACGATTGGGGTAGTATTCCTTGATTAGGTCAACTACTCTTTGTTGGTATTGTGCGTCATCTAGAAAGACACGTGCGGAGGTTAGGTCAAAGGCGTCCTTCTTTGTTAGACGCAAGGCCACACGTTTTGCTTGAGCAATATTTTGTGAAGCTTCAATCAAGTCGCCCCACACATCCTTTAGGCAGCCAATCACCCCCCGACCGTCTCCTTCTTGCACCCAACAGGAGACATCTTTTTGCAATCTCTTTTTGGGTTGCATTGCAAAGATGGGGGGTTGCATGGGCATAGTCCCCAACACGCCGGGGGGGCGGGATGGCCCGGTGGAAGGCCCCCCACCTCACTTGTTCTTTAACCCCGTCTACCGGTTCCAAGCTGTCATGGTCATCACACGACCAACAATTTCCGTCCGGGGAGTGGTTGGCGACCTGCATGCCCTTGCCGTCGCCCGTCATGCCCACATACCCCAAAACCGTGCCGTCCTCCAACGGCACATTGCAGTTTGACTGCCGAAGTTCAATTTGGGCGTTAAGCCCTGCCTCCATTGCACATACACAACCACGGTGGTCACTTTCGTCCACGACACATCACGTTGCCCAATTGTCTGGGTTCCCGGCACTCGCTAGGCCACCAGGCCAAACCCCAATAAACACATCGCAGCGGGTGGCAGCGGCCCGCCACAACGGCGTGGCGTCCGCGCATACCAACACAGGGAGCTTGTTCGTTTTGGGGGGGTGAACACCCCTTGTTCTTGGGCAAGGCACACTTGCTCACCTACAAGATCCACCAAAGACACCGCAGCCGCCGCACGAATCTGGCCCCCGTGTCCCCGCACACTCACAGCCAGGGCATCGTACGGCGTTATCGCACGCCTTGCCTCATACAACTCATCACGAGTGCAACTACTAGGCAACCGCAATGTATGTCACATGAATAGTTGCATTGCGCGAGCAAGGCGCAACACATCCGTTGACGCCTGCCGCCGCGGCCATCACCTCCCTTGTATTGTCCATGTTGCCACCCACCAGTGAAATCACACCGGTGGCATTGCGCCGAAAAGAGACCTCCGGATCTTGGAGGATTGCCTGCACGATGTGATGTGCCACTGCCATCCGCTCACGTTGCTGGTGTGGCCCAAGGTCAAAGTAGGGGTTGCGCAACACTTTGCAAGCCTTGGCCTCAAAAGAGGCCACCGTGTGGTCCATCTAGAAAACACAAGCACATGGTGTCTCAACGGGGAGTGCCCGGGAACCCCGTTTCAGGAACCCCTTTGTGATTAGGAACCCTACCGGGAACGAACCCCTTTCTGATCAGGAACCCCTTTGTGATCAGGAACCACTTACCAGATTGACTTCCCGGGTACCTTTCTAATCACGAACCCCTTCTCAGATTGACTTCTGGGATATCGTTCTGATTTGAGGCCATGCGCTATTTTTTGGGGGGACTGTTGTATTTTCGAGACATGTGACCGCTTTGCATGAGACACGTGCACCCACGGGGGGGGGCCTCCCGTCCCCCGTGACGAGGGAGGGTTTACCCTGCCCAAGGACAGACTCACGCAAACAAAAACATGCACAACCGTTGCTTGACGATGGTTCAAATTCGCACACGCTTTGCGCGGCGCATCCCCATAGGGAGACAAACGGACAGTGAAAGCCACTCGCAGCAAACTTGCTGCCAGCCGGGCAGCGTGGCGCACAATATCCATAGGGGTGTATATATGGACGCACTTGGGCGCGAACTTAGCTGCCGCGCCCCCTGTGCTCAACGCCTACCTAATGATGCACATGTGCAGTTCCTGTCACCAAAACATGTGACTGCCGCAAACCCCCTTTCCATGAATCATGACATGCATACACTCATACCGCCGCTGCACTGCGCACCACCGTTTTCGTGTTCTTACTACCGCGGGGGGGGTGGGGGGAGGGGATGGAGATTTCATCCATGTTATAACGCTAATTCTTTCGCGGGCCCTTGGACATTGGTGAGGAGATCACGTTCTGCATCTCACGGGCGTTCCCATGCCAAGACTGCCGCTCCCCATGCCTTGGGTGCCCCTCATGAGCCTGTCACCACCAGGACGGTCCACCGGTTGCCACGGCCGGATCACGTGTGCCAGACCCCGCTCGCGCACTTGCACTGCATTGTCACGTTCCGATCGCAGCCGTGTGTTTTCCTCCGTGAGTTGCACCACATCCATCTCAAGGCCCGCCGTCTCCGCCTTTGCCCATACTACTGCTTTATGCAATACATCTACGCTGCTCTACAAGTGGTCAACCCGTTGCTGGAGGCCGTCTTTCTCCTTGCCGAGGCGCGCAGTCGGGGCCTCTTTGGACCCTGGCTTGGGCTTCACGCCTTGCTGACAGCCGCCCTTGCAGCGGAGGACACCTGGGCGCAGAGGTCATCAACAGTGCACTGGTCCAGGGTCGCAGCAGCCACCTGGCCCACCTGGCCCAGCTTGTGCTCATGTTTTAGCTTGCTCCGTTTGCGTGTTCCGGGCATTGCACAGGGCGGTTCATCGTCCCCTTCATCCTCGATGTTCACATACGTGCGGCCGCCCCAACACCCCAATTCCTTCTTCTGCTTATACTCAAACTCCTTGTGATGTGCATGTCGCAATGCCGGTGCGGACACCTCTGCACCACCCGCAGAAGACGGGGAGCTGATCATCTTTTTTCCCTTGCGGACCTGCCACCCATCCTCCAGCAAATGTGTTCATACTTGCCAGACTTGCCATACGCAAACGTTGTGAAGAGCCAAGTAGCTGTCCCCGGGGCATCGGGCATCGGGCATCCCACAGGCAGCAGCACACAGTTGAGCTCCATGAGGTGTGTCGTGCCCCCCATCCACCATTTGATATGCAATGCGCACTGCTTGTACCACTTTGAATCCCCCTGTCCCATGATGCACACCAGCAAAGACTAGTTCTTCACTGATGCCTTCGATGGTGTCGGCCAACACACATGGGGGCTTGGTCCAACCCCTGTGATCTGCACTTGGGGCACTTGCTGCCCTTTTGGTGCATCCTCTGCTGCACGCCCATCGCCCAAGAACACTTGCTGATCCATCACCAGTGTCGGTCAGGCGTCAACAGTGACCTACAGGGGCAAACCGGTGTGACAAGGAATGTAGGGGGTTCTAGGATGTGATCAGGAACCCCATCAAGAACCCAAACTGAGAACCCCTTTCTGATCAGGAACCCTGCCAAGAACCCCATTTCAGGAACCCCTTTCTGATCAGGAACCCCTTCCCAAACGCATTTCTCAGTCGCCTTTTTGATCAGGAACCCCTTCTCAAAGCCCCTTCCTCGCGGACTTCGTGATTGCATGGCAGACCGATGAACAGACAGAATGAAGCATCGTGCAGGCACCACAAACCCTCTCGCATATCATGTCAGGCACAAGGCAGTACGACATGCTAGTACAGTCAATACCTGCCTGCATCTACACCAGTGGACTCCATCCTTCAATGTCTCCAAGGGCAATGGCTGGTCCTTGACGGACTCCAATGTCTCGGCCTTGTGTGCCCATGACCCG
Organism: Eutreptiella sp. 'Long Island Sound 2002'; assembly: GCA_964036045.1. Lineage (NCBI taxonomy): Eukaryota > Euglenozoa > Euglenophyceae > Eutreptiales > Eutreptiaceae > Eutreptiella > Eutreptiella sp. 'Long Island Sound 2002'. Next base: position 117,297,992 of record OZ038383.1, read on the forward strand.
AGCGGGCACTCATCCTACTTGACATTAGAATGATCATCTGGTCGAAAAGGGTTGGGAGGGGTGCTGGCAAGGGGTGCAAGGGAAGGTGCAGTGTGGAGGTCAGGACGGGAAGCAAACAAGTGACCCCGACTGGAAACCCCAGCGCTATTCCCATCCCGCTGGGACGCGGTGACTTGTTCGTCCCGTACAGCGACTTAGTCCATGCGGGCGGATATACACCTCTTTCGAAGCCGGCGTCATGGTGGAGACGAGCGCTGTTCTTGGGCATTGCCACTATTGCCGTCACTTACTCGTACACGGTCGGAGTTCGCGTTCCGTTTTGGGGTCTGGAGAAATGCCGCGACGTTGAAGAGCTAGAGCGCTGTACTATCTCGGGTTGTCGGAGGAAAGGCACGAAGGATTGCTTCAATTGTGGGATGCTGAGGCTTCGTGCCACTCACAAGGGGGAGCTGTGCCCCGCGTGCTCGCAGGTTAGTGTTTGTAGTAAGGCGAGTGCGGTTGCTAGTGCTCCTCGGGGGTCCCATGGACGGGGCAAACCCTCACTACTATGTGGCAAGAAGACAGTGTCGGTGCCATCAACGGAATACAAGTCCGCGTCCAAGGCCGCAAAGACGAACACCACCCTCTTCCCATCGGGAACCTTCATCATGTCGCGATGGTAGGATTGCATTTCACGCCCCTTGGCACCTATTGTGGCCGCTTGGTATGCCTTGTGGTCCCCACTGCATGTGTTGTTGAACAAGCCGAGAACGTGGTTTGTGAATGACATGAGGGCCTCACATTCATGGTATCCAATACCCGATCCTTCTACGTCAACATGAGGAAGTCGTAGGGCAAACATCCTTCTATTGCCTGACTGCGGACCGCGGTGAACTCCCGGAAAGTCATTGAATACGGGATCCCAAGTGTCGCATGGTCGAATTTCAAGGGCTTCCACAACCTTATCGAGCATCTCCATGGGCACCACTGCTTTCCACAACAAGTGTGCCGTCCCATCCAATTTGCTTGGGTCTTCTTTGAAGGTGAACTCGGAGGCCGATACACCAACCGTGGGTGGGTCTCCCACCCCAACCCATGGCAACGGACATTGCCTCGGTAGTGCCACAATTCTTCCCGCCATGTGGATGGGGTGGTAATGCCCTCACCAGATCAGCAAAGGCAACTCCGGAATTGGTTGCCAAACTCCGAACCGGAAAGGTGTCCATCTTGGAGGCCGACAAAACACACTCCTTGTGACCAATTGGAGCACCTCCAAAGGCACGACGTGTCATCTCCGAGGGGCTCGGCTTGGTGCTTGCGACAAACACACAATCGTCCGCATCCTCTCCAATCCAATAAACCACATCCTCCTGGGCCCGACCGGTGGGTTCCTTTCCCTTGGCCTTGTCCTTCGGCGTTGGAACAGGCGGCAAGACCCCCGCAAGAAAGCTCGTAACGTCCGCACTATTGAGGTGGATCAAGACGGCCCAAAGTGTAGGATTGAGCATGAGGGTGATGTGAACCAAGTCACTCACGAGCCCGGGCTCCATCTCTCCAAGAACACTCCCCGGCGCCTCGATACGCCCCAACGTAGTCCCCGGATTGGTCTTGACCCTTGTGGGTAGCCCGTCGATACGGATGGTATCCTCCACTTCGGTAGGGGCGGCAGCGATAAGACGGGTGCCCAAGCGATCATTGGGTTCACACAAACAACGGCCAATGACGGGGGGCATGGGCATGGGGGTAACTAATGGACCAAAGGTGCAAAGGAGACGAAAGTGGAGAAGCGATGGACACACACACCAAATCAGAAACCCCCCAGAGAAGTCATTTTGGGAACCCCTTTCTGATCATGAACCCCCCCCCGAGAAGTCATTTTGAGAACCCCTTTCTGATCAGGAACGCAAGTCGAGAATTCCCGAGAAGGTGTCCGAGAAGGTGTTGTCCGTTTTTCGAAAAACCGCCCCTACGTTGTTTTACCCTAAACCCAGGGAGTGACCCCCCTTAGTTTTCATCCCCCAAATCCCTCAAGTTGTTTTGGGCCCGCTATACCTCGATGGGGGGGGGGTCCCTAGGAGGCCCGTTAATGGGGGGGGGGGGGTTCCCGGTACCAGCTTGCCGGTTGCACCACCATTGTAAATGGCACATGGAGCAAAAGGGAAGCACAATGTGTCTCCTCCTTCGTGTCCTCTTCACGGGGGGGCGACTACAACCGGTCCTGATGCGACCCGGCCCCCAGCTATCTGTCAAAACTCGGGGCGGGGGGGGGGGGGGGGGGGGGGGGGGCAGGGGGTAGTTCTGGGGGGGGGGGGTCAGCTGGGGGGTGTAGGGGGGGATTTTGGCCGTGGGGGGGGGTTTCCCAAGGTGGGGGGGCTTGCGCGCGACCCACTACTACCACATGCATACCTCCTGGGGGGGGTGTGTCTGTGGGGTTGGGGGTACGGAGGTATGTATGCGATGATAGAGCTTTCTGGCCATTGCCGAGAAGAAAGTCTTAAGGGTCGCCGTGTTGCCCCCCTGCCCCCTCCCCCCTTCCCCCTCCGCCGTTGTTCCCTCCCCGCCCCCCGGTTAGTTTGTGAGAAAAATTCCTGAGGCTTGGTTAGAGTTGGGGGTTAAAAGAAGAAATGGATGGACTTCCGCTTAGAGGTCCTTGAAAAGTTCCCCCTCTGAGGAGGAGGAGGAGGAGTCTCGGCGGGCGCGCTTCGAATGAAGCTCACGTTGGGCTTCGTCCCGCCTCTTCTTGTTGCGCTTCCCAACGCTCTTAAGAGGACGAGATCGCTCAGCCCCAGAGGTCGTTGCCTCCGACTCACTTGGGAGCGGGCGGGCGGGAGGCTTTGACTGGGGCAAAGGCAAGGGAGGCAAGCTTGACGACGATGAAGCGACGTCGCCAGGTGCAGATGAGGCCGCTGCATCAAACTGGGCGTCATCAGCCTATGCAGGAGAATTGCCCTTCTTTTTTTTGTTTGCCTTATGAGGCACCCAATTCAACACCGCCTCTTGCTCTGCCTCTGCAATGTGCATCAAATCAGGGTGCCGTGCAGTGTCATGCACATCAGCATAGTGCTGTGCCATGCAGTATGACCAAACTGTCTTTGTGCACAGGGGACACCGCACAGGATGATTCGTGCACGGGCTGCTTGCAGATCTTTTTGCAAGCGTGTTCCAGCGCAGCTTAGCTGGTTGACTGGGACAGTCAGAGATCATGAGGGTGACCAAGGCATGTGTCCGCTTGTTGCGCATGACGACCTGCGTTGAGCAAGTGACACGATCGCCACAAAACCCACAAGCGGTGGCCAAAGAAATGTCTTCTTGACCTTTAACACACGCCTTCCGCAGAAGGTGTTGACCCACATGTGTGCGCATGCATATGCGAGGCACTGTTGCCTCGCAAATCTTGCACTGCAAGGAGCGGGAAAGGTCAGTGGTCAACCCTTTGCCACCACGATCTGTCATAAACAAGCCTTCATAAGGCTCACACTTCAAGGGCGGCACCTTTTGAGGTGCGGTTTGGGCACACCATTCAGCAAGGGCATCCAACTGACTAGTTGGTGCATACCATTTGCTGTCCTCATTTACCTGCAAACGAATGAACTGGACAGAGGTACCAGGAAACGACATTGCGCGGGAATGAAGACGGTCATGCCAAACATGCAACCATGCTCTTGCATAACGCTCAAGGGGCATGAATTGCCCATGGACTGTCAAGTGCGCCGCACCCTCAATCTCAGATGTGGGGGTGTCCATGGCCGAGTGTCCCGACGAATCGGTGACAGCCCGAAGGTAAAAGATGCCCAAACTAAGCTTCTCCTGTTGGAAACACACACAAGCGGCAAATGTGTCACCGGCCACAGGCATGTTCTCCGCTTGGGGAGTCAGGGTCAATGTGGGCAATTCACGTTGAAAGATCTCAACTTCGCCGACCACACCACAAAGTTCTAACTGCCAATCATAGTACAATGCGGGATCGAAGGGAGCAAATGCCACCCGAAGAGCAAACAGATGGTCACTTGCTATGGCAGCATGCTTCACCCTGGTGAGCAAGGTGAGAGTGCTTTCGAAGTAGTATGCATGCGCATGCTTCAGGAACGAGTGCAGTTTCTGCATGGCGGATTGCTGCTTTCGCCGGGACGGATCCAGTTGATCCATACGCCACCCGTCTTCCACACTGCCACAAGACACAATGGCCCTGAGAACAATCAAGGCATCAGGGACACTCATGAAATCGGGCCGTTGCAAGGCTGCACTCAAGGCGTCCACATACCCGAGTTTTATTGTTTTCCCCAAACCAACAAGGACATGTGGCGTCAGGTGGACGTCATCTATGGTAATACCCTTGTTCAAAAACATGCGCGTTGTGCGCTTCAACACATGCCGCATGTCACGTGACACGGCTCCACCACGTTTCGTCATAACTTTCAGACGCAAGGGTTGCCCATCACAAGCAGTAGGAGGGAGGCACATCTCACGCAGTGCCGCACGCCGGCGGCTATCAGCATCGGAGGCGTGGCACAAGATTGGGCCGTACTGCGTTGCATGCGGCTCCCACATGTCAAGCAATGTTTCAACCGATTGTTGTTCAGATACTGCTTTGAAACGATTGCAAGAAACCTGGCAACTGACGGGAATGCATTCATACCCCGTCTCACTGTGTCGCGAGAGTGCCACAACGCGTGCATATTTTGCCAAGTGCCATTCCCCAGACTGGAGTTTTTCCATGACCTCGTGAAGATCGGCGAGTGCTTCAAAACGTTTGGGAGGGGTGCACTCGCAGAGACCTTCAATCATGTCACTCTTCCCGAGGGACAACCGTGGATTCAAAAAAATGTCATCACGGTGCTCCGTGAGGCCAATTGCCGGTTTCCCCGCCCATGCTTGAAAGCATGAGGCAAACAAAAATTCGCTTGATAAGGGTATTGTGTCCTTCTTTGCAAGACCGCGGCAGTGGCTCAAACTTGGCAAAAGGTGGGCCTGTGACAAACCATGGCACACACTGGGACCACCTGCACAACACAAAAGGACACAAAGATCCTTCTCATCGACACTGTAACGGGTGCGGTTGGCTGTGGCGGCATCCTCCACAAGACCTACCAACCTCTTCAACCCGTAGCCTCTTTTTTTTTGCGGCATTCAAAACCGTAGCAACGCGTGGGACATTGTTTGTTCGAATAGCCTCCACGAGATGTTGATGGTAGGAAACCTGTGAGCACAAAGGCTGGAAGGATCGCTGCATTGTGGGAACATCAAAAAATGCCTTTTGCTCCATTGCACGGTATTCGTGCAGACGTGCGTGCAATGCAAGGGTCCCGCGGTACTTGTACTCTGTGTGCGGCTCTGGCGCCATTGCAATGTGCAACCTCTCAGCAAGAGCAGGGGAATGCTTCAAAGAAGCACATGCGGCACAAGAGTGCCCATCATACGACCAACCTGTGCAATGGCACGAGCGAAAACCAGCCAAAGCCTCCATCCATTTCCACGAATGGATTGTACCTGCGACCAAGTCTTGTGCATCCAAAAAACAAGGCCAGTTCTGTATCAATGATTGTTGTGTGTGACCTTCAGGCATGTAACCACCACACGGAGTGGGGTGCCTATCAGGAGGAGGGGGTAGAAGGATCGCATCCTCCGAGCCGGGGACTTCCGGCTGAGCATCGGAAGGAATGTCGGGTGCGGCCCCTTTCACCACAAACCGTTCAATGCTACCAAAAATCGACGGTTGGGGTGGAGGAGCATGTACCCATGCCTTGTGCTTCACGGAAGTGAAATGCTGCAACCTCTCACCCCCTGAAACCCGACCCTTGAAACGGTACCCACAGCCACAAATCTCCTCTGTGCATCCGCATTTGCCTGAAGAGGCATCCCGGTGGCCACATTTTCCACCACAGGCAGCATGGGGAACAGACTCTGGGGCAACAGGTGGGTCATCGTCTGCGGGTGGGACAGGGGCTTCTTCATTGCTTGGAGGTTGCGCAGGGGCTGCGGGCGGTGGTTCTTGCGTAGAGGGGGCTGCAGAGGGGTAGGCGTGTCCACAGTGGTTGTGGTAGGCTACGAGGCATGTAACACACGCCTTGTGGCAGCCCTTTTTGTTGCACACCACACAAGTCCCTCGCTTCAGCGACTTCTCAAGATCGATTGTCGCCATGGTGTGTCGTTGAGCTGTATAAAGGGAGCAAAGGAAGGACCAAACACATGGCACACCTTTTGAATGGAACACACCAACGACGAAATGCAACGTACTATCAATACCCTATTCAGCGTTGCGCGGACCAACATGGTGCCTACTACCGTCGCACTGCGGCGAATGCTTTCCTGGGTGCCTACTCCCATCGCTCTGCGGCGACTGCATATGTTTTGGTTTAGGTTTCGGCACACACAGGTTTGGGTTTGGGCACCATGCTGGCCTTTGAAAGATTTTGCAAGGGGAACCGCCCCATGGAGCACTTGCCTAAAAAAACGCGGAAAAATGTCGCATGAGTCCCTAACCCCAACTCGAGGGGCCACGCAAAAAAGCGTGAATTGCGAGTCCCTAACCCCACCTCAAGGGGCCCCGCAACAAAGCGTGGATTGTGAATCCCTAACCCCAACTCAAGGGGCGCAACAATACTGACCAATACGGGGTTGTGAAACAAACAAACAAGTGGAACACCCCACATTTCACATTGTGTACCGCAATTCCACTCCCGGGTTTCCACAACGGGCCACCAAACGCTCGTGGCCACGCGGTTCCACGCTGCGCCCACACTCATTGTGGGGCACCGCTAGCAAGGCTAGCAGCTCCGCTTGAGGAGTAGATGGATCGGACACAATGCTCAATGTGGGTGGCAGCATCCCGCGCCAAGGGCCCCTTGTCCGCGGGCTGACGATTGCAGTTAACATGTTTGGGCAACAAACAACATTTGTATAGGGCCTCGTCTTGCGAAATCTGGCGCTCACACTAGAAAAGGGGGCGCCGTTGGCGCCATGTCCCCAGCCCACTATCTCTCAAAACCCGGGGGGGGGGGGGGGCTTGGGGGGGGGTTGCATACAAGGACCGGGCCCGGCCGCCCCCCCGGTGTCCTCTTGGCCTTCGTCAATGATCCGCTTTGTAGGGGAAACGCAATGCTCAACATCACAAGAGGTGCCTAGAACAACCAAGACGCGGCATTTAGGACAAGCATTTGTAAACACTGTGATCGACTCAGGGTGCCACACATGATCACAGGGCCTTTTGCTAAGCACGCCAGGATTTCTCACCCATGCCGGAGACTATGAGTTTGAGGAGCACATGGGTACCAATATTGTTGCCCACAATTGCCTCTCCCGCGTAAGTGGGATTATTTATGCCCTTCAAATGGAGTGGGACACTTCTGAAAAGGTGCCCGATCTGGTTCCAACCATGCATGCTTGTCCTGTACTAACACCTGCCGCCAAGTCTTCCCCCATTCCCCCACATTTTCACGCCATGTCCCTCCGTTTTCCCCGATTCCCCCCAATTTTTACGAAGGAGCCTTCACCAATGCACCCCCCACCCATAGCCTTAATGCCAATCAAAACCTTGTCGACGTCCCCTCACCCGTTCAGCCCCTAAATTCCAATTTTTCCTTGGAGCATCCAAAATGTCCCACACTTTCCCACATTTCCCCCAGTTTTCCTAAATCAGCCCATTTCGACAATAAGTGCACGCTCGAGTTGTGGAAACGGGTATTTTTGAAGCCTCTTGCGAAAACGGGTATTCTAAGGCCTGTGAAATGCTGAAACACCAACAGTACCACTTTATCACAAAATCGGTTTGTAAATTTGTCTCCATCATAGTGCAGAAGGCACAGCGAATGCTGGAACAATGGTACAAAAAACTCTGCAAGAGCACACAACCAAAAGCAAGACGACACTGATGAGGGCTGCAAAAAGAACTGCTATGCAGATAGAAGACCTCTCCTATGCAATTCGCAGAAACAAAGCAGACATAACTAGCCCCTTTATGTGCTTTGGGGCATAGCCAAACAAATTTCCACCTTGCGAGCATCATATGGCGCCGGCGAGTTGCGTCTCGGGAAATCCAAAGTACACAAAACTAGCCCTTTTGTCTGCTTTGGGACACATTAAACACAAATCATAGATGAAACCCTCATGATCCGGAATTCCCTGATCCCGGATTTATGAAACATTCTCCGGAAGTGAAGCAAGGTGTGGAATAGGGCATGATATATCTCTCGGGATCATTGATTTTCTGCCAACACGCAGCAAATTCGCACTTTTTCGGGGTTTTTTTATTTTTTGTCCCATGCACCAAAATTTCATTGCATGGGGGGGAGGGGGGGTATGTGTAAACATTTCAAAATCTGTGAGAAAAGGCAATTTCAGAAATGTATCGGTTGGGGTAGGGCTAGGTGGTCGTATTTTTGAGGATTAGAGCTGCAACGTCAGCACGCAAACATGCACTGAACATGTCATACACGCTGGGTCCGCACCGTTGTTTGATGCCCCCTCTTTCTGGTACACCTCTGGCGACCTGCATGCTTCACCTTCTGGTCCAAATCAACGTCAATGCACGTTGCCAGAAATTCATGCTGGGAAGCCTTGCTGGGGTGATGTGTACGATCCCAAAACTGGGCTGCAGAAGCAGTGGCCTCGGCAGTGGTCAGAATCTGGTGTTCCTTGTGGGTACATGCAGGTTGCTGTGAACCGGTTGTGCGAGGCTTTTTGGCCTGCCTGGCAGGCTTCCGGGTCACCTTCACCCAGTTTGCACCCCCAGAGCACGCTCTTTTGCGCACCAAAGGTTTCTGTGGAGCATCCGGGGGAGCAACAGCACGTTGCGTGAAATTGTATGCAGACATGGTGGCTGCCTGTTGACAAGAGGAGGCAGCAAGCAACACAGCCATCGTCCAAAAGGGACAAAAATCTCAAACATGTCGTCAGTACAGCATGCAGACCCAGGGTGCTGCAAATAGCCCTTTTCAAGGGCTTTCCAAATAAACCCCGGATACCCCCCCCCCCCCTTCGGGACACTCAGCGGGTGTAAATGAGGCAACAACGGCACCAACCCCTGAAAACGCTCCGTGTTGGCATAAAACCCGACGACCCCGAGAGATATGCAAAGGGGGGGGGGGGACAAGTAGTCGGGCAAAAAGCAGCATCCTTCCCTCGGTTCTGACATGGACGCGGCTCTCGCAAGGGAGCACGTGAGGAAAAAGGTCTTTTTAAAACCTCTTTTGGGCCAATGTCGCTTGTGCGAAGGGCATGCAGGCCGGGAAAAAAGTGCTTTTTTTGGGAGTAAAGCAACACCTTGCGCGGGGAATTAATTGAATACTTTCGCAAATAACTGGGATTTGTACGTACAGTAGTGGCTGCAATAAGCCCACCTAATCCCCCCCCCCCCAAGCAGCATAGGTAGAGTGGGCTGAGGGGTTAAATCGGAAAATTCCTTGGGGGATAACTTTGTCTCCCAAAGTGATGACTTCAGAAAGGATTCAACGTTGAATTTCACACATTGGAGAGAGGGGGGGGGGGGATGGCGCTCGCACCTGCGCTTGATCTGACAACCCTCTTTGAGGTGAACTTTGGGCCCCGGCCAGGTTGAAAATTTTTCGGGCAATGTACCAACAATTTGTACATACATAGGAATGACATGGTGCAAAATTCTATTGCCTTCGGCAAGGCACCTCGAAGAGGGGAGAGGGACAGCCTTTTTTTGAGCTGCTCAAGCGGGAAAGCTGCATAAGTAGGTTGTGCCCTAGACCCCTTGGGACCCCCCCCCCCCAAACACCCAAATAGGGTGAAAAACACATAAAGAGGGGCTACAACATGCTTTGCATAGGATATTTGATCATTTTGGATGGTCAAATTATCAAAAAAATCAGTTTTGAAATTCTATTGCCTTCGGCAAGTCCACCTCGCAGAGAATCGACCCCAAGCCACACACACCCTATTTAGGGTAAAAACTACATAAATACGGCCTAAAAAATGCTTTACATACCTTGGATGGTCATTTTAGGTGATCACAATATCATAAAAACCAGTTTTGAAAACTTCGATTTTTGAGCTGCCCAGGGTGAAAACTGCATAAGCAGGTTGTGTACCAATCCCTTGGGAGCCATCCCCCCCCCCCCGGACCTAATACCCAAATAAGGTGACAAACACGTAAATACGGCCTAAAACATGCTTTACGTACCTTGGATGGTCATTTTAAGAGGTGACTTTGATTTTTGAAAACTTCGATTTTTGAGCTGCCCAGGTTGAAAAACTGCATAAGCAGGTTGTGTACCAATCCCTTGGGAGCCCCCCCCCCCCCCCCCCGGACCTAATACCCAAAAAAGATGAAAAACACGCAAATACGGCCTAAAATATGCTTTATATACCTTGGATGGTCATTTTAGGTGGTCAGAACATCAAAAAAACAAGTTTCGAAAACTTCGATTTTTGAGCCGCCCGGGGTGATAAACTGCAGAAGCAGGTTGTGTACCAATCCCTTGGGAGGACCCCCCCCCCCACACCCAATACCCAAATAGGGAGCAAAACACGTAAATACGGCCTAAAACACGCTTTACATAGCATGGATGGTCATTTTAGGTGATGATAATACCAAAAAAACCAGTTTCAAAAACTTCGATTTTTGGGCTGCCCAGGGTGAAAAGCTGCACAAGCAGGTTGCGTACCAATCCCTTGGGAGGACCCCCCCCCCCCCACCCAATACCCAAATAGGGTGGAAAACACGTAAATAAAGCCTAAAACATGGTTTACATACCTTGGATGGTCATTTTGGGTGGTCACAATATCAAAAAAACAAGTTTCGAAAACTTCGATTTTTGATCTGTCCGCGATGAAAAACTGCATAAGCAGGTTGTGTACCTCCCCATTCACTAGGCCATTATTGGTGGAAACAGTCATTTCGCGTCTTTGGCACGGGTTGTGAACGGCTCTCGGCAAGGCTACAGACTGCAAAAAACGTCCTTTGGTATCCTAGTAGGCATATAGTGTCACAACATCCCCACTCGCACACCTCGGGGTGGGTAGCACGGGGTCACCGAGGTCGCCAAAACCGCCAACATCACAAAAATGGCTGAAAAGTGCATAAACTGCATAAGCGCTCGTCCCACTCCACCCCATACAAACCCTATGGAGTCGGGACCCGGAAACACTTTTTCGGCTCAAAATCGAAAAAAACCAAAAGATTCATGATTTTCGACCCAAAAAAAGGGGGGGTCATTTGATCGACATTTTTGACCCCCCCCCCCACCCCCACCCCCCCCCCACCCCCCCCTAAAAAGTGGGTTTCAAGTGGGGGGGGTATGGGGGGGTCCGGACCAAAAACTCATTGGGGGATGCATTTATTGGACAAAATAATGATTTTACAAGGGGTTAAACTAACAATTCAACCCCCTGGGGTAGGGTACGCGAATAGGCCCAAATGGGGGGGTATGTGGCGTTTTCCCCATATATACGCCTGCCTGGCTTTGATCTAACAACCTCTGCGAGGTGATTCTATTGCCTTCGGCAGTGCACCTCGAAGAGAGGTTGACAGTCAGCCAATCAGTCCCTGAGCCAGCAAGCAGGCAGTCAGTCAGATACACACAGTTTGGGTTTTTTGTCAGTGGCAGATGCGGCCCCAAGCAGCAGGGAGGCCCTGTATTGCAACCCAAGCCTAGCCGAGTGGTAAAGCAGCCGACCGGTACCAGCTGGTCGGCGGTTCGGCGGCGGCGCTAAAATTCACCAGACCAGGATTCGAACCGACGCCTGCGAATCTGGATCCGGCTGCGTTACCATTGGACCGCTGGCCGTGTTAACAGCACTGTGCGTCCCCACTGCTTGTAGCCTATTAAGCAAAAACTTTTGACCCCCCCCCCAACACCCCCACCCCCCCACCCCCCAAAAAAGTGATATCCAGTTTTAGGGGGTAGAGGCCTCAAAATCAAAAAATACATTGGGGGATGGTCTTATTGGGCAAAATAATGATTTTACAAGGGGTTGGACATCCAATATCATGCCTTGGGGTATGCTACGCGAATGACCCCAAAAAAGGGGGGTATATGACGCCCGCGCCTGCGCTTGATCTAACAACCTCTCTTCGAGGTGATTTTCCATTTTTGAGCTGCCGAGGCGGAAAAACTGCATAAGCAGGTTGTGCCCTAGACCCCTTGGGAGCCCCCCCCTCCCCCCAACACCCAAATAGGGTGAAAAACGCATAAAGAGGGGCTAAAACATGCTTTACATGGGATATTTGATGATTTTGGATGGTCAAAGTATCAAAAAAATGAGTTTCGGAAAGTTCCATTTTTGAGCCGCCGAGGCGGGAAAACTGCATAAGCAGGTTGTGCCCTACACCCCTTGGGAGACCCCCCCCCAACACCCAAATAGGGTGAAAAACACGTGAAACATGCTTTACATAGCATATTTCATCATTGCAAGTGGTCACAATATCAAAAAAATGTTTTGCAAAAATTTCCATTTTTGACCTGTAGAGGGTGGAAAACTGCTTAAGCAATTTGTGCACACACCAAAGGCCATTGAACCACCTACAAACAGCAATTTTGAAGCTTTTGGGGGGCCCATGGCTCGGGCTAGATGGGCTTGGCGGCCACTTTGTGGGTCCCCGTGGGTGCTCAAGTACCCGTATTGTCACTAAATCATCACCCAAACCCATCCCAAGGGCGACAGAAGGGTTTCCAAAAAAGTCGAATTTCGGAAATCTTGCAGGTATCACTAAACAGCCTACACAACGGCAATTTCGGGGCTTTTGGGGGGGCCATGGCTCGGACTATATGGGCTTGGCGGCCACTATGTGGGTCCCCATGGGTGCTCAAGTACCCGTATTGTCACTAAATCATCACCCAAACCCATCCCAAGGGCGACAGAAGGGTTTCCAAAAAAGTCGAATTTCGGAAATCTTGCAGGTGTCACTAAACAGCCTACACAACGGCAATTTCGGGGCTTTTGGGGGGGCCATGGCTCGGACTAGATGGGCTTGGCGGCCACTATGTGGGTCCCCATGGGTGCTCAAGTACCCGTATTGTCACTAAATCATCACCCAAACGCATCCCAGGGGCGACAGAAGGGTTTCCGAAAAAGTCCCATTTCGGAAATCTTGCAGGTGTGACTAAACAGCCTTATCCAGCGTGAAAACGGCTAAGTCCTCACTAGCAAGGGCCCATAGGGGGGGGCGACCAGGGGTACCCGGAGTTCGGACCCGGGGCCCCCACCATGGGTTAGGGGGTCCATGTACAAGAAAAAAGTTGCCCCGGACCTGGGTCCAAATCCACACACAGCACCCACAAAACGCAAAGAAGTTTTGACCCCCCCCCCCGACACCCACCCACACACCCCCCAAAAAGGGGTACCCGGCTACGGGGGGGTAAAGGGGTCAAAAACGAAAAATTCATTGGGGGATCATTTTCTCTCCTAAAATGATGATTTTACAAGGGGTTGGACATCCGGTACCATACCTTGGGGTATCGTACGCGAATGACCCCCAAAAAGGGGGGTATATGGCGTACGCACCTGCGCTTGATCTAACAACCCTCTTCGAGGTGATTTATGCAATATGAAGGGTTGCTGAGACCCCAAAGCACCAAAAACTGTTGGGAACAGTTCAAACCAGGAGGAACATAAGGAAAGCACCAACGCTGTGCCTTGCTAACTTGCAACATAGGATGTGGCCTAAAGATTGGGGTGGGTTTTGGTGGCAGCAGTCCGCACCAGTGTAACCATATTGTCTGTTGTACACAACATCCATCGGGCTGTCATGGCGCTCCCTGTTCGTAGCGCAAACGTCAAACGTGACATTTTATATAAGCATCTCCGACCTGCAGCTTGTGGTCAGAATCCTTTCATGCAATGCACCATTCACGGAAGGAACGCGAGTTCTGGAGAACAGGGCAGCAGCAACAGAGCAGGGTCATTGGGACACCTTCCAGAATCGCTCTGCAACCTCCTGCATCTCTTCTTTGCTGACCACAATGTACATTTCGCCGCCCTTGATTTCGACCGAATGCTTAATCTGGTCCTGAGCAGAGGTCATGGGATGCAAGAGGAAGAATTCCATTCCCTGTAGCTCAGTGTCCAAGGACGGGGTGGTGGCTAAGGTGCATGTCAAGAATTCACCACGGTGTCTAGAGGGCCTTGTGGTGGGTGGTACCAATTTTGTCAGCAACGCTTCACTTAGAATTCCAGATGTATGTATGTAGGGGGATTTATCTGAAATGAGCTCTCCCCTTCCGCCTCCCCCTCCCTTTTGATCTCTCTGCTTTGCACCGCTTTTCAGCCAACACCGAATAGCCGGAAGAGATATGCAGGCTCATGACAAGAAGGAACTTATAACGTGGCTGCTCGGCTCCAGGTTGAGGGTTAACAAACACAGATGGAAGGCTGTTCTTTGCCTGATTGCTCTAAACATCAAAAAAATGCTTGCAACCAGCAGTTGCTGTTCTATACCGCCAACCTGTCAGTTACCCCCAAACCGTGATTGCATCAACTCTCAGTTGAGAGTGACCACCAGCCAAGAGTTCTGCACCACATAAGCTCAGGCTGTCATCAGGTAAAAACACTAAAAGGCGTACTCTCATTCCTTGAAAGCAGCCCTGTTACTCAAAATTTCAAAACATTTTGAGCAAAGAAGATGCAACGGGGGGGCTCAGAGAAAGGGTTGGGGTAACAGCACCCTCATCGCGAAAAAATCAAGTGCCAATCACTTTGATCAACCCTGCATCAGGATCATGATCAGTGCAGGGCTGGAACGAAAGTGGAAGCAGGACAGACGGATAATAAAAAGAGGCTGACGGCAACGGAACAGGGGGCACACACCACAGTAGCATGGACGTTCGGTACTTCAGAAGGGCGGGTGGAGTGGGGTCGCACACTGCGGTAGCGCAAGACCCCAGAATTGCGCCGATCAACGCGCTTCCACCAAGACACACACAGGTGCGGCTTGTGGTCCCGTATAGTCTGTGATACCACCCTGTCACGCAGGAGCAGAGGCCAAAGCAGGAGCAGAGCCGAAAATTGGGCACCAGCACAGGCACAGAGGCATGATGACAAAGGGTGGGAATGGGGTGTCCCCTGGCACCCCCTCATAATGTTTCAAGAGGGAAATAGGGTGCACAAACAGCGCCCTTGGGATAGTGCCTTTGTGCACTTGGTCGTGACGTGCAGGAAACCAATGTCCAGCTGGTGTCACACCCTCTGCTGCTGATCCAAACAGGAGCAACCAGGGCTCCTCTTCGGAAATTATAATGACCAACCTCTTGCTTGGAGGGCCGTCTGGAGGCTCCTGGACTGCCCCAGAGTTGCTGGGTGTTGTGGAGGGTTGTTGACACTTGACACTGAACAGCCTCGCACCTAAATAACTGTGTACAACCCTCTTTAACCCTCTCCCACCCCCTGACCAATGTATGATGCACCTGTGGCAGCCCTCTTTGGGTCACGGAAGCCCTGCAAGCCAGGGCACTGGTGAGCTTCAAAAAGGCGTTGAGGGAGGCAAGTGCAAAAATTATGCAAATATCTACCCTGCAATTTCCAAGGGTCATCGCCCAGGACTCCAATGCATGGCTTTCTGACTGGGGCAAATATCTGGGCACTTGCTGTTAACAGTATCCAAACTAGACGCAGATGGAGGCCATATCTCCCGGGGACATTCAGAACCTGCCAACTTTCTGGGTTTTGGCACATTTCGGCACTTTCTACAACTTTTGCTTCCGTGTGCAAACATGTCGTCACCTGGGGGGGGGGGGGGGGGTATGTGTATACTTTTTGAAATCTGCAAGAAAACGCCATTTCAGAAATGTATGGGTTTGGGGGTGAGGGGTTGACATTTTTCAGCGCAGCACAACACATGGGACGGTGCACACAAACACAGCACTGCACCGTTTATCCAGTTTTATTCAGAATCACTGTCACTGTCAGCATTGCTTTTTTCAGGCAGGGCGGGGACCCCATTAGGGCAGACATCCCCCTGTTTGTGGACAGGGACATATTTCTTCAATTTTTGCCAATCCTGCAACCTCTGTGCTTTCACTCTTTCGATCCCAAAACTGGGCAACAAGCGCTGGAGGAGGCCCGGCCCGCCCACCCGCGACAAGACCCGGCGGCAGAGGGGTAGTAGTGTGGTGGTGGTAACCAGTAGTAGTGGTGGCAGCAGCATATCATATTGTACAATCTCGCTTCTTTCATTTTCTAAACCGCTGACACCATTTCATAGACCTACGTCCTATTCTTTGACAATACCTAATCGCCACAATTGACGCATAAATATACTCAGTTCATAAGTCTTGTTCATGAGATATACCTAATGCTATTAAATGACACCTTGCTTAATGAATGAATTTCCGCGCATATTACATGCTATTATCACAGCAATCAAAGTGTGCGGCACAAAGAATATGGCCACATGCTACACTAGCTATGCACAAAGTCTTCTTTTACCTCCTTCCGATCAAGGGAAAAGAAAAAAAAAACAGAACAAGAAAATAACATATCGAACAACAATAGTTTACCTATTTTACACAAACAGCAACAACGAAACAAAAAGGACAAAAAAATAAAGGATAACTTAATTCATGTCATTAGCTATGTGACTAGGCTTGGGAAGGACTCGCTATGCTCCTCCTTCCCAAGCCTAGAAACGCCGAAAGCATCAAAAGTTTCGGTACGTACCAACAAGTACATGTTTGACTACGCTGATTTTAGCTGAAAATCATGACTAAAAACCTGATTTTCGCGGAAAATGGGTGCAAGCTATCCTATGACATGCCCTCATATCCTTTTAGAATATCTCTTCACCTTTAAAACGAGCCAAACGGTTCGTTCCAACTCAACGATATGTTAGAGAACGACCTCTGACAAATGGGAGCATGAACTGCAAATTGCTAATTTTGATAAAAAATGCAAATCCCCCAACGCTTATAACTCCGGGCCAACAGGGCTTCAATGGGCAAACAATTGACCTTTTGCATTCTCCTAGGTTGAGGGCTTGGTAACCTATGTGCTTCCTACCCGACTACGTGCCGACGGGTACACGTTTTGACGTGGCAGGGTATGAACAACATACATCTGATTTTACCTAAAAACGACCACCGAAGATTCCATTTTTGCCAAATATGGGTGTGAGACGGCCTGTGGCGGGTCCTATTATCCTTTTAGGGCATGTCCGCAGCTTTCAAACGAGCCCAACACCTCGTTCTAACTCCACGGTATGTCGGAGAACGAGCTCCGACGAATGGACCCACAAACCAAAAATGTCCATTTTTGACCAAACTGCCAAACCCCCAGCTGATATATCTAGGGGCCGTTGGGGGTACACCAGGCAAACTATTCCCCTCCCTCTAGGTCCAAACTACTCAAATACACTTGGTTGAAGTCCCACGGAAGCATTGGGATGCAACTGGAACACCGGGGGGGAGACCCATGATTTTGGTTGGCAGGTGTTGTGACAGCACCAAAAAACACAGCTTAAAAAGCATGTATCTTTGAGTTTTCGCCCCCATGTGCCCTCTATAGAGGCCATAGGGACGCAACGTTGCTTATACCCGTTCCATTGGACCCATACGGGACTGTTTTGCACAAAGGTTCAATCCCTAGGCCGCGATATAGCGCTTTGACAAGGTTGTACAATGGAGACAGCAACCTCATCTGAGTACTGTTGTTTCTACTTTTTGTACTCTCTTTCTAGGCATCAAGAGGAGGCTAGAGGGGTCAGCCTTTGGGATTCCGACATCATTTGGGTACAAATGAACTTGGATTATCACTTGGTTTGTTGCTAGAGGGGTCAGCCTCGTGGTTTCGCTACAATAGGCCTACGAAACAGGCCGAAATGGCCAAACTGAGCCAACTTTATCAAAACTTGAAAAAACCATATCTTTGGCCTACCGGCTCGAATTTTGATAAACCGAAAGCTAAATCTGGGTAGTTTTTGACGCTGAACACGAATATTTAGTCAAAACCTCGGGGTCTGACAGCCTGCTGGCGGAAATCGACGATCGGTGTTCCGAAACAGTGATTCGTGCAGTTTTGAGGAAATCCGATTTTACAGCATTATTCGGGCTTTAAAACCCTTCACATTCATGGTCTTAAATCGAATTTTTGTCAACTCTAGCTAGGTGCTGAATTGGACAGACCAAATGTCGGCGACAGCCACTGGTCACGCGTGCGCGCCAATTTTTGACCAGAAATGCGGATTCTGGCCAGTAAAAAAAAAGTCCCCTATATAACCTTGTAGGGGCCGACCTACCATCCACAAATATGCCTTCGGTTCGTTCTGAACTCTGTCCGTTGCCAACAGTACGGCAGCCATAATCCGGCGGGATAATCACCGGGGTCAGCTTTACAGCTGAGCGTCGCTGGCGGCCGCGGAGCCCCTCCCCCGCGGCTGGACAGCGTTCGGCGGGCCTTACGGCCCCACGGCAACAAAAGTGGTGGCCTCAGCGGTCGTCAGAATGTCATGCTCCTTGTGGGAGCATGCGGGTGGCTGTGAGCGGGAGGTACGGGGCTTTTTTGCCCGGCTACCAGGCTCATGCCGAGCAACCTGCACCCACTCTGCACCCCCAGAGCGAGCCCTTTTGCGCGCCAACGGCTTTTGTGGTGCATCCGGGGAAGCAACAGCCCGTGGCGTGAATTTGTATGAAGACATGGCAGCCGCCTGTTGAAAAAAAGAGGCAGCAAGCAACACATGCACCGTCCGAAACGGACAAAAATCTTAAACATGTTGTCAGTACAGCATGCAGACCCAGGGTGTTCCAAATAGCCCTTTTCAAGGGCTTTCTAAATATACCCCACATACCGCTACCTCCGGGACACTCAGTGGGCACAAATGAGGCAACAATGGCACCGACCCCCAAAAACCCAGAATATTGGCAGGTTCAACGTCCCCGAGATATATATATATATATATATATATATATATATATATATATATATATATATATATATATATATATATATATATATATATCAAAACTTGGATTTGGCAAGGCCACCACCTAGGCTCTAGGATGGCTAAAGTAGAGTCAAGCTCGAGGCGATGGGAAGGTGCAGTGGCCAAAACTGAATATATATATATATATATATATATATATATATATATATATATATATATATATATATATATATATATCTCTCTGGGACATCCGGTTCATGCCAACACGGAGCGTTTTCACATTTTTTCAGACTTTTCTCAACTTTTGGCGTAATGCACCAAAATGTCGTCACCTTGGGGGGGGTATGTGTATGCTTTTCGAAATCTGTGGGAAAACGCCGTTTCAGAAATGTATGGGTTGGGGGGGGTAGGTGGTCACAGTTTTGCGCACCGAGCTGTACAAGGGAGGACACACAGGGCACAGGCAATGGTCCAGGGATCACTCATTATTCCGAATCCGATTCGTTGTCATCGTTGCCCCTTTCTGCAAGGGCCGGGACTCCATTGGGGCACACATCCCCGTGCTTGTGACTGGGAACATATTTCTTCAGTTTTTCCCAATCCTGCAGCCTGCGTGGCTTCACTGGTACCCACCCTGTGTTCAGGGGCATGGCCCACAGGCCGTCAGTTGTGAGGTCCACATTTCGCTGTTTGGTGAGCTGGACCTTGCGCCATGGAATGGCCTCACTGTACCCTGATTTCACCCAGACAAAACCGGGGTGGGCCTCCAGGTTTTCAGGGTTAGGTGTCTTGCCAAAGTCCAACCACTTTATTTTCTCATCTCTGATCAAAACAGGCTTCTGCTGATGGTCCAGGTGGCTGCCTGAAGACTTATATGCACCGGCCAGCCACCTGGACATATCCCAAAAATCGCTGCGCTTCAAAATGCGCAGCTTGCGTACAAACCGCTGTTTGTTTCGTACAACGTGCTGGATTGTTAGGCCAGCCATGTCAGTGAGACCGTAATAATGATCAACATTATAGAGGGCACGGTCCATGGCACGGGACGCTGCATCGCATAGATTATATGAGTGGCCCTTGATGAAAACGCACCACGTGATGCGATGAAACCAGCGCCACTGGACCAGTTTGTCAAACAAATTACAAAACATCCAATTTAGAAATTCAGAACAGCACCCATCTGTATGAACGAATAGGTGCCCTGCCCCTGTGGAGCACCGGTACAGCTCTCCGATCAGGGCAGAGGCTGTCTCATTGAAACCCTTACCGGCCACATACTCTGGCCAAACCATTACAGTATCAACACCCAGAGTGGTGCGGTGCAACACCAAACGGTGCGCCTTCAACTCTGAGGTGTACCACTTTTCCCCGACGGGCATTTTCAATAAATTCAAGGCTTTACTGTAATCCAGGACCATGTGTTCTGCCCGATCAGGGAAACGAACACCCGGAGTTGAAAAAGTCGTCACTCTTGCTCCACCCCAGGTCTGCATGCTGTACTGTCCGTGGTACTTGTTCCGGTCGTATCCTTCGCTGGCCAACCGTAAATGCGTGGCCTGCTCATGGCTGAGGTCCGCCGTACATTGTCTGCTCCCTGTTTCCGGGGGCTTTTCATGGGACTCAGGGGGTTGGTAACGGCCGCGGCTGCTTTGGCTTTGGCCACAGACTCCACAACGATGCGACTAATTTTGAAATAATGCAAGAACTGTGTCTTGCAAATTTGCCGACGCGACCCACGGTAGGGTACAAAGTACGTTGCCTGGTGCCCCCTTTTTCTGGTGTACTTCTGACGACCTGCGTGTTTCACATCTTGCTCCAAATCGACGTCGATGCAGGTTGCCAGAAATTCGTGTTGCGAAGCCTTGGTGGGGTGAATCTTTTTATCCCAAAACTGGGCTGCAAAAGCCGCGGCCTCAGTAGTGGATAAAATGTCGTGCTCTGTGTGGGCGCATGCAGGCTGCTGTGACCCACCGGTACGAGGCTTTTTGGCGCGCAAGTCAGGCCGCCGCGTCACCTGCACCCAAGTTTCACCCCCAGATCGCGCTCTTTTTCGCACCAAAGGTTTCAGTGGCGCATCAGGGGAAGCAACAGCACGTTGTGTGAATTTGTATGAAGACATGGTGGCTGCCTGTTAGCAAAAATAGGCAGCAGGCAACACAGGCACTGTCCAAAGCGGAGAAAAATCTCAAACATGTCGTTAGCACAGCATGCAAACCTGGGGTGTTCCGAATAGCCCTTCTCAAGGGCTTTCCGAATATGCCCCACATACCCCCCCCAACCGGACACTCAGCGGGCACAAATGAGACCACAAAGGCACCAACCCCTGAAAACGCTCCGTGTTGGCATGAAACCGCACGTCCCAGAGAGATATATATATATATATATATATATATATATATATATATATATGGGCGTTTTCACGGGGGGGGGGGGGGGGGTCATTCCGACGCAAAGTGGGAGATTTTTCAGTTCTCGCCGTTTTTCTCAAAAATGTCGTTCCGTAGGGGGAGGTATGTCGTACCTTTTTGAAATCTCCAAGAAATGGCCGTTTCGGAAAGGTATGGGTTTGGGGGGGGTAGGTGGCGATATTTTTGAGATCCGGGGCCGAACTTTTGGGCGTTCTGGTGCCTGCTCCAATAAGCAGGTCCAGTCTGGTGTGGTTTGTATACAGGGTTTCATGGTGCTTGGCCCGGTGCTCCAACATGTCGTTGATATGGCAAATTTCAGTGCCATAGTAAAAGATGCAGATTTTTATGCCGAATCTACGGGTGAAGGTCCCACCCTTCAACTCAACGATATGTTGGAGAAATTTACCAAAAACTGTGTGCAGGCCTACGCTGCGTCAAAATGCTCTGGGTAGCTTGACTTTTGCAAGCTACACTGCCAACAGTTTTTGGTGATTTTCTCTACAATATCGTTGAGTTGAAGGGTGGGACCCGCACCAGTGGATTCGGCATGAAATTTTGCATAGTTTACAAGTCCACGGAAATTTGCCATAGTGACGATATGTTTGAGCACCGGGCCAAGCACGGTGAAAACCCTGTACGTATGCTAGACCACTAGCAGCAAATTTCCTGAAAATCACCCGTGTTTGGGACCTCGGATAGCCCCACCACCGTTTTGTTGGGCCACGAAACCTTGATTTTTGAATTCTCCATGTCCGAAAAAGGGGGGGACCAACTTTTGGGCAAAGTCCATACCGGCCTCGGGCCGAGATTCCGAAAGCGGCCGAAAAACCTCCCACTTTGCGTCAAAACCCCAAAAATGACCCCCCCCCCCTCGCGAAAACGCCCATATATATATATATATATATATATATATATATATATATATATATATATATATATATATATATATATATATATATATATATATATATATATATATATATATATATATATATATATATATATATATATCCTCTAATCTACACCCCTCTCCCATCCTCTACGTGGCTCCACTCTCAGGTAACTGCGAAGGGTACAACTTGGTGCGTACACGTAGCGGAAGGGACTAAACTCGATCAAAACGGGCTCAAAATGGGCTAAAAACACTTGTTTGTGCACCCCCAATGGTCCAAAATCGTTTTTGAAAAAATGCGTTTTTGACCAATTTTCAACCCATTTTTGGTCCCAAAGCGACCCATTTTCAAGGCATTTTGGGATTTTCCATGGGCCAAAACACGTCACCACGGGCTCAAAATGGGCTAAAAACACTTGTTTGAGCATCCCAAATGGTCCACGATCACTTTTGGAAAAACGCGTTTTCGACCCATTTTCGACCCATTTTTGGTCTTGAAACGGCCCATTTTCAAGGCATTTTGGGATTTTCCATGGCCCAAAACACGTCACCACGGGCTCAAAACGGGCTAAAAACACTTGTTTGAGCATCCCAAGTGGTCTCGGAACAACTTTGGAAAAAATCTTTTTTTTCGCCCCGGGGACCCTGGTGCACCCACCACCGTTGGCCCCAACTGTGCGCGGGCCGGGCTGCCCTCCAGCTGCACCAAGTGACCACTAGTACGGGGGTCTAGGCGTCTCGTTGGGCGATTCTGAGGCTTGGAAACCACAAAAAGTGGGGGGTTGCGGGTGGAATAGGTGCCCTCGGAAGTTGGTTTTGAGCCACGTAGCCCAAGATACGGCCCGTTCTTGGTTTTGGCCGTGTTGGACACAAATAACGCATATTTAGGCCATTTTTGGCCATTTTTGGGCCGTTTCTCGGACATATCGTGGAGCTAGAGGGAAAGAAAGGGCTCTTGTTCACGGGGCAATCATGGCGCACGTGGAGTGTAGGAATCGTTTGCCTTCGTTTTGCCGTTATAACTGGGTTTTGGGGCCGTTTTTGGCCAAAAAACGCTGTTTTGGGGCACAAAATGCGCAGTTTTGGGAGGGCACCTCCCGACTTGGCGCCCCCGCCCCGGGGCGCCACCGGTGAGTTTTTTGCTCAAAACTTGGATTTGGCAAGGCCACCACCTAGGCTCTAGGGTGGCTAGAGTAGAGTAGAGCCCGGAGCGATGAGGCCGAGCAATGGCCAAAACGGAAAGGAGAAGTGCTTGTTGCTTGCTTGTTGCTTGCTTGCTTGTTAGCTAGATTTAAGGGGAGAGGGGTGTATATATATATATATATATATATATATATATATATATATATATATATATATATATATATATATATATATATATACATACATATATTATTGGTGATGGATAGCGCCAGGGACATGCTTTTTGGTCCGGATCCTCACAAACATGAAAATACTTTGGGGGACAATCTCAAGGCCGCTGTGGGAATGATACGAGCAGACCACACCCCAGGGGGCTGGACTGCACTACGTTTTCTGGCCGCATGTGCAGCTGCACCCAACCGAGACCCGAACTCCCCGAAAAGAGGAAAGAAGACCAAAGAAGTCAGTTTGAAAGGTTGCCCCCCCCTTTTTGGCCTCACTCTCGGACAACGCTGTGCCATTTTCTGCGCAATTTTCAGCAACTTTTTGTGCCATCTCAGGCCTTGGAAATCTCATCGGGCTGAGCGAGGACAGCATGGCAGCAGGCCAGAAATTGCGCATCGAGTGGGAGACCCAATCCGCCATAGGGAAAAAGCCAAACTGGCTGGAGTCGGTTCAGCCACGCGCCACGTCTCTGCATGCCATCAGTTTGCGGGAGCAGGCTGCAATCAAGGCTGCCAGTCTGCACCCGAGCGTGTCGTACCCGTCCACGACGAGGAAAACTGCACTGGGCCGCAAAGGAGCTGCAATGCCAGTGCATTTTCTGCTGCACCCATGGGCAGAATCCTGTGATTTGATAAGGGGTCTCCTGCCAGCAAAGGTAAACAAAGCAGGGGCAGTGAAACAGGTGTCAAACAACACCATCAGAAATTATATGGACCCAACTGTGCGTGTCGACGACCGGATTTTTTCAGGTCTGTGTCGTATTCATGAAACCTGGAGACACTGGTGGAAAGTCCTGCTTCAGGCCTGGGAAGATTTCGACAGTCTACAGTGTGCAATTGATCAGGACTGTGATGCCTGCAGTGGCCTCTGGGACCCTCCGACGTTCCAAAATTTGCCAGACTATGCTGTCTGCAGGCCCCAGAGTGCTGTTCTTGGCCCTGGTGTTGACACTTTGTCTGATTTTTTCCCGAAGCCTCCATGCATTGCTGGGGAGTGCGACCTCTGTGGGCAGGACTATCAGATCTGCCCCCCATGCTTTTTCTTCCGTCGTTGCAATGTGCAGGTGGAGGTTGAGGAATTTGAATACTCTGAGAGTGAAACGAAGAATGGTAAAACATTCAAAAAGGTTGTGTCAGTCACAAAGCAGTACACTGTTGCTGATTTAATCACAAAAATGAATGAAGAGCTGCCCGATTTTCTGAGACATCATTTTGGACAGAAATGGGTGCAGTTGCAGGAGCAACATTTGGCCACTGTCCAGCCCCAGGGTTGGTGTGTGTGCAGTGTGGATTACCCTGAGCGCTTTGAAATGCACACACGCGCACAGATTTCAGAGGAGGAGTACCACAAAGAAAAGCTTCTCCTGCTCTTGGTTGCAACACGGTGTCATGTGGTGGAGCAGATCTAGCCCCAGTGTGACGTAGCAGTGTTCATTGGAAAAGGAAGCACACAAAAGTGCACTGCTGTGTCTTGGTTTGGTTGTGGATCCACAGTTTTGTGGATGAAAAACCGAACTGGGGTCACCCGTGCCTTGTATTTTTCAGATAGGGCCCGACAAGAATTCAGCAACGCCACTCTCTTCCTTGAGCTCTCGCATCATGAAACGCGGTATGGCATTCAAGGAGAGTGGATTTTTCAGGTTGAATACCATGGTAAGGCGGTTGTGGACGGTTTGGGGGCTGGCATCAAGCGCCTCCTTTACCGAGAATGCACCGCCTCCTCCAAGATTATGAGCCCAGTGGAGGCGGTGCAGCGCTTGCAGCAACGCACCAAATCGCGACCTGTCCGTGGCAAGTTTGCCAAGTTCACTCAGTACCGCTTCACCCTCCTTGAGGAAGACAAGGTGAAAACCTTGCCAAGCGGTGCCACAGTGAAGGGCACAACCCAATATTAGCATTATAAATCTTGTGGCAAGCCGGGCCTCTTGCTTCGCCGCAAATTCCCATGCTTTTGCTCGGCTTGCCTCAACGACGATTCGCAAAACTGCCCCAATGCCTCGTGGAGCGGCAAGTGGGAGGAAGTGGCCGTGAAGGCCAAGTAAAATGGTTCAACAAGAGTGTTGGTGCCCTCACATTGATGCATTTGCCCCTTGTGTGCATGAAGAACCCATAAAAACTCCAGAAAATTGACACCAATTGACCCACCAAAGCATTGCGGCCAACGCACCTACAATGCTGTGCAGGCAATCTGCTACCAGACAAGAACAGGGCAAAAAAACCCAAATCGTCCACAGTAACGGCCAAAATTCTCAAAAATATGGTCCCCTACCCCCCCCCCCCCCCCAACCCATACATCTCCGAAAAGCCCTTTTCGGTGGCTTTCCGAAAAGGTATAACATACCCCTACCAACGGAACACCATATTCCGAGAAATCAGCCGACAACACAAAAACCCCAGTTAGTGGATGGATCAACCCCCCCCCCCCCCCCCGTGAAAACGCCCATATATATATATATATATATATATATATATATATATATATATATATATATATATATATATATATATATATATATATATATATATATATATATATGTGTATATATATATATATATATATATATCCTCTAATCTACACCCCTCTCCCATACTCTACGTGGCTCCACCCTAAGGTACGCGCGAAGGGTACAACTTGGTGCATACATGTGGCGGAAGAAGCTAAACTGCATTAAATTGGTCTCAAAATGGGCTAAAAACACTTGTTTGAGCATCCCAAATGGTCCAGGATCACCTCTGGAAAAACGTGTTTTTGACCCATTTTTGACCCATTTTTGGTCCCAAACCGGCCCCTTTTCAAGGCATTTTGGGATTTTCTAGGGGCCAAAACGCGTCACCACGTGCTCAAAATGGGCTAAAAACACCTGTTTGAGCATCCCAAATGGTCCAGGATCGCTTTTGAAAAAACGCGTTTTCGACCCATTTTTGACCCACTTTTGGTCCCAAAACGGCCCATTTTCAAGGCATTTTGGGATTTTCCGTGGCCCAAAACGCGTCACCACAAGCTCAAAACGGGGTAAAAACCCTTGTTTGGGCATCCCAAGTGGTCTATGAACAACTTTGGAAAAAATCTTTTTTTTCGCCCCGGGGACCTTGGTGGACCCACCGTTGGCCCCCGCCGTGCGCGGGCAGGGCTGCCCTCCGGCTCCATCAAGTGACCAATGATACGGGGGTCTAGGTGGCTCGTTGGGCGAATCTGAAGCTTGGAAACCACAAAAAGTGGGGGGTTGCGGGTGGACTAGGTGCCCTCGGAATTCAGATTTGAGCCACGTAGCCCAAGATACGGCCCGTGCTTGGTTTTGGGGGGTTGGTGCACATTGCGCAGATTTTGGGGCTTTTTGGCGCCTTTTTGGGCCGTTTCTCGGATATATCGTGGAGGTGAAGGGCACCGAAGGGCCCTTGCACACAAGGAAGTCAAGCCGCACGTGCAATGTAGCCACCGTTTCCCTTCGTTTGGGCTTTCCGTCCGGGTTTGGGGGCTATTTTGGGCGAAAAATGGCTGTTTTTGGCCCAAAGCTGCACAGATTTGGGAGGGCACCTCCTGACTTGGCGCCACCGCCCCGGGGCGCCACCGGTGAGTTTTTTGCTCAAAACTTGGATTTGGCAAGGGCACCACCTAGGCTCTAGCGTGGCTAGAGTAGAGTAGAGCCCGGAGCGATGAGGCGGAGCAATGGCCAAAACGGAAAGGAGAAGTGCTTGTTGCTTGTTGTTGTTGCTTGTGTTTTTGCGTTTTTCACCCAGTTTTGACCCATTTTTGGTGTTGAACCAGCCCCTCTTCAAGGCATTTTGGGATTTTCCGTGGGCCAAAACGCGGCACCACGGGCTCAAAATGGGTCCAAACCACTTGTTTGAGCATCCCGAATGGTCCAAGATCACTTTTGGAAAAACGCGTTTTTCACCCATTTTTGACCCATTTTTGGTCCCAAAACGGCCCATTTTCAAGGCATTTTGCGATTTTCCGTGGCCCATAACGCACCACCACGGGCTCAAAACGGCCTAAAAACACTTCTCTGAACATCCCAAGTGGTCTAGGAACTACTTTGGAAAAAATGATTTTTTTCGCCCCGGGGACCCTGGTGGACCCACCGTTGGCCCCCACCGTGCGCGGGCTGGGCTGCCCTCCGGCTCCACCAAGTGACCACTGGTACGGGGGTCTGAGTGGCTCGTTGGGCGATTTTGAGGCTTGGAAACCACAAAAAGTGGGGGCTTGCGGGTGGACTAGATGCCCTCGGAATTCGGATTTGAGCCACGTAACCCAAGATACGCCCTGTGCTTGGTTTCGGGGTGTTGGTGCGCATTGCGCAGGTTTTTGGGGCTTTTTGGCGCCTTTTTGGGCCGTTTCTCGGACATATCGTGGAATTGAAGGGCACTAGAGAGCTCTTTGACACGGTGAAGTCAAGCCGCACGTGCAGTGTACTCACCGTATCCCTTCGTTTGGGCGTTTCGCCCGGGTTTTGGGGCTGTTTTGGGCGAAAAATGGCTGTTTTTGGCCCAAAACTGCGCAGATTTGGGAGGGCACCTCCCGACTTGGCACCCCCGCCCCGGGCCGCCACCGCTGAGTTTTTGGCTATAAACTTGGATTTGGCAAGGGCACCACCTGGGCTCCAAGATGGCTAGAGTAGAGCAGAGCCCGGAGCGATGAGGCGGAGCAATGGCCAAAACGGTGAGGATAAGTGCTTGTTGCTTGTTGCTTGCTTGTTGTTGCTTGCTTGTTAGCTAGATTTAAGGGGAGAGGGGTGTAGTAATATATATCCTCCAATCTACACCCCTCTCCCCAACTCTAAGTGGCTCCACCATACGGCTCTATGGTACGTGCGAAGGGCACAACGTGGTGCATACATGTGGTGGAAGGGGCTGAACTCAGTCAAAACAGGCTCAAAATGGGCTAAAAACACTTGTTTGAGCATCCCAAATGGTCCAAGATCACTTTTGGAAAAACGCGTTTTCGACCCATTTTTGACCCATTTTTGGTCCCAAAACGGCCCATTTTCAAGGCATTTTGGGATTTTCCATGGGCCAAAACGCGTCACCACGGGCTCAAAATGGCTAAAAACACTTGTTTGAGCATCGTAAATGGTCTAGGAACTACTTTTGAAAAAATCTTTTTTTTCGCCCCGGAGACCCCGGTGGACCCTCCGTTGGCCCCCACTGTGCGCGGGCCGGGGTGCCCTCCGGCTCCACCAAGTGACCACTGGTACGGGGGTCTAGGCGTCTTGTTGGGCGATTCTGAGGCTTGGAAACCACAAAAAGTGGGGGGTTGCGGGTGGACTAGGTGCCCTCGGAATTGGATTTTGAGCCACGTAGCCCAAGATACGGCCCGTGCTTGGTTTTGGGCGTGTTTGACACAAAAAGTGCACATCCAGGCCATTTTTGGCCATTTTTGGGCCGTTTCTCGGACATATCGTGGAGCTAGAGGGCAAGAAAGAGCTCTTGGTCACGGGGCAATCAAGGCGCACATGCAGTGTACGAACCGTTTGCCGTCGTTTGGCCGTTTTGAGTGGGTTTCGGGGCCGTTTTGGGCCAAAAAACGCTGTTTTGGGGCAGAAAATGCGCAGTTTTGGGAGGGCACCTCCCGACTTGTCGCCCCCGCCCCGGGGCGCCACCGGTGAGTTTTTGGCTCAAAACTTGGATTTGGCAAGGGCACCACCTAGGCTATAGGATGGATAGAGTAGAGTAGAGCCTGGAGCGATGAGGCGGAGCAATGGCCAAAACGGAAAGGAGAAGTGCTTGTTGTTGCTTGCTTGCTTGTTGCTTGTTGCTTGTTGCTTGTTGCTAGATTTAAGGGGAGAGGGGTGTAGTAATATATATGCTAGCTAGATTTAAGGTGAGAGGGGTGTAGTAATATATAAGGATGAATCTTTGCAGATCAGAATCCCCTCCCCAACGCGCATGTAACAGTGTGGCAGATTGTTTTCCCCTTGGCCCCGAACAAAGTTGTTTGTATGTGCGCTACATCCGCAGGCCTGGACCTTGTCTTCATTAAAGCAAAAGCAGCTGAGCTCGGCATACCACTTTTTATTCATCAGCCCACCCTCCAAGAGCTGCACAGGAAGAGTGGCTACCTACAGCACTGTTCATGCGCTCTGTCTACTGTGGGCCTTTACCATGCATTGTCCATATGCCAATATCAGGGTGTGCCAGGACACTGCTTCGCAGATATGCAAACTGCTCCTCTGGCGGGAAGAGTCCATGTGGCTGAAAACAGGAAAAATATGTGGTCTGTTAAGGGGATGGTAGCAACATTAGCCCAAGCACTTTCCAAAAAGCATAAAATCGCATTCTGGGGTCTGGGCATCTCCGCTGTGCGGCTTACTACTGAAAATTGCAGGGTTTCCATAATCCAACATCTGAATCCAAAGGGATCTTCTGAGCCTGTGTTCGGACTCCCCAGCCTTCTAAGGGACACGCCAGCGACCCTTGACACCCATTCTTCACTTTTGAATATGAAAGCGTGACTTCAAATGACAGAGAGTGTAATTACATGTCTTGTCTTGCAAGCGGTGCGGAATGCAGTGTGAATCGAGTGAAAGTGAAAACATGTCATGTTTGCCTCTCAAAATCGCCCCACCCCCCCCCCCCGAAAAAAAAAATCAAGCCCTTGGTCTGCCGTGTGACACCAATGAACTAAATTTGATGGGACTGGAACAACAGAACTGAGGTCTGCAAATACAGAGGAGGTCTGACAGGCCACATACCTGGCCAGCCAGTGATCCGGTAACCAGGGGTCCACACAGACCACATCACCCACAGCAGAAACTGCCTCCCATGAACAATCCTCCAACTGTGGCCACAAAGAGGATCGCATTAGGGCTGCTTCATTCCCATGCAAGACATGTGCTGATGTGGGGTGATGAATGTATGACGGATGGTGCTTGGCAGTTGTGCAATGCTTTGCCGTGCCTGGTGATGGCGACTCCTACCTGAGCCGACCGCACCCCAGCACCATCCTTGTCCCACTGGTCTGATGCATGCATTTCCAAGTGGAGAAATGTGGGCGAGGGCAAAATGCAGTGCAGTCAGCCCACAGTGGTTGGACCTGAGGGAAGGATCCGTGTCGCAGAGGGATGGCGCAATGATGAACCCCTATGCCATCACTGCTGAACATGCAGATATCCCGTCTTCGAAAACCAGGTTGCGAAGAGCGAGCGCCGCAAGCAAAATGAGCAACGAGCACATGAGGTCCGAAACACCTCTCACAGCATCAAGCACTCGGCACCTCAACCTTTGTGCCATTTTCTGATCATTCATTATTTATATTGCCTTGAAGATTTCTTATTCATCCCTTTAAAACATTCCTCCTCTTGAATATGAGGTGCCTGGGCTCAGGCGTAACACCAACCACGGCGCAGAGCCATGCCGCCCTCCTATACACCCTAGCCCTCCCCCACCCTCAGCACCGTCCTCTTCAGTGCGGACCTGGCTGACGCAATCTGGGGCCCACAAGCGACCACAGGGGAACCAAAACATTTGAGCTGGTTATCTACAGGAACCCCACTACTGGGCACACATCAGCTCATGCGGTTCCCGTCCAGACCAACTGCTGGTGTCTTGCGGTTCACCCAAGAGGGCATACTGTTCTATCTATCAGCAGCCCTTGCCTTGCTCTGGCACTACCTCTGGCTCTAAGCTGCGCTGGCCCAGTCTTATGTTCGGACACTAAGGATTTGGAAGCAGGCGCACCTCCTCCACAACGTGATGCTCTTCACCTTCTTTCCGTCTTGCTGGAACCTGTGCAGATGCAAAGTTTGGGTTCACTGGGGAAATTTGGGAGGGATCGCATGACTGCGCCCCATGAAACGCTCGTAGGCCGATGATGCCAATCACAGGCAAAAGCGCAACTGGCATGCTTTTGCACATCTCCTCCGGATTCCCTGTTGCGACTGCCCTGATTTTTCTTACCCTGTGGCATCAGCTGCCAAACTTTCACGTCCCCCTTTGCTCCCCTGTTACCATTGAAGCAGACAATAAAAATATGAGGGATGCGACAATGTGCGGATCTGCCGACCACATAGTCCACCCACCCCACGAAACGGACCCAACTCTGGAATCACTCCCGACGATACCCCTCGCAACCACATCCACAACCTACCCACTAGCTGTTGCTCTTACACTGTTAGCGAATCCCAAAACTCCATCCTAGGCCATCAGCACTCCAGATATGTACATATACGCCTGTGTATACGTATAAGCCTGCGTATACGCACATATGTATACACATGTACACCATGTTTACATCAGGAGTGTGCGTATACGCATATATGCGCATACATGTAGCCACTGGGCACAACTTGTAGACATTGTGCACATACACATTTACCCAAACCGAGGGAACGGGGGTTCCCAGCAAAAGTTGCCTCCCCTCTTCTGCTGACCCTCTTGCTATTCTTCACAGCAGTCAAGCAAGCAGGATACACGGGGCGCATTCCCAGCCGCAACAGCACTCACCTACCTACCTACCTACCTACCAACTGGGGTTTACATGAGTACAATCTGTAGACACTGTGCATACGTTTGGACACTGTGCACAGTTTGTAGACACTGTGCATAGGTGGTGTACAACGTGTACATGTTGTGGGTGGGAAGAGACAATAGTAAGGATTAAGGATGTTGGGACGAAGCACCCCCCTTATAAAGGATTGCATAGGTCCACTGACCCGAATACCGTCTGTGGACACCATGCAGGGGGTATACGTGCGTATACATGTATACATGTACACATGTACGTTATGTACATTCATGGAGTCTGCGTATACACATATTTACATGCGTACATGTATACACTACGTATACACAGATATGTACCTCCAGCATTCCCCATCACTAACAGTCTAACGGATGCTTGGAACCTGAAAAATGGCCACTGGCATCTCTGAGGGTCGCGGCTGTCCACTCAAAATGTGTCAGATACGCCGAGGTGGTGAAAAACAGAGTGGCCCACAAGACTGGGCGGGGTACCTTTTTTTCTGCTTCCCAAGAGGCAAATGAATTCCACAGGAGGTGAACCCCAAGCTTCTATCTCATTGGGCATGGGGATTTCTGGCGCCAACACCAAGACAGTCGACACCCATTGCAGGGCAGTACTTTGTGACGCTTGGCTGGAGAGGAGGGCTGGGAGGATTGTGACGAGGTTTCAACAGCCGAGGGTTGGAAACGGGAGACGGTTTTTCTCAAGATGGGGAAGGGGGGGTAGACAATTGTGTTCACTAGGGGGGTGTCATTGAGCCAGGGAGAGGGTTGGGCACACCCAATAGGAGTGGCGAGTCGAAGTGAAGTGAAATGTGGCAGCCCATGTGAACATACGGTTTTGGGCTGGGATATTGGGCTCAAGCGGGTTGAGGAGATGGCAGTGCACCCCTCTGTGGCTCGGGCAGTGCGAGGGACCTTCGTGCAAGCCTTCTTGCTTCCCATGTTCGCCACCTTCTTACACAACGGGGCATCCGAGTCAGAGGATGCATCCGACACCGTATCTGCTGCTGGCCATTTTGTCAGGGGAGGGGCTTGGCGGACAGGGGGAGGGCCGGCAGGCATCTTGGGGGGCAGGCCCCAGGGGATGCTGGTCCTATAGAAGAGGTGGATGGGTGTGTCTGTGAGTCCCGGGCCAAAAGCTACACTCGGTGCTCAGGTATATCTCTCAGGGACGGTGGGGATCGCGCCAACTCGGTGGGTTTTCGGTGGTCGTCGTCATTGTCGCCTTATTTGTGCCCAATGTGTGTCCCGTAGGGAGGGGTATGTGGGGTATATTCGGAAAGCCCTTGAAAAGGGCTGTTTGGAACACCCGGGTCTGTATGCTGTACTGACGACATGTTTGAGATTTTCGTCCGTTTCGGACAGGGCCTGTGTTGCTTGCTGCCTCCTTTTGTCAACAGGCAGCTACCATGTCCGCATACAAATTCTCTCCACGGGCTGCATGTTGCTTCCCCTGATGCACCACAGAAACCTTTGGTGCGCAAAAGAGCGTGCTCTGGGGGTGTAAAAAGGGTGCAGCTGAGCCGGGATGTCTGCATGCACCCACAAGGAGCACCAGATTTTGACCACCGCCGAGGCCGCTTCTTTTGCAAATCAATTTTGGGATCGTAAAGCTCACCCCACGAAGGCTTCACGGCAGGAGTTTCTGGCCACATGCATTGACGTTGATTTGGAGAAAAATGTCAAGGTCTGGGTGAAATCAGGGTACAGTGAGACCATTGCCTGGCGCAAGGTCCAGCTGACCAAACAGCGCAACGTGGACCTGACAACTGACGGTCTGTGGGCCATGCCTCTCAACACGGGGTGGGTGCCAGTCAAGGCACGCAGGCTGCAGGATTGGGAAAAACTGAAAAAATATGCTCCAATTCACAAGCAGGGGGATGTGTGCCCCAATGGGGTACCTGCCCTTGTGGAAGGGGGCAACAATAGGGACGATTCGGATTCAGAAGAATCAGTGGTCCCTCGAGCATTGCCCTGTCTTGTGCATCGTCCACTTTGCAGCTCCATTTGCTCAAAAATGTGATCATCTACCCCCAACCCAACCCATACATTTCTGAAACGGCCTTTTCTCACAGATTTCAAAAAGTATACACATACCCCCCCCCCCAAAGGGACGAAATTTTGGTGCATTGGGCCAAAAGTTCATAAAACCCAGGAAGAGTGCCAAAACCCACCGTGTTGGCGCACAACGCACAACGAATGTCCCTGAGAGATATCCCAGAGAGATGATTGCTGAGCCCTGTGGAGCCGCTGCTATTGATACCACCCTCGACAGCAGCCCATTCCCTTCGTCAGTGTCCTGCAATGCACTGTAAAAGCCCACTCACGCCGTTGCTGCTGCTACGTCTGCGTGTCTGCACGCGAATATGGCCGTTCAGCAAACACTTGGCTCACAACTCAGCACCGGAGAGCTTGTACGTACCTGGGCTGCGCAGAATTCTGGCTGAAGCGCCCCGCAACAACCATTATTGTCCATGTGCAATTCTCTTGTTCTCTATCTCTCTATTTGTTCAAGGACACCCCAAGATAATGAACGCCAAGCTGCGCCCCTCAGCACTTTGCTTTGCCTATTGAGCCTCAGCAACCTGCCACCCACTGAGCCCTGAGCAACTGCACAGACATTCTTCATGAGCACGGCTCCCAAAGACGATTCCCAGAAGGGCACGAGCAAAGTCAAGATGTGTGAAACGGCCGGGGTGTGGATTGATCAGGGAGTGGGATCATGCCCCATGCCTTGCGTCAATAGGTGCTTTGGGCCGGGTTGTATAATATTTGACTCAATCGAAATGCGAAATGTATTCTGCAGCCTTCGCCTCTGCCTTTTGTGACTGCTTCACCTACTTAGGGAGAAGAAGCGGCAAGATTGAATCCTCTTACCACGTAAATGCTGCACCGCCTAGGCCTTCTCTGGACGCAAGCGTCATCTGCATGTGCGCATCGTCGCCTGCACTACACTGAAGAGGGACACGAATTCCGCCACTGATCCCAATGCTCATGCCAGAACCCTAAGACTGGGGCCAGTGCAACACCGCAGAGGCGCAAACCTGACCGCTAGCCTTTTGCCTGGAAGGGCTCCCTGGGTGGGCCGTGGGCCTGCTGATTGATTAGGCTGGTTGTTGCTTGGGGGCATAGCATCCCCGGTGCCAGGGAGTCTTGCAGCAGCAGGCTTTGCACTGGGAAGCGGCTTGGCACCGGCCATGGGCTTGGCAGGGGCAGGTGGCTTTGCAGCGGGCGGCTTTGACGCAGGCTTTGCGTTCAGGGGTTTTGCAGATGCCTTTGCTGCGACAGCTTTGCCGGAATGGGGCTTGGATGCAGACACAGCGTGCTTTTTCTCTTTCAGCATCCGGGCCAATTCTTCGCGCTTCCGTTTCATGCCCTGAGGATAAAGCATGCATGCAAAACAAGAGGCATCTGCACTGCCCCTTGATGACCTCAAATCACCCAAAATATCATGAACTACAATTAGAAATTACCGGCCCATCACGATCTGGACTTCCAGGAAACAAAGTTAAACAAAGCAACGGGAATAGGAATCGCTTTCAGTGTCAAAATTCTATTGCCTTCAGCAAGTCCACCTCGCAGAGAATTCACCCCGAGCAATGCACCACCAAGTGGCCCAAAGCTTGTGCATATCCTCCACAAGTAACCTGTGAGATTGCCTATAATGCCTGTGGAGACGCAATAAGTGGACCTAATTGGTGCAACATGGCTCCCCATGGGTGTAAATGTGCTCCCATTGTCACAAAAAGATCACCCACGCCTGGCGAAAGGGGTTGTCAAAGGTCACCGGGAAATCGCCATTTTTCCACCAACCCATGTGTAGGTGGTACTTTGTTTCAGGGCAAAGGCCCCCGGGTCGATCCCCGGCCACTTTTCTTAGTGGCGCCTCACCCACGCCAAACCATCATGCACACCATCATACACCCCACCATAACATAATATAATTGGGATCGGGCACTAGAAACAAAATCAGGCTCAAGAAAAGAGTCCTGACAAGGCCATGGCCAACATCCATGCGGCGGCACTGGGAACCAAACCGTGTGTAATAAAAAAAGAGAACCCGGCAGGGCCACAACCAACATTAGTGCCAACTACTTACAAGTAGTTACAAAAGACACGCTTGAAAATCAAGTCGGCCTTAGTATCTGCATTGCTCAGTTTGCCTCCCTTTGTGGGATTCGTGGTGCATATCCCAAACAAAGCTTTTTTCAATTCCCCTTGCAGCTTGGTGCAAAGTTCTTGGTCATTTCTTACTTGAACATCGGCATTTTGGGGGTATTGAGGAGGCACCGCATACCACTTGCGACAAATCCACACACCAGGACAAGTGTTAACATCAAAAGCAGCCACAACAGCAAAAGAAACAACAGCAACAATAGCAAGGTTGGCCACCCAGAATTGGCTCAATCCAACACATATCTCCAATTGCCACAAGATAGACGCATGCAAGGTACGATGAAGAACCTTGCATTCGTAGGGGCTATGTGAGGTGTGCCATCACAAGAAAAGCATGTGTCAGCGGGGTCCGCAGATGTGGGTCCGGTGTACATCCGAGCCACCTCCCAATGCAGTGCCGGGGTCCTCGGGGTGGAGGCCGACTTGGAACAACTTACTTTAGTACACAGCCGCTTCAGCCATTTCACGCAACAACCACAATCTATCCCGTGGCAATTGCAATATGCCCTTGACAACATGCCGAGACAAGGCACAATGCAATGTCAAGAGACATGCTCGATGGCAACTGACACCATCAATCTGCCGGATGAAGCTAGAATGCACGGGTGCAAGTGCAAATGCAAGGGCACCGAAAGCATCCAAAATCTTTGCGCACTTCTTCCGCTGTTGTGGTTGAATGCCTTCTCGCTCGGCAATCACATCCACAACAGCCAACTCCTCCTAATTTGCCCCAACAATGTGTGGCCGGTCACATAGGGGGTCAAACTTAAGGTAGAGGTATTCACCACTTGTGGAAATCAGCAACAAGTAGAGCACCCAATGGAAATTGCCCAAATTATTTACCTGCACCACAATCAAGGGTGGTGCAAAAGACATATCAATGGACGGCGCTTCCAAGATATAGTGTGCCCACTATCCAACCAATTGTTGTCAGCATTGTGGACAAAGTGAGCAATGGCCCACAAGTGGGCGGATTGGCGACGTCACCCCGGCTTGGGGGGTCCCCAACACTTCAAAACAGTGGACAAATTCAAAAGTGGCCAACAAGTGGGCGGATTGGCTATGTCAATCTTGCTGTCTGGGGGTTCCCCAATGCCTCAGAGCGGGGGACAAGATTAGCAGTAGCCCACAAGTGAGGGGATTGGCTGCGTCACCCCTGCCGTCTAGGGGTCCCCAACGCCTCATAGCGGGGAGCAGTAGCCCGCAAGTGAGCGGGTTGGCTACAAAAACCATGCCGTCTAGGGAGGGCCAACGCGTCAGAGCAGGGGACAAAATTAGCAGTGGCCCGCAAATGGGCGGATTAGCTACGTCAGCCCTACCGTCAGGGGGGGGGGGGGGATGCTTCACAGCGGGGAACAAAATGAGTAGTGGCCCACAACCGGGCAGATTGGCTATGTCAACCTTGTTGTTGGGGGGGTCTCCGGCACCCCAGAGCGGGGAACGAAATTAGCAGTGGCCCACAATTGGCTACGATTGGCTACGTCACCTCTGCCGTCTGTGGAGTCCCCGATGCCTCACAGCGGGGGACCAAATCAGCACTGGCCCACAAGTGAGCGCATTGGCGACGTAACCCCGTCCGTCTGGCCGGGGGAAGGCCACACTTCAGAGCGGGGGATAAAATCAGTAGTGGCCCACAAGTGAGCATATTGGCGACGCCATCCCCGCCGTCTTGGGGCTCCCCAACGCCTTAGAGTGGGGGACAAAATCAGCAGTGAAAAAATTCAGCAAGTTTTTTCCTTTGTAGGAAGGAAAATTTTCTACTACAAAATTACGCAGCAAATTTTTTTTCAAAGAAGTAATTTACTGCGAAAATTTTTTTAGCTCGGCAAATTACTGAGTAGAAAACATATTTAACAGTACAATAATACTTGCGCTAACTAGTGGCTAACTGGAAATGTGAAGCTAGGGCTCATTTGGGGCTCAGTCATGTAGTGCGGTGTCTTTGTGCTCGCTTTCTGTGCTTTTTGAATGCTAGGTAATGTGCTTCTAATGTTTTTAGAAGATTTGCATCCTTACATGGTAAAGGTTGAAGGGGGGATTTACTTTTTACTTTTTTACTTTTTTACTACTCCCACCCCTGCCAACCCACACTTCCCCTTTTTCACACAACAGCGGTCCACAGGAGTTGCCACGTTTGGTCTCCCGGAACTTGAGCTTGCATGCACACATACACACTTGCATACAAGTACTCACGGTGACAAACACACAAACATCCAAACTCATACACTTGGTGAGGGGCACAAACATTCAGAAACACACACACACACACCCATAAACACCCACACACACACACACACAACCATACACACATCCACACACACATGCACATGCATAGATATACAACCACATTCATTCTTGTGTGCAATAATCTTATAGCACATAGACACATGGCCACATTGAGCCATTCGAAGTGAAGGGCTAGGGAGAGACGATTAGGGATATGCACCTAGCCATTTGGGAGGGTGTTCCTTGTTGCCTCATGGTAATGGAATCCCCCCCCCCACACAAAGACACCCGCCATGAAGCACAAGTAGGGCACAAAGGACATTGCTCACTTTTGTGACGTTCATCATACAACCGTCTTGACCTACACCATGGCCCATTGCGGGGCAGACTCACGGAGCGCCGGATTCACAACCCCCCCCACCCGCCACTATTGCCCCTGCCCCCTTCCCTCTGGTCCCTCCGTCCACCATCTTCTCCTCCCTCTGCCCCTCTTCTTGGCGGCAGGCCTAGCCCCTCCCGTCCTGCCCCACTCCCTCTCGTCCCTCTGTCCACCATCTTCCCTGGTGCCTCCCCTTCTAGCTACCAACCATCTCGCCTCCCTTCCTCCCTGTTGTGTGTCACGGTCACGGTCACTTGGCCTGGTTGCCTCCCGGCCCGTACCTTGTCCTAGTTAGCGAGCCCTCTCCTGTGCAGTAATTGGTCACACTGCACCGGCGCATAGTTCTTCTCCACTCCCTCCCTTTCCACGCAAGGTTAGCTCCTGATCCCTGTGGCCGCCAGGGTTAGGCCCACGGGGTCCTCCGCGCATCACCGGTGCGGTGCCCTTGCATCGCACACATCGCCCTTACATCACCCTTGCAATAGCCTTGCATAGCCCTCTACCCATCAATTGCCCACTCCCATCCTTGTCTGCTTTCTTCTTCCTCTTTCATTTTGTCCGTCTTTTAGTTCTCCAGCTCCCATGCTCCTTCCGGTTCTCATTCGCATCCATGTCCTCCCCCTCTTGGTCTTGTTGCCCCACAGCTAGGGCCACCACATGGCGCACGTGGCTTCCCTGACATTGGCCGTGGTCCCACCACCACGCATTGGCGGGCCTACCACCTCCACTAGAGTGTGTGCGCAGTGGAGATGGATGTCGGAGTGGGGGTCCGCGCAGTCGCCCCCCCCCCCCCCAAGAGCCCCACAATGGCAGGTTGCACGAACCAACGCCAGATCCGCGGCGTACACCACAGAGGAGCCACAAGTGCCATGGTGCGCTAACCACTGTCCGTGTTCTCCATCTCGGTCCTCTTGTCTCATCTCTCTGCAATCTTCGTATCTTCTTCCTCCTCTTCCTCTTCGGCGCTTTCCTCTTTTCTGCACTCATTCCTGTTCCTCCTCTTCTTCTGTCCCTTGCTTGCTTGCTTGGTCTCTTGCTTTGCTTCTTGCTTGCCCTGATGGGGGGTACTTCTCCTTGATCGCCCAGGTGGCCGCACATACACCACCGCCTCACTTTCCGTCTCAGTGACAAGCATCACAACGCACGGGCTCTTCCGCACCGCTTGTTGCTTGCGGCTCCTGCTCCACTTGCAAGTTGGGCGCACCCATCCAAGGAGGTCTTGCACCGGACAAGTACTGCAGTACCTCAATTCGATGCCGGCATCCGTTGGCCTCAGCACAGGTTGAGGGCCGGCCGCCACGCTCTTCACCACGTGAGGAGCACGTCCACTGCGCGTCTCCACAGTCGCCATCATCGCCCCCTTGCTGAGCGTTATGTACCCACTCCACCGCAGTCCCTCTTGTAGGGTCGCCTCGGTAGTGGTGACGATTCCGGGGCGCTTGGGGATGTACTCCCCACGTGCCCTCAATTTGGGCTTCACTTTGATTTGGCTCCATTCCTGCAGCGATTCCAAAGTGGACCGTTGTTCCTCCTAGTGCTCTTCCGTCATGGACTTGTTTGTGTCCAAGAGGTCGCCGGGTTCAGGAAACTTCCAATCGTCTGTGGGGCTGTACATGAGAGAGCTAGCGAGTTTGACCGCCAGGCACGCGCGGTTCTGCCGCTATGCCACCTTCCGTGTCCACGCCCACTCCACGGAGTGCACAATAAAGCCTTCGGGCTCAAAGGCGGAGCCGGCTGAAGGAGTAGCAGATCGACGATCTACGCCTCCTCACCGTCCCGGTCCACAGCCACCACGAGCGAGTGGCAATTGGGCTAGGAAGGACGGAGGGGCCCATCATAACGTGGGTTGTGGTGTGCTTCCGGAAAATCGGGCATCGGGGCGGTGCGCCTTGCAGGCAGCTTGCCTGCCCGCTTCATCGCCCCTTTCAGCGTGTGCAGCAGCTTGCTCTGTTCAATGTAGTCCTTCACAGCATTGTTGGCAGTCTGAATCTGCCTGTTGCGCTGCCTTCCGGACAGGGTGCACACAGTGGACACCTGCTCCGTCCATCTGTTCCCCAAGGTCTCGGCGCGGCATTTCTTTGAATCCCAAATCCACATCATCCATGCCTCCTTGTCCCTGTCTCATTCTGTTTCTTTTGCCTACGCATCAGCTCATTGAATAGCTTCCGGTCCTGTCTATGCCTTTCTTGAATGTGTCTTTGCGCTTGCTCTTTCTCTCTCTCCCTCTTTGTGCTCTCTCATCTCATGGGGAAGCATGGTGATAGTATGGCCTAGATTCTCTCACTCGGCTGGCAAATGTCATCAAATAGGTATGCATAGGTATTCATTCTAGCCAACTAGGCCAATTGTGGGCAAAAAAGACCAATAACCACCCAAGGGGTCCAACTTGTGCCTCTCGGTTCCCCGAGTGCCCATCCTAGGTGGACCCAACTCCTTTTGCATTGGTTGCGGTGCCCCGTTTGCGTACACATAATGCCCTCACTTGTGCATGCATTCCCCGTTGGCACGGCACGGCACGTCAAATGCCATCAGGCAGCAGTGGATATATTTTCATTCTAGCGGATTAGGCGCGGTATGGTCAAGCATGAAAACAGAGAGAGGAGGGCAGAGAGGGGAATAGTGGTGTCGAAAAACACCGTGGTGGCACCGTGGCGACGAGGGTCTCAACCGTGGAACGGGCGAATCTTCGTCCGGTCGGCTTGTCGGTAGGCCGACAGACGGAGCGGCGAGGGTTCTGCGAGGGCCGCCCACCTCATCGCTGGGCATGCTGCCCAGCAGCCCCTCCTCCATGAAGGCGGCGCGGTTGGGGTGCCCCTCCCTCTCCTCCTCCTTCTGTTGCTATTTCTTGTCCTTCTCCACCTTCTCCTCCCGCGGCACAATCTTATCCTTCAGCCGCTTCTCCTCCTTCTTCTCCTTTTTTCTTCCCTCTCCTTCTTCTCCCTCTCCACCTTCTCCTCCCACGGCACAATCTTATCCTTCTGCCGCTTCCTCTTTTCCTTCTTCTTTCCTCGCATTCTATGAATCTCATTTGCCACACACACACACACACACACACACACACTATGCAATGGATCCAACACAACAACCCTGGAGGCAACAGGGCACTGCACTGGACAGCTTCAGCTCGCCAGGCCAGCAAAAACAATGAGTGTGGCATTGTCATGTGGCTAGGCGCCTTTCTGCAGTGCAAGGCAAAGAGAGGTTCTATGGGATACGCAGGCCCTACCCCCCGCCATGCGCCGCTCAGTGACCATGACACAGGTGCACCCCTGGAGGTTAAGCGGTTGTTGTATCAAAATCACCGAAGAGAAGGGGGGGAGCGAATTTGGATACCTGTCGCAATGCATACTGAATCCCTGTTCCTGGCGGGCCACCCGTAACCGGGTGATTACACACACATAATCATGCATGAGGGGAGGGAGCAACATTCCGAGGAGAGCGAGGTAGTGAGTTCACCCATGGAGGTATACCAAAGATGTAGGAGCGCATGTAC
Source organism: Eutreptiella sp. 'Long Island Sound 2002' (assembly GCA_964036045.1). Classification (NCBI taxonomy): domain Eukaryota; phylum Euglenozoa; class Euglenophyceae; order Eutreptiales; family Eutreptiaceae; genus Eutreptiella; species Eutreptiella sp. 'Long Island Sound 2002'. The sequence continues at coordinate 117,340,210 of OZ038383.1, forward strand.
GTCATTGCACAGGCAACCGTAACTCCATTGGGAGACAGACGTTTAGGGAGGACCCAGGAGGAGTATTGTGACCCTTTCCAAAAAGCGTGCTTCTTGAGCCCATTCCCCAACCCAACGCCTTTTGCATGGACTATGGTGTCCCGTTGCGTACGCATAATGCCGTCATCTATGCATGCTTTCCTTGTTGGCAGTGCACAGAACGTCAAATGCCATCAAGCAACAGTGCAGGGCTTTTCTTTCTAGCCCCCTAGATGCAGTACGGGCAAACAACGCCAATAACCCCCCAACATGTCCAACTTGTGCCTCCCGGTTCTCCAAGTGCCCGTCCCTAATGGACCCAACTCGTTTTGCATTGGCTCCGGTGTCCCCTCGTGTACACATAATGCCCTCAATTGTGCATGGGTTCCCCATTGGCAGAGCACGGCACCTCAAATACCATCAGTCAACACTGCAGGGGTTTTTACTTGTGCCCAATTGGTTGGTGGTGTAAAGAAACACCGTAGGAAACTTCTTTCGCGGCTGTTGCTGAAGAGGTCGAGGTTCGAACATCTCTCTGAGGTCCGGGGTCACTTCTGGGGGCTTGCGCATGAAGGAACGACCCCAACTTGGGCCACTACGGCGCGTTAGCCGACTGAGAGGTTTTGTGGTAGCAACGAACCGAATTGCGGCCACACGCGTGCAACAAGCAAGGAGGCAAGGGCGTGGCACGGCCGTTTTGGGGCGGAAGCGAGTGGTAGCACTGAGAAACAGCAATGCCTGCTAAACTCGGTCGGTGTCACCTCATCACTAGCTGGGGACTGGGTGGGGAGTGGTCAGCGAAGCCAAAGGCGAGGGGGCGGCTTGGTGATACTGGGTTTGGGGGCAGCAGAGATGGTTTCGAGCACTTCTGCCGCGTGCTATCGTCGCTGCTGAGGAAATGCGAACGGCTAATCCTCATTCCCTTCAGCCACACCAGCAAGAGGTTTTTGTTGGGCCGTTGAACCGCAAACGGATACATGGTGCGGCGGTTCAACAACCCGTCGACAAAATATTGAACCCCCCCCCCCCCCGTTGGTTGTCCCGGACGAGCTGCAATGTCTTGGCACTGTAGGGCACGTGGACGGTGGGTTTTACGGGGGCGGGGGGGTCTTTGGGTACATACTTGGGGGGCTTGGGGGGTTGTGGGAGGGATGGTGGCGGCACGGCGTTGGACATCGGTGCCTTTTCCAAGGCTTCTATGGCCACCCCGTATGGAGTCAAGGAAGTTTGGCGTCCGAATACAAGACTTGCGGTTGAAAGATGCCTGGATGGATGGAGGGGAGAGGGGGCCGGTGTCACCATTGGGGGCTGGGTCGAGTCCCATTTTGCTGAGACACCTCTCAGCATCGGAGTCCCACGGCGATGGGGGTTGGTCCCCAAACCGCAGGAGCTCTGGCAGATCCCCCGAGGCCCGGTCCTCGTCGTGGAAGAAAGGGTGCGAGGGCAATGAAGAGGCCACGCTAATGGGGCGGGACGACATGGTGAGCTGAACAGAGAGGGTCACAATTGCTAGCAGCCTACTTGCCACGCCGGCGGCGTGGGGCCGGGGGTAAAATGGAAGCCTGCCAAGAATTGTGAGGGCAGGATGTGCACAGGAAGTACCACAGAAACCCTACAGGAACCCCCTTCCTGCACAGCCCCCCCCCCCCTTCCTGGCCAGGAACTGTCCCAGGAACCCCACAGGAACCCCCCTTCTTGTACAGGAAGACCCTTCCTGTACCCCTTCCTAGACACTTTCTGCACAGGAACCCCCCCCCCTTCCTGTACCTGGTGTTTCGGTGTACTGCCCCATCGGTTGCCCTCTCAAACACCCTGGTCCTCTCAAACACCCCTGTGACATCAGGGCATTGCAACCACACATGCCATGCAACTGCGTCCATGCTTGGAGAGCTTGGAAATCTCGGTGGTGCCCCCAAGGGTGAACCTATGTGAAGCTCTCCGCTCGTGGCACCACCTTACGCGCCCTGCGCACGACGTGACTAGTATCCTACGCGACTGTCGCGCACAAAATAAGATAAGCGTTAGATATGTGTTAGGGTTACGCCAAAAAAGATTATGGGTTATAAGGGTTATGGGTTAAGGTGTGGATTTTTTTTGCGCACCGCGTCGCACAACCCTTGGCGCATTCGCACAGCCATGCGTGCATGCGTGCAATCTTGGGAGTGGCCTGGTCACAACACACGTGTACTGCAACCAACGGGACGCAACTCCCTCGCAGTGTGCCACCAAGGGTTGTCTCTCCACGTCTCATGCCCACACAGGTCGGCAGAACCCGAGCACCCCTCAACAGCCACCAGGCCAAAGGGACACTTGGGATCCTTGCGCTCTCATCGCCGCCGTGCCTCGCCACTCCTCATCACCGGTCACATTCCGCAGCTTTCTCCTGCAGCAAAGACTGGGCCTTCACCCTGCCTGCCTGCGCCTGGCGCGCCGCGTCCTCGGCAGCCTCCAACCGGTCTTCCAGGGCAATCAGTCGTGCCTGCATACTTGCAATGGTTGCCTCGTGCTTGACAACCTGTTCCTGTGCTTCGCGCTCCTTCTTGGTTGCCTGCTCCGTGGCCCGCTCTGCCCGGGTCTTGCCGCCACTTGCGATCGCCTTCTCAATGGCATGAGGCAACACCTCCTTCAACGCCGTGCGCACGACCTCCTGCAACCCAGGTGCCAGCTGCGTGATCACTGTCCCCGTGTCCATTGCCATTGGACTTGCCCGCCCCGGACTGCCAGGTACGCGCCGCTTGGAGGGGGAGTCGGTGATAACGGTCCTCTGGGCGGGACGCTTCACGGATCCCCGCGCTGCCCTGTCTGATTGCTCCGGCTTGACCTCGGCCCCAGGTTGCTGCCACAGTGGCTGTGTACGTTCCTCCGTGCCGGGCTCCTTCTTCACGTGTGAGCGTCCACCCAATTGACCCTGTTCTTGCCGCTTGCGGTACTTCTCCAGCCACTCGTCAACCGCGTTGTGCACCTCAATGGGGACACCGGCATCCAAACCCGTCAGCCTTGCCAGACTCTTCAGCGTCTTGAAGCCGGTCTGCTCGCTGTACACCAAGAAAGACCATGTGTTGCTGGCCTTGGCATGGCCAACAAGGCACAAGTACTCCGCAACCACGTACGTCTTGCCATGTCCTGCATGCCCCTGGGGCAGCTCGGCCAGACTGTCCGTACATGCCACTGGCAACCGCAGCTGCAGGGCAGTGGCTGCCTTCCCCTTCCGGACGGTCAGTGTGCAGTCGCGATACCAGAACGTGCCCCCCTGCCTGGTCACAGGACTATGCATGTCAGTGATGGTCAGCGTCGATTGCAACACCCTTGTCGGAGGGTCTTGAAGACTTGGTGCTCGCCCATCCACGGTCCGTGCAGCCTCCGATGGTGCCACTGGCAGTCGGGCTGCCTGCTCCTCCTCATCAACGGACTTCAGGACCAGCCGCGGGTACACGTCGACATCCGCCTGAAGAGATGTACGGGAAGTGCCAGCGACGAAAGGAGACAGGAAGTGGTCCAGGAAGGGGGGAGCCTGCGCAGAAAGGGGGGGGGTTCCTGTGCAGGAAGGGTCCAAGAAGGGTCTAGGAAGGGTCCAAGAAGGGGGGTTCCTGTGCAGGAAGGGGGGGGGGTTCCTGTGCAGGAAGGGGATTCCTGGGGGGTTCCTGGGACAGTTCTTGTGCAGGAAGGGGGGGGGGGTTCCTGAGTGACATGCACATGCTACAGCCCACACACGGTGCCAAATTGAGGCCCTCAAACGGCCCTCCCCTTGCATTGCCACTGCCGCTGACCCTTGGCAAGCAGTACTGACCATATATTTGCCCCATTGCATTGCGAACCCCTCCAACCAAAGGCCCTACGATTCAAAGGGGACAGAGTGTCAACCTGCTGGCATGCACACCAAAAGGCCTGCTCCTGTGCCACCTTGGTGTTCCGAACGATCGCCCCGGCGGCCATCAACAAGCCTACGCACTCGGGACGGTGAGCCCGGGACCGTCGCCGTCCGATTCCCACGCCGAGCGACTGGAGAGCGAGTAGATGGGCAGCGTCTCCTCACCGGACTGCCGCGGATCGAAGAGGAAGAGCTTCCGCTTGGCTGCCTCCTTGTGCCACCCCTCCTTGGCGAAAGTCGCAGGCTTGGGCTTCGTGGAAGGGAAGCGGAGGGTGGTGGGCGGCTCGGCATCCACAGGGTGGGCAGCCATGTAATGGCTGTGGATCCGGGCGTGGTCGCTGGGAAGGCGGGTGGACAGGGACTCCAGCAAGGAGGAGTAGTCCGCTCCGCTGGGCCGCACGTGGAAAGCGGTGATCTCGGGGTTGCGGCGCACTATCTCTGCAATGAGGTCTGAGAGGGCACAAGGGCCCCTGTCGCGGAGGATGGACTTGGTGATGCGCACCCGGCCGATGCTCGTGCCCGGCGGCCAAGTCACGGCGGAGTTGGTTGCGATGGCCGTGTCGTGGAACGTCTGCCCCTCCGGAAGGGAGCAACCACGTGTACCGGCCGGGCCTGTGACGGCCGCTATCCAATCCCAAGCAAACGGACAGGCAGACATTGCGAGAACCGGGCTGCCTTTGAGGGGCAGGAAGGGCCGTAGGAAGGGGGGTTCCTGGCCAGGAAGGGGGGGGCTCCTGGCCAGGAAGGGGTCTAGGAAGGGTCTAGGAAGGGGGGTTCCTACCAGGAAGGGGTCCAGGAAGGGTGCAGGAAGGGTCTAGGAAGGGGTTCCTAGGGGGGTTCCTGCCCGAAAAAAGTTGACTCCCTTGGTCCGACACCGGGGTCGTGATAGTTCCTATATGCTTATTTTGACCCCCAAAACACCCCCCATAAGTGTGGTCCGTCACTTTAGCGGTGCACTACCATGTCATTTGGAGGGGGGTTCCTAGGCCACCCTTCCTTGGCTGCACCCCAAGGGGGACCGCCACTTTTTACTCGCGATGTGGCGGTTTCACCACGCTGCAGCAATGCTCATGGAAAGCAAGCAGGGGGGGAGATGCGCGCATGTCAACCATTTGTAAGAAAGTGGAAGAGTTGTAGTATCGGCAACCGGAATGGGGAAGAGGGTTTGAATAGGAATGCTCGCAATGTCCAAGAAGTACCACGGGCCACGTGTGTGACCATACAGCCCGGTCACAATCCCCAAAAGCACGAACATTCAGCACGACCAAACAACGTGTGAGCAAGTATTTTTGAGAGGTGCAAAATGAGTCCATCAGGTTCCCGTTGACCACGTGTCTAACCACACAACCAAGACCCACTCCCGACTAGAACCAGTATTCCGACCAAACAAACAACGTATGAGCAAGACACACAATGTGGACGGCGCCCCCGGGGGCCCCTACTTGGGTGGTACGCCCTGAAAAAAAGAGCGTACTGCTCAAATAAGGGGACCTGTGGATTGCGGTATAGCTGCAGTGGCAGCTGTAAGCTTCCAAGCTCAGGGAGAGTTGCTGTGTTTACTGAACCGTCCACCAGGACCTCCAATGCCGCAATCACTCGGGTGCGATTAACTGTGCGCCACTAACATGCATGTTTTCAACCCCAACAATGGCCCAAACCCGGGAACTTTTTCAACGTTGGGTGCTTTTTTTTTTCTTCAACCGTGACACGTGCCCCCCCCCCCCCCTACTGGGTTGAAATTTCGCCTGCCGGGGTGAATTTTTCTCCCCCCCCCCGGCGGTGTAGCATTTGGGAGTCGTGGTTTTTAAAATTTGACCTCCCGTTACGACACTATAGGCCAAAGGGATGACCACCCAAAGCCCCCCATCCTCCACCTTTGCTTTTGCTCCCCCACGTCTTTCTTCCCATGCACATGGACCCCGCATATTGGTTTTAATATACGTCTCTTGGGACAACGTCTGCGAGGTGACTTGGAGATGGCACCCGGGATACCCATCATTGGCGACCGAATCCATAAAGAAGAAAGAAGTGGAATGCAACTAGGGTGTGAATCAACGCACAAGTGATGCTATAGGCCAACCGACTGTTGCCAAGCATACTCCAAACAAGCCCAAGACGGCGCTTTGAACGGCCAATAGGCTCCACTAAGAGGGCGTAGTTGGTGCTACATACAAGGGGTTCATACGCTCTCCCACTGTCACCGGACGATCACCCAACAACGGCCCATGCGCCCCCAAAAACTGTCAAGGGTCGCTAGAAAAAAATGGATCTTTCACCCAACACATGTAGGCCATTTTGTGTCTTTCATGCGGGCCGTGACCGGCCCGAGGCAAGGCTACGGGCTGCAAAAAAAAAACGTCCTTTTGTATCTTAACATATGTACATTGTCACAACATCCCCACTTACACCCATTAGAGTGGGTGACAAAGCGTCATTAAGGCCGCCAAAGGCGCCGACTGAGCAACAATGGCTGAAACTGCATCACCGCTCGCACCATTCCGCCCACGCAAACCCTGTGGAGTCAAGACCCGGAAACAATTTTTCAGCTCAAAATCGGGGAAAAAAAAACAAAGAGATTCATGAATTTGAACCGAAGACATGGGTGGGTGATTTTTCGACAATTTTGATTCACCTCCCGCCCCTCACCAAGTTTCAAGTGGGTAGCGCCTCGGGGGGTCCGGACCAAAGACTCATCTACAAGGGATTAAACCAACAATTCAACCCCTTGGGGTAGGGGACGCAAATAGGCCCAAAAAGGGGATATTTGTGGTGTTTTCCCATATATGCGGGCCTGCGTGGTTTTGATCTAACAACCTCTGTGAGGTGATTTGCCCCGGGCCAGGGTTCGAATCGACGCAGTCAGGCCAACGAAATTTTGACCCACCTACCCCCAACCTACCGCCGAAAAAGTGGCACCCAGGCAGGGGTGGGAGGGGTGAAAATGGAAAATTTTGTTGGGAGATATTTTAGTCTCCCAAAAAAGATGATTTTCAAGCGGTTAGACAGTTGTATTTGATGTACTGAGATATGGTAGGCGAGGAACCCCCCAAAAGGGGGCGTATATCGCGCCTGTGCGTGCGCTTGATCTAACGACCTCACTTTGAGGTGATTTCCCTTTCAAACACCTGCCCTTCAATGAGAAATTGTGATCTGGTCTGGTTTCAGATCAGCATTTTTGGAGGGAGTCCCAATCACAGTGCGTATGAAGGGTTCCAAAGTGTTAGCTTTTGTCATTTCATTCCATCATTTGTCTAACAGTGTGACAGTGTGACGGAGGTTTGGGACTGATGGAGCAACGGTAATACAACAAGGGATGCCACCTCATTCCGTCGCTCCGCCCTCTGCGCCCTCTTGCTCTCCTCCAGTGCCTCCTGCTCCCGCTCGTGCTGCCGCCGCGCCTCCTTTACTTTCAGCAGCTCAGCTTTGCGCTCCACCAGCTGTCGCTCGATCCTGCAATGGTGTGAGCGTGGGTGATGTGCAGCTGTGTGACAACATGTGTAACTGCGATTTGCATTGGCAGGCAGCTGCAATCCTACAGGTTTTGAGAAAAGAGGACTTCCAAAGGATGTCCATGAGCAGAAGTCTCCGTTGGTCGCTGGAATAAATGTGATGGACACAAAGACGCACTAGGCAAACTCCTGTTAAAGCCCATCCGCTGTTCACATGCATGCACACTGCTTCAGTGGTTTCAAGCCCAGGCTGCAAATTTTCTGCATGATGGAAAAATTTCCCTCTTTCAACCCCCTTGTCCTGCACATATGCCAGCAAAACAGAGAACAGTGACTTGCACAATGCAGTCCAGGACAAACCATGTTCGGAGAATGTACAGAGTGACAAATGCAGTGGTTCTGCGATGCTAGCTACTGCTGTACACAGCCGCACAGATGGTCAACCCTGCCCCGTGGGCCTAAAGGCGTTGGAGAAGTCCTGAAGCCCACGTGGCAATTGCTGTCTGACCTGGCAAGAGCCCCCCCCCCCCCCCACCCGAGGGCGGGGTGGGGGACAGGGCTGTGCTGGCATACGCTGGCAAAGGGATGTACCCAGGGGAGCTGACGAAAAAGCTCAAACAGAGCCCACTGAAATGCATCCCTCCCTCCCACCCTCCCTCCTGTCGAAATATGTCGGAGCACAGGTGCTAGCAATGGAGGGGAATCAGTGCCTTTGCTTGGATGCCAGCAGTTTGCCAATAACTGACTATGCTTTTTGAACCTTCAGACTGGTGCTCATTCCGTCCTTAACGTACCGACTGTCGTGCTATCTGTATTGCGATTGCTTATGTTACAACTTTTGTTGTTATTGGTATTGTTATTGTTATTGTTGCTGTCATTGTTGCTGTTGATGTTGATGCTGCTGCTGCTGCTGTTGTTGTTGTTGTTGTTGCTGTTGTTGTAGTAGTTGCTGTTGCTGTTGCTGCTGCTGCTGCTGCTGTTGTTGTTGTTGTTGTTGTTGTTGTTGTTGTTGTTGTTGTTGTTGTTGTTGTTGTTGTTGTTGTTGCTGTTGCTGTTGCTGTTGTTGTTGTTGTTGTTGTTGTAGTTGTTGTAGTTGTTGTTATTGTTATTATTCTTGGTATTGTTGTTGTTGTTGTTGTTGTTGTTGTTGTTGTTGTTGTTGTTGTTGTTGTTGTTGTTGTTGTTGTTGTTGTTGTTGTTGTTGTTGTTGTTGTTGTTGTTGTTGTCATTGTTGTTGTTGTTGTTGTTGTTGTTGTTGTTGTTGTTGTTGTTGTTGTTGTTGTTGTTGGTGCTGCTGCTGCTGTTGTTATCATTGCTGTTATTGGTATTATTCTTGGTATTGTTGTATTGTTGTTGTTGTTGTTGTTGTTGTTGTTGATCACACAAGACAAAGCACCAAATCAGTTCCACAATACACCTCTTGCAACAATTCAGAGTGCTGCTAGCGCCCTCAGCGCTGTCAATAGTATCAATTGCATAATAATGTATGCCCAAAGTGCCACAGGCCTTAGTGGACACTCTCCAAGGACCCCGCCGGGCCTTCGGGACACCACACGTACCCAAACTCACCACGGCATACACACATGTGACACAGCATGCAAGTCGTCCCAGTTCTCTCAAAACATAAGACAAATAATACCCAAACCCCGCCGCCAAACTCCATCGGATCTTGTCACTGACACACACGCCTGAATACCACAGTACAAAAGGCAGGGGTGGGGGCGAGTGGTGGGAACACAATAATTTTCAACAAATCTATACACAACAGTAGATGTGATCACCTGTTCAAGAAAGACAAGTGTGCAAGTAAAACAGGGGATCACAGAGGACAAAGCACCAAATCAGTTCAACAATACACCTCCGGTACTCCTCATCCTCTATTGCCATAGCACACGCACAAAGCGTGACACCACGACACCATCCAAAACCGCTGCTCACGTTGGAAAGGAGCGCCAGCCGCTCAGCAGCTAAACAGCCACGGCACCCGGCCATATGCCAGAGCAACACACCAAAATGCTCACCCCGGGGGGGGGGCGACCCCTCGGTTTTGGACGCCAACTACCCCCCCAACTAACTGTTGGCTGGAGGCCGGGGAGGGTCTGGGAGGGGGTGGTTCTAGCAGGGCGCCGGGAAAGGCGGTTCCCTGAGGGGGAGGGGGGTGTCGGGCACCTCCGAACAGTTGGGTATGCGGCCCAGGTGTGATCCGACAGTTCGCACCGCCCCTTCCCACAATAGAGGGTAGGGTATCATCGGCTTGGGTATTCCCAGCCACACGGGGAACCTCAAGGGGGTGGGCTCCTGAGGCGGCCATGGGATTAGAGTTACACCATGCCACGAGACATACGTACATAGACACAAATATATATACATATATATATATATATATATATATATATATATATATATATATATATATATATATATATATATATATATATATATATATATATATATATATATATATATATATATATATATATATATATATATATATATATATATATACTCCAATCTACACCCCTCTCCCAACTCTAGGTGGCTCCACCACACGGCTCTAAGGTACGTGCGAAGGGCACAAAGTGGTGCATACATGTGGTGGAAGGGGCTGAACTGCGTCAAAACGGGCTCAAAACGGGCTAAAAACACTTGTTTGAGCATCTCAAATGGTCCGGGATCACTTTTGAAAAAACGCGTTTTTGACCCATTTTTGACCCCTTTTTGGTCCCAAAATGGCCCATTTTCAAGGCATTTTGGAATTTTCCATGAGCCAAAACACGTCACCACGGGCTCAAAATGGGCTAAAACCACTTGTTTGAGCATCATAAATGGTCCGGGATCATTTTTGGAAAAATGCGTTTTTGACCCATTTGTGACCCATTTTTGGTCCCCAAACGGCCCATTTTCAAGGCATTTTGGGATTTTCCATGGCCCAAAACGCGCCACCACGGGCTCAAAATGGCCCAAAAACACTTGTTTGAGCATCCCAAGCCGTCTAGGAACAACTTTGGAAAAAATCATTTTTTTCGCCCCGGGGACCCTGGTGGACCCACCGTTGGCCCCCACTGTGCGTGGGCTGGCCGGCCCTCCGGCTGCACCAAGTGACCACTGGTACGGGGGTCTACGTGTCTCGTTCGGGAATTCTAAGGCTTGGAAACCATAAAAAGTGGGGGGCTGCGGGTGGACTAGGTGCCCTCGGAATTCGTTTTTGAGCCACGTAGCCCAAGATACGGCCCGTTCTTGGTTTCGGGGTGCTGGTGCACATTGCGCGGTTTTTGGGGCTTTTTGGCGCCTTTTTGGGCCATTTCTCGGACATATCGTGGAGTTAGAGGGCGCCGAAGATCCCTTGGTCACGAGAAAGTCAAGCCGCACGTGGAGTGTAGCGGCCGTTTGCCTTCGTTTAGCTGTTTTGAACCCTTACTAGGGCTGTTTTGGGCGAAAAATGGCTGTTTTTGGCCCAAAGTTGCACAGATTTGGGAGGGCACCTCCCGACTTGGCGCACCCGCCCCGGGCCGCCACCGGTGAGTTTCTGGCTCAAAACTTGGATTTGCCAAGGCCACCACCTAGGCTCTACGATGGCTAAAGTAGAGTCAAGCCCGAGGCGTTGGGAAGGTGCAATGGCCAAAACGGAATGGTGACGTGCTTGTTGTTGTTGTTGTTGTTGTTGTTGTTGTTGTTGTTGTTGCTTGTTGCTTGTTAGCTAAATTTAAGGGGAGAGGGGTGTAGTAATTATACGTGGGAAAGTACGGGTACCTCGAAGCCGATTGGGTACTGGCCCCCTGACATGGAGCGCCGGCACTGTATATATCTGGGGTGTGGATGCAGCTCTGGGCCCCAGAGAGAATAAGGTTGCTACTGTATGCTTCTGTACTATATTAGGGGAAGCCTGCGATGGGTCGACGGTGTACAATACGGGGACCTGGGGGCAATGAAGGCTGAGGGCGAGGCTAGGCTGGAGCCTCCCAGAAATCCTGGCTATGCATCTACGGGCTATTGCATGCTGGCAGTGGGTTACATGGAGTCAAGGGTGGTGGACGTCTCCACGGTGGCGGAAATACGCGAACCACAAGGGGCCCGCTCTTGCTTCGCCGCATGCGTGCTGCTTTGTACCTTGGTTGCTGCGTTGCACCCGTAGGAGACGTCCTTGCTTTCTGCTTGTTGCTATGCTGCTGCGTTGCTGTGCCTTGCCCCTTTACCCCCAGCGAACAAACGGGCCAGCGTCCGTCGCCGTTGCTAATGCTAAAGCTATGCAGTTGCCACTGCCCACAAAGCCTTGTTGGCCGGTATCCCCGGTCCTCTGGGTCCTCCGTCATGCTGTGGGCCACCTCAGGCAGCCCTGGGACCCACGGGATCGAGCGAGGCAGGAACCACCTGTCGGCGCAAGATGCCCGGTAACTCCAGTAGACGGCATGATAAGTGGTTATGACTATGACTATGACTATATATGCATATATATACATATATATATATATATATATATGTATATATATATATATATATATATATATATATATATATATATATATATATATATATATATATATATATATATATATATATATATATATATATATATATGTATATATATATATATATGTATATATATATATATATATATATATATATGTATATATATATATATATATTACTACACCCCTCTCCCCTTAAATCTAGCTAACAAGCAACAACAAGCAAGCAACAACAAGCAACAACAAGCAACAAGCACTTCTCCTCACCGTTTTGGCCATTTCTCCGCCTCATCGCTCCGGGCTCTACTCTACTCTAGCCATCCTAGAGCCTAGGTGGTGCCCTTGCCAAATCCAAGTTTTGAGCCGAAAACTCACCGGTGGCGGCCCGGGGCGGTGGCGCCAAGTCGGGAGGTGCCCTCCCAAATCTGCGCAGTTTTGGGCCAAAAACAGCCATTTTTCGCCCAAAATAGCCCTAGTAAGGGTTCGAAGCAGCCAAACGAAGGCAAACAGCTGCTACACTCCACGTGCGGCTTGACTTTCTCGCGACCAAGGGACCTTTGGTGCCCTCTAACTCCACGATATGTCCGAGAAACGGCCCAAAAAGGCGCCAAAAAGCCCCAAAAACTGCGCAATGTGCACCAGCACCCGAAACCAAGAACGGGCCGTATCTTGGGCTACGTGGCTCAAAAACGAATTCTGAGGGCACCTAGTCCACCCGCAACCCCCCAGTTTTTATGGTTTCCAAGCCTTAGAATTCCCGAACGAGACACGTAGACCCCCGTACCAGTGGTCACTTGGTGCAGCCGGAGGGCCGGCCAGCCCACGCACAGTGGGGGCCAACGGTGGGTCCACCAGGGTCCCCGGGGCGAAAAAATTGATTTTTTCCAAAGTTGTTCCTAGACCACTTGGGATGCTCAAACAAGTGTTTTTGGGCCATTTTGAGCCCGTGGTGGCGCGTTTTGGGCCATGGAAAAAAGCCCCAAAAAGCCCCAAAAACTGCGCAATGTGCACCAGCACCCCGAAACCAAGAACGGGCCGTATCTTGGGCTACGTGGCTCAAAAACGAATTCTGAGGGCACCTAGTCCACCCGCAACCCCCCACTTTTTATGGTTTCCAAGCCTCAGAATTCCCGAACGAGACACGTAGACCCCCGTACCAGTGGTCACTTGGTGCAGCCGGAGGGCCGGCCAGCCAGTGGGGGCCAACGGTGGGTCCACCAGGGTCCCCGGGGCGAAAAAAATGATTTTTTCCAAAGTTGTTCCTAGACCACTTGGGATGCTCAAACAAGTGGTTTGGGCCATTTTGAGCCCGTGGTGGCGCGTTTTGGGCCATGGAAAATCCCAAAATGCCTTGAAAATGGGCCGTTTTGGGACCAACAATGGGTCAAAAATGGGTCAAAAACGCGTTTTTCCAAAAATGATCCTGGACCATTTGGGATGCTCAAACAAGTGTTTTTAGCCCATTTGGAGCCCGTGGCAACGGGTTTTGGCTCCTAGAAAATCCCAAAATGCCTTGAAAATGGGCCATTTTGGGACCAAAAATGGGTCAAAAATGGGTCAAAAACGCGTTTTTCTTAAAGTGATCCCGGACCATTTGGGATGCTCAAACAAGTGATTTTAGCCCGTTTTGAGCCCGTTTTGACCGAGTTTAGCCCCTTCCACCACATGTATGCACCACTTTGTGCCTTTTGCACGTGCCTTAGAGCCGTGTGGTGGAGCCACCTAGAGTTGGGAGAGGGGTGTAGATTGGAGGATATATATATATATATATATATATATATATATATATATATATATATATATATATATATATATATATATATATATATATATATATATATATATATATATATATATATATATATATATATATATATATATATATATATATATATATATATATATATATATATATATATATATATATATATATATATATATATATATATATACATATATATATATATATATATATATATATATATATATATATATATATATATATATATATATATATATATATATATATATATATATATATATATATATATATATATATATATTTACTCTAATCTACACCCCTCTCCCATACTCTACGTGGCTCCACTCTAAGGTACGTGCGAAGGGTACAACTTTGTGCATACACGTAGCGGAAAGGACTGAACTCGATCAAAACGAGCTCAAAATGGGCTCAAAACACTTTTTTGTGCACCCCCTATGGTCCCAGATCACTTTTGGAAAAATGTGCTTTTGACCAATTTTTCACCCTTTTTTGCTCCCAAAACGGCCCCTTTTCAAGGAATATTGGGATTTCCATGGGCCAAAACCCGTCCCAATAGGCTCAAAATGGGCTAAAAACACTTGTTTGAGCATCCCAAATGGTCCCAGATCACTTTGGAAAAATGTGTTTTTGACCCATTTTTGACCCACTTTTGGTCCCAAAACGGCCCACTTTCAAGGGTGTTTGGCATTTTCCATGGGCCAAAACACATCACCACGGGCTCAAAATGGGTTAAAAACACTTGTTTGAGCATCCCGAATGGTCCAGGATCACTTTTGGAAAAACACGTTTTTGACCCATTTTTGACGCATTTTTGGTCTTGAAACGGCCCATTTTCAAGGCATTTTGCGATTTTCCGTGGCCCAAAACGCGTCACCACGGGCTCAAAACGGGCTAAAAACACTTGTTTGAGCATCCCAAGTTGTCTAGGAACAACTTTGGAAAAAATGATTTTTTTCGCCCCGGGGACCTTGGTGGACCCACCGTTGGCCCCCGCCGTGCGCGGGCTGGGCTGCTCTCTAGCTGCACCAAGTGACCACTGGTACGGGAGTCTAGGTGGCTCGTTGGGCGAATCTGAGGCTCGGAAACCACAAAAAGTGGGGGGTTGCGGGTGGACTAGGTGCCCTCGGAGTCGGATTTTGAGCCACGTAGCCCAAGATACGGCCCGTGCTTGGTTTCGGGGGGTTGGTGCACATGGGGCAAATTTTGGGGCTTTTTGCCGCCTTTTTGGGCCGTTTCTCGGATATATCGTGGAGTTAGGGGGCAACAAAGAGCTCTTGGTCACGGTGAAGTTAAGCCGCACGTGGAGTGTAGCCACCGTTTGCCTTCATCTGGCCGTTTTGACGGGGTTTCGGGGCGGTTTTGGGCCACAAAATGCGTAGTTTTGGGAGGGCACCTCCCAACTTGCCCCCCCCCCCCCCCGGGGCGCCACCGGTGAGTTTTTGGCTCAATCCTTGGATTTGGCAAGGGCATGACGTAGGCTCTAGGATGGCTAGAGTAGAGTAGAGCCCGGAGCGATGAGGCCGAGCAATGGCCAAAACGAAAAGGAGAAGTGCTTGTTGCTTGCTTGTTGCTTATGTATGTATGTATTATATGTATCTAGGGGTTGGAATGCAATTGCAAAAGTGTGGTCATAGCAACTCGGGGGGGTGGCCTCGGACGACACCGCCATGATGGTACATCACCCCTCCCCGCCTACACCACACTTGCACCAGCCTTCTCCCCAACCGTTTCGAGGAATGAAAAAGAAGGGCCTGAGACCAAGATTGATTCCTTGGAACACTTTCTACGGATCGACCTAAGGAGGGAGGGGCCTAAGACCAAGAGTGGCTTCTTGGAACACTTTCTGTGCATCGACCTAACAGGGGTAGGGGGGGGGGGGCACCGGCAAACAAGGGCACAGGAAAAAGCCCTCATTTAAATAACTCACCTTCACTTGATGAGCTATCAGAATCATATGCTGTGGTGGCCGACCTCTTCTTTGGCTGCCAACTAAACAACTGGTTCCTCCTCCTTACACTCTGCAACGGGTGAGAACGCTCCGCCCCAGAAGATGCCTCAGAGGAGGAGGAGGAGGAGGAGGAGGAGCCGGAGGACTTGATCCTCTTGGGGTGCGGGGCTGGTGCTGTGCTGGCACGGGGAGGGCCCGCAGCCACGTCCCCTCCATCCTCAGCATCCATCTCATGATGAGACCGCTTGCTGTTGTTCTTCTTTCCCGACCAGTTCACCACCATTTCCTTTTCCTCTGCCTTCGCGCATAGAGTTGGCCCACAAGTGGGCAAGGTGGCTACATAACCCCTGCCGCCTAGGGGATCCCCACCGCCTCAGAGCGGGGGGCAGAATCAGAAGTGGCTCACAAATGGGCAAGGTGGCTACGTAACCCCATTGGGCGCCTTTGGCGCCGGGGCGCCTTTGCGTCCGTTAGCTCCTTTGTACCTGCGGCTCACTTGGAAATGTGAAGTTGGGGCTCATTTGGGGCTGAAACGGCTCATTTGGGGCTAAGTGGTGTTTTTCAAGGGGTTTAATGTGAAAACTTGTGGCTTTCGGGGGTGGGTTGGGGTTTTGGAATGTCCCCAAAGGGATACCAATCCCTAGGCCAAGAGGATTTGACCGGGGGGGTTTCTTTTTTTCGACGGCTCAGTTGACTGAGCACCCCGACTGAACCGTCACTGAGCCGTCACCGAGCCGGCTCACTGAGCGCTCAGTGAGCGCGCCAAATGGCTCAGTGAGCGCTCAGTGAGCACGCCAAATGGCTCAGTGAGCGCTCACTCGGAGCTAATTGGGGGCTCACTCAGGGCTCACTTAACATGCATGGGCACAAATCATCCATCATAAGCACTTACTTGGTCCTTTGTCGCAATGCACGTTCCACAATCCTCCTCACCATGTTCTCTCTCCCCTTCCTCTCCCGCCGGGCACGTGACCAAGTCATGCAACGTCGTTGGAACCCCCTTTGCTTGGTCACAGCCCTACTCTCCACCTCCCAACCTTCCTTGCGGAGGTTATCATCTAGTGTGTGGTTATCCACCACACACTGCAAGCCCGACCTATCGTTCAGCAAGCTGACCCCCCCACTATGCCTAAGCAGCCGTTTCAGTCGCACATGGCTGCCCTCCAATGCAAAGCAACTAAACCTTGCAATGGTCCCCCACCGTGCAACATACGCATACATGTGGTCCACCCACATGTGCGTCCACAAGGTCTTCCCCCATCCCAGGTCAAGGTGCCTTGCCCCCATGGTCCGTTGGCGTTGCAGCAAGGCACGTTGCTCTGCACCACTCAGAAAGTCGTCCTTCCACGCCACCTCGGCCATGGCCGCAAACGCCTCCCACCACTCCGTGCACACATCAGCCCATGGCCTGCCCCCCACTTGATGGTTCCCAATCACCGGTGCAACCAGCTGCAACAGTGGGCCCCATAGCCGGGCCTTGACAAAGTGCGCAGCAGCCCCAAACTCCATGCGCACTTGTCCTTTGGCATTTGCCTTGTCCGCCCCCCACTTTCCAGGCCGCACCGTGCGGGCCACTTTCCGTGCCCTGTTTACAACCCCCTGCACCATGGTGGCCGCACTCTTCCTCGATACCCCTCCATGGGTCACCAGCCCCCGCACAATTCCATTGACCCCCGCAATGGCAACACGCATGGCTCCATGCGCACCGAAGTCAAGAACGCGGCGGTCCGCCGGGATGTCACGAAACACCCCGGTCAGCCGTACATGTCCCTTGATTCCTTCCAGGGCAATCTCTTGTCCCCCGAACTTGCGCAAAACCGTTTCACGGTTTGCGCCGCAGCAATGGCACACCATGGCCCCGGGGCTCTTCTTGGTGAAGCCGTCCCCGCCGGCCAGCATGATGTGGGCCCTGCCATCGGCCCGGACGAAGAATAGGGGGCTGCGCGCCACCCCATCCGCATGCGGCAGTTGCAGGGCCGTAGCAGCGCGGAGGTGCGTATCGAAGTCACACTCCGATTGCATGCTGTACACCGTGGCCCACATCTCGCTACCCTCGAACAGCCACCAGCTAGCAAGCTGTGTGGGCCCACAACCCGGTGCAGCCACTGCACAGTGCACGTAGGCCCGGTTCCACCGGTTGGTGCCGTCAACGCCGATGGTCACCCAGGTGTTGCGCTGCGCGCCCGGTTGCAAGGCTTCCGGTGTGCGTACGGCACGCGCTTCATAGAGCAGGGCTAGCCGCTCAGCAATATTGCAGTACGCCCCTTGCATCTCATACTCCCCCTCAAGGATACAAACCCGCCGGCTAGCAGGTTGGCTGAGGTGCTTCAGCCACGGGGCCACGTCGGCCCAGCTAACGGTGCTGTCCAGGTCGGGCAGCAGGTAGGCCATGTCGCGGCGCGACATCTGTGAACTACGCATCCACCACAGCACGCGCAAGGCCTCCAACTTGATGTCGGGATTGGTGTCCGTGGGCCGGCTATAGTCCTCAGGGACTAGCAGTACGCTACCATCGGGTTGGAGCTCGGCCCGATATTCCTCACATAGGGAGGCCGCCACCGCGGCCTCCAGATGCTCAATCCGGGTTGCGCGCTGGCGCTGTGTTCCCAACAAGGAAAAGGGACGCTTGATCCCAAACTGCCACGGCGCTGGGGTACTCGGCCCGGCAAGCTTATCTCTGTGTTGTGAAGGGACCCCTTGCAACGGGCTAGTCAACAGTGCAGTGCTCGCTGGCCCGAGATGAGGGATCTCTTCCCAACGCAGTGGTCGGCAATTGCCGCCGGGGAAGATGCTAGGGAGCAGACCTGGCATACTGACGTTGATAAGTTGCCAGGTACGCTCCCTAGCATGGGTGAGCTGCCCGGGCATCTCTAAATGATGCTTGTCCTCTGGGACAAGTATCATTTGGAGGTGCACTTGGGCAGCCACCTGGGTGACCATGACGCCCTGCGGGTCGAGACGCTCGAGTTTCAGCGTGGGGACATGGTTCTCTTTGCTTCCATGCTGAGACATCGGGGTCTCGCCGCGCTGCCGGGGGTGGGGAAGCAGGTTGTTCTCTTCCGCTTCCTCGACCCCGACGAGCGTCACAAGCGGGTGGACGTGGAGCGGTTCATCCTTGACCCTCTGCCAGGGGCCAAGTATGAGCTGGCTTCACGGCCACGGGGAGACTGGCCGCTGCCCAACCCCAGGGCTATCAGCCACTGGGGGCAGTACTTCGCCTTCGGCGAGGGACTGCAGGGCGCGGTCGGTCTGCCGCGGTTTGAGCAGCTGGACGACTGGCCCCGTGGGCCCGTCACGCCCCGGCTGCCCATACCACCCGCTGCTGCTGGCCAGGCCTACCCTGGACGCCGCCGACCCCATGTGCCACGTGTACGTGGAGGAAGGCGACGTCCTGTGGACAAGCGGGCCATCATGGCTTGACCTGGGTAACAGTAGACCCGGGGAGGCCGCCATGCTGCAGCAGTATTGGGCCCCCTCCTCCCGCGCCATCTCCGCACGGCAGGCTTTGCTGCTCGGCTTCTCGTGGCATCGCGGGCCGGAGAAGCGGTGTACAAGGAGCGATGCGGGCGCCGAGGTCCCGCTTTTGATGCGCTGCATCTGCAGCGGCAAGGTGTTACTCCTTTCTCCCCTTGCCCTGCAGGCTTCACACCGGGGTGTTTGGGGGAATATTGGTAGGGGGCGCGACTGGGTGGTGGTGGGGTGCACCAGGGTTTTGGAAAGGTGGGTTCGGGGTTGTGGGCCTGTGGGGCTGTGGGCTGGCAGGGGATTCTCTGTGTGTTATGCTTGCAATGCCCCACGAGTGGGCTTAACATGTGCACAGGGTGCCCCACGAGTGGGCTTAACATGTGCACAAGGTGGCCAGCGCGTGGGCCTCCTGCACAGGCCGTGCCAGTCTGCTGCTGGCCTTTACGGGGCCTGTATGGGGGCCTGTACGGGACCTGTGTGTGGCCTGCATGGGGCTGTGCTGAGGCGGCTCCAGCATCCTGCCGCCAGTTGCAGTTGCCAGTCTGGAGGTGCAACTGAGAGCTGGCTGAGCCGTCTGGTGCGCTCAGTGAGCGCTCAGTGAGCGCTCACTGAGCCATTTGGCGCGCTCACTGAGCGCTCACTGCGCCATTTGGCGCGCTCATTGAGCGCTCACTGAGCGCGCCAAATGGCTCAGTGAGCGCTCTGTGAGCCCAATTAGCTCTCACTTACGGCTCAGTGAGCTCTCAGTGAGGTGGAACCCGGGACCAGGCCGTTGCAGTGCTTTGCCGCCGTTTGCATTTTTATCGAAACTGTTACTTTTGGAGTCCCCCCCCCCCCCCTACATTTGCAGGCTCAATTCCCCCTGCACGAGCCTTTGGTTGATGCAAACGGCAGCAAAACACGGAGTCAACGTTCGCGCCCGGTAACGTTCGCGCCGCCCACCGAAGGTGCCAGCAGTTCCTCACGACCACCGCTACTGGCAACGCGACGGCAATTGCAACTGGTGTCAGTGACGAAGGAGCCGGTGCCGGGGGCATCGGGAGCGGAGCCCGCGATGGTGACAACCGCGGGCGAGAGGGCAGCGGCGGTTGACAAGGGTCGGGGGCCGGTGGGCTGATCACTCGCCGACCTGGCCATCGGGTCCCCGGTCCCTTTCCCCCCGGTGCAGGCACCCCGGGCCAGTGATGTACGCGCGGGCTACTTGCGGCTCTACATTGCCCTGGTCAACAAGCAGCCCGCACCGGCGTACCTCCTCAACGGGACCGTTAACGTGAAGGGGGTACCGCGGCACTCCACCGAGAGGTGGTATTGGAGCGTCACCCTCAACGCGGTCACCGCCGCGCAGACAACGACACCCACCCAGATGCACCTGCCGTGCAGGGTGACCGTCTCCGAGGATTGTGGGCTTGTGGCAAGGAAGGGGGGATTTTTTGTAGCCCGCTTTGCCTACCGGCTGGGTTCCAAACACTGGTGCTTGGACCAAGCCGTGGAGTCGGCGGAGGGGGGGTTGCTGGCCCGCGCTGGCTCAATTGCTTTTAAGCAGGTGACGTCATGGGAAGTGCAGGGGGAGGGGTTTTTGGAAGGAGGCTTGGCACGCCATGCGTGGCCACGTCTCCACCTTCCGTGCCAGCGCTCTGGGGGAGGACGTCATTGACCAAGAGGTGGTCAGTGATGGGGAGGTGACGGATGGGGGGAAGAGTGATGGCGCCCGCAGTGATCTGAGTGCCCGCAGTGGGACCGGGAAAGGAAAAAAACGGGCAGCCAAGGACAGCAACCCCCCCGCCCCCCCAAAAAAGCTGGTGGGCAAGGGAAATGCAGCCGCACCACAAAAGGCGGCTCCCTTCGTGAGCCTGGGTCACCGGGCACTGTGCCCATGATCGTGTACCGGGAGACATGCCGTGATTGTGACCAGTTCCGCCAGGAGCGGGATGCTGCTCGCCTGGCAGCGGAAGCAACCACCCGTCTCAAGGAGGAGCTGGACACGGTCAAGCGGCAGCGGGACGACCTGCAGGCCAAGCTTGTGGACGCTGAGCGCCAAGGGGCTGCCGCTGAGGCACGCCTAGAGGTGCTGCAGCGGTCCAAGGGCTTGAAGCACATTGAATCTGGGCCGGGGGCTGCATCCCCCTCCCAGTCAGGGGTTCCGGCTGCACCCGCCGCCACCTACAGCGCGCAGTCCATGCAATTCCTGGCATCGCGACTGTTGGAGTAAGCCCACTTGGCCACGCGGCTGATGGCCGACGCCAAGTCGTCGTGCCAGCAGCTGCAGACCATTGCGGGGCTGGCTCGAACAACCATGATGCCGGACCTAAGCGTGGACAGCCTGCCGAAGGTTGAGGCGGAAGTGTCAACCCGCCTGCAGAACGCCGACCGCCAGTATCGGTCGGATGTGGTGGCGGCTGCTCAGCAGCCCGGCTGGGAGGCAGCTCCCGTGGTTGGCAGTCCGGGTTCTTTCCCTGGAACTGCGGCTCTGTGGTAGCCGGTGGACCCCCACTACGTGGTTCGTATATATGTATGGTATATATTGTTGTTGAGCACTTCAAGGTGCTGAAATTTCTTGTTGGGGGGCTGGGGCCACAGATTGCAGCGTGCTGTGCACTTCTTGAGCCACCACTTTCTGCCCTGCTGTGTGACTTTCTTTCACGTGTAATTGTGCCGTGATTTTGGCCGTGTACCAATTGCAATTGTATGTTACTTTGAAAATATTCACGGAGCTGAAAATGTTTCAAGGCGGCCAGGGGCCACCACTTTCAGCTGTGATGTGCGGCTTTTTTTCACACAGGCCAGGGGCCACCACTTTTAGCCCTGTTGTGGGCCTGTGTTCAAGACCAGGGCCGACTCTGGCCCCTGTGGTATGTTGCGCCCTTTTTTTTTTCAAGCAAGCCAGAGGCCATCTCTTTCAGCCCTGTTATGGGCACGAACAAGAGCAGGGCCAGATCTGGCCCCTGCGGTATGTTCAGACTGCAAAATGTCCCAAACAGTCCCAAACGGTCGTATTGGCCTCTTGTTTGTTGCCTGTGTAGTGCCTGTCTTTAGGTGTGCAGTGACTGAGAGGTAGCTGAGAGCTCACTGAGAGCTCATTGAGCGCTCACTCAGCTCACTGAGCGCGCCAAACGGCTCAGTGGGCTCTCGGTCGGGTGGATGGCTGGGCCCTCCAATTGTTGGCCGCCACAAACTGGTGGTTGTGGGCAGGGGGTGCAAGGGGGATGCGCCACCTACCACCAGGGACTGAAAACAGGGTGTGTGCCAGGGCTGTTGGGGGGGGGGGGGGGGCTGCAGCACATATTACGGCATCAACCGGGGGGAGGGGGGCATCAAAGGGGGCAATGGGAGACGCGGGGGTGGGGGGGCATGATGGGACAAACGACCTGGCGGCATCCCCGGGGGGGGGGGGTATGACGGCACAAACACCCTGGCGGCATCCCTGGGGGGGGGGGGGGGATGGGACAAACACCCTAGTGCAACCCCACTACCCCACCCCGGCGAAGAGTGTGAATCCTGCAGGGGCAAGGGGGGGGAAGGCTAGGGACAACAATCAAGGGGAAACAGGGGGGGGGGGATAGCAAAGAGATGTGAAAAGAGGTAGCTGTGCCGCAAGCACGGGGACTGCATGTGGCACTACACCTCTACCACAGGTCCTACACAAAATGCCACCTAGCCAAGCACTCCTCGCGAGAGTGTGCATCAGACAGCAGATCCCAAATTGCATCCGGCTGGGTGCCGCAGGAGTAGACGAGAATGCGGTACCAGTTCTCGCACTCCTTGGCCTCTACCGCCCCCCTAACCACCCGGAGCCCCAAGTCGCACAAGGACTCATCCGACTCAAGGTCATGAGCCGGGAGTTCATGTGAGAACACCGGGGCACCCAGGGAGATGTAGGGGGGAGGGGAGGCGGCACCGCGGAGGAACACGGGCTCCTTGGTCCTGTACAGGGCTGGGGTGGTGTAGTCGGGCACCACATGGCACCACTCAGGAATGATGGGACAAGCCAAAAGGCTTTCCCACCATTCCCCTGACACCACCCCGACCTCGAAAGGCAGGGGCTCAAGGAGTCCCTTCTTGGGTGCCACGTGGCTGACACCAAGATCTGCAGTCCAACCGTGTTGGAGATCTTTGGTGTCATGAACCCGTGTACCGAACTCGTGGGGGGTACCGATCAGCTTTCTTGAGGACTGCTGCACCAAATCTTGGACAGCGGCCACAAGAAAGCGGAAGCGTACAGCACGAAGAGCTGGATGCACCTGGCGCAACATTTGGTTGCACCGGTGCATCTAGCTCTTTCCAAGAAGGGTCACATCGGACACGTTGATGTGGACCACTTGTGGGGAAGGGGCAGGGAGCTGCTGGGCGCACAGCTTCAAGGGCTCTAGGTCCGTCGAAGGCACCCCCGGGTACGCTGCCTGTGTGAAAGCGGTAGGTACCCGGGGGCGACCGAGGAGAGACGCGAGAGCCTTTGAAGCCGCCGGTTCTAGGCCTGGGACGACATTAGACATGGTGTGAAAGAGAGGACCTATGGGAGCGAGAGGGAATGGATGGGTAGGCGGATAGGGGGTCGGAGGAGAGGCGGAAAGGGGGGGGAACCCTCTGAGTGAGCCCCCAATTAGCTCTCACTGAGCGCTCACTGAGCGCTCACTGAGCCATTTGGCGCGCTCACTGAGCGCTCAGTGAGCCGGCTCAGTGACGGCTCAGTGACGGCTCAGTCGGGCTCTCAGTCAACGGAGCCGTCGCCAAAAAAAGTACCCGCCCCCTTGAACCTTGACCAAGTGAGTATCTAAAACTTCTAAAAACATTAAATGCACATTACCTAGCATGCAAAACGCACAACAAACAAGCACAACGACATCGCAATGCACAACTGAGCCCCAAATGAGCCCCAACTTCACATTTCCACTTAGCCACCAGTGAGCCGCAGGTACATTGGGCTCATACCTTTGACAACTAGCTGTCACCCGGTGGTCCCTTTGGGGGGGGGGGGGGGGTAGTTGGCATCCTAGGACCCGTGGAGTCCCCCCCCCCCGGGGATGGTCACATGAGCTCACATCAAATGAAACATATATGCCACACGGCACACGAGCAAACGAGAGCATTGCACCCAAATGTATGGCAACTGTGCACCCCCAATCCGGCGGTTGGAGGACAGAAATACATATATGACGTGGCTGCCCACGCGCACGCGCCAACAATGCCTCCAAAGGTGGTTACGAGCATCCTTAACATCGGTGCTCCCCGACGCTGTGAACAGCTGCTCGGCGTGGGACTGGAGGCGCTGCCCCAAAACTTTCACTGCCAACTACAACAGCCCAGGCCCTTCGTCGCGCGGACACGCCTGGTCAAACACCGACCGCGCCTGCATCCCCAACCATATGCGGCGCAACGGTCTCCACGCCAGTCGCTTGGCGCGCACTGCACACATGTGTAGACGCGAACACTCCCGCCTACGCTCCGAGGGCTTGTACCGAACGACGGCGGTGCTGGCGGCCACTGCGGTGCCGGCGTCTCCGGCCACCACGTGGCATATGAATGGACGCTATGCACAAAACAAGCACCAAAAGGAACAGGCACTACAAGATCAAACCACCCACCTGCTAAACTTCCGGTGGATGACGAAGTAGCACCCTCCACAAACGATAAGCTTGGCTACACGCACACTGCATACTAGACTGGTGATTTGAATCCAGCCTACTTGGCGGGTCAGCCGGTTGCAATACCCTTGGCACCAGACGCACCTCCACAATCAAAGGTTGCTACACCAGACGCAATACCAAGGCACGCACGCATAAGTCGCTACTGCCTATTCAACCAAATGCAAGCTCTCAGATACAAAAACTGGCACGCCGCCACCTGTGAATCCGTCACTAAAACAACATAACACCACCCCAGCTGCACAGCCAACTGTACCAGCCAAACTAAAACCGAAAGCTCAGCACTTTCCTGCGTATGCCGTTCCGGAGGTATAACCTGCGAACGAATACCCAACAGCTTCAGTATAAAAGCCCCCCCCCCCCCCCGGTATCGGATAACATCCAGCGCCACATCACCAAACATCACAGAGTGACGCACTGCCCACAAATCACTCACCGCCGATAGCGAATGGTAAATTGCAATACGCGCCAACACGGGCGGCTCCCTTGGCTCCATACACCGGACAACAGCTGTACACAGCCCATGGAGTACTTTGCAAGGCGTGGGCGCTCAAACCCCCCCAACCGGTCGCAGTAGCAGCTTCCTACAAGAAGGGGGCCCCCTCCCAACCGTGGCCGCAAGTGTCAGTGGATGAACCCTAAGGCCTTTGAAAGCAAGCGGGATGAAGGGCGCGATCGGGTGGCCGAACGCCACGAGATGTTAAACATCTGTAGAAAAGCGCGTGGCTGGGTTCTCGTCGTGCGCACACCTCAATTGACGTATTTAATTCTGGAAAAAAAATCTCAGTAACTAGCTCCAAGGTGCTTTTTGCTGACACGAGAAACCCTGCTTCCTCCAAGGCCCGCACCACACGCACTGTGACAGCACGTAACCGCACCGGGTCTGGTCTCAGGCTGAGAAAGTCATCCAGGTAGTGAAAAAGTAGGTAACCCTCCGGTATCAGGGGCCGCACGATATGGCTTAGGGGTGTCTGGCAAAAAGATGGGGAGTGTTTCCGCCGGAATGGCATCCGGGACATACAAAAAACTCAATCCTCACGCTCCCACCGCAAAAAAACGAAAAGCCCGCATATCGTCGCGGCAATGTAAAGGTCCCGAAGGCGTTTGTTAAATCATCATGCGTACAGATCAACGGCCTATCCGCCGGCCACTCTGCCAGCGAAGTCTGCTCCCACTCATCCAAGGAGAACGAAGCCGGCCTCTGCAATCCCTCATTCAAGTCCACGGAGTTAAAATTAGCGACACCTTCTCCGTGGTCTTAGGTATTATAAAAGGCCAGCATGTGGCCCTTAGTGGGCACCCTCTATCCATAATGTTCACCACCCCCGCATCCACGAGTCAACGAACCATGGGCAAAACCATGTCCTCCCGAGTCGGGGAGCAAACATCGCGAGGCAAAGAAAACTCTGCAAGAGAGGCCTCAAAATGCACACGAGCTAGCTCGCGCCACAACTCGTCCAATATCTCATAATTACCTACTATACCCAGCCCGCGTCCTACCAATTAGGGATCCAACTGAGGAACGGGTAGTTTGGATAGGTGCAACAACGCATCCCAGCAATCCGAAGTGAAATCCTTCAGGACATCAAAAATGATATCCGGCGCCGAGTTGAGGAGAAAATCCTCAGAAGAGACGAACATTCGCAGGACAAACATATGCAGGCGCCGCATAAGCAACAACACACTACAAGACAACACCCGGTGAAGCCCGCGCAGAAAAGAAACGAAAGTACTCAAAAAACCAACAAGCTGCGGTACTGGCTCACACCTAACATGCAGCGGGTCACACCGACGCAACGGCCGCGGACCTTGATCCGACGGGGCAAGCACCTGCAAGGACCCCCGCGCCGATCTCAGCACTCCCTAGTGACGTAGATTAAAGTCAATATGCTTAATGCTTGGCCAAAAATTAACACGTTAATCTCACGTTTCAATTTCTTTAGGGGGGGTTAGGGGGTTTGCCGTGAAAATTATGTCCCCCACGGGTTGCCTTACGGGCTTGGGTGTCATTTTCCCCCGGGCGTTGGTGGGGGGATCCTACCCATGTGGTTGTTTCAAAATGTTAAAATGGCTCTCGGCTTTAAGTTTTGTTTATCATTTTTGCATTAATATTTGAAAAGTTAAAAATTAAAGGGTCGCCGGCATTAATATTAATCTCACAAATATTAACTCATTTGCCCAAATATTAACCCTCCTAACAATGGCACAACGCAACATGTAATGCATCATGTGTGAGCTTATGTATGTTGTCCATGGCCATTGTGGCCCATTGGGTCCCTATCCGGGCCCTCATACCTCATGGGACCCCGTAGTGGGGTCCCACATCTTCGCGGGTCCGGATGGGGGGTTAGTGGGGTTAGTGGGGTTAGTAGGGTTAGTGGGTTCGGTGGTAGGGTTTGCGTTCACGGGGGTAGACGCTTCGTTTGTGGGGGTGGGGGGTGTGGCCTTCTTCTTGCCCCCCGCCCACGCCTCTTCCCGGTGCCGCTCGGCCTCCTCGGGGGTGGGGAGGAGAAGGGAGCGGCTCACCTCGTAGAGGGTGGTGCCGCCCGGGTATTCCAGCCAAACGGCACCGTACTTCCGCCCGTGGATACCACGGACGGTGCCCCTCTCTACCCCGTTGGGGTAGGGTACGTGGACGACCGTCCCGACGATCGGATCCCCGGGACGGTCGTCCTTCTTCTCGGCACCCTTGGGGGTGTCGGTCTTGGTGGTGGTGGGAGGGGGGGGTTTGCGGTGGTGGTCTTGGGTGGGTTGGTGGGTTTGGGGGCGGGGACGGCCTTCATAGGCCGTGCGGTGGTGGTGGGGGAGGGGAAGGTTTGGGCCTTTTGGGCCGGGGGATCGCCCCGTCGTCGCTTGCGTCGGACGACTCGAAAGAAAACTTTCGTTTCTCGGGGGCAAGTTGGGGGGGATTGGGCTTCGCTTGGGGGGGGGGGGGGGTTTGGGGCGGTGGTGGTGGACACCCCCCCCCTCCCCCCGCCTCCCCCTCGCTCACCCCGCCCCCTCCCATGCTCCCCCACATCTCCTCATCCTCCCCCCCCCCCGCATACCCCACCTCCTGCATCCGAGCCCACTCCCTGGGCCGGAAGTGGCGCGGCGCCACCCATACGCCGCTCACCACGCGCGCAGTCTCCCAGTCGCGGAGACCGCGCAAGAGAGCAAGGCCCGGGGGTGGATCCCGGGCCACGATGCGATGGACGGCCCCCAAGGGTACTTCCTGGGAGCCCTCGGCGTCTGGCCAGGCCACCCAAATGGGCGTGGCATTCGTCGCGTTGACCACGACGTCAATGACCTACAAAAAAATGAACAAAAAAAGTGTGAATTAATTTTTTCGGCGTTCCCGATAATTTTTCGATTTTAGTATGAACTCTTAACTTTTAATATTTCGACCGGCGATGCAAAAATTAAATATTAATCTCGAGAAATTGACGCTGGCGTCCTGAAAATTAATGCAGGCAGGCAAGCAACATACCTCAAAACTCCCGTTGGTGCCGCCTGCCTGCACTGCCCCCATGGCCTCCCGGAAGAGAGAGGCTGCACTGGGGGCTCCACAGGGGCCACAGGGGCTCCCGCGCTGGCCTTTGGGGCCGCCTAGGCCGCCGGCTTGGCCACGTTCGCGGCCGCCTTGACCACGCGGGACAGGGGGACTAAGCCCTCGTACCAGGGCTGGCACCCAGGGTCGTAGATGGGCCGGGGCAGGGCCAGCACAGTGGCCCAGTCCACCCCGAAGGCCACAGCCTTGCCCTAGCGCCACTGCCTGATCCAGCCCAGCTGGGCCCAGTGCTGCAGCAGCACCAGGTAATGCGGCGTCCCAAAACGGACGCCGCGGGGGTCAAAAAGCAAATTCAGTGCGGGCAAAGCGCCCCCACTGATTGCCTCTGGCATTGGGCCAAGGGGGGCACCAGGGAGGGGTTTCCAGACCCAGAACCCCCCCCCCCCGGAGGCATCCTTACCCCAGGTGCCTCTGTGTACCCCCTCCTTCTAGCGAATCAAACACCGGATGAACCTCCGAAAAATCCACATGACTGTCATGTGGCTATGGGGGGGGGGGGGAGGAAAAAACTGGTTTGTCCCCCCCGCACCCCTGATCCAGCACCTGGGCTGACCAGGGGATCGGCCCCGCCTAGGGGGCGGCGGCAGACTGGGGGCCCAGGGCTTTGAGAAGCCACTAGGGGAGGGGGGGGCGGGATGGTTGGGGAGGTCAATTTCCTCAACGCCATCCCCGTCCCCGTCCCCGTCCCCCTCGTCCACCACCAATTCCCCCTCCCCCTCTTCCTTAACGCCCCCCCCCCCAAGGCTGGCCTGTACCCCGCCCCTGCCCCTGGCTCCTCTCCCTCTCTCTCCTCTCCCTCTTCTCCTTCTTCTTTTTTTTCTTCTCCTTCTTCTCCTTTTTCCGCCTATCCGAGGAGTCTTCGCTTGACTCCTCGGTTGGCGGTTGTGTGGCGGGAGGAGGAGGAGCTGGCACTACTGCAGGAGCTGCTGCTGCTGCTGCTGGTGCAGCTGCTACTGCCAGTTGCCGCTCCACTTGCGCCATGTAAGAGAGTGAGAGGAGCAAAAAAAAATTAATTAATTTTTGTGCCCGCGAGTTAATTTCCTGAAAACAATATTATCTATCAAAAATTAATTAATATACCAAATAATAGTGACCGCGCCTATTAATATTCATCTCGAAATATTAGACAAGTCGCCGCAAATATCAATTCGCATACGCAAGCAAGCGTGCACAAGCAAAACACACCAAAGCTTCGTTGTTCGCTTTGAGCATGTCGGCCAACATCTTTTGCATGGCCGAGGCGTCCATGGCGAGGAGAAAGTAAAGCTAGTGGTGGGGATGCAAGGGTGGAGGGCGGGGGGCTATGGGTGGCCATGAGTTTGGCCATGGTGCATGGGGCGGTATGGGAGGTCCCGTAGCTGCGTAGCGGGAGGTCAAATTTTAAAAACCACCACTCCCACACTTGTGAAACTACCTCCCCCTCCCGCTCTACTTGTGTTGCCCCCGGCATCCCCCCCCCCCCCCCCGGCCCAAGTGGTCATGGTATGCGCGCTTAAGGATGGCGTTGAGGCCCTCAACGACATCCGCGCACACGGCACCCAACCCAACCCCTAAGCGGCGTGCATTGGCCACGGCCTGGATGACAACCTCCTCCAAATAGAGGAGGTAGTTTGATGGACACGCCTCCTTGCAACAATGTGCACGGTAGGCGCGTGCCACCTCGACCGCACGTAGGTCCCCGCGGGGCGGCTTGTCCGTGTACAACTCCCGGAGGAGGTCACGCATGGCCACGACGGCTTGCCATTCACCATCCTCCGGGACGTAGTCCAATAACGGACCAAGTTCCTCCCACGCGAGGAACAACGCACGGGCCTCCTCCCCGTCAGGTGCCCCCGTCGCACCCAACTTCATACCCGTGCGGGCCCGGTAGAGGGCCCGTTGCACGGCGTCCGTGTTCTCCTTGGGGAGGTCCGCGAGGCGTGTCTCGATGAACGCCTCTTGGAGCCGGCCAATGGCCATGCAACAATGGAGGATGCATAGGAAAACCATGCACCGGTCAACCACAATGTGTGGATCCCCTATGCATCCCCCAATCTCCAAGCTACGGCCGGTCTCCTTGTAGCGGCGGCGGACTGCCTCCTCACGGGCCAAGGTGCGCCGGGTCGCCACGTTGACCCATGCCGCCGCAACTTTGTCACACACCCCCATATTGTAAATTGAGCCCACCAAGGGCGAGGTGGACAAACCGGTAAGGCGCCGCACGAACGGTTGGTCTCCCCCGATGACCAACCTGCTTGGCACCCAGCGCGACACCCAATGAAACTTCCCGCAGTCTTGTATGGACTGCAATACCTACAAAAAGGACATGGGTTAATATTTACATTAATTTCTCGAGATTAATATTAAGTCAATTTTTCAGTGGGCGTTAATATTAACCGAAAACAAGATATTAATCTCGAGAAATTAACGCAAAAAACGCAATGATTAACAAACAACGCATGGGCCACAAACCTTCAAGTTATCGACCCATATCTTTGCAAGTGCCGCCATGTCCTTGTCCCCGCACACGGCCATCCCTATCACCCACAAGTACGTGGGTGTGCGGCCCCGTGCACCGTGGTTGAGGAGCCCAATGGAGAGTTGGGTCCAACCACCACCGGCGCACAGGTACGCATCCCCATGCACAATGAAGGTGAGGGGCCTTGTCCAATCCATGGTGTCCACTAGCGATGGGCATGATTGGACGTACCGGGCCCATGAGGGTAGCGGCCAAGAGCGCCCACTCGCGGGGGGATCAGGGCCAGACACGGGTGGTCGGGTGGTCGTAGGTCAAGGGGGGTGACCAACTCCTTCCACGTGTCCGTGAACGCATCCCGAGTGGGGATGGGGCGGGGGAACGGGAGGCCCGTTGCGGCCGTGTAGGCCAACCCCCGGCGGCTCATGTACTCCGGCACGTGCCGGAAGCCGAGCTCGGGGAGGTTCAAGTCCATGAGGAGGCCGATGAGGTCCGGGGCCGGGAAGAGGTGGGAGGCATATTGCTTCACCGCCTCCACTCGCTTACTACGAATAAGGGAGGGGTAGCCAATCTCCATGGCCTCGGACCATCGGGCCCGGGCCAAAGAAGATGCGGCCACCCACTCACCAAGGAGTTGCGAGACCAAAGGGTCCTGCAAACTCTTGGCCCAACGCAAACGCACCAGCGTCATGTTAAGCTCGGTAAGGGTGTCCCGAGAGAAAGGCATAACAAGGGCTATACAAGGGAACATGGTGGTGTGGAGGGGGGGGGGGGGGACGCGGGCAACCGGACTTTAATCTAGGTCACCGGGGCTGGGTCACAGGCAGATGGGATTTTGCGAATCATTCCCTCTGGAGGCGAACTTCCAAGAGACACCGCAACCCGCCTCACTAGACCCCGCCCCTGTGCCCTGGCCCTGCCGCTTACTTTGGGGATGTGAAGTCGCTTTGCGGGCAAGCCTACCTGGAAGCCCATCAAGATGCTATCTCTTGAGGGAAGGTTGGCGGGTCCTCGCAAAACCCAAGCCCACTGCCGCGCTCGTCACATGATGCCGTCAAACAAAGAGGGAACAGCCCAAACCAACGACCCTCCTCTTGGCCCTCGGCGCGTTGGTGTCAGCTCCACCTGCCGTAACAACTCCAGGCGCCTGAACAAATGTCCTAGCACGCCTCGCCCGCTTCCCTCCCACCCCGGTCGGAGGTTGGGATCCTGGTGTGAAATCTGCGGAGACGGACTCGGACGTTGTGGTTGCGGCAAGGAGCCGATTCACCCCGGGGAGACGCCGGGGAGTCTCCAGATGGAGACGATGCGGACAAAACTGCCGCAGAATCAGAATCAGACCAAGTCGTCCATCTCCTTTTGAGTCTCCGCCACATCCTAATCAGCAAGAGATACGGTAGGTCCCGCCGGACAGGTACAGGTACCGCCAACGCAGCAGCGGTGATGGACCTCTCCGATTTGGCATACATGGCATCGCCCCATAGGTCCGCCAAGAGCACAAACACCCCCCAATCAGCAGCTTGTACGCCAAGAGGCCATTGCAGCTTCAGTGCCCCAACCACTGTAGGGTCAGAGTACCCCGCAGCGTACTCAGAGCCGTGGCTAGCCGGCACCAAGGGCCCCACCAAACGAAGGTAGGACGTAGGGGGAACGGTGGAAGGCGGCGGTGGCGTCCACCCGCCGTAGGCTGTGCCACCGCTAAACCGCATGCGGGGCATCAAGGAGGAGGTTAGCGAAGGTCTTCTCTACCGCCTCAGCCCCTCCCCAAGCCAACGACTAACCTTTAGTGATGCAACAGGCGTGGGCATATGCCCTGAGGAAAGGGACCCAAGACCGTCCCCACCAATAGAGTTGCCTTCGCACCTCTCAATGACCACCGACTTTGGTTGTGATGAATAGGACCACGGAGTCGCTCGCTAGTTGTGCCGGTGTGATGAATAGCGCTTGAGATACCCTGAGGAAAAGCAACCAACTGAGGCAAGCCACGGCTGCCACAGCTTGCTCTTGTGGTGATGACGCCCTAGACCACAGGAGACGGAGTCCGCATGGTACCATGTACGGCTGGCTACCTAGGCGTGGGCTTGCCCGACTTCGCAAGTCTCCAGTGGATGGCCCGCACACGTTCCGGAAGCAGTCCGACATCGTAAGCAGCCCGGACGGCTGAGACGTACCCACGGAGGGTTGACCTGGCCTGTCCCATACTGACCCTCAACACCGGGATCTCAGATAGTGTGTCAGTAAGCGGCGATTATAGTGCCCTTGACCCCTTGAAGCCAGCCAATGAGGACAACACGGATCGGTACCTCGTCTCGGTTTTGGTTGCCCGGCTGCCCATCCCCGCACGCGGGCGGCTGCCACCCCATAAGAGCCTATGGCCGCCATCGCCATGGCCCAGCAGGCCGCCGCCGCTCTGAAGGTCGGTCCTGGAAGTTGGGAGGGCACTGGCAATGTGATCCCCTGTTCAAGAAAGACAAGTGTGCAAGTAAAACGGGTGATGTTGTTGTTGTTGTCGTTGTTGTTGTTGTTGTTGTTGTTGTTGTTGTTGTTGTTGTTGTTGTAGTTGTAGTTGTCGTTGTTGTTGTTGTTGTAGTTGTTGTTGTTGTTGTTGTTGTTGTTGTTGTTGTTTTTGTTGTTGTTGTTGTTGTTGTTGTTGTTGTTGTTGTTGTTGTTGTTGTTGTTGTTGTTGTTGTTGTTGTTGCTGCTGCTATTGCCGCTACTACTGTTGTTGCCGTTGTTGTTCCTACTGCTGCTGCTGTTGTTGTTGTTGTTGTTGTTGTTGTTGTTGTGGTTGTTCTTGATGTTGTCGATGTTCTTGTTGCTGCTGCTCCTGCTGTTGTTATTGTTATCATTGCTGTTATTGTTCTTCTTCTTGGTATCGTTGTATTGTTGTTGTGGTTGTTGTTGTTGTTGTTGTTCTTGTTGTTGTTGTTGTTGTTGTTGGTGTTGTTGTCTTTGTTGTTGTTGTTGTTGTTGATGTCGTTATTGCCCTGGTGGCCCAAATTAAACCCAATATATCTAATATCTGGCCAAAAATTAACACGTTAATCTCAAGTTTCACCTTTTTTAGGGGGGGTTAGGGGGTTTGCCGTGAAAATTATGTCCCCCACGGGTTGCCTTACGGCCCTGGGTGTCATTTCCCCCGGGGGTTGGTGGGGAGATCCTAGCCGTGTGGTTGTTTCAAAATGTTCAAATGGCCCTCGGCTTTAATTTTTGTTTTTCATTTTTCCATTAATATTTGAAAAGTTAAAAATTAAAAGGTCGCCGGCATTAATATTAATCTCACAAATATTAACTCATTTGCCCAAATATTAACCCTCCTAACAATGGCACAACGCAACATATAATGCATCATGTGTGTGTTTATGTATGTTGTCCATGGCCATTGTGGCCCATTGGGTCCCTATCCGGGCCCTCATACCTCATGGGACCCCGTAGTGGGGTCCCACATCTTCGCGGGTCCGGATGGGGGGTTAGTGGGGTTAGTGGGGTTAGTTGGGTTAGTGGGTTCGGTGGTAGGGTTTGCGTTCGGGGGGGTAGACGCTTCGTTTGTGGGGGTGGGGGTTTGGCCTTCTTCTTGCCCGCCGCCTGGGCCTCTTCCCGGTGCCGCTGGGCCTCCTCGAGGGTGGGGCAGAGAAGGGAGCGGGTCACCTCGTAGAGGGTGGTGCCGCCGGGGTATTCCACGCAAACGGCACCGTACTTCCACGCGTGGAAACAACGGACGGTGCCCCTCTCTACCCCGGCGGGGTAGGGTACGTGGACGACCGTCCCGACGATCGGATCCTCGGGACGGTCGTCCTTCTTCTCGGCACGCTTGGGGGTGGCGGTCTTGGTGGGGGGGGGGGGGTTGCGGTGGCTGTCTTGGGTGGGTTGGT
This sequence comes from Eutreptiella sp. 'Long Island Sound 2002', assembly GCA_964036045.1. Classification (NCBI taxonomy): domain Eukaryota; phylum Euglenozoa; class Euglenophyceae; order Eutreptiales; family Eutreptiaceae; genus Eutreptiella; species Eutreptiella sp. 'Long Island Sound 2002'. The sequence continues at coordinate 117,374,723 of OZ038383.1, forward strand.
GGGTTTGGGGGCGGGGACGGCCTTCATAGGCCGTGCGGTGGTGGTGGTGGTGGGGGGGGGGGTGTTTTTTGGGCCGGGAGATCACCCCGTGGTCGCTTTTGTCGGACGACTCGAAACAAAACTTTCGTTTCTTGGGGGCGGGTTGGGGGGGGCTGGGTTGCGGCTTCGCTTGGGGGGGGGGGAGGGTTTGGGGCGGTGGTGGTGGGCGCCCCCCCCCTCCCCCCCCTCCTCCCCCTCGCTCACCCCGACCCCCCCATGGTCCCCCACATCTCCTCACCCTCCCCCCCCGCATACCCCACCTCCTGCATCCGAGCCCACTTCCTGGGCCGGAAGTGGCGCAACGACACCCATACGCCGCTCACCACGCGCGCAGTCTCCCAGTTGTGGAGACCGCGCAAGAGAGCAAGGCCCAGGGGTGGATCCCTGGCCACGATGCGATGGAGGGCCCCCAAGGGTACTTCCTGGGAGCCCTCGGCGTCTCGCCAGGCCACCCGAATGGGCCTGGCATTCGTCGCATTGACCACGACGTCAATGACCTGCAAAAAAAAATGAAGAAAAAAAATTGTGAATTAATTTTTTCGCCGACTTTTTTAATTTTTCGACTTTAACATTAACCCTTCACTTTTAATATTTCGACCGGCGGTGCAAAAATTCAATATTAATCTCAAGAAATGAATGCTGGCGACCCAAGAAATAATGGAGGCAGGCAAGCAACATACCTCGAAACTCCCGTTGGTGCCGCGTGCCTGCACTGCCCCCATGGCCTCCGGGAAGAGAGAGGCTGCACTGGGGGCCTCCACAGGGGCCACAGGGGCTCCCACGCTGGCCATTGGGGCCGCCTGGGCCGCCGGCTTGGCCACGTTCGCGGCCGCCTTGACCGTGCGAAGGGGGACCAAGCCCTCGTACCAGGGCTGGCACCCAGGGTCGTAGATGGGCCGGGGCAGGGCCAGCACAGTGGCCCAATCCACCCCGAAGGCCACGGCCTTGCCCAGGCGCCACTGCCGGATCCAGCCCAGCTGGGCCCAGTGCTGCAGCAGCACTTGGTAATGCGGCGTCCCAAAACGGACGCCGCGGGGGTCAAAAAGAAAATTCACTGCGGGTAAAGCGCCCCCACTGATTGCCTCTGGCATGGGGGCAAGGGGGGCAACAGGGAGGGGTTTCCAGACGCAGAAAACCCCCCCCCCCCCGGAGGCATCCTTACCCAAGGTGCCTCTGTGTACCCCCTCCTTCCGGCGAATCAAACACCGGATTAACCTCCGAAAAATCCACATGACTGTCATGTGGCTATGGGGGGGGGGGGACTGGTTGATCCCCCACGCACCCCTGCTCCAGCACCTGGGCTGACCAGGGGATCGGCCCGGCCTAACGGGCGGTGGCAGACTGGGGGGCCAAGGCTTTCAGAAGCCACTGGGGGAGGGTGGGTGATGGGGGGGGGGGGGTCAACAACCTCAAATCCATCCCCGTCCCCGTCCCCGTCCCCCTTGTCCATCACCACTTCCCCCTCCCCCTCATCCTTAACCCCCCCCCCCGGGGCTGGCCTGTACCCCTCCCCTTGCCCCTGGTTCCTCTCCCTCTCTCTCCTCTCCCTCTTGTCCTTCTTCTTTTTCTTCTTCTCCTTCTTCTCCTTTTCAAGCCTATCCGAGGAGTCTTCGCTTGACTCCTCGGTTGGCGGTTGTGCGGTGGGAGGACGAGGAGCTGGCGCTGGTGCCGGAGCTGCTGCTGGAGGAGCTGCTGGTGCAGCAGCTATTGCCAGTTGCCGCTCCAGTTGCGACATCAAAGAGAGTGAGAGGACCAAAAAAAAATTAATTAATTTTTGTGCCCCCGAGTTAATTTCTTGAAAATAATATTATCCATCAAAAAATCAATTAGTATATCAAATATTATTGACCGCGCCTATTAATATTAATCTCAAAATATTAGACAAGTCGCCGCAAAAATTAATTTGTATACGCAAGCAAGCGTGCACAGGCAAAACACACCAGGGCTCGTCGTTCGCTTTGAACATGTCAGCCAACATCGTTTGCATGGCCGAGGCGTCCATGGCAAGGAGAAAACAAAGCTAGCGCTGGGAAAGCAAGGGTGGAGGGCGGGGGGTAGTGGGTGGCCATGAGTTTGGCCAGGGTGCATGGGGCGGTATGGGGCGTCCCGTAGCTGCGTAGCGGGAGGTCAAATTTTAAAAACCACCACTCCCACACTTGTGAAACTACCTCCCCCTCCCGCTCTACTTGCGTTGCCCCCGGCATCCCCCCCCCCGGCCCGAGTGGTCATGGTATGCACGCTTAAGGATGGCGTTCAGGCCCTCAACGACAACCGCGCACACGGCACCCAACCCAACCCCCAAACGGCGTGCGTTGGCCACGGCCTGGATGACAACCTCCTCCAAATAGAGGAGGTAGTTTGATGGACACGCCTCCTTGCAACAATGTGCACGGTAGGCGCGTGCCACCTCGACCGCACGTAGGTCCCCGCGGGGCGGCTTGTCCGTGTGCAACTCCCGGAGGAGGTCACGCATGGCCACGACGGCTTGCCATTCACCATCCTCCGGGACGTAGTCCAATAACGGACCAAGTTCCTCCCACGCGAGGAACAACGCACGGGCCTCCTCCCCGTCAGGTGCCCCCGTCGCACACAACTTCATACCCGTGCGGGCCCGGTAGAGGTGTTTTGCACGGCGTCCGTGTTCTCCTTGGCGACGTCCACAAGGCGTGTCTCAATGAACGCCACTTGGAGCCGGCCAATGGCCATACAACAATGGAGGATGCATAGGAAAACCATGCACCGGTCAACCACAATGTGTGGATCCCCTATGCATCCCCCAATCTCCAAGCTACGGCCGGTCTCCTTGTAGCGGCGGCGGGCTGCCTCCTCACAGGCCAAGGTGCGCTGGGTCGCCACGTTGACCCATGCCGCCGCAACCTTGTCCCACACCCCCATATTGTAAATTGAGCCGACCAAGGGCGAGGTGGACACACCGGTAAGGCGCCGCACGAACGGTTGGTCTCCCCCGATGACCAACCTGCTTGGCACCCAGCGCGACACCCAATGAAACTTCTCGCAGTCTTGTATGGACTGCAGTAACTACAAAAAGGACATGGGTTAATATTTACATTAATTTCTCGAGATTAATATTAAGTCAATTTTTCAGTGGGCGTTAATATTAACCGAAAACAAGATATTAATCTCGAGAAATTAACACAAAAATTAACAAACAATGAACGGGCCACAAACCATCAAGTTGCCGGCCCATATCGTTGGAAGTGCCGCCATGTCCTTGTCCCCGCACACGGCCATCCCTATCACCCACAAGTACGCGGGTGTGCGGCCCCGTGCGCCGTGGTTGAGGAGCCCAATGGAGAGCTGGGTCAAACTACCACCGGCGCACGGGTACGCATCCCCACGCACAATGAAGGTGAGGGGCCTTGTCCAATCGATGGTGTCCACTAGCGATGGGCATGATTGGACGTACCGGGCCCATGAGGGTAGCGGCCAAGAGCGCCCACTCGCAAAGGGATCGGGGACGGACACGGGCAGCCGTAGGTCAAGGGGGGTGACCAACTCCTTCCACGCGTCCGTGAACGCATCCCGAGTGGGGATGGGGCGGGGGAACGGGAGGCCCGTTGCGGCCATGTATGACAACCCCCGGCGGCTCATGTATTGCATCATGTGGCGGAAGCCAACCTTGGGGACGTTCAAGTCCATGAGGAGGCCGATGAGGTCCGGGGCCGGGAAGAGGTGGGAGGCATATTGCTTCACCGCCTCCACTCGCTTACTACGAATAAGGGAGGGGTAGCCAATCTCCATGGCCTCGGACCATCAGGCCCGGGCCAAAGGGGATGCGGCCACCCACTCACCAAGGAGTTGGGAGACCAAAGGGTCCCGCAAACTCTTGGCCCAACTCAAACGCACGAGCGTCATGTTAAGCTCGGTAAGGGTGTCCCGAGAGAAAGGCATAACAAGGGCTATACAAGGGAACATGGTGGTGTGGAGGGGGGGGGGGGAATGCGGGCAACCGGAGGGGGGGTGTCCAAGACACCGACCAACACAACATTGGAGCCTCTCTACTATACCGTTGTGCGACAATATACCACGTACCACCCCTTATGGGTCCTCATATGCGCATGGAAAAATGGGTACAAATGACCCAATCAAAAAAAAAGAGCTTTAACCTCTTAATATTTGCGAGATTAATATATTACCGCCTTCATATATTAAAAATTAAAATTAACCACATTGAGTCTAATTTGGGCCACTGGGCTGTTGTTGTTGTTGTTGTTGTTGTTGTTGTTGTTGTTGTTGTCGTTGTTGTTGTTGTTGTTGTTGTTGTTGTCGTTGTTGTTGTTCTTGTTGTTGTTATTGCTATTGTTGTGATTGTCATTACCATTGTGGTTGTTGTCATAGTGGTCGTTGTTCTTGTTGGTGTTGTTATTGTTGTTATTGTTCTAATTGTTGTTGTCATTGTTCTTGTTGTTGTTGTTTTTGTTATTGTATTGTTGTTGTTTTTGTTGTTTTTGTTGTTATTGTTGTTGTTGTCGTTGTTGCTATCATTGTTCTTGTTGTTGTTACCGTGTTGCGGTGTTGCGGTTTGTGGTGGCCTGCTTGTTATTTCTTCGCTGCAGCACGTCCTTGAACATACAACAGGGCATGATGGCACATGGCTTACTACTAACGGATTCCTTCACTTGGAGGGTGGCTTTTGGTGGTGGGCCAAACGGTATCGCCACACTGGCACACCGTTACGTAGGGCTAACGCCGCCCGCCTTTGTTTGTCTTCTTGTTGTCGTTCTTGTTGTTCTTGTTGTTGTGGTGGTCGTGGTGGTCATAGTGGTGGTGGTGGTGGTGGCGGTGGTGGTGGTGTTGGTGGTGGTGGTGGTGGTGGCGGCGGCGACGGTGGTGGTGGTGGTGGTGGTGGTGGTCACGGTCATAGCTTCGCTACATTGCGAGCCAGCCCCCGCTGTGCCGCATGATTGATTGGTCTTTCCCCTTGTGATTCATTGTCAGGGGGGATGGCTATCCATGTGCTAGTGGGGAGTGGTCCCAGTTGAGCGTCTCCATGGTCAACATGGGCCTCTCGGGACGCATCCCCACGTATGTATGGGTCATCGGACTCGCCATATGTGGGCACAAGCAAATGGCCACCTTGGCAACCCTTTGGAAAGCCAATATCGAGCTGTGACAACAATTGTTCCGGCGACATTCTGGCGGTGTTCCGCCTATGTGTTTGAACACCCATTGGAACAAATTGAATCCAACATATTGCCTTTGATTTTTAGGCAATCCAACTCGTTGTGGACACCAAATAGGTGGTCTACAACGCCCGTGAGCACCCGTCCGATGTTTCGTTGCGTGGACACTCCCCTTGGGTGAGTCCCATCATTGGGATTTCACCCGCCCCACAGGTTGGGTGCCTATACAATGAGGCCATTATGATGCCCGCGTTTGGATGAGCAAAGATGCGGTCCGGACGACCGAGTCGGATCATGAGCACTGGACATCTTTCTTGTTAGGAACAATGTCCCTTAAAGCGGCCGGCTGCTCCGTGGACCCGGTGGTGGTCATGGCGCGCTGCTGGGTGGTCATGTGCATTTTGCACTGTTGCATGGCACTAGGGCGTATGCAAATGGCCCAAATTGAACGGTTGGCCAATGACCGGCTTGCCCGCGGTGATCAGGTAACTCGTGCGGCCATCGAGGCCACGTTGCATGAAAATCGCACAGGGTGCCGTCTGGGAAAGGATGCCCCCCCGGACGGTGTGGAGACGTCTCGGCTCTTTGCTGCATGGGCAGCCCTAGCCTTCTTGTTAGTTGTGGTGCCGGATGAGCCGCTCTACAAGGCGGTTGTTGATATGGCACAGTTGCTTCGGGACCTGTACCACACTTGTGGGTCCACAACCCCAGTGCCGGGCTTTAGCAGCTGCCTTCTGCAAGCATTGTGCACCCGGGTCTGCGTCCTACTACCTCCTTTTTTTGGAGGGGGATGCAGACCACGCATTGGAGGACATATGGGCTTTTGGCATGCCAATGTTCTCACACGACTTTGTTGAGAGCCTGAACAGGTTCCTAAAGCAGGCCTTTAATGAGCACAGTGCCCGAGGCGGTGGCAAGCAAATGGCAACCAAGCAAAGTGCCTGTGGACGCCCGGAGGCCTCTGTCGACTCAGACGCCGACGCCCTGGGGCAAGTGCTGCAATGGGCTTTTCCCAACATGATGTTGCTCGCCATGTTCCTTGTGTTCGCAAGGCTTCCTTAGAGTCTGTACCCCATTCTCCAGCCCCCTTCCCTAGCTCACTTTTGTCCTATGCTCCTCAACATGGCCGCGCCCGTCAACGGCGATATGCTGGGCACGTGGACCGCCCTGTTGAGGGGAACAACAAACATGCAGGTGGTTGTGTGTGCATGCATGCATGTGAATTTGTGAATCGTGCATCGTGCATCTTGGCCTTTGCGAGGGGCTGAGGGGTAGGGGCTAACGGGTGGAGGTGTGCATCATGGCATGCCATGGCCGCGAGTGGCCTTTGCTAGGGGCTGCGGGTTAGGGCCCGGGCGAGTGCGCGTGGTGTGGGATTGTTGTCCCTTGAGGGGTTAGCCAAACCCCCACACGCGCAGTGCCTGCTCGAATGTTGTCCCTTGAGGGGTTAGCCAAACCCCCGGGGGCAGTGCCCGCCGGAATGTTGTCCCCTGAGGGGTTCCCCAAACCCCCAGGGGCAATGCCTGCTGGAATGTTGTCTCCTGAGGGGTTAGCCAAACCCCCAAGGGCAGTCCCTGCCTGAATGTTGTCCCCTGAGGGGTTAGCCAAACCCCCCAGGGCAGTGCCTGCTCGAATCTTGTTCCTTGAAGGGTTAGCCAAACCCCCAGGGGCAGTGCTCTCTGCTGCCCCCCTCCCCTCCGTTGCAGCGGTGTTCCAGCGGCCAGTGGGACACCGCCGGAACGTCGCCGGAACAAGTTACTAGAACGTACGCGGAACAAGAATTTTATGACTAGCCGACACCACCCTCCTCCGTCTCTTCACAAGAGGGGATGTCGGAGGGGGATGCACTGCGGCAAGCTTTGAACGCACCACCCCCGGACCTTACCCCCGCAACCACGCCCTTATGGCGACCACAAACTCTGTTCCGGCTTCGACAACCCCACCTCCACCCCCAAATCAACCCCCCAATCAACCTGCTCAGCCCGCTTGGGCCGCTCCAGCGCAACAGGCAACAGTGGCCGCCCCAGCACCGCCACAGCCCGCCAACACCAATCCCAAAAACGACACCAACAAGGACAAAGAGACCAAGAGCAAAGTGAAGGAGGATCGCCCCCCGTTGTCCGTGCCCTCGCATGGGACGACGGGGAGTGAAGGGGCGGCGGCAGATTGGGGTGTGGTGATGGGGGAGGTCCACGAGGCAAGGGGGAACTTGCGAAGCCTCCGGGGGAGCGGTCTAAGGTGGGAGGTCAAGCTTGGTCGTTGTCGGGACCCTGGGGATGTTCCGGGGGGGATAGCGGGCTGCGGGACTACGGGCGGAAAAGTTTCGGAGGGGAAGCACCGGCTAAGGGAGGCACAAAGGGCAGTTGAGGAGTTGGAGGGGAAATGGGCGAGAATGGGCACAAGGGACGATGGGGTGGAGGTAGAGGAAGTGGAGGATGACAATGTTCAGCTGGTGAACCTGGAGGGGCACCCCTAGGGGAACCCTGTGGTTGCGGAGGAAGCAAAAGGGGGGGGGGGGTCAGAGTCTGATTGGGGGGGATGAACCCACCCTCTTGCATGTCACCGAGTGGATGTGCAAGACGTTGGGTTCAAGTGTGCAGCCAAAGCTGCCACCTTCCCCTCGACAAGGGAGATGGTGCCCCGCCCCCCTGGATACTTGCATCCTCGAATCCCCCCACCCCAACATCTACACTCTTCGGTGGTTGTTCCAACGCTTCCTTTGGAAGCAGTTGCAGAACCAAGGCCCGGAGCCACTGCCGGTGGCGCCGGGAGGATGGGGATGCAGCAGTGGGACCCTCGTGACGTGGGTGACAGGGCCGAGGTCAGGCCGCACAACAGCCCTCCCCAATGAATGGTCACCCAGTCACGCCTACGGGGGGGGGGGGATTCTTACCGCCGGGCGGCAGGTGGCAGACCGCTGCCATGGGTAGCTTATTTTTGAGCGCTGGGCTGATCATCGTCCCGCTGATGTGAAGCCCACTCCCCGGAAGGACATTGTGATCTTCCGGGCAAATTGGGTCAACATCCTAAAAGATGGGATCTACCGAGTCATGGATGAGGACAAGTACCACGGATGTCAAGGGCAAGACTCTATTGCACCCTCGTCCCCTCCGCGTGAAGTGCGAGACGGTCATGCAGCGCGACGACTTGAACACGGTGCGAGTCGAGCGGGAGAGGAGGCCGTCCGCGCAGCTCCGAAAGGCCCTGGCGGCCCTGAAGGGGAACGTGGACACGAGAGTGCGGGTATCCCCCTCTTCCGCATGACATAGGGGCCAATAGGGCCAGAAAATTGCGTGGTGTTCTCCCCCATGACTTGTTCCGGCGACGTTCCAGCAACTTGTGCCGGTAGTGTTCCACTCTCTAACACTGAAAGCTGCCATAATGTCGGTGGAACGTCGCGCGAACAAGTTACTGGAATTTCGCTATCGTCTCTGTAGGTCGAGGATGCGCATATCAATCCCGGCAACCCACGGGCGGTGCGCCTCATCATGCGTCGGCCGGGATGCGACCCCCGGCCCGTCTACGTCACCTCCCTGTTGTACCAGCTGCCTGTGCAGTCAATTGGAGCACTGGAGGGGCTCATGGCCCTGGCCGAGCATCTGGCCGGCCGTAGTAGCAGCCTAGAGACACAAGTGGAGGGCTGGGGCAACATTGACCACCTGTCCCCGGCTGCCGCTCACCGCCAGCAACTCCTGAGCCCCCCCTCCCCAAGCCCCCAGCCTAGTCCCAAAACTTGCCCCCCAACCCAAAACAAACCCCAACCCCCAGGGCAAAACAAACCCTGTCCCGTAAACAAACCAAATGCCAACCAAAAACCCAAGGCCCCTTCCAAACCCCCCCCCAAAAAAAGAGGAAGAGGCTTCCGGGCAAGTCCACCTCGGAGCCCTCCTTGGAGTCCTCAACGGATTCCTCCTCCACCTCCTCTCTTACCTCCAACTCCTCCGCTTCTTTTGCGGACCTGCCCGTGCACGACAAGAAGACCCACTAGCCCCCCAAAGAGAAGACCGCCCCACCCCGGACCCCCAAAGAAGGCCCCCAAGCCCAGCCCTAAGCCCCCCTCCCCCCACCAACGAACCCCCGCATCCCCGATGGCAGACATGCCAAGGAATACCCCCCCGCCCAAGCCCAAGCCGAAGCCGGAGGCAAGGGGGGCGGTGGGGCTGTAAGTACAAGGCGGGGGAAACGTTATGTCGTTTGTGGCCACAAGGAGGTGTGGGGCATCGAGCGCGGCAAGAGCGTCCTTGCCACAAACGGACCCCCCCGGCCCTCGAAAGGGGATAAAATTGGTGAGGTTCCCAGGGGGTGAGAACCTTTGAGGTGTGCCAAAGGTCGCGGTGTAGCGGACCCGACGGCAAGCCATAAAGTTCCTCCACAAGAATAGGAAGGAGAAGGAGGCGGGTGAAGAGAGGGAGGGTGACCGCGACGAGGACGCGGACGCCGAGGACGGGGACGGTGACGGGGATGGGGATGGGGATCGGGGAGACCAAGGGGATGGGCGAGGGGTAGGTGAGCGTGTATAGGTGAGGGTATGTGGGTGGAGGTCGCCGGGTTGGAGGGTGAAGGGGTGATGGGTGACCGGTCGGTGGTCGGCGAGGGTGAAGGGGGGGTAACTTCCGGGGCACCCCGCGCCCCGCCGACCACGCAAGAGGAGTAGCCTAGGGACGTACAAAGAGACTAACCCCATGTGCCCTTGCCGGCATGCTAACCTACAATGTATCTTTCACTTACCCTTTATCGACACTTTGCTTTTTGTGTCGCTTGCGTATTCCGGTGGTCCTCCGGGAACATGTTCTGGCGGTGTTCCAGTGATATTCCGGCAAAAACTGTTTTTGAATGCAACTGTTTTTCACACGACAACACGTTACACAACAAATTCGAAAGTACCAGCGGGAGCCCCCTAGGCTAGCGTACAACATATTTTCATGGCATGAATGGGTGAGCTTGGTTGGGGGGTAAATTAACGTTGAACTTTCTTCGTTCCGGCCATTTTTGTTTGAACACGGGAACCATTTGGTCGGAACAACCTTTGCGTTCAAGCGCGTGCCAAGGGCGGTGGCGGCGGTGGTGGTGGTGGTGGTTGTGGTTGTGGTTGTGGTTGTGGTTGTGGTAGTGGTGTTAGCGGTCACAAGTCACAGGTCAGGGGAGGGGGGGGTCTCGTGTAAAATCGAGGAGACAGCCCCCCCCACCTCCGTGACAACAACAACGACAACAACAACAACAATACAACAACAACAACAACAACAACAACAACAACAACAACAACCACAACAACAACAACAACAACAACAACAACCACAACAACAATGACAAAAACAACAAGAACAACAATGACAACAACACCACCACCAATAACGACAATACCGGCAAAAACGTAGGGTCACACACAGGATTTTGTGGTAGCAACACAGTCGGAAGTGGAATCACAGGTGAATGCCAGGACTGGCGCCTTGGGAGCAATGGGAGGTGGGAGGGAGCTACAACGCACTATACATGTGCTTCACACATTGCACCATGGGGGCATCAAGATGGCATGGGCCACAGCAACATGCGTCCTACAGAGAGGCCTGAACTTCATTCCACAAATCATGTTGTTTCCCATTCTCAGACCAGCCAACAATCTGTGCCGGATGTGCCGCAAGCGCACACACGCATGACTCTAATTTTTGATGATTTCCAGCCACAAAATCCGGTGAATGTGTGAACATGAGAACGCATTTCAGCCGCTGTGGGAAATGCACTTGTATATGCTGCTCACGATGAATGCTATGCATTCATTTATGCTCATATGTTTCTACTTCATCGGGTAATGAGGACCTAAGCCGGCCCGCAACTAGGGATTCTATTGTGATTGTGGTGCTTAAGTTCAGCTGCAGAGGAATCATCCAAAGCAGGCCATTTTTTGATCCCCCAAATTGCAAGGATTGGTTTTATTAGCAAAAGCAAGTGGCAAAACAACATCAACATCAATAACAACAACAATAACACAAACGACAAAAATGAGAACAACAACAACAATATCAACAATAACAATAACAATGGTAATGACAATGACAACAATAGCAAAAACAACACGACAACAATAGAAACAACAATAACAACAATACTAACCATAGCGGCAAAAGGAACAACATCCACAGCAGCGGCTGCAACAAATACAACAACAACAACAACAACAACAACCACAACAACAACCACAAAAACACCACCACCACCACCACTACCACCACCACGACCACCACGACCACCACCACCACCACAACCATCACAACCAGCACCACCAGCACCACCAGGTCAGACTTCACGTAGCATAGTTTTCAACGCACGTTCCCTTCATGGATGTGATTCTTTACTCTCCTTGCGACATGGGCGAAATTGTATGGGCAACCGTTGGTAACTATGTTCCGCAGTTTCGACCAGCAAGTGTGGCCCCAACCCTTATCCATGCGCCCAACACTGCCTCTCTGAACCCATGCAGCTCGTTAAATGGAATAATGATATTTGTGATTGGAACAAGCCGGGAAACGGAGAGCATTGACATGTGGCGGGGAGGAACATATTGTAGCCTAGCGCCGTGTGGTCTGGGGCCAGCCGTTCTGATTTGCTTTGTTCAGTGCCTTCGCACTTCTCCTTAAAGCCCTTTGTTACACTTGCTAACCTATAAGCTACACTGCTTCTGCTGCATCCCACCCCCCTTCGCCCCACCCCTCATGATTAGGCCGGGTGCCCTATAGGGGTGGTCAATAGGGATTGCATTGCAACCCTTCACGCGGCGTCTCGTGGGTAGGCCGCTACGAGAGGCTGTTACGGAACTAACCCATTACATATTTGTTTCTTCGGGAGAGTTTGTGGTTGCTTTTGCAAATAGCCAACGTAGAATGGATGCATGTCGAGTTGTCAACAGCCCAAAGCGAGTGCCGCTTCAGTTCACGATGCCAAGTGGGGTCGTGTACATCTATTTTCCAAGCGGATGTAAAGGACGCCGGAAGTTGTTTATTTTTTTTAACTAGAGAACGTCCTATTGCCCAATGATTGATGTGTAGAACAGTGTATGCATGCACAGGAGGTGCCGGATGGGGTGAGGAGCAACACACGTCCACGGGACAATAGAGAGGGAAGCCCTAGGCAAGTGGCCAAGACTGTGCATGGTCCAGCCACCCAAGGTCATCGGCCGGAAGGTCCTGGAGCGAAACACGTGAACAAAGGGACACGTGCCATCCGAACCGAAGGCTACGAGCCTAGCCCGCTACAGCATCTGGAAACTTGTTGTAGACTGAAAATTGGCTGAAAACGGCAAATAGCGGCAAAATGAACTGCAAAGACACACTAATTATGGTCAAGGAACGCATGGCTGAAGGGGTCCTGGGGTCACTCACCGCGTCCGGGGCCATGGTTCCGGGTCAAAACTCCACGGCATAGTCACCAACGATTGTCCATACCGAAGGCTGTGAGAATCGCCCGCTACAGCACTTTCAAAGTTGCTGTATATTGAAAATTAGCTGCGAGCGCCAAATAATGGCAAAATCAACCGCACAATTAGAATGATTATGGTCAAAGAGCTGCATGGCTTAAGGGGTCGTGGGATCAACAATGGGGTCCTAGGCCATGGCTGCCGGTCGAAACTTTAGAGCATAGTGTCCAACGGTTGCCCAAACGGAAGGCTATGAGGTTGGCCTTTTACAGCATCTGGAAACTTGTTGTAAATTGAAAATTAGATGAAAGCCGCAAGCAAGGGCAAAATCAACCGCACAATTAGAATGACAATGGTCAAAGAGCTGCATGGCTTAAGGGTTTGTGAGGTCACTCACGGGGTCCCAGGCCATGGTTGCCAGTCGAAACTGCCCAGCATAGTCACCAACGGTTGCTCAAACCTAAGGCTATGAGGATGATCTGCTACAGCATGTGGAAACTTTTTGTAAATGAAAAATTAACTGCAAGCGGCCAATAACGGCAAAATCAAATGGACAATTAGAATGATTATGGTTCAAGAGCTGCATGACTTAAGGCGTCGCGGGGTCACCGACGGAGTCCGGGGCCATGGCTGCCGTTCGAAACTCCGGAGCATAGTTGCCAACGGTTGCCCAAACCGCAGACTATGAGATTGGCCTACTACAGCATTTGGAAACTTCTTGTCAACCAAAAATTAGCTGAGAGCGGTAAATAACGGCAAAATCAACAGCAAAAACACATTGATCGTAGTCGAAGAACTGCATCGCTTAAGGGGTCGTGGGGTCACTCACGGGGTGCGGCGCCATAGCAGCCGGTCGAAACTTCATAGCATAGTCACCAACGATTGCCCATACCAAAGGCGATGAGGGTCGTCCGCTACAGCAGTCTCAAGGCTGCTGTAGATTGAAAAGCCCTGACAACGGCAAAGAATGGCAAAAAGCAACCGCACAATCACAATGGTTACGGTCAAAGTACCGCATGGTTTGAAGGGTCGTGGGGTCATCAATGGGGTCTTGGGCCATGGCTGCCGCTCGAAACTCTAGAGCAGAGTCGCCAACCGTTGCCCAAACCCAAGGCTATGAGGTTGGCCGGCCACCACCTTTGGAAACTTGTTGTAAATTGAAAATTAGATGAAAGGGGCACATAACAGCAAAATAATCTGCACAATTACAATGATTATGGTCAAAGAGCTGCATGGCTTGAGGCGTCGTGGCGTCACTAATGGGGTCCTGGGCCATGGTTGCCGGTCGAAACTCCGGAGCATAGTCGCCAACGGTTGCCCACACAAAAAGGAACGAGGTTGGCCTGCTACAGCATCGAGAAACTTCATAAAAATTGAAAATTAGCTAAAAGGGGCAAATAACGGCAAAATCAACTGCACAATTAGAATGATTATGGTCCAAAAGCCGCATGGCATAAGGGGTTGTGGGGGCACTAATGGGGTCCTAGGCCATCGCCGCCGGTCGAAACTTGTGAGCATAGTCGCCAACGGTTGACCAAACCAAAGGCTATGAGGTTGGCCTGCTGGAGCATGTGGAATATTGTTGTAAATTGAAAATTAGGTGAAGGGGGCAAATAGCGGAAAAATCAACCGCACCATGTGAATGATTAGGGCAAAGAGCAACGTGGCTTAATTTTCGTGGGGTCACTAACGGGGTCACGGGCTCTGGGTGCCGGTCAAAACTCCGAAGCATAGTCGCCAACGGTTGGCGTGCTACAGCGTGTGGAAACTTGTTGTAAATTGAAAATTAGCTAAGAGCAGCACATACCCGCAAAATCAACCGCAAAAACTCAATGAGTATGGTCAAAGGACTGCATGCCTCAAGGGGTCGTGGGGTCACTCACGGGGTTCGGGGCCATGGCTGCCGGTCGATAGTCTAGAGCACAGTCACCAACGGTTGCCCGTACCAAAGGCTATGAGGCTCTGCCGCTACAGCATATTCAAATTTGTTGTACATTGAAATTTAGAAGAGGGCAAAAGACGACAAAATCAACCGCACAATTAGAATGATTATGGTCAAAGCACCGCATGGTTTAAGGGGTTGTGGGGTCACTAATGCAGTTATGGGCCATGGATGCCGTTGGAAACTCTAGAGCATAGTCGCCAACGGTTGCCCAAACCGAAGGCTATCAGGTGGGCTTGCTACAGCATGTGGAAACTGTCTGTAAACTGGAAATTAGCTAACAGCGGCAAATAACGGCAAAATCAAATGCACAATTGCAATGATTATGGTCAAAGAGCTGCATGGCTTAAGGCGCCATGGGGTCACTCACAGGGTCGTGGGCCATGGCGGCCCGTGAAAACTCGGTAGCATAGTCGCCAACAGTTGCCCCAACCGAAGGCTATGAGGTTGGTGTGCTACAGCATGTGGATACTTTCTGTAAATGGAAAATTGGTTGAAAGCGGCAAATAACGGCAAAATCAACCGCACAATTAGAATGATTATGGTCAAAGACCTGCATGGCTTAAGGGGTCGTGGGGTGACTAATGGGGTTGTGGGGCATGGATGCCGGTCAAAAGTTGGGAGCATGATCACCAACGGTGGCCCAAACAGAAGGCTATGAGGTTGGCGTGCTACAGCATCTAGAAACTTCATGGAAATTGAAAAGTAGCTGAGAGCGGCAAATAATGGCAAAATAGACCGCACAATTCCAATGATTATGGTCAAAGAGCTGCATGGCTTAAGGGGTCGTGGGGTCACTCACGGGGTCCAGGGCAAGGGCTGCCGGTCGAAACTCCCGAGCATAGTCGCCAACGGTTGCGCAAACCGAAGGCGGTGAGCTTGGGCTGCCACAGCATCTGGAAACTTGTTTTAAATTGAAAATTAGATGAGAGGAGCAGATATCGGCAAAATGAACTGCACAATTAGAATGATTATGGTCAAAGAGTTGCATGGCTTAAGGGGTCGCGGGTTCACTAATGGGGTCCCGGGCCATGGCTGCCGGTCGAAACTCCAGAGCATAGTCGCCAACGGTTGCCCAAGCCGAAGGCTATGAGGTTGGCTTGCTGCAGCATGTGGAAACTTCCTGTACATTGAAAATTAGGTGAGACCGGCAAGTAATGGCAAAATCAACCCCACAATTACAATGATTATGGTCAAAGAGCTGCACGGCTGAAGGGTTTCAGGGGTCACTAATGGGGTCCCCGTCCATGGCTGCCCATCGAAACTCCGCAGCATAGTCGCCAACGGTTGCCCAAACCCAAAGGCTATGGGGTTGGCCAGCTACAGCGTGTGGAAACTTTCTGTACGCCTAAAATCAGCTGGGAGAGACAAATAACAGCAAAAACCACGGCACATTTACAATGATGATGGTCAAAGAGCTGCATGGATTAAGGGGTTGTGGGGTCACTCACGGGGCTATGGGCCATGGCCGCCGGTCCAAAATCCGGAGCATAGTCGCCACCAGTTGCCCAAACCGAAGGCTATGTCGTTGGCCTACTACAGCATGCGGAAACTTGTTGTAACTTGAAAATTAGCCGGGTGCAGTAAATAACGGAAAAGTCAACCAAACAACTAGGATCATTATGGCCAAAGAGCTGCACGGCTTCAGGGGTCGTGGCATCACTCACGGGGCCATGGTTGCCGGTGGGACACCCGGAGCAAAATAGCCAACGGTTGCCCAACCCAAAGGCTACGAGGTTGGTGTGCTACAGCATCTAGAAACTTCACAGAGCCGGAAAATTAGCTGAGAGCGGCAAATAACGGCAAAATCAATTGCAAAATTAGAATGATTGTGGTCAAAGAACTGCGTGGCTTAAGGGGTCCTGGGGTCACTAATGGGGTCCTTGGCCATGGCTGCTGGTCGAAACTCCGGAGCATAGTTACCAATGGGTGCCCGAACCGAAGGCTATGAGGTTGGCGTGCTATAGCATCTGGAAACTTGTTGTAAATTCAAAAGTAGCTGAGAGCAGCAAATAACGGCAAAATCAACCTCACAAACACGCCGCTTATGGTCACCAAGCTACATGGTTTCAGGGGTGTTGGGATCACTCACGGTTTCTGGGGCCATGGCTGCCGGTCGAAACTCCAAAGCATAGTCGCCAACGGTTGCCCAAACCAAAGGCTATGACGTTGGCCTCCACAGCATCTGGAAACTTTTTGTAAGTTGAAAATTAGCTGGCAGCAGTAAATAACGGCAAAATCAACCGCACAATCAAAATAATTATGGTCAAAGAGGTGCATGGCTTAAGGCGCCCTGGGGTCACTCACGGGTTCCGGCGTTAGGGCTGCCGGTCGAAACTCCGCAGCATAGTCGTGAACGGTTGCCAAAACCAAAGGCTATGAGATTGGCTTGCTACAGCATGTGGAAATTTCCTCAAAATTGAAAATCAGCCTAGAGCGGCAAATAATGGCAAAATCAACTGCACAATTAGAATTATTATGGTCAAAGAGCTGCATAGCTTAAGGGGACCTGGGGTCACTAATGGGGTCCTGGGCCATCGCTGCCGGTCAAAACTAAAGAGCATAGTCTCCAACGTTTGCCCAAACCGAAGGCTATGATGCTGGTCTGCTACAACATGTGGAAACTTTCTGTACATTAAAAAGTAGCTGAAAGGGGCAAATAACCGCAAAATCAACCGCACAATTACGATGATGACGGTCAAAGCACTGCATAGCTTAAGGGGTTGTGGGGTCACTAATGGGGTCTTGGGCCATGAATGCCGGTTGAAACTCCGGAGTTGAGTCGCCAAAGGTTGCCCAAACCGAAGGCTATGAGTTTGCCCTGCTACACTATCTGGAAATTTGTTGTACATTGAAAATTAGTTGAGAGCAGTAAATAACAGAAAAATGAACCGCACAACTAGAATGATTATGGTAAAAGAGGTGCATGGCTTAAGGGGTCGTGTCCTAATAGGGGCTAGACCCCTCTTGGAATTGGCGCGTGCCCACGCACCAATTCCTAATGGCGGCTACAGCCCTCTGGGAATCGCGCCTGCCCACGCGCCAATTCTCAACAGGGGCTGGAGCCATCTAGGAATCAGCGCGTGCCCAGGCGCCCATTCCTAACAGGGGCTGGACCCTTCTAGCAATCAGCAGGTGCCCACGCGCCATTTCTAATAGGGGCTGGATCCCTGTGGGAATTGCCGCGTACCCAGGTATGAGGTAGGGTCACCGAGCTGGTGGAAACAGTCTTGCCTCGGTCCTGGAAACAGTCCTCGGAATCGCATTTTGAGCCATGTAGCCAAAGATATGGCCTATTCTTGGTTTGTGGCTGTCGGTATTTGGAGATTTTGGGGGCCTTTTTGGGCCGTTTCCGGCACATATGATGGAGTTAGAGCGCCGGAAAGAGCTGGTTGACACGGTGAAGTCAAGCAGCACATGCAGTGTACCCACCGTTGCCCTTCATTTGGTAGTTTTGAATGTGTTCTAGGGCTTTTTTGGCCCAAAAATGGCTGTTTTTGGCCCTGAACTGCATTTTTTGAAACTGAGGTCTGCCACGTGCGAATCCCGTTCCCGGCAGCCACCGTTGAGTTTTTTGCTCAAACTTTGTGTGATTGTACTTCACACCCATAGTTATCATCTACCGAAATTTCACCCAAATGTGAAGCACCACAACGGATGTCTGATTTTTTCCGATTTCACGCGTGCTCCTGCTTGTTGCTTGCTGCTTGCTTGCTTGCTTGCTGCTGCTGCTGCTGCTGCTAAACGTGGTAGGTCATTTCACTCGAATCCGAAGCACCAAGCGCCACCACGCGCGTGCTGCTGCTTGCTGCTGTTGCTGCTGCTAAACCTGGTAGATCCACCCTAGACACTAAAAAGGGTTATAAAGCACCTACTCCACTCGCAAACCCCCACTTTTTGTGGGTTCCACCCCTCAGAATGGCCCAAACGGACGCCTAGACCCCAATACCTACGCCCACTAGGCTGCAGCAAGCTACAAGCTCAAGCCCAAACAGGTGGGTGCCCAAATGGGTCAACAAGGTCCATTAGGGATAAACAGATGACTTTTCTCAAAAATGATCCTAGACCGTGTGCGACGCTAAAACAAGTGTTTTTGGACCGTTTTGAGGTGGTGGTGGCCCATTTTGGTCCTGCGAAAATCCCAAAATGCCTTGAAAATGGGTTGTTTTGGGACAAAAAAATGGGTCAAAAATGGGTCAACAACGCATTTTTCCAAACCTCATCCTGGACCATTTGGGGTGCACAAACGGGTGAATTGAGCCCTTTTTGAGACCATTTTGGGGCATTTTGGCCCCTCAGAAGCCCAAAAAGCCTTGAAAGTGGGCCTTGTGGTGATGGGGTTGACTTGCAAGCTGATTTCAATTTGTCAAGAGCCATCAATGTGTGAATCATTCTTGATGTCCCTCACCTGTCAAAGCTAATATTCCCTCCCCAACCAGCTTGGTACCAATATTCAGTCTTGATTAGGGTCACCGAGCCGGTGGAACCAGTCTTGGTTTTATACCCCTTTTTAGTGTCTAGGGTGGACCTACTAGGTTTAGCATCAGTAGCAGCAGCAAGCAAGCAAGCAAGCAGCAAACAACAAGCAGCAGCACGCGCGAAATGGGAAAAAAATCAGACCTCCGTCGTGGTGCTTCACATTTGGGTGCAATTTCGGAGGATGATACCTATGGGTGTGAAGTACAATCACACAAAGTTTGAGCAAAAAACTCAACGGTGGCTGCCGGGAAGGGGTTCGCAAGTGGCGGAGCTCAGTTTCAAAAACTGCAGTTCAGGGCCAAAAAAAGCCATTTTTTGGGCCAAAAAAGCCCTAGAACACATTCAAAACCGCCAAATGAAGGGAAACGGTGGGTACACTGCATGTGCTGCTTGACTCCCCCGTGTCAACGAGCTGTGTGCGGCCCTCTAACTCCATGATATGTGCCGGAAACGGCCCAAAAAGGCCACCAAAAGCTCCAAATGCCGACAGCCAAAAACCAAGAATAGGCCATATCTTTGGCTACATGGCTCAAAATGCGATTCCGAGGGCACCTACTCCACCCGCAACCCCCCACTTTTTGTGGTTTCCAACCCTCAGAATGGCCCAAACATACGCCTAGACCCCAATACCTAGGCCCACTAGGCTGCAGCAAGCTGCAAGCTCAAGCCCAAACAGGTGGGTGCCCAAATGGGTCAACAGGATCCATTCGGGGTAAAAAGATGACTTTTCTCAAAAATGATCCTCGACCATGTGTGACGCTAAGAAAAGTGTTTTTGGACCTTTTTGAGGTGGTGGTGGCCGATTTTGGTCCTCGGAAAATCCCCAAATGCCTTGAAAATGCGCTGTTTTGGGACAAAAAAAATGGGTCAAAAATGGGTCAAAAACGCGTTTGTCCAAACTTCATCCTAGACCATTTGGGGTGCACAAACGGGTGAATTGAGCCCATTTTGAGACCATTTTGGGGCATTTTGGCCCCTCAGAAGTCCAAAAAGCCTTGAAAGTGGGCCTTGTGGTGATGGGGTTGACTTGCAAGCTGCTTTCAATTTGTCAAGAGCCATCAATGTGTGAATCATTCTTGATGTCCCTCACCTGTCATAGCTAATGTTCCCTCCCCCACCAGCTCGGTCCCAATATTCAGTCTTGATTAGGGTCACCGAGCTCGTGGAAACAGTCTTGGTTTTATGCCCCTTTTTAGTGTCTAGGGTGCACCTACCAGGTTTAGCGGCAGCAGCAGCAAGCAAGCAAGCAAGCAAGAAAGCAAGCAAGCAGCAAGCAACAAGCAGCAGCACGCGCGAAATGGGAAAAAAATCAGAACTCTGTCGTGGTGCTTCACATTTGGCTAAATTTTTGGTGGATGATAAGTATGGGTGTGAAGTACAATCACACAAAGTTTGAGCAAAAAACTCAACGGTGGCGGCCGGGAACGGGATTCGCAAGTTGCGGAGCTCAGTTTCAGAAGCTGCAGTTCAGGGCCAAAAACAGCCATTTTTGGGCCAAAAAAGCCCTAGAACACATTCAAAACCGCCAAATGAAGGGAAACGGTGGGTACACTCCATGTGCTGCTTGACTTCCCCATGTCAACGAGCTCTTTGCGGCCCTCTAACTCCATAATACTTAGGCGTCACAAGTTGCCCACCCCCCACCTGGCGCTATGGCCCACGGAAGTCCATGTTGTAATGAGGGGGAAAGTATGTGAAAAGGGGTGTTATTTTTTGGGTACCCAAACCCCCCTGGTGGCAACATGCAAAAACAAGGTGTGTATTTCAAATATATGCCATTATTTGCATTTCTGGAAACACACAGATTTTCAAAATTAAGACATTCAATCACCAAAATATAGTGTTGTTTTACATTTAGACCACTGCATTCCAGTGTGGGGGGGGGGGGGGCTGCCTATTTTTCTCTCCCCTTTGTTCGAGGTTGATCACAGAACCCCCCTATACACCACAGATGAGGGAACCCCAAACATACCTTTCATTGAAGCACACAGAAAACTATCCCAAAGCATGTACTTGTATTTCCTATTTTAACCAACCTGGCCGAAATTTCGGCCCGCTCTTCGAAAAATGTCCAAACACATGGTCCTATTTGACAGACAGGCCTAAGCTGGCCGAAATTTCGGCCAGGTCCATCGAAACTCCGAATGTGATCACTGAAATGGGTACCTAAGACAGTAGACATGAGCAAGGAACACAGGAGCAGTGACATTTGAACAGGGTGTGCAACATAATATACTCAATTACAAGCAAATACTTGCCACCTGACGAATCAAAGCAGACTTTTGCAGTGCCTATGGGGAAACACAATAATAAAAGGCTGAAGAGGCTGAGGACTGCATGCTGGCCGAAATTTCGGCCAGACTTCATGCTGACAGGCAATATAAGCAGCAGGACTGGCATTAGCGCTTGCGCAGACCAGATGCACGGGGCTTCTTAGCACCTGTGTTAGCAGGCTGCTTGGCAGGGGCTGCAGCACCAGACTTGGCAGTGGCAGAGTTCTGTGACTGTGTGTTTCCACCCTGGGATGGTGAAAAATGATTCACAAAAGTATTCATACCTTTGCCAGTAGGGGCAACAGTGCCTGAGGAGGAAGCTGGGGTGGCCTGAGCGCACTGGGTGCCACTGGGTGAGGGGGCAGGGGCAGTTTTGGGTTTCTTCTTTGGAGTCTGTGTCTCTGGTTGCGACTCTGCCTCCCCATCTTGCTCCTCAGGATCCTCATCTACATACCTAACCCCAGAACAATCCACAGGAAAACCTGCCCCCAAGTCGTGGTACACATCCTCCCATGACTTGGGGGGGCACGTGTCGGCGTTGGTGATACCTGCTCTGATGAGCTGAACAAAGTCATCGGGCACAACAGTCTCCTCACCCAAAAGGGCACACACAACATTACAGTCCTTGGAAAACCTGGTAGACATCATGCTTGCAAAATACACAGACAGAGTCCCCAGCAAAAACCAGTTGCCTGCCCGTTCTGGGACCGGAACCAGGCTCAAAAGAAATGAGAATATTTCAACAGGCATCACAGACGACATGGGTCCTTCAGTAAAAGCCACGTAACGGGGAAGCCTGTTATCAAAGGCAGTGGCAGAACAAATGGAAACCAGATGGGACGTAGAAGTGTACAGCGGGGTCTTGCTTGACAAATTGTAAAGTGCAACATCACACTGATACATATCCTCAGCCACAGTGGCCTTCAAAGCAGCAACAGTGGCTTTCACATCAGCAGACTCACCCGCAATGAACACAGGCACACCGGACAAAAGCAGCTGCGCAACCAGGTTATGCAAACCAGCTGTATAGAGGCGGGGCACCTCAATGACACAAGCAGCAAAGGGCAGTGAACTAATGATACTGGGAACAGCGACTCCACAACGCATTGCCATCAGTTCCACACGGCCTGACTCTGCAATGAGTTTGCCTGTGCTTGACTCAACGAGGGACTCCCTAGCACACTGGATACTGACCAGACCAGTATCAGATTTTTCACAAACAGGCTTAGCAACAAGATTCTGCAACAATCCCCGCAACCCCTCATATTTGGGTTCCTTCCAAAGAGGGGCCTTAATTACTGCTGACCACGGGGGCCAGAGGTTTTCTTCAGTCCAGGTCCAACTGCCATAGGTTACCTTCAGGTGTGATGCAATAGCGCACTGCCTTTTGGCCATCTCAATAGTACCAAGTGTAGCTGCAGACAGGTGGTAGCACAGGGTGGGCTCCTATTGTGCATTAATTGAACGACACACAAGCTGGCCGAAATTTCGGCCAGGTCGGTCGATTTATTCGAATACAAACCCCTGTTTGACCAAAACATACCTGTGGTGTTGTTCACAAGCCCATTGGTAGCCGCATCGGGATGAAGAATGTGCCAGGACCACATCTGGGCCTTTTTAACATCTTTTATAATTTTTTTGAGACCAGGTAGGGTACTTTTTGTCCCATCCATGTAACCTACGATCTCGCGAAGTCGGTCAGGCGTGATGCCTTCCACTTCCTTGAACGTACCCAGTGCGGGATGTAGTCCACGCTTTTCCATGGCTGCCATGGCGTCTACTGAAGGAAGACCCACAAATTTCACCAAACGCCCAACGCCACCCCACCGTTTGGCAACAGCACTCTGCACAGGAGAACATGTGGAACACAGAAGCTGGCCCAAATTTCGGCCAGGTCGATCGACAAAACCGAATTAATAAATGAAACACACCACAGTGCCTTCCTCGGCAGTAACACCACACTCTTCAAGCATAACAGTAATGTGATGGTACAGGGTGTACTCATTGGCATCCTCATCCTCAAGCCTATCCAGGAGTAGGGACATTCGCTCCGATGTGGTGGATGCTGAGCCAGCAGTGGTCTGGATTTGATGTAAGCCTGCAAGCCGGCGCCTAGTCCGCAGGGGGCAGTCCTGTTTGACTTCATAACCACCAAATACCAGGGTCCAATCCGGAGTCTCCATATTTTTCATCTCAAATTCGGTCTTGTGTTTTTGGGCAGCAGTGTAAACATGCTGACCCCCCAACAGAACCCAGCGAGTGGCTGTGCAACAGGAATATTCGTAACAGCAGGGTCGAAAATTCAGACGCGAAAACGGTACTATCGAGAAGAATACCACAACACACATACGAGTGACTTTATAAAAAAGGAGATCCTGGATGTAATCCACAGGCGGGGCTGCCTTCAGATCGTCGTAGCGGCGTTGCACGCGATCATCCGAAATCCTACGGACCTGCCCAAATTTTCGGTCGTGGTCGATAATAATCTGATCCCACCGAACCTTTATTTTCGTCGTTGACGTAACCCAGTCGGATAACTTGATGGAGGATGATGAATTTTTCTTTGGTGCGGCCTTAGGCTTCTTTTGAAGTCCCTGTGTGCTCGCCTGGTCCTCTTGAGACTGGGATTGCACTTGAGATTGCCCATTGTCTGCTGCAGGCTCACCATCTGGCGCAACAGCCATGTCCTGCGATACCCCTCCAGGCTCAGTCATAAAATAAAGGGCTACATGGCAACATTTCATGAAGGGGAGAGTTCCCAGATAGCAAATAACAAGCACAGATTAACCAAAAAAGGACCAAAACGGACTGCCTGACACGAAATTCGGATAACCTGGCCGAAATTTCGGCCAGCACTGCTCTGCATGTCAAACCACTGTGTACAAATACCATTCTGAGAGGCTGGCCGAAATTTCGGCCAGAACCTTAAGTCATTTGTGTTCTGGGGGTAGCCATATGACAAAACAACAAGTCTGGCCGAAATTTCGGCCAGAAAAACATGAAACAGCAACTAGACACACCAAAATCACTGGCAATGCGTGGCAGAACCCATACCACAGTGACAAACACAGCTGCAAACATAAATCAGTCCCAATCCTGGGTATCCACACCGATGTGTTCCGCCTCATCTAGGGCTTCAAAGGAGGCAACGCTATCTGCATCACGATCAATATCCTGGTCACTATCACAAGAGTCGACAGCAATGGAATCATCAAGGGCGGGGGGGGGGGTACTGGGCGGGGGGGGGCCGGGGGGGGTACTGGGGGGCCTCTGGCTCGGGGCTTCGGGGGTGGCTTTGGGGGCAAGGCAATTCCACCAGGAGCAGCAGCAGCAGCAGCAGGCGGTGCACGGTTGGCAGCGCGAATAGAAGCATGTGCAGTACGCAACACCCCTTGCTCGGCAGCAGTGCGGGCAGGTGCATTTGTCTGCAAAAAATCCTCAACACCCTCAGGAACCCTGGTACGCGCAACCAGATTTTGCATTGCATGCAACAGGACCACTTTTAAACGGTCTGTGGTGATTCGTGTCCTAGACATGGTACCGGGGAACGTCAAATCCTCAACTGCATCCAGTCTTCTCACCTCAACTTTATAGTCCGGAACGGGAACACAAATGGGCAGGCTCTGTGTATGGGCTGTCAAGATGAATTGTTTAAGATTGGCAGAGAACATTGCCACGGATCTCTCAGTCAGCACACCACGCAAAACTTTCTCTCCCGGTTGGACAGGGGGAAGTGTCAGAAATGAATCAGACGACTGTTGGACACTAGTACAGGCAGTGTTGCGGCGACAGTGGGCTGAGAACCGACTCAGAAGTGCCTCACTCAGCTCTTCAGAGTGGATACACCCTAGGGAGGCGGAATGCCACTGACTCCAAAACAAAAGAGCAACAGCGGTGGTTTTCACATACTCCGTGGTTAACTGTTCCTCGGGCTTTAGCATGTTCAGCATGAGCAGTAGGGACATCTCAAGTGCCTGCTTAGCTACAATACCGGAACCTGCCCCCCGTCCCTCCCAGTTGCACTCACGAACCAAAGTCCCAATGCCGAAAGCAGCTGGACAATATGTGTACAGCAAAGCCTTAAGGGCTAATAACATACGCAAACCCTTGCGCTGAATGGGTGTCAAGTCCCGCTGGCTACTGAGCAGGGAAGTGACGCGCTCATCTAGTCTGCCTCTATTGGACGATGTGGCTAGCATGAGTCCAAGCAACGTCTTCTCCATATGGATGACCTTGACCTTGCGAGGGAGGATAGACCCAACCTGAAGGCTGTTCCCCTGCTCCAAAAACTTAATGAACGGCAGGAACGCCCTGTAGATCAATTCAACGCAATACTTATAGCTATGCCATACTCCGTACACCAAAGGAAAACCCAACAGTAATTGTGGTACATTCCAGGGAACATAAGCAGCACCATAACACAGCTTAAGTAGGGCAAAGTGTATTTTCATGTCCACAAGCAGCGGAACACAGTGTCTGGTGCGGTGTTCCACACATGACAAATCAACCACGAGTTGCAAAAGCTCTTTGTGTGTGCCGGAGCGGAGCTCAGACAGGAAAAAGGGTCTCCAGTTGAGGGAACGAACATTTTTTCTGGCAATATCCAAAGGAGCACGAACCCAAACTCTCTGAATACCTTGGTTGGCAACATCAATACGATCAAACAATGCTCTATGTGAGCGAAAGATGTCATCAGCAACCTTTGGTATCCTGGCCTCAATTTTGGCCAGCTCCGGCAGACCCCGGTATGCAGGTAGGGCAGTAGTGTGCAAAACAGCAACAGCTGTACAATTTAGGGTTAAGTCGGGTGAATGGGGATCAGCTCCCGACCTGTAACGCCTCAGGTTATCAAACCATATACAAACTTGCCTACGGTGCATGGTGTTCCACAAGTTGTGTGCTGCTAGTCCAGCACGATGGTGAATGGACTCCTGCTTAGTGTTACACTGACCAAGGACTCCTACCTTACGGCGTTGGCGGCAGGACATAATACCCCAGTTGTAACCAGACCCACAGTTAGAGTATGGGAGGGCCATACGGCGCAGCAGGCAGTATAGGGCATGGAACTGTGACAAAAATGTCATGTACCATCGTGGGGGCTTCTTCTCAGTGGCGGCGGCCTTCAACTGTGTCAGGGAGTGCCGGCTCCTGCGATTCTTCCGCAACAAGAGGCAGAATTGCAAAAGCTTTTGCAGAGTCCCACCACATAATGCATTTCGCAACAGCCCTTTGGCTGTAGTAGCAAAAGCACCAGTAACTGCAGCATGTACAACATTGACAGTAATAGCAGAAGACATTAATGCTGAGACAAGAAAACAGCTATGTAGGAGTGTATGGTGTAATACTCATGAACAACGACAATTGCAAGCTGGCCGAAATTTCGGCCAGGTGTGTTCAAAGGGGAAATAATTGCTTAAATGTTCAAAAATAGGAAAAGCTGGCCGAAATTTCGGCCAGCCCACCCAAAAACCAGAATATAAGTGCTTGAATAGTGAACAGACCAAAAAGCTGGCCGAAATTTCGGCCAGCCCTAAGAAATATGAAAATAACTTTGCCTATTCACCAGGAAACCAAAAAGCTGGCCGAAATTTCGGCCAGAAGGGTCAAAAGCTGCATATACACATAGGTGTTTGCAATGTTACCCAAAACCTGGCCGAAATTTCGGCCAGCTTCAGAAAAACGTCAAATACAACACACTAGAAGACGGGGATACACAAGGCTAACACATCAACACGTATTTCAACGGGTGTCACACAGCTCTGCCAACAACTTTGGTCACATACGTCAAATAACATACTCAAAGTAGAAATGTAGAATATTGTCAAATCGCGCGTATACGGGGTCCTAGAGGGTGGGCAACTTGTGACGCCTAAGTGATATGTGCCGGAAACGGCCCAAAAAGGCCCCCAAAAGCTCCAAATGCCGACAACCACAAACCAAGAATAGGCCATATCTTTGGCTACATGGCTCAAAATGTGATTCCGAGGGCGCCTACTCCACCCGCAACCCCCCACTTTTTGTGGTTTCCAACCCTCAGAATGGCCCAAACCTACACCTAGACCCCAATACCTAGGCCCACTAGGCTGCAGCAAGCTGCAAGCTCAAGCCCAAACAGGTGGGTGCCCAAATGGGTCAACAAGGTCCATTAGGGATAAAACGATGACTTTTCTCAAAAATGATCCTAGACCATGTGTGACGCAAAAACAAATGTTTTTGCACCTTTTTGAGGTGGTGGTGGCCCATTTTGGTCCTCCGAAAATCCCAAAATGCCTTGAAAATGGGCAGTTTTGGGTCAAAAATGGGTCAAAAACGCATTTTTCCAAATCTCATCCTAGACCATTTGGGGTGCACAAACGGGTGAATTGAGCCCATTTTGAGACCATTTTGGGGCATTTTGGCCCCTCAGAAGTCCAAAAAGCCTTGAAAGTGGGCCTTGTGGTGATGGGGTTGACTTGCAAGCTGATTTCAATTTGTCAAGAGCCATCAATGTGTGAATCATTCCTGATGTCCCCCACCTGTCATAGCTAATGTTCCCTCCCCCACCAGCTCGGTCCCAATATTCAGTCTTGATTAGCGTCACCGAGCTCGTGGAAACAGTCTTGATTTTATAACCCTTTTTGATGTCTAGGGTGGACCGACCGGGTCTAGAAGCAGCAGCAGCAGCAAGCAAGCAGCAGCAGCAAGCAAGCAAGCAAGCAAGCAGCAAGCAACAAGCAGCAACACGCGCGAAATGGGAAAAAATCAGACCTCCGTCGTGGTGCTTCACATTTGAGTGAAATTTTGGTGGATGATACCTATGGGTGTGAAGTACAATCACACAAAGCTTGAGCAAAAAACTCAACGGTGGCGGCCGGGAACGGGATTCGCAAGTGGCGGAGCTCAGTTTCAAAAACTGCAGTTTAGGGCCAAAACCAGCCATTTTTGGGCCAAAAAAGCCCTAGAACACATTCAAAACCGCCATACGAAGGGAGACGGTGGGTACACTCCACGTGCCGCTTGACTTCCCTGTGTCAACCAGCTCTTTCCGGCCCTCTAACTCCATGATATGGGCCGGAAACGGCCCAAAAAGGCCCCCAAAAGCTCCAAATACCGACAGCCACAAACCAAGAATAGGCCATATCTTTGGCTACATGGCTCAAAATGGGATTCCGAGGGCACCTACTCCACCCGCAACCCCCCACTTTTTGTGGTTTCCAACCCTCAGAATGGCCCAAACGGACGCCTAGACCCCAATACCTAGGCCCACTAGGCTGCAGGAAGCTACAAGCTCAAGCCCAAACAGGTGGGTGCCCAAATGGGTCAACAAGGTCCATTAGGGATAAAACGATGACTTTTCTCAAAAATGATCCTAGACCATGTGTGACGCGAAAACAAATATTTTTGCACCTTTTTGAGGTGGTGGTGGCCCATTTTGGTCCTCCGAAAATCCCAAAATGCCTTGAAAATGGGCTGTTTTGGGTCAAAAATGGGTCAAAAGCGCATTTTTCCAAACCTCATCCTAGACCATTTGGGGTGCACAAACGGGTGAATTGAGCCCATTTTGAGACCATTTTGGGGCATTTTGGCCCCTCAGAAGTCCAAAAAGCCTTGAAAGTGGGCCTTGTGGTGATGGGCTTGACTTGCAAGCTGATTTCAATTTGTCAAGAGCCATCAATGTGTGAATCATTCTTGCTGTCCCTCACCTGTCATAGCTAATGTTCCCTCCCCCACCAGCTCGGTCCCAATATTCAGTCTTGATTAGCGTCACCGAGCTCGTGGAAACAGTCTTGGTTTTATAACCCTTTTTAGTGTCCACCGTGGACCTACCAGGTCTAGCAGCAGCAGCAGCAATCAAGCACGAAAGCAAGCAAGCAGCAAGCAGCAAGCAGCAGCACGCGCGAAATGGGAAAAAATCAAAACTCCGTCGTGGTGCTTCACATTTGGGTGAAATTTTGGTGGATGATACCTATGGGTGTGAAGTACAATCACACAAAGTTTGAGCAAAAAACTCAACGGTGGCGGCCGGGAACGGGATTCGCAAGTGGCGGAGCTCAGTTTCAAAAACTGCAGTTCAGGGCCAAAAACAGCCACTCGTGGGCCAAAAATGCTCTGGAACACATTCAAAACCGCCATACGAAGGGAGACGGTGGGTACCCTCCACGTGCCGCTTGACTTCCCCGTGTCAACCAGCTCTTTCCGGCCCTCTAACTCCATCATATGTGCCGGAAACGGCCCAAAAAAGGCCCCCAAAAGCTCCAAATGCCGACAGCCACAAACCAAGAATAGGCCATATCTTTAGCTACATGGCTCAAAATGCGATTCCGAGGGCACCTACTCCACTCGCAACCCCCCACTTTTTGTGGTTTCCAACCCTCAGAATGGCCCAAACGGACACCTAGACCCCAATACCTAGGCCCACTAGGCTGCAGCAAGCTACAAGCTCAAGCCCAAACAGGTGGGTGCCCAAATGGGTCAGCAGGGTCCAGTAGGGAGAAAAAGATGACTTTTCTCAAAAATGATCCTAGACCATGTGTGACGCTAAAACAAGTGCTTTTGGACCGTTTTGAGGTGCTGGTGGCCCATTTTGGTCCTGCGAAAATCCCAAAATGCCTTGAAAATGGGCAGTTTTGGGACAAAAAATGAGTCAAAAATGGGTCAAAAACGCATTTTTCCAAACCTCATCCTAGACCATTTGGGGTGCACAAATCGGTGAACTGAGCCCATTTTGAGACCATTTTGGGGCATTTTGGCCCCTCAGGAGTCCAAAAAGCCTTGAAAGTGGGCCTTGTGGTGATGGGATTGACTTGCAAGCTAATTTCAATTTGTCAAGAGCCATCAATGTGTGAATCATTCTTGATGTCCCTCACGTGTCATAGCTAATGTTCCCTCCCCCACCAGCTCGGTCCCAATATCCAATCTTGATTAGGGTCGGCGAGCTCGTGGAACCAGTCTTGGTTTTATACCCCTTTTTAGTGTCTAGGGTGGACCTACTACCTTTAGCGGCAGCAGCAGCAAAAAAGCAAGCAAGCAGCAAGCAACAAGCAGCAGCACGCGCGAAATGGGAAAAAACCAGACCTCCGTCGTGGTGCTTCACATTTGGGTGAAATTTTGGTGGATGATAACTATGGTGTGAAGTACAGTCCAACAAAGTTTGAGCAAAAAACTCAACGGTGGCGGCCGGGAACGGGATTCGCAAGTGGCGGAGCTCAGTTTCAAAAACTGCAGTTCAGGGCCGAAAACAGCCATTTTTTGGGCCAAAAAATCCTAGAACACATTCAAAACCGCCAAATGAAGGGAAACGGTGGGTACACTCCATGTGCTGTTTGACTTCCTCGTGTCAACAAGCTCTCTCCGGCCCTCTAACTCCATGATATGTCCCGGAAACGGCCCAAAAAGGCCCCAAAAGCTCCAAATGCCGACAGCCACAAACCAAGAATAGGCCATATCTTTGGCTACATGGCTCAAAATGCGATTCCGAGGGCACCTACTCCACCCGCAACCCCCCACTTTTTGTGGTTTCCAACCCTCAGAATGGCCCAAACATACGCCTAGACCCCAATACCTAGGCCCACTAGGCTGCAGCAAGCTACAGGCTCAAGGTGACTTTTCTCAAAAATGATCCTAGACCATGTGTGACGCTAAGACAAGTGTTTTTGGACCGTTTTGAGGTGGTGGTGGCCCATTTTTGTCCTCTAAAAATCCCAAAATGCCTTGAAAATGGGCAGCTTTGGGACAAAAAATGGGTCAAAAATGGGTCAAAAACGCATTTTTCCAAACCTCATCCTCGACCATTTGGGGTCACAAACGGGTGAACTGAGCCCATTTTGAGACCATTTTGGGGCATTTTGGCCCCTCAAAAGTCCAAAAAGCCTTGAAAGTGGGCCTTGTGGTGATGGGGTTGACTTGCAAGCTGATTTCAATTTGTCAAGAGCCATCAATGTGTGAATCATTCTTGATGTCCCTTAGGGATAAAAAGATGACTTTTCTCAAAAATGATCCTAGACCATGTGTGACGCTAAGACAAGTGCTTTTGGACCGTTTTGAGGTGGTGGTGGCCCATTTTGGTCCTGTGAAAATCCCAAAATGCCTTGAAAATGGGCTGTTTTGGGACAAAAAAATGGGTCAAAAATGGGTCAAAAACGCATTTTTCCGAACCTCATCCTCGACCATTTGGGGTGCACAAACGTGTGAACTAAGCCCATTTTGAGACCATTTTGGGGCATTTTGGCCCCGCAGAAGTCCAAAAAGCCTTGAAAGTGGGCCTTGTGGTGATGGGGTTGACTTGCAAGCTGATTTCAATTTGTCAAGAGCCATCAATGTGTGAATCATTCTTGATGTCCCTTAGGGATAAAAAGATGACTTTTCTCAAAAATGATCCTGGACCATATGCGACGCTAAAACAAGTGCTTTTGGACCGTTTTGAGGTGGTGGTGGCCCATTTTGGTCCTGTGAAAATCCCAAAATGCCTTGAAAATGGGCTGTTTTGGGACAAAAATGGGTCAAAAATGGGTCAAAAACGCATTTTTCCAAACCTCATCCTCGACCATTTGGGGTCACAAACGGGTGAACTAAGCCCATTTTGACACCATTTTGGGGCATTTTGGCCCCTCAAAACTCCAAAAAGCCTTGAAAGTGGGCACTGTGGTGATGGGGTTGACTTGCAAGCTGATTTCAATTTGTCAAGAGCCATCAATGTGTGAATCATTCTTGATGTCCCTTAGGGATAAAAAGATGACTTTTCTCAAAAAATGATCCTGGACCATGTGCGACGCTAAAACAAGTGCTTTTGGACCGTTTTGAGGTGGTGGTGGCCCATTTTGGTCCTGTGAAAATCCCAAAATGCCTTGAAAATGGGCTGTTTTGGGACAAAAAATGGGTCAAAAATGGGTCAAAAACGCATTTTTCCAAACCTCATCCTCGACCATTTGGGGTGCACAAACGGGTGAACTAAGCCCATTTTGAGACCATTTTGGGGCATTTTGGCCCCGCAGAAGTCCAAAAAGCCTTGAAAGTGGGCACTGTGGTGATGGGGTTGACTTGCAAGCTGATTTCAATTTGTCAAGAGCCATCAATGTGTGAATCATTCTTGCTGTCCCTCACCTGCCATAGCTAATGTTCCCTCCCCCACCAGCTCGGTCCCAATATTCAGTCTTGATTGGGGTCATCGAGCTCGTGAAAACAGTCTTGGTTTTATACCCCTTTTTAGTGTCTAGGGTGGAGCAGCAGCAGCAGCAAGCAAGCAAGAAAGCAAGCAAGCAAGCAGCAAGCAACAAGCAGCACACACGTGAAAGGGGAAAAAACCACACCTCCGTCGTGGTGCTTCACATTTGGGTGAAATTTTGGTGGATGATACCTATGGGTGTGAAGTACAATCACACAAAGTTTGAGCAAAAAACTCAACAGTTCGCAAGTGGCGGAGCTCAGTTTCAAAAACTGCAGTTCAGGGCCAAAAACAACCATTTTTGGGCCAAAAAAACCCTAAAACACATTAAAAACCGCCAAATGAAGGGAAATGGTGGGTACCCTCCACGTGCCGCTTGACTTCCCCGTGTCAACGAGCTCTTTGCCGCCCTCTAACTCCATGATATGTCCCGGAAACGGCCCAAAAAGGCCCCCAAAAGCTCCAAATGCCGACAGCCACAAACCAAGAATAGGCCACATCTTTGGCTACATGGCTCAAAATGCGATTCCGAGGGCACCTACTCCACCCGCAACCCCCCACTTTTTGTGGTTTCCACCCCTCAGAATGGCCCAAACGGACACCTAGACCCCAATACCTAGGCCCACTAGGCTGCAGCAAGCTACAAGCTCAAGCCCTAACAGTTGGGTGCCCAAATGGGTCAACAGGGTCCATTCGGGGTAAAAAGATGACTTTTCTCAAAAATGATCCTAGACCATGTGTGACGCTAAAACAAGCGTTTTTGGACCTTTGTGAGGTGGTGGTGGCCCATTTTGGTCCTGTGAAAATCCCAAAATGCCTTGAAAACGGGTTGTTTTGGGACAAAAATGGGTCAAAAATGGGTCAAAAACGCATTTTTCCAAACCTCATCCTAGACCAGTTGGGGTGCACAAACGGGTGAAATGAGCGCATTTTGAAACCATTTGGGGGCATTTTGGCCCCGCAGAAGTCCAAAAAGCCTTGAAAGTGGGCCTTGTGGTGATGGGGTTGACTTGCAAGCTGATTTCAATTTGTCAAGAGCCATCAATGTGTGAATCATTCTTGATGTCCCTCACCTGTCATAGCTAATGTTCCCTCCCTCACGAGCTCGGTCCCAATATTTAGTCTTGATCAGGGTCACCGAGCTCGTGGAAACAGTCTTGGTTTTATAACCCTTTTTGATGTCTAGGGTGGACCGACCGGGTCTAGAAGCAGCAGCAGCAGCAAGCAAGAAAGCAAGCAAGCAAGCAGCAAGCAACAAGCAGCAGCACGCGCGAAATGGGAAAAAATCAAAACTCCGTCGTGGTGCTTCACATTTGGCTAAAATTTTGGTGGATGATAACTATGGTGTGAAGTACAGTAACACAGAGTTTGAGCAAAAAACTCAACGGTGGCGGCCGGGAACGGGATTCGCAAGTGGCGGAGCTCAGTTTCAAAAACTGCAGTTCAGGGCCAAAAACAGCCATTTTTGGCCCAAAAAAAGCTCTGGAACACATTCAAAACCGCCCAATGAAGGGAAACGGTGGGTACACTCCATGTGCTGTTTGACTTCCCCGTGTCAACGAGCTCTTTCCGGCCCTCTAACTCCATGATATGTCCCGGAAACGGCCCAAAAAGGCCCCCAAAAGCTCCAAATGCCGACAGCCACAAACCAACAATGGCTCAAAATGCGATTCCGAGGGCACCTACTCCACCCGCAACCCCCCACTTTTTGTGGTTTCCAACCCTCAAAATGGCCCAAACATACGCCTAGACCCCAATACCTACGCCCACTAGGCTGCAGCAAGCTACAGGCTCAAGGTGACTTTTCTCAAAAATGATCCTAGACCATGTGTGACGCTAAGACAAGTGTTTCTGGACCGTTTTGAGGTGGTGGTGGCCCATTTTTGTCCTCTAAAAATCCCAAAATGCCTTGAAAATGGGCAGCTTTGGGACAAAAAATGGGTCAAAAATGGGTCAAAAACGCGTTTGTCCAAACCTCATCCTAGACCATTTGGGGTCACAAACGGGTGAACTGAGCCCATTTTGAGACCATTTTGGGGCATTTTGGCCCCTCAAAAGTCCAAAAAGCCTTGAAAGTGGGCATTGTGGTGATGGGGTTGACTTGCAAGCTGATTTCAATTTGTCAAGAGCCATCAATGTGTGAATCATTCTTGATGTCCCTTAGGGATAAAAAGATGACTTTTCTCAAAAATGATCCTGGACCATATGCGACGCTAAAACAAGTGCTTTTGGACCGTTTTGAGGTGGTGGTGGCCCATTTTGGTCCTGTGAAAATCCCAAAATGCCTTGAAAACGGGTTGTTTTGGGACAAAAAATGGGTCAAAAATGGGTCAAAAACGCATTTTTCCGAACCTCATCCTAGACCATTTGGGGTGCACAAACGGGTGAACTAAGCCCATTTTGAGACCATTTTGGGGCATTTTGGCCCCTCAGAAGTCCAAAAAGCCTTGAAAGTGGGCCTTGTGGTGATGGGGTTGACTTGCAAGCTGATTTCAATTTGTCAAGAGCCATCAATGTGTGAATCATTCTTGATGTCCCTTAGGGATAAAAAGATGACTTTTCTCAAAAATGATCCTGGACCATGTGCGACGCTAAAACAAGTGCTTTTGGACCGTTTTGAGGTGCTGGTGGCCCATTTTGGTCCTCTAAAAATCCCAAAATGCCTTGAAAATGGGCTGTTTTGGGACAAAAAAATGGGTCAAAAATGGGTCAAAAACGCATTTTTCCAAACCTCATCCTCGACCACTTGGGGTCACAAACGGGTGAACTGAGCCCATTTTGAGACCATTTTGGGGCATTTTGGCCCCTCAAAAGTCCAAAAAGCCTTGAAAGTGGGCATTGTGGTGATGGGGTTGACTTGCAAGCTGATTTCAATTTGGCAAGAGCCATCAATGTGTGAATCATTCTTGATGTCCCTTAGGGATAAAAAGACGACTTTTCTCAAAAATGATCCTGGACCATGTGCGACGCTAAAACAAGTGCTTTTGGACCGTTTTGAGGTGGTGGTGGCCCCTTTGGTCCTGTGAAAATCCCAAAATGCCTTGAAAATGGGCTGTTTTGGGACAAAAAATGGGTCAAAAATGGGTCAAAAACGCATTTTTCCAAACCTCATCCTCGACCATTTGGGGTGCACAAACGGGTGAACTAAGCCCATTTTGAGACCATTTTGGGGCATTTTGGCCCCGCAGAAGTCCAAAAAGCCTTGAAAGTGGGCGTTGTGGTGATGGGCTTGACTTGCAAGCTGCTTTCAATTTGTCAAGAGCCATCAATGTGTGAATCATTCTTGCTGTCCCTCACCTGTCATAGCTAATGTTCCCTCCCCGACCAGCTCGGTCCCAATATTCAGTCTTGATTGGGGTCATCGAGCTCGTGAAAACAGTCTTGGTTTTATACCCCTTTTTAGTGTCTAGGGTGGAGCAGCAGCAGCAACAAGCAAGCAAGAAAGCAAGCAAGCAAGCAGCAAGCAACAAGCAGCACACACCCGAAAGGGGAAAAAACCAGACCTCCGTCGTGGTGCTTCACATTTGGGTGAAATTCTATTGCCTTCGGCAGTGCACCTCGAAGAGAGGTTGACAATCAGCCAATCAGTCAGTTAGACAGGCCAGCAGTCTGTCAGATAGAAACACACACTTTGGGTTTTTTGTTAGTACGAGACACTTTATCAAGCAGTCGGGACGATGCTGGTTACCAAAATCGGTGGTGGCCGAATGGTAATGCATGCGACCGCAGGCTCTTGTGTCGGCGGTTCGAACCCTGGTGCGGTGACTACTTGCAGCGGCGCCGCCGCAAAAGTCAGTCGACCAGGATTCGAACCACCGACTCCGGGCCGTACGTTGGCCGCGGTACCATTGGACTAGCGGTGATGCGGTAGCACTCAGCTTCCCCACTGCTTGAAGCCTGTTCAGCAAAAACTTTTGACCCCCCCCCACCCACCCCCCCCCACCCGCCCCCCCCCAAAAAGTGATATCCAGTTTTAGGGGATAGAGGCCTCAGAATCAGAAAATCCATTGGGGGATGCTCTTATTGGGCAAAATAATGATTTTACAAGGGGTTGGACATCCAATATCATGCCTTGGGGTATGCTACGCGAATGACCCCAAAAAAGGGGGGTATACGCCGCTCGCGCTTGATCTAACAACCT
The DNA here is from genome assembly GCA_964036045.1 of Eutreptiella sp. 'Long Island Sound 2002'. NCBI lineage: Eukaryota > Euglenozoa > Euglenophyceae > Eutreptiales > Eutreptiaceae > Eutreptiella > Eutreptiella sp. 'Long Island Sound 2002'. The sequence goes on from OZ038383.1 coordinate 117,411,289, forward strand.
CTCTTCGAGGTGATTTTGGTGGATGATACCTATGGGTGTGATGTACAATCACACAAAGTTTGAGCAAAAAACTCAACAGTTCGCAAGTGGCGGAGCTCAGTTTCAAAAACTGCAGTTCAGGGCCAAAAACAGCCATTTTTGGGCCAAAAAAAACCCTAAAACACATTCAAAACCGCCAAATGAAGGGAAATGGTGGGTACCCTCCACGTGCCGCTTGACTTCCCCGTGTCAACGAGCTCTTTGCCGCCCTCTAACTCCATGATATGTCCCGGAAACGGCCCAAAAAGGCCCCCAAAAGCTCCAAATGCCGACAGCCACAAACCAAGAATAGGCCATATCTTTGGCTACATGGCTCAAAATGCGATTCCGAGGGCACCTACTCCACCCGCAACCCCCCACTTTTGGTGGTTTCCACCCCTCAGAATGGCCCAAACGGACACCTAGACCCCAATACCTAGGCCCACTAGTCTGCAGCAAGCTGCAAGCTCAAGCCCAAACAGGTGGGTGCCCAAATGGGTCAACAGGGTCCATTCGGGGTAAAAAGATGACTTTTCTCAAAAATGATCCTAGACCATGTGTGACGCTAAAGCAAGTGTTTTTGGACCGTTTTGAGGTGCTGGTGGCCCATTTTGGTCCTGTGAAAATCCCAAAATGCCTTGAAAACGGGTTGTTTTGGGACAAAAATGGGTCAAAAATGGGTCAAAAACGCATTTTTCCAAACCTCATCCTAGACCATTTGGGGTGCACAAACGGGTGAAATGAGCGCATTTTGAAACCATTTGGGGGCATTTTGGCCCCTCAGAAGTCCAAAAAGCCTTGAAAGTGGGTCTTGTGGTGATGGGGTTGACTTGCAAGCTGATTTCAATTTGTCAAGGGCCATCAATGTGTGAATCATTCTTGATGTCCCTCACCTGTCATAGCTAATGTTCCCTCCCTCACGAGCTCGGTCCCAATATTCAGGCTTGATCAGGGTCACCGAGCTCGTGGAAACAGTCTTGGTTTTATAACCCTTTTTGATGCCTAGGGTGGACCGACCGGGTCTAGAAGCAGCAGCAGCAGCAAGCAAGAAAGCAAGCAAGCAGCAAGCAACAAGCTGCAGCACGCGCGAAATGGGAAAAAATCAAAACTCCGTCGTGGTGCTTCACATTTGGCTAAAATTTTGGTGGATGATAACTATGGTGTGAAGTACAATAACACAAAGTTTGAGCAAAAAACTCAACGGTGGCGGCCGGGAACGGGATGCGCAAGTGGCGGAGCTCGGTTTCAAAAACTGCAGTTCAGGGCCAAAAACAGCCATTTTTGGCCCAAAAAAAGCTCTAGAACACATTCAAAACCGCCAAATGAAGGGAAACGGTGGGTACACTCCATGTGCCACTTGACTTCCCCGTGTCAACGAGCTCTTTCCGGCCCTCTAACTCCATGATATGTCCCGGAAACGGCCCAAAAAGGCCCCCAAAAGCTCCAAATGCCGACAGCCACAAACCAAGAATAGGCCATATCTTTAGCTACATGGCTCAAAATGCGATTCCGAGGGCACCTACTCCACCCGCAACCCCCCACTTTTTGTGGTTTCCACCCCTCAGAATGGCCCAAACGGACAACTAGACCCCAATACCTAGGCCCACTAGGCTGCAGCAAGCTACAAGCTCAAGCCCTAACAGGTGGGTGCCCAAATGGGTCAACAGGGTCCATTCGGGGTAAAAAGATGACTTTTCTCAAAAATGATCCTAGACCATGTGTGACGCTAAAACAAGCGCTTTTGGACCTTTGTGAGGTGGTGGTGGCCCATTTTGGTCCTGTGAAAATCCCAAAATGCCTTGAAAATGGGCTGTTTTGGGACAAAAAATGAGTCAAAAATGGGTCAAAAACGCATTTTTCCAAACCTCATCCAAGACCATTTGGGGTGCACAACCGGGTGAAATGAGCGCATTTTGAGACCATTTTGGGGCATTTTGGCCCCTCAGAAGTTCAAAAGGCCTTGAAAGTGGGCCTTGTGGGGATGGGCTTGACTTGCAAGCTGATTTCAATTTGTCAAGAGCAATCAATGTGTGAATCATTCTTGCTGTCCCTCACCTGTCATAGCTAATGTTCCCTCCCCCACCAGCTCGGTCCCAATATCCAGTCTTGATTAGGGTCACCGAGCTCGTGGAACAAGTCTTGGTTTTATAACCCTTTTTAGTGTCTGGCGTGGACCTACCAGGTTTAGCAGCAAGCAAGAAAGCAAGCAAGCAGCAAGCAACAAGCAGCAGCACGCGCGAAATGGGAAAAAATCAGACCTCCGTCGTGGTGCTTCACATTTGGCTGAAATTTTGGTGGATGATACCTATGGGTGTGAAGTACGATCACACAAAGTTTGAGCAAAAAACTCAACGGTGGCGGCCGATAACGGGATTCGCAAATGGCAGACCTCGGTTTCAGAAACTGCAGTTTAGGGCCAAAAACAGCCATTTTTTGGGCCAAAAAAGCCCTAGAACACATTCAAAACCGCCAAATGAAGGGAAACGGTGGGTACACTCCACATGCCGCTTGACTTCCCCGTGTCAACGAGCTCTTTCCGGCCCTCTAACTCCATGATATGTGCCGGAAACGGCCCAAAAAGGCCCCCAAAAGCTCCAAATGCTGAGAGCCACAAACCAAGAATAGGCCATATCTTTGGCTACATGGCTCAAAATGCGATTCCGAGGGCACCTACTCCACCCGCAACCCCCCACTTTTGGTGGTTTCCACCCCTCAGAATGGCCCAAACGGACGCCTAGACCCCAATACCTAGGCCCACTAGTCTGCAGCAAGCAACAAGCTCAAGCCCAAACAGGTGGGTGCCCAAATGGGTCAACAGGGTCCATTCGGGGTAAAACGATGACTTTTCTCAAAAATGATCCTAGACCATGTGCGACGCTAAGACAAGTGTTTTTGTACCTTTGTGAGGTGGTGGTGGCCTATTTAGGTCCTCCGAAAATCCCAAAATGCCTTGAAAATGGGCTGTTTTGGGACAAAAAATGGGTCAAAAATGGGTCAAAAACGCATTTTTCCAAACCTCATCCAAGACCATTTGGGGTGCACAACCGGGTGAAATGAGCGCATTTTGAGACCATTTTGGGGCATTTTGGCCCCTCAGAAGTTCAAAAGGCCTTGAAAGTGGGCCTTGTGGGGATGGGCTTGACTTGCAAGCTGATTTCAATTTGTCAAGAGCCATCAATGTGTGAATCATTCTTGCTGTCCCTCACCTGTCATAGCTAATGTTCCCTCCCCCACCAGCTCGGTCCCAATATCCAGTCTTGATTAGGGTCACCGAGCTCGTGGAACAAGTCTTGGTTTTATGACCTTTTTTAGTGTCTGGCGTGGACCTACCAGGTTTAGCAGCAAGCAAGAAAGCAAGCAAGCAGCAAGCAACAAGCAGCAGCACGCGCGAAATGGGAAAAAATCAGACCTCCGTCGTGGTGCTTCACATTTGGCTGAAATTTTGGTGGATGATACCTATGGGTGTGAAGTACGATCACACAAAGTTTGAGCAAAAAACTCAACGGTGGCGGCCGATAACAGGATTCGCAAATGGCAGACCTCGGTTTCAAAAACTGCAGTTTAGGGCCAAAAACAGCCATTTTTTGGGCCAAAAAAGCCCTAGAACACATTCAAAACCGCCAAATGAAGGGAAACGGTGGGTACACTCCACATGCCGCTTGACTTCCCCGTGTCAACGAGCTCTTTCCGGCCCTCTAACTCCATGATATGTGCCGGAAACGGCCCAAAAAGGCCCCCAAAAGCTCCAAATGCCGAGAGCCACAAACCAAGAATAGGCCATATCTTTGGCTACATGGCTCAAAATGCGATTCCGAGGGCACCTACTCCACCCGCAACCCCCCACTTTTTGTGGTTTCCACCCCTCAGAATGGCCCAAACGGACGCCTAGACCCCAATACCTAGGCCCACTAGGCTGCAGCAAGCAACAAGCTCAAGCTCAAACAGGTGGGTGCCCAAATGGGTCAACAGGGTCCATTCGGGGTAAAACGATGACTTTTCTCAAAAATGATCCTAGACCATGTGCGACGCTAAGACAAGTGTTTTTGTACCGTTTTGAGGTCGTGGTGGCCTATTTAGGTCCTCCGAAAATCCCAAAATGCCTTGAAAATGGGCTGTTTTGGGACAAAAAATGGGTCAAAAATGGGTCAAAAACGCATTTTTCCGAAACCTCATCCTAGACCATTTGGGGTGCACAAACGGGTGAAATGAGCGCATTTTGAGCCCATTTTGGGGCATTTTGGCCCCTTAGAAGTCTAAGGAGCCTTGAAAGTGGGCGTTCTGGGGACGGGGTTCACTTGCAAGCTGATTTCACTTTGTCAAGAGGCATCATTGTGTGAATCATTCTTGATGTCCCTCACGTGTCATAGCTGATGTTCCCTCCCCCACCAGCACGGTCCCAATATTCAGTCTTGATTAGGGTTAGGCACGCACCTATTCATAATAGGGGCCGGAGCCCTCTGGGAATGGGCGCGTGCCCACGCGCCGTTTCCTAACAGGGGCTGGACCCCTCTAGGAATCAGCGCGTGCCCACACGCCAATTCCTAATAGGGGCCGCACCCCTGTGGGAATTGGCGCGTGCCCACGCGCCAATTCCTAACAGGGCCTAGACCCCTCTAGGAATCAGCGCGAGCCCACAAGCCAATTCCTAATAGGGGTTAGATCCCTCTGGGAATTGGCGCGTGCCCACGCGCCAATTCCTAATAGGGGCCGCATCCCTATGGGAATTGGCGTTGCCCACGCGCCAATTCCTAACAGAGCCTAGACCCCTCTAGGAATCAGCGCGAGCCCACACGCCAATTCCTAACAGGGGCTAGACCCCTCCAGGAATCAGCGTGTGCCCATGCGCTGATTCCTAAGGGTGTCTACACCCCTCTATGAATCAATGGGGGGGGGGGCACGAAATTGATGGGGGGGGGGGGGCTAGGAAGTCGATTGCGGGGGGGGGGCTATGAAATTGATGGGGGGGGCTATGACATTGATAGGGCAGGGGGCTATGAAATTGAATGGGGGGGACCTATGAAATTGATGGGGGGGGCATGAATTGAGGGGGGGGGGTATGAAATTCATGGGGGGGGGATATGAAATAGATGGGGGGGTGGGCTATGAGATTGAGGGAGGGGGGCTATGAAATTGCTACGGGGGTCTATGAAATGGATTTCGGGTGCCTATGCAATTGATGCATGGGAGGGGGCTATGAAATTTATGGGGGGGGGCTATGAAATGGATGGGGGGTAGGGCTAGGAAATTGATGGGGGGGGGGCTGTGAAATTGATGGGGCAGGGGCTATGAAATGGATGGGGGGGGCTACTTAATTGATAGGGGGGCATATGAAATCGATCGGGGGGCTATGAAATCGATGGGGGGGGGGGCTATGAAAGTTATGGGGGAGGGGCTATGAAATGGATGGGGGGGGGGCTATGAAATTGATGGGCGGGGCTATGAAATGGATGGGGGGTGGCTATGAAATGGATGGGGGGGGGCTATGAAATTGATAAGGGGGCATATGAAATTGATGGGGGGGCTATGAAATTGATGGGGGGGGGCTATGAAATTGATTGGAGGGGGCTATGAAACTGATAGGGGGGCGTATGAAATTGATGGGGGGGGCTATGAAATTGATGGGGGGGGCATATGAAATCGTTTGGGGGGGGGGGCTATGAAATTGATTGGGGGGGGGCTATGAAATTGATAGGGGGGGCTATGAAATCAATGGGGGGGCTATGAAATTGATTGGGGGGGCTATGAAATTGATCAGGGGGCTTCTAACCGGCTTCGGCCCTACGCGGACCTACGGAGTCACACCACAACACTGCACAGCATAGCATGGCACACGTGCAAGTTGTGAGATGATCATTTTTATTGTTGTCCTTTTTTTTTGCATGAAAAGAAACACCTGTGAGACAAAGAAGAGAACACCCTCCCACACCGGTGACTGACCCCCCCCCCCCCGGGCGATGATGTAAAGAAAGGAGAGGCACCCCCCCCCCCGAACCTAAGCTAGAAGCAAGGGCACCCCAACAATGCCTATGCTATGTCAAAGTGTGTGTGCGTGTGCGTGTGTGTGTGTGTGTGTGTGTGTGTGTGTGTGTGCGTGTGTGTGTGTGTGTGTGTGTGTGTGTGTGGGAGGACAGGTTGTACCATTTTTACCAGGTCTCCCGGTTGAGCCCGTATAGGCCACACTGGCGACCTCGGGTCGGGTCGCGTACCCCATCACAGTAGGCCCACGTTGCAGGCCAGGGGTGTGAGTGCCTCCCTGTTTGACCCCTCCACCAGTGCGATATGCACTTGGGCCAGAACCTAGCTCGCTGCCCCAGGACTACCCTGGAAGTGGGGTGGTGGCTCCGTGGCTTCCGCCGGGCCAGCTCCACGGCATGAGTTCGACGAGCCCGTCATCGCCATGTTGCCCCGTGTGTTGTATGTGTATTGGGGCTTCCACAGCTGGTGTTGCTCGTGGCAGCGAGGCGGCCTCCACGGCCTACTCATTTGGCGATTTCCCCAGAAAGGATGGCCTTGACGCACGGCTGCCGCCGCCTGCCTCCAGACATGCCCGCTTCGGGGATCGAACCCATGACCTTATGGTTGCGAGACCTACGCTTAGCCCGGTTGAGTGAGCCGGGGATCCTTGTGTGTGTGGGGGGACATATGCCTATAAATTTGCCAAATTTGTTGGTTTACTTTGCAATGGTATCTGATGGCCCTACAATGCTAGGGTTGAGGCCACAGAACGAAAATCTACACCTCGAAGAGTGTAGTGAGTGGATGTAGTTTCCATGCTTCCTACACACAAACACACAACACCAAGCGGGGGGTGTTTTCCGAATCATTTTCTATACTTCCTGGTTCAAGAAAGCACTCATGAGTCGGGGGGGCGGGTGGAAGGACTAGGAAAGGGCCACAGGGGGGGGGCATCTTCCATGGGGGGGGGGGGGTACCACACCACAAGGGGGGATGGGGGAGGCGGGTTTGTGGTTTGGGTAATGGCGGTCCATAAAAGTCTGATGTCTGATGTCTGATGGCCAACTTGGTCACTATACACAACCCTGAACCACTGCCTTCGCACACAATTGTAGCCTGGAGTCGACTGGGATTAGGATGTAGTCTATTTCAATGCGGGATAGGTGACCATGTTGGTAATCTGTCCTAGCTGATGTGGGACATGGAGGAACGACTAGCAGCCCGTGTAAGCGAGGGTCGTGGCTAGTCTGCCGTGACGACGGACGGAAAGGCTGTAATTTGGCAAGTTGGAATACCACCCCACCGTCCCCGGTGGCCCCCATTCCCAGCCGATTTGCACCGTGCGGGACTTGCAAACCTGTTGGAAGAAGTTGGTCACCCCCGTGAAATTAGATGACCCCGTTGCCACGGTGCTGCCCAAGGCCACTAGGATGTCATGGCCCTTCGCCTCATGGGTCAAGTACATCCTCTCGCGGCCGGGCTTTGTGCGGTCAATCGATCGCTCCTTCCCGTTGACATTCATCATCTGGGGAGATGCCTAACCCGCGGCCGGGGGCAATTGGATCCAACTCACCATCTCTTTGGCGAATTTCGACCGCTTGGCCCGCTCCCCCGCGGGCCTTTGGGTGTTAAACATGGCCGTTAGCGATCACAAGGCCATGGACACCCTTGGGACGATGTGGAAGAGCAACTGGGAGGCCAACTCAACAAGACGGTACATCAACAAGACAAAAAGCCCAACAGGTCGCTCTTGAACCTCATCATGCACTACGATGGCATTATGGCACTACATTGTATGATGCGTGCCATAAAAATCGTAGGGGCTCAAAGCCCTCCCAGAGTTCCTGAAGGACAACGACGTCAGCGCTCTTGCCTTTAGCCAACGCAATGATATCGGACGTCTTCTTCATTGTTCCTCCACAGTTTGTTGTCCTAAAGGTCAAGACCTGTGCTACACGCTCTAACTCTAGGGGAGGATGGAGATAGGAATTGGGTCTCTTCGCTCCTGCATGAGAGAGGTAATACGAAGGGCGGCTCCCACTTCTGTGACGGAAAGCAAGGGTTGCGGGCTGTGCACCTACGGTCCGGCATCACCAGGGCGTCCTCTAGCCGCGGATCCCCGGGGCGCACTATTAACCGGTTGGAGAGCGTTTTTGTGGGGAGGATCTTACGGGAACACAAAAATCCTTTTGCGTGCTGCGCCCAAGAAAGGACGGGCTGAGTACCGCAGAGCCAATTAGGGGTTTCAAACATAGCTTGCACCGTCGTGGAACACCGGGGCTTTCAAAGCCGCATCCCGCCACGCTTAAGCAACGGAAACCTTACTCTTCCGGAATCCGAGCCGGTAGCTGTCGTCCCTCTGCTGGCTTGCAACATGTGTGGGACCATGCGTGCCAAATCTGAAGGGACTTGTCCTCAGTGCAGGTCTAGAAGCGGATTGCAACTCCAAGGATGGCATGGAGGACGCATTCCCAAGACCGTTGTCCGCTCTGCATGCAGGCACTTGTACCCGACCCAAGAGGTGGTGTCACGGATGCCAGATGCACATCTGAGGTGCTCCACAATAGTAGTGCGTGACTAGGCTGCAGTGCGCCAGTCCAAATTGCACACACTAAGGGCTCGCGCCGCCCTCCCGCCCATGATTACACCCTCCCTTCTCTGTGTTTGGTTGATTTTACATCCAGTGTGGTCCCACAGTGTTCAGCAGAACGCAAGTCACTCCGTGGTGAGCCTTCACAAGCTCTACTGGGCAGGACAGCAGGTCAAGGGTCGCCGCGCAAATCTGCTTGGAGCTGTGCCCTCAACAAGAGGCCTATGATGATAGCCAAAGGTAGTTCCGGGATGACCGACAAGCACGGCACCGAGTGGGGAAATCACAAGCCTCCGGGGCCTTTCCATCTCCTGGCGTCCCCAACACCTGCCGCTGACCCATCACTTGGCCTCCCGGCATGCTCGCCCCTGACAATTGTGCGTCATATTGAGGGATTAATCTCAAGGACGACCTACTGCTTGCCATGTACGACCCTCTATCTCTATTTCTAGGAGGGGATGGGTTGTGCTTTGGCGAGTAGGGACGCTGCCATTTGTGCTCACGATCTTCATGGAGCGAAGGAGGCATGTGAAGGGCCCTTGCTCCAAAATGGTTTGTCCCACGAGCGGTCCCACTTGTCGATCCCATTGCTAGCGGTCCCAGGCCTAGGAGTCCCAGCTCCGCTTGCCACTCTTGCCACCTTTGATACCCTTCGTGTTCCCGTCGTTCGGTGCCTGTTGCACTTCACCCATAGTCTAGAGGGTCCGAATGTTGAGGGTGGTGGGGGGGGTGGTCCGGGGGGGATTTGCATTGGCATCCAAGATCTCCGCCGTGCCGTGATTGTTGAACCTACTCCTATGAGTGATTGCCAATTTGTCCTACCCTTCGCTGCCTCTTGAAGATCACTTCAAGGTACACGTAGCGTCAATTGATGTACATATCTGCCTTTGCCTCTCTAAGACTCTGCAGAAGACACGGCAGGTAAGTTGCAACCCAACTAGACCGACACAATATTGAGAAAAACAGGCCAGAGCACTGATCCGAGCCCCACCAGTGAGACCTTGACCGGGCTGTGATCGCCCTCGCTGAGTCCGGCTTTCATGGTAAGATTGATGTCTGCATTGGGGCTAGAACCGCTCAGCAGTGAGTGCAGGTCTCTCAGCGCATCAAAGGCCCATGAGGGCTTGTGTCCTATGGCTGACACCAACTTTGCAAGGTCTACAAGCGTGTGCGGCTGCGCCGCTTGGTTGAAGACCGAGAGTACGGGAATAATGGCATCTACAAAGGTGGGCCAACTTTTGACTTTCTCCACATGGAATGTCTGCGGCACCTCTTCCGAAAGTGCAAGCAAGCCCACAGCAAATTGTCACAAGAAATCCGGCTAGCCAAGGCCCTTGTCGAGTGCCGAGTTCACGTTATGAAGGATCGTGAGAACTTTGGAAAAGTGTTTGGACTTCATTGCTGAGTTCGCTTCTGTCACACTTGCTGTTTGAAGGTACTTCATCCACCATGCTCGAAGAAGGACATTTTCAACGCTACTAGGCCATGCATAGCTGCTAAGACAGGACGACAGTTGTATCCCGTCAATAATCTTTTTCATGATGAACGTCAGGCCGTGAGTGGACTTGTAGCCGGTCAACGGCGTTTCCAGATGGCCCGTGGCGATCGACATTTTTTCCTTCGGAATATCCTTCACGGTGGCAACTACCTTTTTCAGCACCTCGGCCATACGTTTTGCCTCAGCCAGCGGAAGGTTATTGTGGGCAGCTATGTGGATTGAGGGTGAGGAGTCGGTTGGGCACTTGGGCTGTTCATGACTCTTGACGGCTACCACGCTGACCATCGGGGCTTCAACTGTAGGGCAGTACACCGCCATGGAGACCCGTAGCTTCGGCTCAGACACAAAGGAACCCATTGGCAGGAGTTTGTCTGGGACTACTGTGAGGAGCCACGGCAAATGTTTGCCATTTCGTTTGGCTATCCATCTGGCGACCACCAGGTAGAACCAAAGATTGCCCAGGAGGATTCTGCCTTTGTCGACTTCCGCCACGTCACCGTTGAGGAGATCCACTATCATCTCTAGCTCGGACCCCAATTTGTTCTTGAGACCGTCTGCAACGTCTTTGGCAACCACCAGGTTTATAACGCCTGCCACCATCAGCCGAACGTCGGCTTCAGAGACGGTGGAGCCTATCTGTGCCATTTTGCTAAAACCACAAGCAAACACGCAAAAATGCTCTACAAGTACAGTGGCTCACTGCACACACGCATGCGCACACACACACCACCCGACGAGCAAAACCAAAGCTCAGGCACGGCTGAGCTAAGATTTGATGCAGACATTCGGCATACGACGGCCACGAGTACTGCGATGTGGCGATCAAAAGGGGCACGTCCGTGTTGGAGGACGGCCTGCCGTGCAGCACAGAGCACATCGGGGTAACAAATTCATGTAGTTGTTGATTTTGACCCCTGAGATCTCTTGTTTCTTGTGTAGCACCACCGGAAGGAGCCCAGTTTCCCCTTCTTTGATGCGATTTACATGCAGGACATCTTCATCCATGCTCATGGCTACAAAACGACTGAACGCGGAGAAGGGGCAGTCAGAGAGCCCAAAGGGCAGCCAAGAGTGTGGGGACGCCAAAGGATGTACCAGCAAGCGAGCAATCGCCTGTCCTGTGTCTGTAAAGGCACGGTGATGGCTGTGAATTTTCTAGAGGGGCAAAACCCCAACCGGACTTGTCCATAGATAGGAAAGTCAAGGTTACCGGCCAAATACGAAGATTTTTAAAGTACGAATATTTTGCGGGAAAAAATAATTAATGTTTAGCAAAATTTTTGTTTTTGCCACTAAAAAGCAAAAAAAATATTTTTTTGCGATTATTTTGTATTTGCGATCCAAAACCTATGTATTCCACCCATAAAATAAATCTATTTTTTGCGATTAATTTTTGTCCGACTACCATTTTGCGTTTGATATTGTGTCCTCAATGCTGCTGTTTGCTTCAAATCTTGCAGGGACCAAACTTATCAGCTGTCTTGCAGTTGTCTACCTGATGAAACATTGCTGCCGGCGGAAAGGGTCGGGGCATATGCGGGAAGCAACAAGGGTCCTTGCATCATATCTGTACGATTGTTCAAAACTAGTACCAACCCTACACTCTCCGTAGTATTTATTTAACCTGTTTTTTTTTGCGAAATCCTATGTCCCAAACGGCGGAATTATTCAAAAAACTTGTGCTTCTTGTTTTTTTTGCGCTCAGAAAAAAACACTCCGGAACTAAATATTTTGGCAAAATATTCATATTTGGCCGGTACGGCAAGAGACTTTTGTCTATTATCCGCACACCCATCTCGCTCGGCCCTACCTTGCTCTAATTAGCGGTGAGTGTTCTTTCATCAATCCACGTCAATTGTCATGGAGCTGCACCTTGATACACCAACGCTGAGGGCGTCATCTCGACAAACTAACTGATCCGGAGAGTCGCCACTCCGCACTGATCTCTCAAGCTTCTCAGCGCCGTCTAGAGCTTGCCTCCTGAGCTAGGCAAGTGATGGGCTGCAGCCCAAATCCCAGGTAGAGGGGCCCCAGACGATGCTTGATTGAGAGTGTTCAATTGAAACCTTGATCCGCGGTCGCTTATTTTAGAAAATGAAATTTCAGTGCATTATCAACGCGCTCATCACGCTTTTCGATACCTTGTTCGTATTTCCGGACCTATTGTTCTTTCCTCTGTCTAGGATCACTACCAACACCCATCGTTCATGCTCATGTTCTGCACCTCGTGCACATGCCAAAGAGGGCTAGCCACCTGGGCAGCGAGAAGGGCGACGAGGGGAGGGGGGAGGAAGGGAGGCACTTGGTAAAGTAGTGGTGTGCCCGCCACTCATAGGCTGCACCTTTGGCTCTGGGGGTTGCCTAGAGTTGGTGGCGGGACTACCCGGCCTGACTTGGACTAGCACCACCACCACCACCACCGCCACCGCCACGGCCGCGGCCACCCACCACACCCACCACCACCACCACCACCACCACCACCACCACCAGGAACCGCCGCTGCCCCCGCCGCCGCCATCGCCACCGCCGCCGCCGCCGCCGCCACCGCCGCTGTCGCTACACCCGCCACCGCCACTGCCACCACCACCACCGCCGCCGCCGCCACAACCACCACCACCAACCAGCCCGGACCCCAATCGCTGTGCTCGTAAACCATGTATAGCCAGACAGTGACCACAAGATGTCACTGCAGGTGACCGCATTCCACTAGAAGGCAACATGGGTCATCCGGCACCACAAGAACCCCTAGTCGCCACAAGAAGCGAGCTGAGTGTCGATAGCAGGTGCAACCCAAGTGCAAGCAACACAATCGAAGGTACGACCCTTGCGAACTGCCCACCCCTTGAGTTGACAAGGGGCCGATGACCACAAGAGGCTCAAACCCATGGCATGGGCATGGGAGGCATGCATACCAGGACGCCACAAGATGCATCATGCACGGGGCTTCAGCCACAAGATCGCAAGATGCGCTAGGCGAGAACTTCGAAAATGCGAAGTGGTGTAAAGGGTGTAGGGGATGGTAGCGCCCTTAATAACGTGTTGCACCTCAGACCTCTAACCACCACCACCACCACCACCACCACCACCACCACCACCACCACCACCACCACCACCACCACCACCACCACCACCACAAAGCAGCCCGGACGAACTTCGCTGCGCTCCTAGACCACATAGAGCCTGACAGTGGCCACTAGATGTCAGTGCACGTGAGCGCATTCCGCCGGCGGAATTCGGGCCACTCGGCGCCACAAGAAGCCCTAGTCGCCACAAGAAGCGAGCAGAGTGTTGCGAGCAGGTGCAACCCAGTAGAAGCGGGCCGAAGGCCCACGAGGGGGGGTGGGGTGGGCTCTTTGGGGGGTGAGGCTAGCGGCCGAGGAGGGATTCTCTGGGGGACTAGCTAGTAGCTAAGGGAGTGGGGGGTTGGCAGAGGTCTAGTCCAGTCTGGCACAGACGCGGTGGCCTAACGGGTTACTCTACAACAACAAAGGCCTCCACTCTAACTCCTCACCAATGCAATGGTGGTTGTAGGCGCCCACACCCCCTGCCTGGGGAGGGCCGCACACATGTGCTCTTCTCTCCGACACGGCCCGTCACACCGGAGAGCAGCTGGGGGTCTGGCAGGTTGCCTAGGCCTACGAGGCACCCAATTAGTTTTTGTTTTCCTCTGCCGTACACACAAGTACTGCTCTATGGTAGTACGATTCTTTTTCCTTCGCCGTATACACAAATACAACTCATTCCATTCCCTTTCTTTTCACTACCCCCACGGCTTGCTGAAAAAGCTCTCCCTCGGACGACAAGTCGGAATGAGAGACGTTTGTATTCCGCCGCACGAGAGCACCCAAATAGAACAGGGCTAGGCTAAGCTTATTTCTCATAAAACACTAAAGTCGCAGACAGATCCCCAACGATGGGACCGTCCTCACCGTTCAACTTAAAGGTAGGCTCCGCTGGTAGGCCCGGTCGTGGCTGCCGCAACGCACGCTGCAACCAGTCCCTTGGTGATGCATGCAACGCATCCTTCACAAGCACACTGAGAATGTGTTGCTTAGACTTAGGACCACCTTCAAAGTCGAGCAAAGGCTGTTGAGGATCAAAAAACTCCTCTGCCTCATCAACACAGTCTCGCACTTCATGGTCCCAATCTTCCTCTTCCTAAAGTCAGGCGAATCGGCGTGGGAGTCCGTATCTCCAACTCGAGAGGCCACACAAAAGCGTGGGAGTCCATATCCCCAACTCCAGGGGCCAAAGTGTTGGTGTGGGTGTGGGTGTGGGTGTGGGCGTGGGTGAGGGTGTGGGGCCATGTTTTGAGCGCCATATTCCGAAAGACAAGGCACTTTACAAATCTCGTTTGGTGCGTGTTGGAGATCCCACCCATGAGAGCTAGCCCAGCTCATGGGTGGTGTTTGCAAGGGCGGACGCCGGTGGTTACATAGTGCATCCAAAGTGGCTACCTCACCCCGCCTTCTCGGGGGCACGCAAGCGGGCGGAAATGCTACATAACGCCTGCATTCTCGGGTGTCCCCAACAAAGGGGACAAAATTTTCAGGTGCCTTGGGAGCCACTCTATGTATGGCCCGTAGCCATTGACCCTTGGTAACTAAGTGGGCCCGGAGGGCAGGGAGGGGGGGGGGGGTCACGTTCCCGAACTAAGGAGATACACCCCCCCCCCCCCGTGGTTGTTGTTGTTGTTGTTGTTGTTGTTATAATGGTTGTTCTTGTTGTTGTTGTTGTTATTTTTGTCATTGTTATTGTCGTTGTAGTTGCTGTTGTTGTTATTGTTTTTGTTGTTATTGTTGTTGTTGTTGTCGTTGTTGTCATTGTTGTTGTTATGGTTGTTTGTTGTTGTTATTTCTGTTGTTTTTGTGATTTCTGTTGTTGTGGTTGTTGTTGTTGGTGGTGGTGGTGGTGTTGTTGTTGTTGTTGTTGTTGTTGTTGTTGTTGTTGTTGTTGTTGTTGTTGTTGTTGTTGTTGTTGTTGTTGTTGTTGTTGTTGTTGTTGTTGTTGTTGTTGTTGTTGTTGTTGTTGTCATCATTGTCATTGCTGTTAGTGTGGTTGTTATTGGTATTGTCATGGTTGGTTGTTGTTGCTGTTGGTGGTGGTGGTGTTGTTGTTGTTCTTGCTGTTGTTGTTGTTGTTGTTGTTGTTGATGATGATAATGTTCTTATTTTTTTTGTTATTGTTGTATTGTTATGATGCCAGACATTACAACTGAACACCTGAATGGCAATGGCCCCATTAGAATGAATAAGGATGACAGGCAACATTAGGAAATTCAACATTACACAAACCCCCCATGAAACCCCGGGGCTCTGATACCCCAGGACCGCCTTACCTAACCCACATCACATACCTTTCAAACTCTTCAAATTGCTCCGCCAACTTCTTCTCCGCACGCCGCCGCTTGGCCTCTTCCCGCTCCTCCTCCGACATGGCCCTCCTTGCAGCTGGCACAACCGGTTTGCCTACTTGTCCATCCGACCCCTTGTCTGCCTCCCCATTCATGTCTGTGTCCTTCATCTGCATCTCTGGCAGCGCCTGTGGTGCAATCCCCCCTGGCTTGGCAGCGTCACCCTTCGTGTTAGGGTCCGGTGGAACCACCGACGGTGAGGGACAAGGCCCCGGAGGGTGGGCAAGTGGCAGTTGGCCCTCCTGTGGCGAGTCCTTTAGCGAAGTGGAGATGAATTTTTGAGCAGGAGCACAAGTGTGGAGGTGGCAGTCGGGGGTGCAAATTCTGCTATGGGCTCCGCGGGGTGGGATCTCTGGAGTCCAATTACCACCCACATGTTCCGACGATCTCCCACCAACACCCCAATGATGCCCCCCCCCCCCCCCCCTGCTGCACCCACTGCCAGGCATCTACCCACCTTGGGGCTGTGGTGTTACCCCAGGTGTGAGTGCTGGCCAGAAAGGGGAAAACAACACCAATGGCAAAATGCATGGAAATGCAGCACACCTGGTAATCCAGAATGCCCTCACCCTAGGTTACATTTCCCACATCAGTGGTTGTGAGCACCCTCCAAACTACACTGTAGTGGGAAAGAGTTTGTGCGAAGCATGCCAACGCCAGCATGGAAGGGATGCCAAGGGGCAGAAGCGGCACCAGTGACCCCTAACCAAGAACATGAATTTCATTCACATTGTCACCAAAATACCTCAAACACCCCAGCATAGACCCCACCATGCATCCCCCTATCACGGGCAACTATGTTCATTATGTAACACGCACGTTCATGTTCTCTTCTTGCGGCATGCGAACCACCTTTGCAGGGTTTGAAGGTGCTACATGTTGGCCAAAAGCCACCTCCATGCACAGCCCGCGTATGTTTGAACACTCAGGGGCCCCGCTAATTGTAATGTTCCATATTGTTTCGCAATGGTCTGTCACAATGAGTGACTCCAAATCAGGATTGCGGCAAAGATTTCTTTGCGAAGACATATGTCTAGTGGAATGGGTGTTATTGCAAGTGGAAGATTACAACAGGCCATTTTGAACGTTATAATGATCCAGTAGACCCAAGCTGGCATACACCCGTATCGAATGGCAGGGTTGAACGCGGTTTAATGCGGTTTCATCAGCTGAACCACACGAATTCGCACTGGAAATCGGTGCGCGCGCGCTCTGCTGCTCATAGATTCACTTTTTGTGCGCCTCATTGAGGTTACAAATGGCAAACACCTTATGGGGCAGGGTTTGGGCGGGGGGGGGTGAAGATGGAGGGGGGGGGGGTGGCCATTAGTGAAAAACTTGAACCGCATTGCACAAGGAAAGAGGTTACAAGCTCATATAATACTATACACGGAGTGACAATGGCTAAAGACGTGGCTCAAATTGCGCATGCGCCCGTGAGACAGCATCCATTGTTGCCACACATGGTTCTAACGGTAAAAATGCAGCAATATGTAATCAAATTTTAATAATTTCTTGTAGAGGGAACATCCGGAGGTGCGAAGTACATTCAATGGTGTACAAATGTATTTCTTATCATTTACAATTGCTATCACAATGCTCCAAAAATGCCTCGCACTCAAGCATCTCATTAGTTCACCCTCAAAAGCATGATAATTTGTTAGAAATAATGAAATATACATTAATTAAAGTGTTCCCTTGTGAGTTGTTGTGCAAAACCCTCTTGGAATGCGGTAACACTTCAGCCCACCTCGTCTACATGGCTCCTTTCATCAAAAAGCAACAAAAACATTTAAAACATTGAAAAAATGGCGAAAAACATGCAAACCTTTCGCCTTTTGATGCCATTGACATGACACATACTATTAATGCCACCCAAACTTGCATCGTAAAAACCTCCTCATGGCCTAGAGAGGGTGATGTCACCTTCAAAACAAGCACGGGGTGCCATCAGTAATTGAAGGGCTTTTGTGTTGTTGGCGGTCAGATCTGAACACGCAAATGTTGGGTGTTTTGGAAATTGGACATAGACGAATAGACACGTTTAACTTTGTGCACCTTTGTAAATGCCTCGATTTTGGTTTGCCAAAACAAACTGATCCGATCGTACACGTGATTGCTACCATTGCCAACTCAGACATAGAGCGGACAAAAAAGCATTAAAACAACAAACACAAAAAAAGTCAATGTGACTTAAAAAAAACAAATGTGCTGCGGAGTTGTTTACGGAAACAAAACCTTCAAAAGGTAGCGTAGCCCCGTGCTGTGTGAGTTGAGCACTACGAACAGCCTCGGTGGATTCGTTGAAGTTGGTTTGATTTGTGATGCAGGTGTCTAAATTGCAACTGTAGGCTACAAAGTGTGCATGGTGTCCAAATGTCCTCTTCACCTCTTGCTTATGTGAAAACAAAGTCCAACGAGGCCCAAATGAGACACCAGAAGATGTTCAAGTTCTAGCAAATTAAGGTGCTTTTTTTGTCGTCGGCGGTCAACTCTGGGTGTTATGGGAAATAGGACATAGAGTACTGGACACATGAAACTTTGCGCACCTTTGTAAATGCCTCTTCAAGCCTAGTGTGGGACGGGCTCGTTGCGGGGCCCTCTTCAACCTCCGGCACATGGTGGGGCAACGTGGGAAGTTGCACTACACGCAACAACCCCAAGGCCGCATAGCTCCAAAGCTTCGTATTGTCATTTGTGTGGATGCCACCCCTTTTTGTGCCACTCGTGGGGACGTGTACAACGACTTAGCAGATAGTACACGCGGCGCGCCGAGGCCTAGTTTGTGGTCCACGTGGTTTGCGTTTGATGGATCGGATGATGCCGACCCCTTGCGCCTAGCCGACAAGTTGGGGCAACTAGATGCCCAGGTGGCGGAGCTACAACGCAACGGGATTGCCACCCCCACCGTGACCACCCCCTTGTTTTGACCCCTGTCGCGACCCACTGTCCCACGACAGCCCTGTGTCTCGGCACCTGTCCCACGGCCCTCTAGCAAAGCAGCATGTTTAAATTGCATTTCATTTGTCTCCTTAGGCCTTTCGTCGTCCGATGTGTCGCTTCTTGTCCTTTGTGTCATGCAACACATGCCACATGTGCAAGCCCACATCAAGAGCATCAAGCTCCAGTGTGTGGGTGAATGCCCGTGCACTGCAGTATGGGCGCGATATTTTGTAACCTAGAAATTAATGGCGGATGTCCATCTTGAACTCCACATTCCACCTTTCAGTGGGGATGGTGGAAACAATATAAAAATTGTGGTACTCGGCCACAAACCACCCAGAATGGACACATGTCCAATGCACCCACATTGTGGGTTGCCACTGCAACGCACGCCAATCAATGGCATCCCACAGCCTGCGACGCCACCTCCTTATTGGTCAAACCAATGTTGTTTGACCAACACTTTTCCGTGCACCACAAACTAAGGAGCATGCGGTGGATGAAAGCATGTAGGGGGATGCTTGTCCCGCCTACAGCCACACGCTCTTGAGGCCCCACGTGCTGTTGAATAAGCTGCACAACTTTTGCGTGCTTGCGTGCAAATCAAAATTACCGTCCTTAGTGGGCCGCGGTGCGTCCCTGATTTCGAAGGGGATGTAGGCAGCCGCTTGCATAGCGGATTGCACTACACTCCGTAGGAAAGGGGGGAGGGCATGGGACTGTGAAATCCAGCCATCCGAGCATAACCTTTTGAAAATTGCATTTACCATTCTACAACAACAATGCACCATGTCTCCAACACAATTTGTTGGGGTTATGGAACGGAGGAAAGCCCCCCATCGGATGGAAATTACAAAATGACTAGGACGGAGGTTATCACCTCCAAAGTCCTCGAATGCGAGGTCACAATGCCAACAACGGCATTTAAGTTTGGTGTGCCTAGCGCACATCCCTTTCCCATCTCCCGTTAAGAAACATTCCACCTCAATGTGTCGTAAGACAGCTGAACCAAGACAAGGGGGTTGTTCTGAAGACAAGGCTTGTCTTGGGGTTGTTGTGGGATTTTACGAAATGTGCACGGTGCGTGCACACATGGCGGCACCGGTGTCCACGGGGTCCCATTGGCATGCGGAACATGTTTTAGTACCTAAAAGTCATAGGATGTAAGGGGGTATGGAGGAGGAATACTCGGGTTCTTGCATAGAGAAATATAGTTCTGCTCTTGCCTATATGACAACAGTCAGTATACGTGCCTTGTTGCGTGTATATGCTGAACCGCATTGCCCCCTCACATAATCTGTTTACAATTTTGGAAGGGCCGATGGTGAGATTGGCAACATGTTGGGTTGTGCTTGGCTGTGCCACTGTCGCCTGTATTGTGCTGGTGTAAGGAGTCTATATAAGATTGGCAAAACACCACCTTTGGTGTCGGCCTCATCCTGCCTGGCTGCACGACTAGGCATACCATCCATCCAAGCTTTGGGGGCAGTGGCAATTGCAATGTGTTAGCATCATTAGCAATGTCGATGAACGCGACCCCGTTGCCCCGCTACAGGGAGCAGAGCAGAGCACAACACACCGGCAGCACAACAAGAAGCAAGTGCAACTCCTAGGGTGCGGACAACGGCAACCAAGCAACCAAGCAACCAAGCAGTTGATGTAAGACACATTCGTACCCGGTCCCCATGCATCCATACACCGACTCTATTGCCCGTTTTACAGCCCACGTTCCATCCGCAACTGCCGCTGCTGCACTCATGTCCATGACCTGCCGCACCAACGCTGATTCACTGCATGACCTGCCTAAATGGATCTGTGCCAACACTCCTCTTGCGGACACCCAGCCCTCAGTAATCTCCTTCGGGCCGCTGATGCCGTTGGCAGAGTCTGCCTTGTGATTTCCGCTAGCCTTGATTCTTTTGGTATTCAAACTTGCCAAAAAATGGGCGCATGAACCAAAATTGCAAAAATAGTGTAAAATGAGGTACTTGGCATCAAATAGTGAGGACTAGTATCACCACCACGTGTCAAGCACAAGTTTTTGAAGTGTTTTGAAAACTACACAAACCTACGACGATTATTGGAGAAAGGGGAGAACGCCGGGAGCATCTTTTTGCAGCATCCTTAACCATATCCTGAACCATAGAAGAGAGTTCGATCACATCATTTTGTTTGAGTTTTGCATTTACCATGTTATTTGTCTTCCTCGTGTTTGTTGTGTGTTGCCGATTACCCATCCCACGAATTTCACTATCCTAGGTAGTTGTAGGGGGGTGTCTCGGGGCCTTTGTTTTCACATGAGCAAGAGGTGAAGAGAACATTTGGACCCTAGCACAGTTTGTAGCCCATACTGGCAATTCTAACACCTTCTTCACGAATCAAACCAATTTCAACTAATCCAACGAGGCAGTTCGTAGTGCTGGATACAGAGGGCATTGGGCTACTTTCCTTGTTGTGGTTTTTCTCTGTAAACAACCATAAAGCGCTATGCGCAACATGTTTACCGCATTTGCTTTTTTATATTTACTATTTGAAGTTGTTTATGCACTCTCTTGTCTTAGTTGGCAATCATAACAGTCACATGTACAACCTAATGATTTTGTGATGGCAAATCAAAGCCGAGACCACCGGCTTCAACCGGTAGGGGATGAGGGCTTGGTGTACCCGTCGTAGGGTGGACCTCCTACATGTCCTCAGGAGTTTGTCCAAATTGCGGACAGATGTTTTCCTCCTTTGGAGCTGGCCCACCAACAAAAGAGCCTCCTCCTCACTCTCATCACAGTCCTCAAACCGCCCGTCTAGCCGCAGGGTGTGGTGCCCCTTGGTGTCAATGACGATCCGGGTGGGTTCCCGGAGAATTGCCGTACCGGCTTTCTCCAACATGCGCAAGCGCTGACGGCGCCATCAGTTGGACAAAGTCTGACTAGGTGCCAAGTGGAGCTTGGCGACACTAGAGCACAGGGTGTCAAGAATCTCGGACAGGTTGCCACAGGCCATTTCCTGTCAACAAACAGTGCAACGCAATGCAGCCATCCACCACACCCAAAGCCATGCCGACAAACCACGGTCAAGATAGGTTACGAAGACAGGGTTCATGAAAGGGAGTTGTGCCATGACACGTTGGCGAGACAAACAAGTCCAACAACAGGGGGTTTGTTGCCGGACATCCCCCTTGTCTTAGTCTTGGTAACCTGTCCTGAGATTGACCTCCTGTCGTGTACCTTGTCTTGGCATCCTGTCGTGCTATCCCATCACCCCCCCACCTTCCTTCGATCTCGGCTGCTGTAGCACAGCCACACCTTCGCCCCTCCTCTGCCCTGCATAACCGTGGCATACACCCCTCCTTCATTGTGAGCAGGGCAGACATCAGTGCTAAGGACATCCCAATGCATGGCGCATTGTGACATTAGAATCCCGCTCCTCACTTGCAGGTAGTAACTCATGACAAAGGTTTAATTCATATTGTTTTCTTGGTCTTTAAAAAAAATTAGGCACTGTTGCACGACAAATTCTGCTATCACTTGGCCATCAAGCCACGTCTGCGAGAAATGGAAATAAGTGAATATTGGGCCCACACATTGGTGCCAAGTCGTGTTGCCCGAGTGATACAAATTAAAATCAGGCCCACACATTGAAAATGGTGCACACTTGGTGCGACTCATTCATACTAGGTCCCGTGCATTACACCCCCCAGGTACCGGGAGAGGGCTCGTGCACTCCTAGTGTTGCAAAGAGGCTGCCAAGAGCCCCCAAAAAGAGGTGAAGGCAAAGAAGTTCTGGGGAAGCGGACACGGCCAATGCGGAAAAACCCCAAAAGGGACAACCTTGCATCAGAGTGGATTGGCCTTATTGGGATTGTGACTGGGACCGGGTCGAGCTGCCCTTCGTTGCCATGGACTGATACACCTCCTGCCATTGTGCTGTCATCCGCTTTTGTGCCTCGAATTGCGTTTTCAAGCTGTCCACCTGGCTGTGTCCCTCGGCTAGCCGGCCTTCGAGCTCCTCCCGCGGCGCCTTCTCTTGGTTGACTTGCACCTTGAGCTTTGAAACCTCCACCTCGGGCTATGCGGGAGTCTTCTTGGCCTGCTCCAGTGTTTCCTGCAAAAGGCCAGTGGCCTCTTGTTGCTTCATGTGCTCCTCAAAAGCTGCCTCCTTCAGCGCACTTTGGTGCTCCCTCTTGAGCGCACGCACCTCCGTGGCGTGTGCCTCCTTGAGCCCCTTGATCTCTGTGGACGCAGCCCCCTTCGCAGAAGTGGTGATTGCTCTGCCCTTGTGTCGCTTCTCGCCGACGACACCAGCTCCTCCAAGAGGCCCCTAGTGGTTTTCCGCTTTTTCGGGTGGTGTACGTCCGAGTCCAAATCCCCTGTGTCTTGGGCCTCCGACTACTCCGACATGACTTGCACCGCCTCTCGTTCCCGTGCCCGGAACTCATTCTCCAACAACACGCGCACGTGGTCTGCGATTGGCAGCACCCAATGGTCGTGAAATTTGACAAGCTGGTCCAACGGCTGTGGTTCCATGTGTAGTTCAGAGGGGCCTGCAAGAGGAATCGCTCCGTGATCTGTGTCTTGCCCGCTATGTGAGGCCGAGTTGTGCACCGAAACCACTACTCCGAGCGTACGGTTCCGTCCTAGGCACGGTCATCGCAATGGGCATCTTCACGTCGCACGGCTTGAGATGCCCCTCGCTGTCGCAAAATTTGATGAGTGCTCTCCTGTAGTACACGGTCGCCCCCTTCAAGTCCCACGCAGCATCCGACGGTGTCCGGACCACTGCATGGGCAAACGGGACCGGGTCTGTGGTCTCCTCGCCCGACATGAGCGGGAAATCCCGCGTGGGGGTGCTTTGCGGTGCCCCATCCTTCTGCCCCACATCCTTTTGCCGCACATCCTTCTGCCCCACATCCTTTTGCCGCACATCCCTCTGCCCCACATCCTTCTTCCCCACGAACGGAACAAAGCCGAGAACTCTTGGAGCCATAGGGGTGGTCACGTCCATGGCTAGAAGAACATCCACTAAGGTCTAAAGTGGAAGAACACGTAAGGCCAAGGGGGCATGACAGAGACCGAGACAGGCAGCTATCATAGGACACGGCCGTAAAACAGGGCACTAGACAGGGGGGCTGTTGTCGAATAAGGCATGAAGACAAGGTCTGTCATCGAACAGGGGGGCTGTCGGTAGGGCTGTCATGGGGGGCTGCCGCGGGATAGGGGACTATCCTTAAGCTTGTCCTACGCAACTGTCGTAACATACGGATCGCAAACTAAATTAGCAAACGTGCGCCGTGCGCAGCGCCGGAGTACTCTGGTTAGTGCACTGGCTAACAAGCTCATGTCCAATGTACTGCATTCTCCGTGTCCCTGTTATCCTTGCCAGTCTGGGCCCATTTCCCCTTCTTTGGTGTTGCCGCCTTGGAAACCCTTGAGGATTGTTTTTCCCGTGAGGTGATCTAGCCGTAGTACCGCGCCACACGACAATCCCAGAGGGGCGGTTGCGAGGGGACAAGCATGCACCACAAAACACAACCGCGTGTGGCTGGGAACTGCGGATCAGGAGCAGACCGAACATCAAAGCCCCCAAAGTGTACCTTGCGAAGAATGATACCCACACCGCGGGGGACGTGAGCGGTGACGAGGACCGTGTCGCAAACGGTGGAAACGATGGAGTTGCCACGGCAAAAATTGACGCAATGGGCAATCCTCAAGGTTGGGTGCAGCGTCCCCCATGCTCCGCACTTCCGTGACCGCTCGAGGCATGTCTAGCACCGTGAGGTACAAGTGGGTATTCTGGTCCCCAAAACTTGAAGAAGGTTGCCGTACCGGGTAGACTAGGAGCGTCGGTAACCGTCTTCGCCTTGAATTCCATGCCAACCTAGGTTGACACCCCAAAACATACAACTGTTCGAGAATAGCTCCGGCACACCAGCTCTTCTTGACACACGATAAAAAGGGGACCTTTTGCTAGCGTTTTGCTTCTTGTTGCGCCCTGTGCATGGTCCCACTTAACCAAGATTGTCAGGTGGAGGGAACATGGTGCAATCAAAGTGCGGCAAAACTTGATACCCTGCACGGTGGGTCACACCATGTCCCCCAAAGCTCATAACAATGAAGACCAACGGCTCATACATACCACTGTGTTTACTAGGAGCCCGAACAATGCGGTCAAACCCTAGGTACCTGTTAGAAACCCAATGGTGGTCTATTAGAACGTCCTTCTAATTAGAACAATTAGAACACTTTTTGGTTAGACCACCTCCTTGTTCTAACGTGTTAGAACACCGCTGGAACACCTTGTGTCCACTCACCTCAGGTTGTTTTTGTATGCCTTCGCACATTGATGGCCTAACCACCCACCTCGTGTTGCTAAGTGGTGGGACCGGTTTGCGGGATGACCACGTTTGGGAGCTGTTGGGGCCCTGGGCCTCGCCATCCCCGGTCCATGTGCGCACGGGCTGGACTAAACCATCAGCCTACACCTTGCAGACCCCAATTGTTCAGGGAGGGACAGTGTGGGGGGACGGCGGGAGGGATAGGGCGAGACGTACTGACAGTGCCCGATGGTACAGTTTTTTTGCTCCCGAGTAGGTGAACCAGCCCGGGCACACCAACTCCTGAAGCACATGAAGTGAATACATGTTTGAAGCAACATTTTGCAGCGCCGCGGGCTCGGCAGGTTGTGTATGCAGTGGAAAGTTTTATGATGTATACTCATGTGAAAATAATTTTCAGCACACGTTGGTACGGACAGTGCACACACTTGTGTTCAGACCCTACCATGAGCAAAATTGCTATTGGCTGAGGAGTTGGTGCCTGCGCGCATAGCTGAACTAGTTGACATTGTTGAGATCCTACATCATTGCGCAAACATAGTGAGGAGACGAGTTGTCATTTGCATTCTACTTGCAACATACATCATACATGGTATAAACATTCAAAAATATACTTATCATCAAAAAGCATTTGTGGGTCGTTTTTTGCTTTGTGGTCGCATTCCACACCACAACACCAAGTGCACTTTGTGTTATTGTTGCCTGCCACCCAACAACACCAGATGTTCTTTGAACAATTCTTTGGCAAGCATTTGTGAATAGTTGCAACACCGGTACTTAGCCCAATGCACCCCTTTCCCCAAAGCCATGGTGCCAAAGTCTAACCTGGCCCTTCCTAATGGAATGGATATTTAGTTGTATGTAGCTGCCGAACCTCACGTTTTCACATGTGCACTCCACCCCCTAGGATTCGGGGATTGGTCACCTAGGAGTGCTACTGAAGAATGCCCCCCACAAGCGGCGTGATAGGGTGTGTGGTTTTTATGCCAATTTCCCCTCACTACTCCCCCCCCCCCCGACCGACAGCATACCCACCAGCAAATGGCAAGCTGCACTCGACACTGTAGGAGTCCCTGTGATGGGAGTTGTTCGTGGCCTTGCACAATTTATACCGGTGGGAGGGCAAGGAGATTTCATGAGGTTTGAGGGAATCTGGGCGCACTGTGATAGGGGGAGAGCACCAGATAAGTCCGTTCAACACGTAAAAACCAAACGTGCGGCAAGGTTTCGGGCCCCGAGTGGCCCCCAATGAATACTTAGTAGCGTGGGTCACGATTGATGGTTGGGGGGATACCTCTAATCTACTCCACCCCTTGGGATGGAGCTGCACAAGGTCGCATTGAACCCATACTCAGGTATTCCCCCAAAAGGGATAAGCAGCTCTTGAGCAACCCTCTTCAGCCAATGTATGCTGGCTCATTTCGTCCTCCCCTGAAATTTTCGGAACCCCCCACCACAGTCCGACCCCCATCCCCTATGTGTTGCTGTCCAGGTTCAAAGACAATGTGCCTGTGGTTGTGATACATGTTCCGCCTGTACACGCAATGAACATGTGAGCAGAGTTCTTTGCTTCTCACTATCTGCTTGCTCTGCTTTGTGATGAGAGACACTCTGTACAAGGCTTTAGAGTGTTTTGTTGGGAGGACCACGGGGATGTGGCAAAACTGTGTGAATGCGAGTTTAACACGTCTTCGGATTTTTTTTCATTCAAAAGACAATTGTCCTGCACCTGGAAAAGCCCCAGCGACGGGCCTTCAAGTGGTAGAGATGGTTGCCTTTAACCTCACCCAATGGAAAACAGATGCTGGCCTCCACGTTCATAGCGCTCGTGCATAAAAGCCTATTGTGTTGCTCCAATTAGATAGGCTTCGGAGCGAATGTGAGGTCGCTTGTATGGGGTGCAGGATGGCACAATTACCCCCTAGATTGGTGGAAGAATTCAGTGAAACGGTTCCCGCTCGAGCTGGCACTCACCAACACAATCCCATTAATTGATGTAGACGGATGGTTTGGAAAAGGGAAGGAGTGGTGTACAGCTGCAACAATATGACGGTGCATGTGTGTGAGAGTGTGTCATATGTGGGGGTCGGACATGTCGCTTTCGTCACGATGGATGTGCCGGGGCCCCACAGCCCCGCCCATTTGAGGGAGGGATAGAGCGGGGGCTAGTGGGAGGAGGAGAAAATGCTTGTCTTTTGGGTTTCTTTTTTTGGCTCCCAGCACAACCTGAAGTTTGAGTGCTGTCCCAGACCCTTGCCCAAGCAAAAAATGAAATCATCCAATTTTTTGATAGGACCATGGAAGGGATGGGGTTCAATAAAGGGAGGCACAAGTGACATGAAATTTCACCCACTGCACTTGCACGAAGTTCATGTTGACAATGACACACGCTTCTTCACAGTTATAGTGGATGATGTACTGTTTGCCCCTTTATGTTCAAACCCCACCATGCTCCATTGATTTTGGCTAAGGAGTTGGTGTGTGTTTTGCCTGCTAGAATAGTTGCAAGAGGCACACCCCCATTTCAGAGTCCACCCCCGACCAAAGTGACAAGAGACCCAGTTAGAAAAGGACAAAGCTGAACCTCAACCCACGCCCAAGCCGTAGTGTGACAAACAAAATGTAACTAAATGCTCCACCATTGAATGTTGAGGGTATTGTGTTCCACAACTTCGCGAAATAGGCCTTCACATGACATAGCCTTAGCGAAAATGTTATGGGACAACAAAAACTGTCCCTTGCATATGATGGTCCAACTGTTCTATCAACCATTTCAAGGAGGAATAGGCCCTACAATGACATCAGTACGAGATTAGAGACGCACTTGGAAAAGTGCACTACAAAAGACCCGGGCCTTTGGCTCGACGGCAAAAAATTCAGAGACCCGGGTCTGCTTGCGGGGGGGGGGGGGGTTCTCTAGCGTCCTACACGTCCCCCCGGAAACCATGGCCAAAAGAAGATAGCTCTCATGGGCACAGGGGGCGGGCACATACCATGCGTTGCATTTGCGGCACCAAAGGGAGCAAGGCAATGGGCAGACTTCTGCATGCAACATTAACACACCATTGCGGGAGGGAATTTTGCGTGCAATTTTGGCAGCCCCCCATCAGCACATGTGCTTTACCATGTGCACACACAAAAAAAGCCACTTCTCACAGTTCACCTGCGTGTCCTTGAACCTTATGTCGTCAACTCGTCATCAGAGTTATTTCTTGTGAGGCCGCTTATAGGGTCCCCCATCGTTCACTGCCCATGGATGGCATCGACGTGCTTGCAACGCAGTCGTGGTCCAAAGGGACGATGGGCACGCATTGTACATATCCTTGGGTACCTCTTAGAAACCCGAGGGTGGTCTATTAGAACGTCGTTATAATTAAAGCAGTTGGAACACTTTTTGGTTAGACCACCTCTTCGTTCTAGCGTATCGGAACACCGTTAGAACACCTTGTATCCACTCACCTCACAGTTTATCACCTCATCAACCAACTCGTTGTGCTAAGCGGTAGGACTGGTTTGCGGGATCAAATGGTGGGGAACCGCAGGGGCAGCGGGCCCCGTCGTCCCCGTGGGCCCAACACCTATTTTTGGTGGCTGCAAAGGTCATCGATCCATTTGTGCACAAGGAGGCATGCAAGGCCGCCGTGGCACAATATGCCCGGTGCCTTCTCACCCCCGAGGCCATGGTGCAATTGGTGCTCAACATGCGGTCCCCCAAGAATGCCTTTCGGTAGGACTCCGAGCTAATGAGCTTGCAGCAGCTCCGGCATCGGTCCATGGTTACGGAGTTGAAGCCGGACTACTACGTTCGGCCCCTACGTACCAGCATCGCCTCTGAACCTAAAGTCGAAGGAGTTGGTTACCCCCTTGCAGCTAGATTTACCGACATCCACCACCCATCCCCGTGCTACAAGGGTGGTGTGGCCCCTGGAGTCCTGGATCCAGTACCCCTCCATCCGGCCCACGTTGCCGGTTGACACAAGTTTCCCCCAATCTTTCGTTGTCTAACGGGATGTGTACCCTGTGGTCGGCCGGCGAGTGAGAACGGATACATATTTTCCAATGCAGCAGCTTTTAGAACCAGGTAACAAAGCATACGTGATTCATGAGCCCTAGAATAGCGGCCGTCAAAGCTGGGCTCATGGGGGCGGTGGAAAACAAATTCGCGAGTGGAAAAAATTTTCGCGGGGGGTTGGGGTCCCGGGCCATGCATGCGGGAAAAAAAACTGTCGCATGATTTTCGTAGCATCTGGAATTTTTTTTTGCAAGGTGTAGGAGGACAAATTTGGTGCGGCAAATGAGTGAATGTGGCGCACTAAGATTTGTCACATTGCTCACAACGAATGATTTCAAACTTGTTTTCGTGTATTTGTGGATATTGTGCATTGTCTTGTGCTATAGAGGAGAGGTTAATTGCAAGGGGGGGGTTATTGTAGGCAACCCGAAACGCGCAACGTCTCGAGACGATTACCTCCGGGGAATGGGCACCCCGTGAGGTAGCGGCACCTCGTTAGCGCCAAATCCCCCACCGTGCGCCTCGTTAGCGCCAAACCCCCCTCGTGCGCCTCGCTAGCGCAAACCCCCCCCTCGTGCGCGTCGTTAGCGCCAAACTCCCCCCCCCCCGTGCGCCTCGTTGTGCCAAACCCCCCCCACCCTCCCATGCGCCCTGTTAGCGCCAACCCCGGTATACACACAAGGCGCTGCACACAAAAGGTGGCTGTGTGTGGACCGCCTTCTATGTGTACCGCCTTGTTTGTGGCCCCTTAAATAACAAGACTAATGCGGTGGCTACCAACCACCTTTTCCGTGCACCGCCTTTTGTGTGCACCGCCTTGCGTGTGTACCGCCTTGCATGTGGCCCCATAAATGACGAGACTCCTGTGGTGGCTACAGACCGCCTTTCGTGTGCAGTGCCTTGTGTGTGCACCGCCTTCTATGTGTACCGCCCTTCTTGTGGCCCCTTAAATTACAAGCCTCCTGCGGTGGCTACAGACCGCTTTTTGTGTGCACCGCCTTGCGTGTGTACCGCCTTGTTTGTGGCCCCTTAAATAACAAGACTAATGCGGTGGCTATAGACCGCCTTTTGTGTGCACCGCCTTTTGTGTGCACCGCCTTGTGTGTGTACCGCTTTGCATGTGGCCCCTTAAATAACAAGACTCCTGTGGTGGCTACAGACCGCCTTTTGTGTGCAGCGCCTTGTGTGCACCGCCTTCTATGTGTACCGCCCTTCTTGTGGCCCCTTAAATACCAAGCCTCCTGCGGTGGCTACAGACCGCTTTTTGTGTGCACCGCCTTGTGTGTGTACCGCCTTGTTTGTGGCCCCTTAAATAATAGTCCTCCTGCGGTGGCTATAGACCGCCTTTTGTGTGCACCGCCTTTTGTGTGCACCGCCTTGTGTGTGTACCGCTTTGCATGTGGCTCCTTAAATAACAAAACTCCTGCGGTGGCTGCAGACCGCCTTTTGTGTGCAGCGCCTTGTGTGTGCACCGCCTTCTATGTGTACCGCCCTTCTTGTGGCCCCTTAAATAACAGGCCTCTTGCGGTGGCTACACACCGCTTTTTGTGTGCACCGCCTTGTGTGTATACCGCCTTCTATGTGTACCGCCTTGCTTGTGGCCCCTTAAATAACAACACTCCTGCGGTGGCTAGAGACCGCCTTTTGTGTGCACCGCCTTTTGTGTGCACCGCCCGGATTGGGGGGGGGGGGGGGAAGAGACGGTGTACCGGGAGACGGTGGATCACAGGTGCCTGGCCCTCCGTGAAGATGCACCCCAAGGGACCTCTCGGAAAAACACATTATGGCAAGGAACTGTGCAACACCGCCTTTGCTTGTCTATGGAAAAGGATCCAAGTTTGTCAAATCCCGTGCACTCCCTCCGAAGTGACTCCTCTGACCAATGCAGTGAACACGAGCCGGGAACAACCTCCGTTGGGCTATGGGTGACACACAACAACAGCCCCATTACCATCCCCTCTTTACCACCACCACTGCTCATTGGAGTATCCGACGACCGTCTCAGGGGGGTAGTGGGTACCCCTCCGCTGGAGGCAAATGAGGAGCACCTAGATCGACGCTGCGTTACATTCTTGCACAAGAATGAATCGACATCATGGAGTAGCTACGACAACAGGTGAGGGGGTCCCACAACAAGTTTTAGTGGGGGGCCGGCGCGGGAAAGCCCCCTCATCAGCATCTATACATTGATGACGTGCCTGGTCTGTCGGCAAAAAATGAAAACGCTTTTGCATGGTTACACGGCTCCTTTACCACAACTTCGCGGGTTTGCCATCAAGCAGCTTGACAAAGTGCGGACGTCCTTTGCTGGTGAACAAAAGCAGGTCCACTTTTCGTTCGCCAAATTGGTGCGCATTCCCAGTGAATCACCAGGGCTTGTTCATCATGCGGTTCAAAGACGCCTTGTTCCTAACGATGGGATCTTCCTCACCTCCTACACTCTAGTTGTTGGTTTGCACAGGGCGAATAGTACGACCAACAGGTAATTCGTCCCATCCAGTTCCTCAGGTTTGCGGCAGCCGTGGAACGCGTTGCCATTCCCCACAGAGGCGGCGAGACGTTGGGTTGCCCATCCCCTAGGAACCTGCTGGAAACCCAATGGTGGTCTAACAGTTTTGTTCTAACGTTCTAATAGAACAATCAGAACACTCCGATGGTCTGCGTATGTACCCGCGGTGGTGTTCCCCCTTTTTTTTTGGGGGGGGGGGTTGAGGGCCAAAAATAGTTGCTACGCGGTCCAGCAGGACTTTTTTTTCTTTGAGAAATTCAATTTTCCACTTTTTGGGTAGAAAATTTTTTTGTTCTAATCGTGTTCTAGCGCTTTTTGGAGTGCCGCTGTTAGAACGCCATTGGAACACTTTTATTAGAACATGATTAGAACACTTTTGGCAAAGGCGCGCAACACAAAATATTAGTACTTTCTTTCACTGAAAAGGAGTCACATGTGCTACCACTTGTTCATGGAAAATCTTGCATGTTCGGAGGCCCAACGGGTGCTACGAAGCTAAGGGAAGAGCAAGGCCAATGCAACCGCATACATGGCCTTGCTCTTCCTCTTCTTACCCTTCCCCTTCTTCACCCACTTCTCCACCTCCACGTACCACTCCCCCTCACCCAACCTACCATCCCTCGCCGCCAAAACCACCCCCTCACTCACACTCCACGCCTCATCCCCCCCCCCGCGGCACCCACCGAGTTTCCCCTCCACAGGGGATTTCACCGTAGGGGTCTTTACCCCTTGGGGGAATGG
Source organism: Eutreptiella sp. 'Long Island Sound 2002' (assembly GCA_964036045.1). Classification (NCBI taxonomy): domain Eukaryota; phylum Euglenozoa; class Euglenophyceae; order Eutreptiales; family Eutreptiaceae; genus Eutreptiella; species Eutreptiella sp. 'Long Island Sound 2002'. The sequence continues at coordinate 117,443,296 of OZ038383.1, forward strand.
AAGCCGGCTTGGAGGCGTGGATGGGTTTGGGTCGGGGGGTTGGGATGGGGGGGGTAGTCTTCTTCTTCTTGGGCTGGGGGATGACGGTGTCCGGCTCGTCGTTGGACTCCCATGCATGGGGCGTGAAGAGGAGGGCCACGGGTTCGGGGTTGCCCTTGGGGGGGGAGGAGGCTATTCTGCCCTGGTTTGGGGTGCAGGGCCTGCTCGGCCCTACACTTTTGGTCCTAAAAAGGGCCCATTTTCAACGCATTTTTAAATTTTCCATGGGCCAAAACACGTCACCACGGGCTCAAAATGGTCTAAAAACACTTGTTCGAGCATCCCAAATGGTCCAGGATCACTTTTGCAAAAACGTGTTTTTGACCCATTTTCAACCCACTTTCGGTCCCAAAGCGGCCCATTTTCAAGGCATTTTGGGATTCTCAAGGGCCAAAACACATCACCACGGGCTCAAAATGGGCTGAAAACACTTGTTCGAGCATCCCAAATGGTCCAGGATCATTTTTGGAAAAACACGTTTTTGACCCATTTTTGACGCATTTTTGGTCTTGAAACGGCCCATTTTCAAGGCATTTTGGGATTTTCCATGGCCCAGAACGCGTCAGCACGGGCTCAAAACGGGCTAAAAACACTTGTTTGAGCATCCCAAGTGGTTTGGGAACAACTTTGAAAAAAATCATTTTTTTCGCCCCGGGGACCCTGGTGAACCCACCGTTGGCCCCCACCGTGTGCGGGCCGGGCTGCCCTCGAGCTCCACCAAGTGACCACTGGTACGGGGGTCTAGGCGTCTCGTTGGGCGATTTTGAGGCTTGGAGAGCACAAAACGTGGGGGGTTGCGGGTGGACTGGATGCCCTCGGAATCGGATTTTGAGCCACGTAGCCCAAGATACTCCCCGTGCCTGGTTTCGGGGGGTTGGTGCACATTGCGCACCTTTTGGGGCTTTTTGGCGCCTTTTTTGGGCCGTTTCTTGGACATATCGTTGAGTTGAAGGGCACTAGAGGGCTCTTTGACACGGCGAAGTCAAGCCGCAGGTGGAGTGTAGCCACCGTTTCCCTTCGTTTGGACGTTTTGCCCGGCTATGGGGGCTATTTTGGGCGAAAAAAGGCTGTTTTTGGCCCAAAACTGCGCAGATTTGGGAGGGCACCTCCCGACTTGGCCCCCCCGCCCCGGGCCGCCACCGGTGAGGTTTTGGCTCAAAACTTGGATTTGGCAAGGCCACCACCTAGGCTCTAGGATGGCTAGAGTAGAGTAGAGCCCGGAGCGATGAGGCGGAGCGATGGCCAAAACAGAAAGGAGAAGTGCTTGCTTGTTGCTTGTTGCTTGCTTGCTTGTTAGCTAGATTTAAGGGGAGAGGGGTGTAGTAATATATATATTACTACACCCCTCTCCCCTTAAATCTAGCTAACAACAACAACTACTACAACAAGCAACAAGCAACAAGCAACAAGCAGGTCTCCATGCCGTTTTGGTCATTCCCCCATTCCAACGCTTCGTATCTTTTGCCCATGTAGCCATCTTGGAGCCTAGGTGGTGGCCTTGCCAAATCCAAGTTTTGAGCCAGAAACTCACGAGTGGCGGCCAGGGGCGTTGGCGCCCAGTGGGGAGGTGCCCTCCCAAAACTGCGCAGTTTTGCGCCAAAAAACAGCCATTTTTCGCCCAAAATAGCCCGCATAGCCGGGCAAAACGTCCAAACGAAGGGAAACGGTGGCTCCATCCCATGTGCGGCTTGACTTCACCGTGTCGAAGAGCCCTCTAGTACCCTTCAACTGCACGATATGTCCGAGAAACGGCCCAAAAAGGCGCCAAAAAGCCCCAAAATCTACGCAATGTGCACCAACACCCCGAAACCAAGCACGGGCCGTATCTTGGGCTACGTAGCTCAAAACCGAATTCCGAGGGCACCTAGTCCACCTGCAACCCCCAACTTTTTGTGGTTTCCAAGCCTCAAAATCGCCCAACGAGCCACCTAGACCCCCGTACCAGTGGTCACTTGGTGCAGCCGGAGGGCAGCCCGGCCCGCGCACGGCGCGGGCCAACGGTGGGTCCACCAGTGTCCCCGGGGCGAAAAAATTATTTTTTCCAAAGTTGTTCCTAGACCATTTGGGAACTCAAACAACTGTTTTTAGCCCGTTTTGAGCTTGTGGTGACGCGCTTTGGGCGATGGAAAATCCCAAAATGCCTTGAAAATGGGCCGTTTTGGAACCGAAAATGGGTCCAAAGTGGGTCAAAAACACATTTTTCCAAAACTGATCCTAGACTATTTGGGATGCTCAACCAAGTGTTTTTAGCCCATCTTGAGCCCGTGGTGACGCTCTCTGGGCCATGGAAAATTCCAAAATGCCTTGAAAATGGGCCGTTTTGGAACCAAAAATGGCTCAAAAATGGGTCAAAAACACGTTTTTCCAAAAGTGATCCTGGACCATTTGGGATGCTCAAACAAGTGTTTTTAGCCTATTTTGAGCCCATGGTGACGCGTTATGGGCCATGGAAAATCCCAAAATGCCTTCCAAAATGGGTCGTTTAGGAACCAAAAATGGGTCAAAAATGGGTCACAAACGCGTTTTTCCACAAGTGATCTTGGACCATTTGGGACGCTCTGACAAGTGTTTTTAGCCCATTTTGAGCCTATTGGGACGGGTTTTGGCCCATGAAAAATCCCAACATGCCTTCAGAATGGGCCGTTTTGGGAGCAAAAATGGTCAAAAATGGGTTAAAAACGCGCTTTTTTCCAAAAGTCACCCTCGACCATTGGGGGTGCACGAGCAAACGTTTTGAGGCCATTTTTAGCCTGTTTTGATCAAGTTTAGCCCCTTTCGCCACATGTATGCACCAAGTTGTACCCTTCGCACGCACCATAGAGCCGTATGGTGGAGCCACCTGGAGTTGGGGAGAGGGGTGGATTCAAGGCATCATTCATCAAGGCACAGACCACTGGGGTCCTGAAGGTGATGTTGCGGCTACGCTTCGACCCGGTGGCGACATGCCCTTCAGCAAGCGCGTGGCAGGGGTACCTCCGGCCCCTCAGGTGGCCTGCCTCTTCAATGAGGGAGTTTGGCACAAGGACACTGGGTCATGGAGTGGCTTGGAGGTGCGCCGGATCATGGAACGGGATCAGGCAAGCCACGCATGCTTCTTGGCTAAAGGCAAGTCATTGCTGTGTTTTTGTAGTGTGACCCCGCTCCTTGTGATGCCCCGGCAGTGGGTGATCCCGTGCATTTTGCATTGCACCATGGCGATCGGTCGCCTGTAGCAGGCTTTCAGTAGGAAGGAGTTGGAGGGGCTATCCGCTGCGGACAAGCTCCGCCTGGAGGGCGACCTTCGGGACCATAAGACACGATGGTCCATCTTCCACTCTCGGAGTCCGGACGGGGAGGTGTTGAGGGCTTTGTTTGATGCATGGCCCCTGCTAGCATGCCGGCTCTGCATCCCCACCACGGCTCGGAAGTATGGGGCGGTCATGGCCATGGGGTTGCTGTTGCGGGATTGGTATAGGACAACTCAAGCGGGGAATCTTGTGTGTCACACCGTTGCCAAGGAGTATCACCTGCAATGTTGCCCCGGCACAACGTCAAAGTACATGGTTTTTCTGCAGTGCAATTGTGACTCGGTGATGTAGGGTATTCGTCCGTGGGGGTTCATGATGTTCTCGGGGGATGTGCGGGAAACACTTAACCGGTTTGAGAAGCACGCACACAACGAGCATAGTGCGCGAGGTGGAGGACAACGAACATATTGCGCGAGGTGGAGGGTTGTTTGCGGATGAGGGGTGGCAGTGGGCAGCCTGCGGCAGCAGTCAGCGGTGAATAGGGAGAGTGCAGTACTGGAGCAGTGCTTGGGGTGGGGGTTCGTGTATTTCGACATCCATGTCTTGGTCCATGGTTGTGTTTGGGCTTCGGCTTGTCGCGCCCGTGAGGCCTTGGAGGTCACAGTTGCACATCAGGCGCTTCATAGACCTCCTGTTTTTGTCACTGATGGCACAACCCCGAGCGGGACTGAGCCAAGAAGCGTGGCAAGCCATCCTAGAAGTTTGTTTTAATCGTGTTCTAATAAGCTGTGTTGTATTAATTCTAACAAAACCCAACCAAACGCGCAATTTGTTAGAACACCGTTACAACATTCCGTTAGCACGCCGTTGGAACAATCTCCATTGTGTATAGGCCTCCACGCAACCACCCGTAGATGCTGTGCAGGCGCTGCAACCGGCCCCACCACAGGACCAACCATTGCAGCCGCCGCCCCCCGAGGTGCAGCCGTTGCCTCCCTTAGCCCTACCTCAAGCTCCTCCAACGGAAGGCCCACCCCCAAGTTCATCAACCGCCAGACCCCCTCCAAAGCGAAGAAAAGGGGGAGCCCTCCCTCTCCAACGTGGCGGAGTTGCGCCACCGGTTGGAGAAGATGACCCGCTGGCGGAAGTGGGTCAATGGGATTCCACAGGACGCGGAGGGCAAGAAGGATTTTGGCGAAGGCGGAGAAGAAGTGGGCAAAGGAGGTGGCGCAGTGCTTGGCGGAGGGGGTGCAGGCGGAGGATCCAGGGTCTGAAGGAGGAACCGGATGCGAAGGAGGAGGATCCGGAGGTGGAGTTGGATACGGAGGACAAAGCGCGGGAGGAGGAGGCAAAGGGGTGAGGGGATGTGGTGTTGGTGGCGGAGGGGGTGTAGCGATTTCGGGCGAGTGAGTGGTTGGCGGGGGTGATGGGGGGAGTTGAGGGCAGCCACGGGCCCGTGCGATTAGCCCTTCAACCAAGCCGCGCTGGATGGGCCGCAGCCCCGGGGGCTGGATGAGCCCCCGTTGAGTGCCCCGGAGAGCCCGGGGCACGCACTCAGATGGTGCCTCCATGAGGCCCAAAGGGTTGAAGGAGGGTAGGTGTCGTTAGAACACTTTTCTTAGAACACGATTAGAACGTTTGCTGCTGTCACAAGTCGACGATGTGCAGCTAAATGTTGAGCATCCGGATGGGGTCCGGGTGCTCATTTGTCGACTTGGAGGACAAGTGACAACTGTGCCTCCGCCGTCTCTCCGCGGCATGCTCACGCGCCGTCCGCTTCAGGCTGTGGAGGTTTTGGGGGCGTTGGATAGGTGGTCCAAGGGCCGGAGCACGATGAGTGGGGCGGGGGCCTAGGTGGTGGGATGAGTGGGACTGGGAACAGTCGGCAGCTGCACAGCCTGGGTCAAAAATGGGTCAAAACGCATTTTTCCGAAAATGATCCTGAACCATTTGGGATGCTCGGACAAGTGTTTTTAGCCAGCGATATTCACGGGTTGCGCCTCTCGCGCCACGGGGCGGCCGGCGTCCCCCCTGTGGACCCTCGTGGTATATTATATGTGGGCATGTACACGTACCACGAAGCCGCTCGGGTTATGATCTCGGACATGGGGTACCGGCACTGTATATATCTCTGGTGTGTGGGCGCGACTATAAGCTACGGAGGGCCAAGGGTTACTACCGTATGCTTCTGTACAGTACTGGAGGGGGCCTACGCTGGGTTCGCGACGTACACTGTGAGGACCAGGGGACGAAGAAGGCTGAGGGCCAGGCTAGGCCGGAGCCCCCCAGAAACCCTGGCTATGTATCAACAGGCTTTTGCGTGTGCGCAGCAGGCAGTGGATTACATGGGGTCAGGGATGGTGGACGTCTCAACGGTGGCGGACGTGGGCATACAACAGAGGGCCCATTCTTGCTTCGCCGCATGCGTGCTGCTTTGTAACTTGGTTGCTGCGTTGCACCCATAGAAGGCGCCCTTGCTTTCTGCTTGTTGCTATGTTGCTGATGCCCTGCCTTGCCCCTTTACCCTCGGCGATCCAACGGACCAGCGTCCGTCGCCGTTGCTAATGCTAAAGCTCTGCAGTTGCCACTGCCCCCAAAGCCTGGTTGGCGGGTATCCCCCGTTCTCTGGGTCCTCCGTCATGCTGTGGGCCACCTCAGGCAGCCCTGGGACCCACGGGATGTATATATATATTACTACACCCCTCTCCCCTTAAATTTAGCTAACAAGCAACAACAACAAGCAAGCACGTCACCATTCCGTTTTGGCCATTGCACCTTCCCAACGCCTCGGGCTTGACTCTACTTTAGCCATCCTACAGCCTAGGTGGTGGCCTTGCCAAATCCAAGTTTTGAGCCAGAAACTCACCGGTGGCGGCCCGGGGCGGGGGCGCCAAGTCGGGAGGTGCCCTCCCAAATCTGCGCAGTTTTGGGCCAATAAACAGCCATTTTTCGCCCAAAATAGCCCCGTAACCTGGGCGAAACGCCCAAACGAAGGGATATGGTGGCTACACTCCACGTGCGGCTTGACTTCACCGTTTCAAAAAGCCCTCTAGTGCCCTTCAACTCCACGATATGTCCGAGAAACGGCCCAAAAAGGCGCCAAAAAGCCTCAAAAACTGCGCAATGTGCACCAGCAGCCCGGAACCAAGAACGGGCCGCATCTTGGGCTAGGTGGCTCAAAAACGAATTCCGAGGGCACCTAGTCCACGCACAAACCCCCGCTTTTTATGGTTTCCAAGCCTCAGAATCGCCCAACGAGACACGTAGACCCCCGTACCAGTGGTCACTTGGTGCAGCCGGAGGGCCGGCCAGCCCACGCACCGTGAGGGCCAACGGTCGGTCCACCAGGGTCCCCGGGGCGAAAAAAAAGATTTTTTCCAAAGTTGTTCCTAGACCACTTGCGATGCTCAAACAAGTGTTTTTAGGCCGTTTTGAGCCTTTGGTGGTGCGTTTTGGGCCATGAAAAATTCCAAAATGCCTTGAAAACAGGCCGTTTTGCAACCAACAATGGGTCAAAAATGGGTGAAAACCGCATTTTTCCAAAAATAATCCTCGACCATTTATCATGCTCAAACAAGCGGTTTTAGCCCATTTGGAGCCCGTGGGGGAGCGTTTTGTGGAATGGAAAATCCCAAAATGCCTTGAAACTGGGTCATTTTGGGACCAAAAAGGGGTCAAAAATGGGTCAAAAGCGCGTTTTTCCAAAAGAGATCCCAGACCGTTTGGGATGCTCAAACAAGTGTTTTGAGCCCATTTTGAGCCCGTTTTGATGGAGTTTAGCCCCTTCCAACACGTGTATGCACCACATTGTGCCTTTCGCACGTACCTTACAGCCGTACGGTGGAGCCACCTAGAATTTGGGAGAGGGGTGTAGATTGGAGGATATATATATACATATATATATATATATATATATATATATATATATATATATATATTACTACACCCCTCTCCCCTTAAATTTAGCTAACAAGCAACAAGCAACAACAACAACAACAGCACGTCACCGTTCCGTTTTGGCCAATGCCCCTTCCCATCGCCTCGGGCTTGGCTCTACTTTAGCCATCTTGGAGCCTAGGTGGTGGCCTTGCCAAATCCAAGTTTTGAGCCAGAAACTCACCGGTGGCGGCCCGGGGCGGGGGCGCCAAGTCGGGAGGTGCCCTCCCAAATCTGCGCCGTTTTGGGCCAAAAACAGCCATTTTTTGCCCAAAACAGCCCTAGTAAGGGTTCAAAACAGCCAAACGAAGGCAAACAGCTGCTACACTCCACGTGCGGCTTGACTTTCTCGTGACCAAGGGACCTTTGGTGCCCTCTAAATCCACGATATGTCCGAGAAACGGCCTAAAAAGGCGCCAAAAAGCCCCAAAAGCTGCGCAATGTGCACCAGCACCCCGAAACCAAGAACGGGCCGTATATGGGGCTACGTGGTTCAAAAACCAATTCCGAGGGCACCTAGTCCACCCGCAACCCCCCACTTTTTATGGTTTCCAAGCCTGAGAATGGCCCAACGAGACACGTAGACCCCCGTACCAGTGGTCACTTGGTGCAGCCGGAGGGCTGGCTAGCCCACGCACAGTGGGGGCCAACGGTGGGTCCACCAGGGTCCCCGGGGCGAAAAAAAAGATTTTTTCCAAACTTGTTCCTAGACCACTTGGGATGCTCAAACAAGTGTTTTCAGGCCGTTTTGAGCCCGTGGTGGCACGTTTTGGGCCATGGAAAATCCCAAAATGCCTTGAAAATGGGCCGTTTTGGGACCAACAATGGGTCAAAAATGGGTCAAAAACGTGTTTTTACAAAAATGATCGTGGACCATTTGGGATGCGGAAACAAGTGTTTTTAGCCCGTTTTGAGCCCGTTTTGACCGGGTTTAGCCCCTTCCACCACCTGTGTGCACCACTTTGTGCCCTTCGCACGTACCTTAGTGCCGTGTGGTGGAGCCACCTAGAGTTGGGAGAGGGTTGTAGATTGGAGGATATATATATATATATATATCCTCTAATCTACACCCCTCTCCCATACTCTACGTGGCTCCACTCTAAGGTACGTGCGAAGGGTAGAACTTGGTGCATACACGTAGTGGAAGGGACTAAACTCGATCAAAAGGGGCTGAAAATGGGCTCGAAACACTTGTTTGTGCACCCCCAGTGGTCCAAGATCACTTTTGGGGAAACGCGTTTTTGACCAATTTTTCACCCATTTCTGCTCCCAAAAGGGCCCCTTTTCAAGGCATTTTGGGTTTTTCCATGGGCCAAAACCTATCAAAATGGGCTCAAAATGGGCTAAAAACATTTGTCCGAGCATCCCAAATGGTCCAAGATCACTTTCGGAAAAATGCGTTTTCGACCCATTTTTGACCCACTTTTGGTCCCAAAATGGCCCCTTTTCAAGGCATTTTGGGATTTTCCGTGGCCCAAAACGCGTCACCACGGGCTCAAAATGGGCTGAAAAAATTTGTTTGATCATCCCAAATGGTCTAGGATGACTTTTGGGAAAACGCGTATTTGACCCTTTTTTGACCCTTTTTTGGTCCCAAAACGGCCCATTTTCAAGGCATTTTGGGATTTTCCATGGCCCAAAACGCGTGACCACGAGCTCAAAACGGCCTAAAAAAAACTTGTTTGGCCTAAAAAAACTTGTTTGAGCATCCCAAGTGGTCTGGGAACAACTTTGGAAAAAATGATTTTTTTCGCCCCGCGGACCCTGGTGGACCCACCGTTGGCCCCCGCCGTGCGCGGGCTGGGCTGCCCTCCGGCTGTACCAAGTGACCACTGGTACGGGGGTCTACGTGTCTCGTTGGGCGATTCTGAGGCTTGGAAACCACAAAAAGTGGGGGGTCCCGGGTGGAATAGGTGCCCTCGGAATCGGATTTTGAGCCACGTAGCCCAAGATACGGCCCGTGCTTGGTTTCAGGGGGTTGGTGCACATTGCGCAGTTTTTGGGGCTTTTTGGCGCCTTTTTGGGCCGTTTCTCGGACATATCTTGGAGTTGAAGGGCACTAGAGGGCTCTTTGACACGGTGAAGTCAAGCCGCACGTGCAGTGTAGCCACCATTTCCCTTCGTTTGGGCGTTTCGCCCAGGTTTGGGGGCTATTTTGGGCGAAAAAAGGCTGTTTTTGGCCCAAAACTGCGCAGATTTGGGAGGGCACCTCCCGACTTGGCGCCCCCGCCCCGGGGCGCCACCGGTGAGTTTTTGGCTCAAAACTTGGATTTGGCAAGGCCACCACCTAGGCTCTAGGATGGCTAGAGTAGAGTAGAGCCTGGAGCGATGAGGCGGAGCAATGGCCAAAACGGAAAGGAGAAGTGCTTGTTGCTTGCTTGTTGCTTGCTTGTTAGCTAGATTTAAGGGGAGAGGGGTGTAGTAATATATCCTCCAATCTACACCCCTCCCCCCAACTCTAGGTGGCTCCACCATACGGCGCTAAGGTGCGTGCGAAGGGTACAACTTGGTGCATACACGTGGTGGAAGGCGCTAAACTTGGTCAAAACGGGCGCAAAATGGGCTCAAAACATTTGTTTGTGCAGCCCCAAAAGTCCAGGGTCACTTTTGAAAAAACACGTTTTTGACCCATTTTTCACTTTTGGCACCCAAAATGACCCATTTTGGAAGGCATTCTGGGATTTTCCATGCGCCCAAAATTCGTCCCAATGGGCTCAAAATGGGCTAAAAACACTTGTTTCCGCATCCCAAATGGTCCAGGATTGCTGTTGGAAAAATGTGTTTTTAACCCATTTTGGACCCATTTTTGGTTCCAAAATGGCCCATTTTCAAGGCACTTTGGGATTTTCCATGGCCCAAAACACGCCACCAGGGGCTCAAAACGGCCTAAGAACACTTGTTTGAGCATCCCAGGTGGTCTAGGAACAACTTTGAAAAAAAATCTCTTTTTTGTCCCCGGGGGCCCCGGTGGACCCACCGTTGGCACCAACTGTGCTGTGCTGCCCTCCGGCTCCACCAAGTGACCACTGGTACGGGGGTCTAGGCGTCTCGTTGGGCGATTTTGAGGCTCAGAAACCACAAAAGGTGGGGGCTTGCGGGTGGAATAGGTGCCCTCGGAATTCGGTTTTGAGCCACGTAGCCCAAGATACGGGCCGTTCTTGGTTTTGGGCCTATTTGACACAAACAGCGCACATTTAGGCCATTTTTGGCCGTTTTTGGGCTGGTTCTCGGACATATTGTGGAGCTAGAGGGCAAGAAAGGGCTCTTGGTCATGGGCCCTTTAAGATGCATGTGGAGTGTTCGAACTGTTTGCCTTCTCTTGGCTGTTTTGACTAGATATCGGGGCCCTTTCGGGCCAAAAAGGGCTGTTTTGAGGCACAAAATGCGCAGTTTGGGGAGGGCACCTCCCGACTTGGCGCCCCCGCCCCGGGGCGCCACCAGTGAGTTTTTGGCTCAAAACTTGGATTTCGCAAGGCCACCACCTAGGCTCTAAGATGGCTAGAGTAGAGTAGAGCCCGGAGCGATGAGGTGGAGCAATGGCCAAAACGGAAAGGAGAAGTGCTTGCTTAGTTGTTGCTTGTTATTGCTTGTTGTTGCTTCTTGTTGCTTGTTAGCTAGATTCAAGGGGAGAGGGGTGTAGTAATGTATATATGTATATATATATATATATATATATATTATATATATATATATATATATATATATATATATATATATATATATATATATATATATATATATATATATATATATATATATATATATATATATATATATATATATATATATATATATATATATATATATATATATATATATATATATATATATATATATATATATATATATATATATATATATATATATATATATATATATATATATATATATATATATATATATATATATATATATATATATATATATATATATATATATATATATATATATATATATCTAAGGTACGTGCGAAGGGCACAAAGTGGTGCATACATGTGGTGGAAGGGGCTAAACTCGGTCAAAACGGGCTCAAAATGGGCTAAAAACACTTGTTTGAGTATCCCAAATGGTCCGGGATCACTTTTGGAAAAATGCGGTTTTGACCCATTTTTGACCCATTTTTGGTCCCAAAATGGGCCCATTTCCAAGGCATTTTGGGATTTTCCATGAGCCAAAACCCGTCGCCACGGGCTCAAAATGGGCTAAAACCACTTGTTTGAGCACCATAAATGGTCCATGATCATTTTTGTAAAAACTGTTTTTGACCCATTTTTGACCCATTGTTGGTCCGAAAATGGCCCATTTTCAAGGCATTTTGGGATTTTCCATGGCCCAAAACGCGCCACCACGGGCTCAAAACGGCCTAAAAACACTAGTTTGAGCATCCCAAGTGGTCTGGGAACAACCTTTGGAAAAAATGATTTTTTCCGCCCCGGGGACCCTGGTGGACCCACCGCTGGCCCCCACTGTGCGTGGGCTGGCCGGCCCTCCGGCTGCACCAAATGACCACTAGTACGGGGGTCTAGGCGTCTCGTTGGGCGATTCTGAGGCTTGGAAACCATAAAAAGTGGGGGGTTGCGGGTGGACTAGGTGCCCTCGGAATTCGTTTTTGAGCCACGTAGCCCAAGATACGGCCCGTTCTTGGTTTCGGGGTGCTCGTGCACATTGCGCAGTTTTTGGGGCTTTTTGGCGCCTTTTTGGGTCGTTTCTCGGAAATATCGTGGAGTTAGAGGGCACCAAAGGTCCCTTGGTCACGAGAAAGTCAAGCCGCACGTGGAGTGTAGCAGCCGTTTGCCTTCGTTTGGCTGTTTTGAGCCCTTACTAGGGCTGTTTTGGGCGAAAAATGGCTGTTTTTGGCCCAAAACTGCGCAGATTTGGGAGGGCACCTACCGACTTGGCGCACCCGCCCCGGGCCGCCACCGGTGAGTTTTTGGCTCAAAAGTTGGATTTGGCAAGGCCACCACCACCTAGGCTCTGGAATGGCTAAAGTAGAGTCAAGCTCGAGGCGATGGGAAGGTGCAGTGGCCAAAACAGAATGGTGACGTGTTGTTGTTGTTGTTGCTAGCTAAATTTAAGGGGAGAGGGGTGTCCTAATATATATATATATATATATATATATATATATATATATATATATATATTACTACACCCCTCTCCCCTTAAATTTAGCTAACAAGCAACAAGCAACAAGCAACAACAACAAGCAACAACACGTCTCCTTGCCGTTTTGGCCATTGCTCCGTCCCAACGCTTCGGATCATTTGCCCATGTAGCCATCCTGGAGCCTAGGTGGTGGCCTTGCCAAATCCAAGTTTTGAGCCAAAAACTCACCAGTGGCGGCCCGGGGCGGTGGCGCCAAGTCGGGAGGTGCCCTCCCAAATCTGCGCAGTTTTGGGCCAAAAACAGCCATTTTTCGCCCAAAATAGCCCCCAAACCCGGGCGAAACGCCCAAACGAAGGAAAACGGTGGCCACACTCCACGTGCGGCTTGACTTCACCGTGTCAAAGAGCCCTCTAGTGCCCTTCAACTCCACGATATGTCCGAGAAACGGCCAAAAAAGGTGCCAAAAAGCCCCAAAAACGGCGCAATATGCACCAACCCCCCGAAACCAAGCACTGACCGTATCTTGGGCTACGTGGCTCAAAATCCGATTCCGAGGGCACCTAGTCCACCCGCAACCCCCCACTTTTTGTGGTTTCCACCCCTCGGAATGGCCCAACGAGACGCGTAGACCCCTGTACTAGTGGTCACTTGGTGCAGTCGGAGGGCAGCCCGGCCCGCGCACAGCGGGGGCCAACGGTGGGTCCACCAGTGTCCCCGGGGCGAAAAAAATCATTTTTTCCAAAGTTGTTCCCGGACCACTTGGGGTGCTCAAACACGTGTTTTTGGCCCGTTTTGAGCCCGTGGTGGCGTGTTTTGGGCCATGGAAAATCCCAAAATGCCTTGAAAATGGGCCGTTTCAAGACCAAAAATGGGTCAAAAGTGGGTCAAAAACGCGTTTTTCCAAAAGTGATCCTAGACCATTTTGGATGCTCAAACAAGTGTTTTTAGCCCATTTTGAGCCTGTGGTGATGCATTTTGGCCCATGGAAAATGGCAACCATCAAAAAGTCCGGGGTGATCAAACTGTCCATGCTGTGAGCGCCAGATTCCGCAAGACGAGGCGCTATACAAAAGTCTTTGTTTCGTGCTGAACTTGTGCACTAGGTTCTTTCATCGAAAAGTCCAAGGTGATGAAATCCTCCATGCTATGAGCGCCAGATTCCGCAAGACGAGGCGCTATACAAAAGTCGTTTGTTGCGTGCTGAACTTGTGGACTAGGTTCTTTCATCGAAAATTGTAGGGTGATCAAATCCTCCATGCTATGAGCGCCAGATTCCGCCAGACGAGGCGCTATACAAAAGTCGTTTGTTGCGTGCTGAATTTGTGCACTGGGTTCTTTCATACAAAAGTCCGGGGTGATCAAATCCTCCATGCTGTGAGCGCCAGATTCCGCAAGACGAGGCGCTATACAAAAGTCGTTTGCTGCGTGCCGAATTTAGCACTGGGTTCTTTCATCGAAAAGTCCGGGGTGATCAAATCCTCCATGCTGTGAGCGCCAGATTCCGCAAGCTTAGGTAGTGTCCCAAGGAACCAAGTCATCTTTTTTTTTGGGGGGGGAGAAGGGTTGTGCAAATGGGGTGTGAGCGGGGAGGGTGATGTACCTTCATGGCGGTGTGGTCCAAGGCCACCGCCCCGCCCATTTGCCTACAACCATTTTTATTGGCAACTGCTTACAAAGTGTCCCAAGGAACCAAATCATCTTTTGTTTGAGGGAGAAGAAGGGTTGTGCAAGTGCTGTGTAAGCAGGGAGGGGTGATGTACCTTCATGGCGGTGTGGTCCGAAGCCACCGCCCCGAGTTGCTATGGCCACACTTCCACACTGGCCCATTTGCCCGCAACCATTTTTATTTGCAACTGCTTAGAAAGTGTCCCAAGGAACCAAATCATCTTTTGTTTGAGGGGGAAGAAGGGTTGTGCAAATGGGGTGTAAGCGGGGAGGTGTGATGTACCTTCATGGCGGTGTGGTCCAAAGCCACCGACCCGAGTTTCTATGGCCACACGTCCGCACTAGCCTTTCAACCCCCCCCCCCCTATATATGGGTGTCTGTTGTAAATCTAACCCACCCCAGGAGCCCATCCCCCTGATGTTCGCAGTGCGGCTGCGAATACCAAAGCGAGCTACCCTCCCCCGGATTGGGGTGAGGGGCGGTGCGAACCGTCGGATCACACCTGGGCCGCATAGCCAACCGTTCGGAGGTGCCCGACAAAGGTGGCACATTTGGGTCCGCCTCTCCGCTTATCCACAACACAGACATGAGTAACACCCCTATTTTCCTTGTGAGGCATCTAAGACAAATAGCAACGTCGGCATGGGAGAGGGGTGTAGATTAGAGGATATATATATATATATATATATATATATATATATATATATATATATATATATATATATATATATATATATATATATATCCTCCAATCTACACCCCTCTCCCAACTCTAGGTGGCTCCACCACACGGCTCTAAGGTACGTGCGAAGGGCACAAAGTGGTGCATACACGTGGTGGAAGGGGCTAAACTCGGTCAAAAGGGGCTCAAAACGGGCTAAAAACACTTATTTGAGCATCGCAAATGGTCTGGGATCACTTTTGGAAAAAACGCGTTTTTGACCCATTTTTGACCCATTTTTGGTCCCAAAATGGCCCATTTTCAAGGCATTTTGGGATTTTCCATGAGCCAAAACCCGTCGCCACGGGCTCAAAACGGCCTAAAAACACTTGTTTGAGCATCCCAAGTGGTCTAGGAACAACTTTGGAAAAATCTTTTTTTTCGCCCCGGGGACCCTGGTGGACCCACCGTTGGCCCCCACTGTGCGTGGGCTGGCCGGCCCTCCGGCTGCACCAAGTGACCACTGGTACGGGGGTCTACGTGTCTCGTTGGGCGATTCTGAGGCTTGGAAACCATAAAAAGTGGGGGGTTGCGGGTGGACTAGGTGCCCTCGGAATTCGTTTTTGAGCCACGTAGCCCAAGATACGGCCCGTTCTTGGTTTCGGGGTGCTGGTGCACAGTGCGCAGTTTTTGGGGCTTTTTGGCACCTTTTTGGGTCGTTTCTCGGACATATCGTGGACTTAGAGGGCACCAAAGGTCCCTGGGTCACGAGAAAGTCAAGCCGCACGTGGAGTGTAGCAGCCGTTTGCCTTCGTTTGGCTGTTTTGAACCCTTACTAGGGCTGTTTTGGGCGAAAAATGGCTGTTTTTGGCCCAAAACTGCGCAGATTTGGGAGGGCACCTCGCGACTTGGCGCCACCGCCCAGGGCCGCCACCGGTGAGTTTGTGGCTCAAAACTTGGATTTGGCAAGGCCACCACCTAGGCTCTAGGGTGGGTAGAGTAGAGTAGAGCCCGGAGCGATGAGGCCGAGCAATGGCCAAAACAGAAAGGAGAAGTGCTTGTTGCTTGTTGTTGCTTGTTGCTTGCTTGCTTGTTAGCTAGATTTAAGGGGAGAGGGGTGTAGTAATATATATCCTCCAATCTACACCCCTCTCCCAACTCTAGATGGCTCCACCACAGCGCTCTAAGGTACGTGCGAAGGGCACGAAGTGGTGCATTCATGTGGTGGAAGGGGCTAAACTCGGTCAAAATGGGCTCAAAATGGGCAAAAAACACTTGTTTGAGCACCCCAAATGGTCCGGGATCACTTTTGGAAAAACGCGTTTTTCACCCATTTTTGACCCATTTTTGGTCCCAAAATGGCCCATTTTCAAGGCATTTTGGGATTTTCCATGAGCCAAAACCCGTCGCCACGGGCTCAAAATGGGCTAGAACCACTTGTTTGAGCATCATAAATGGTCCACGATCATTTTTGGAAAAACCCGTTTTTGACCCATTTTGGACCCATTTTTGGTCTTGAAACGGCCCATTTTCAAGGCATTTTGGGATTTTCCATGGCCCAAAACGCGCCACCACAGGCTCTAAGCGGCCTAAAAACACTTGTTTGAGCATCCCAAGTGGTCTAGGAACAACTTTGGAAAAAATCATTTTTTTCGCCCCGGGGACCCTGGTGGACCCACCGTTGGCCCCCACTCTGCGTGGGCTGGCCGGCCCTCCGGCTGCACCAAGTGACCACTGGTACGGGGGTCTACGTGTCTCGTTGGGCGATTCTGAGGCTTGGAAACCATGAAAAGTGGGGGGTTGCGGGTGGACTAGGTGCCCCCGGAATTCGTTTTGGAGCCACGTAGCCCAAGATACGGCCCGTTCTTGGTTTCGGGGTGCTGGTGCACGTTGCGCAGTTTTTGGGGCTTTTTGGCGCCTTTTGGGGCCGTTTCTCGGACATATCGTGGAGTTAGAGGGCACCAAAGGTCCCTTGGTCGCGAGAAAGTCAAGCCGCACGTGCAGTGTAGCAGCCGTTTGCCTTCGTTTGGCTGCTTCGAACCCTTACCAGGGCTGTTTTGGGCGAAAAATGGCTGTTTTTGGCCCGAAACTGCGCAGTTTTGGGAGGGCACCTGCCGACTTGGCGCCACCGCCCCAGGCCGCCACTGGTGAGTTTTTGGCTCAAAACTTGGATTTGGCAAGGCCACCACCTAGGCTCCAAGATGGCTACATGGGGAAAAGATCGGAAGCGTTGGGACGGAGCAATGGCCAAAACGGCACGGAGACGTGTTGTTGCTTGTTGCTTGTTGTTGCTTGTTAGCTAAATTTAAGGGGAGAGGGGTAATATATATGTGTAGTAATATATATACATATATATATATATACATATATATATATATATATATATATATATATATATATATATAATATATATATATATTACTACACCCCTCACCCCTTAAATCTAGCTAACAAGCAAGCAAGCAAGTAACAACAACAACAACACGTCTCCGTGCCGTTTTGGCCATTGCTCCGTCCCAACGCTTCCGATCTTTTCCCCATGTAGCCATCTTGGAGCCGAGGTGGTGGCCTTGCCAAATCCAATTTTTGAGCCAAAAACTCACCGGTGGCGGCCCGGGGCGGTGGCGCCAAGTCGGGAGGTGCCCTCCCAAATCTGCGCAGTTTTGGGCCAAAAACAGCCATTTTTCGCCCAAAACAGCCCTAGTAAGGGTTCAAAACAGCCAAACGAGTGCAAACGGCTGCTACACCGCACATGCGGCTTGACTTTCTCGTGACCAAGGGACCTTTGGTGCCCTCTAACTCCACGATGTGTGTGAGAAACGGCCCAAAAAGGTGCCAAAAAGCCCCAAAAGCTGCGCAATGTGCACCAGCACCCCGAAACCAAGAACGGGCCGTATCTTGGGCTACGTGGCTCAAAAACGAATTCCGAGGGCACCTAGTCCACCCGCAACCCCCCTCTTTTTGTGGTTTTCAAGCCTCACAATCGCCCAACGAGACACGTAGACCCCCGTACCAGTGGTCACTTGGTGCAGCCGGAGGGCCGGCCAGCCCACGCAGAGTGGGGGCCAACGGTGGGTCCACCAGGGTCCCCGGGGCGAAAAAAATGATTTTTTCCAAAGTTGTTCCTAGACCACTTGGGATGCTCAAACAAGTGTTTTTAGGCCGTTTTGAGCCCCATGGTGGCGCGTTTTGGGCCATGGAAAATCCCAAAATACCTTGAAAATGGGCCGTTTTGGGACCAACAATGCGTCAAAAATGGGTCAAAAACGCGTTTTTCCAAAAATGATCGTGGACCATTTATGATGCTCAAACAAGTAGTTTTAGCCCATTTTGAGCCCCTGGCGACGAGTTTTGGCTCATGGAAAATCCCAAAATGCCTTGAAAATGGGCCATTTGGGGACCAAACATGGGTCAAAAATGGGTCAAAAACGCATTTTTCCGAAAGTGATCCCGGACCATTTGGGATGCTCAAACAAGTGTTTTTAGCCCGTTTTGAGCCCGTTTTGACTGAGTTTAGCCCCTTCCACCACATGTATGCACCACTTTGTACCCTTCGCACGTACCTTAGAGCCGTGTGGTGGAGCCACCTAGAGTTGGGAGAGGGGTGTAGATTGGAGGATATATATATACATATATATATATATATATATATATATATATATATATTACTACACCCCTCTCCCCTTAAATTTAGCTAACAACAAGCTACAACAAGCAACAACAACAACAACAACACTTCTCCGTGCCGTTTTGGCCATTGCCCAGTCCCAACGCCTCGGATCATTTGCCCATGTAGCCATCTTGGAGCCTAGGTGGTGGCCTTGCCAAATCCAAGTTTTGAGCCAGAAACTCACCAGTGGCGGCCCGGGGCGGTGGCGCCAAGTCGGGAGGTGCCCTCCCAAATCTGCGCAGTTTTGGGCCAAAAACAGCCATTTTTCGCCCAAAACAGCCCTAGTAAGGGTTCAAAGCAGCCAAACGAAGGCAAACGGCTGCTACACTCCACGTGCGGCTTGACTTTTTGTGACCAAGGGACCTTTGGTACCCTCTAACTCCACGATATGTCCGAGAAACGGCCCAAAAAGGCGCCAAAAAGCCCCAAAAACTGCGCAATGTGCACGAGCACCCCGAAACCAAGAACGGGCCGTATCTTGGGCTACGTGGCTCAAAAACGAATTCCGAGGGCACCTAGTCCACCCGCAACCCCCC
Organism: Eutreptiella sp. 'Long Island Sound 2002'; assembly: GCA_964036045.1. NCBI lineage: Eukaryota > Euglenozoa > Euglenophyceae > Eutreptiales > Eutreptiaceae > Eutreptiella > Eutreptiella sp. 'Long Island Sound 2002'. The sequence goes on from OZ038383.1 coordinate 117,462,134, forward strand.
ACTTTTTATGGTTTCCAAGCCTCAGAATCGCCCAACGAGACACGTAGACCCCCGTACCAGTGGTCACTTGGTGCAGCCGGAGGGCCGGCCAGCCCACGCACAGTGGAGGCCAAAGGTGGGTCCACCAGGGTCCCCGGGGCGAAAAAAATGATTTTTTCCAAAGTTGTTCCTAGACCACTTGGGATGCTCAAACAAGTGTTTTTAGGCCGTTTTGAGCCCGTGGTGGCGCGTTTTGGGCCATGGAAAATCCCAAAATACCTTGAAAATGGGCCGTTTTGGGACCAACAATGCGTCAAAAATGGGTGAAAAACGCGTTTTTCCAAAAGTGATCCTGGACCATTTATGATGCTCAAACAAGTGGTTTTAGCCCATTTGAGCCCGTGGCGACAGGTTTGGGCTCATGGAAAATCCCAAAATGCCTTGAAAATGGGCCATTTTGGGACCAAAAATGGGTCAAAAATGGGTCAAAAACGCGTTTTTCCAAAAGTGATCCCAGACCATTTGGGATGCTCAAACACGTGTTTTTAGCCCGTTTTGAGCCCGTTTTGACCGAGTTTAGCCCCTTCCACCACATGTATGCACCACTTTGTGCCCTTCGCACGTACCTTAGAGCTGTGTGGTGGGGCCACCTAGAGTTGGGAGAGGGGTGTAGATTAGAGGATATATATATATATATATATATATATATATATATATATATATATATATATATATATATATATATATATATATATATATATACATATATATACATAGTAGTCCGGGTTCAGTTGTGTAACCGGTGGACCGATACCAGAGCTCCTACAAGCTCATCAGCTAGGAGACCTGCCGAAAGGCATTCTTGGGGGACCGCATGTTGAGCACCAATTGCACCACGGCCTTGGGGGTGAGAAGGCACCGGGCATATTGTGCCACGGCGGCCTTACACGCCTTATCCTGTCACATGCCTATGACACACACACACACACACACACACACACACTCCACACACTGTGTCCGTCAGGGAGAGATCCCGCAGGAACCCTTTGACTGAGCTTTCCACCAGTCAGGCGGGTAGTGATGCCACCCCGCCCCCCACACCAGCGACCTAACATTAGCAATAAAGCCTGCTCTATTAGTGCCATAGAGTAAGCTCTTGTGCATCAGGGCAAGGAACGTGGACGACAGGACTTGCTAACATTCGGTGAAGACACCGGCAGCCATCTCTGCCACTCAAATTTAGGCCTGAGATCGCCCTCCACACTCAGCACTATTCCCTTCCTCTACAGAAAAATGGGTGAACGTGTGTCGAAACTTGAAAAAAAATTTTGACCACTTTTTGACCCACAAGTGACCCACAAGGGAAAGTGAGAATCGAAAAAATACGCACGAACCACACTTTCCACGATTATTGTTAGTATTTTTGAACCCCCCAAAGGGGCCAAGCACAAAAATGCAAGCATGCACAACGCAAGCTGCACAACGAAAACAGCCTGTAATCTAAACAATAGTGGCAGTGCGTGCTCCATTTTCGCTTGTCCCATTTTCCATACGGCAGTGCAAACGCTTGCGTTGGCTCGGGGAATTCGGGGATCTACCAAACGGCGTCCCAACATATTTCTTCATCTGGTTTCATCCTGTTTCAAATGCACCACACAACCCCCTAGGGATTGCTGCGCGGTGAGCTGAGGGGCAACGGGGCAACCCCCCCCCCCC